>OY757242.1:1615271-2815271 GCA_963583935.1 Diaperis boleti
TGTCTCTTTATTCTGTTTAGTCTGTGTTATTTCTTTGATCTCCTTGATCCCTTTGGTCCTTTTTGTCATCTTGCCTTTTTTTGTGTGTTTTTAGTCTCCATGTCCTTTTTTGGTGTTTAATTTTTTTTTTCTGTTTTGTCTCTTTAGTCACTTTAGCCTCCTTAATAGTTCCTTGGTCTTTTTGCTTCTTTGATCTCTTTCGTTTCTTTTTTTTTGTCTTCAGTCTCTTTTGTCTCTTTGTATGTTTTGACAATTTACTCACTTTAGCCTCTTTAGTTTTCTTGGGGTTTTTGGTTTATTTGATCTCTCTAGTCTTTTAATCCATTGTACCCTTTTTGTTCCTATGGCCTGACTGGTCTCTCTCGTGTATTGACTACTTGATATGTGGTATCCGTTGGTATCTTTCGCTTTTGTCTCTTTATTCTGTTTAGTCTGTGTTATTTCTTTGATCTCCTTGATCCCTTTGGTCCTTTTTGTCATCTTGCCTTTTTTTGTGTGTTTTTAGTCTCCATGTCCTTTTTTGGTGTTTAATTTTTTTTTTCTGTTTTGTCTCTTTAGTCACTTTAGCCTCCTTAATAGTTCCTTGGTCTTTTTGCTTCTTCGATCTCTTTCGTTTCTTTCTTTTTTGTCTTCAGTCTCTTTTGTCTCTTTGTATGTTTTGACAATTTACTCACTTTAGCCTCTTTAGTTTTCTTGGGGTTTTTGGTTTATTTGATCTCTCTAGTCTTTTAATCCATTGTGCTCTTTTTGTTTCTATGGCCTGACTGGTCTCTCTCGTCTATTGACTACTTGATATGTGGTATCCGTTGGTATCTATCGCTTTGTATCTTTATTCCCTTTAGTCTGTGTTATTTCTTTGATCTCCTTGATCCCTTTGGTCCTTTTTGTCATCTTGCCTTTTCTTTGTGTGTCTTTAGTCTCCATGTCCTTTTTTGGTGTTTTCTATTTTTTATATATTTTTTTTTTCTGTTTTGTCTCTTTAGTCACTTTGCCTCCTTAATAGTTCCTTGGTCTTTTTGCTTCTTTGATCTCTTTCGTTTCTTTTTTTTTGTCTTCAGTCTCTTTTGTCTCTTTGTATGTTTTGACAATTTACTCACTTTAGCCTCTTTAGTTTTCTTGGGGTTTTTGGTTTATTTGATCTCTCTAGTCTTTTAATCCATTGTGCTCTTTTTGTTTCTATGGCCTGACTGGTCTCTCTCGTCTATTGACTACTTGATATGTGGTATCCGTTGGTATCTATCGCTTTGTCTCTTTATTCTGTTTAGTCTGTGTTATTTCTTTGATCTCCTTGATCCCTTTGGTCCTTTTTGTCATCTTGCCTTTTCTTTGTGTGTCTTTAGTCTCCATGTCCTTTTTTGGTGTTTTCTATTTTTTATATATTTTTTTTCTGTTTTGTCTCTTTAGTCACTTTGGCCTCCTTAATAGTTCCTTGGTCTTTTTGCTTCTTTGATCTCTTTCGTTTCTTTTTTTTTTGTCTTCAGTCTCTTTTGTCTCTTTGTATGTTTTGACAATTTACTCACTTTAGCCTCTTTAGTTTTCTTGTGGTTTTTGGTTTATTTGATCTCTCTAGTCTTTTAATCCATTGTACCCTTTTTGTTTCTATGGCCTGACTGGTCTCTCTCGTGTATTGACTACTTGATATGTGGTATCCGTTGGTATCTATCGCTTTGTATCTTTATTCCCTTTAGTCTGTGTTATTACTTTGATCTCCTTGATCCCTTTGGTCCTTTTTGTCATCTTGCCTTTTTTGTGTGTCTTTAGTCTCCATGTCCTTTTTTGGTGTTTTCTATTTTTTATATATTTTTTTTTTCTGTTTTGTCTCTTTAGTCACTTTGGCCTCCTTAATAGTTCCTTGGTCTTTTTGCTTCTTTGATCTCTTTCGTTTCTTTTTTTTTGTCTTCAGTCTCTTTTGTCTCTTTGTATGTTTTGACAATTTACTCACTTTAGCCTCTTTAGTTTTCTTGGGGTTTTTGGTTTATTTGATCTCTCTAGTCTTTTAATCCATTGTGCTCTTTTTGTTTCTATGGCCTGACTGGTCTCTCTCGTCTATTGACTACTTGATATGTGGTATCCGTTGGTATCTATCGCTTTGTCTCTTTATTCTGTTTAGTCTGTGTTATTTCTTTGATCTCCTTGATCCCTTTGGTCCTTTTTGTCATCTTGCCTTTTCTTTGTGTGTCTTTAGTCTCCATGTCCTTTTTTGGTGTTTTCTATTTTTTATATATTTTTTTTCTGTTTTGTCTCTTTAGTCACTTTGGCCTCCTTAATAGTTCCTTGGTCTTTTTGCTTCTTTGATCTCTTTCGTTTCTTTTTTTTTTGTCTTCAGTCTCTTTTGTCTCTTTGTATGTTTTGACAATTTACTCACTTTAGCCTCTTTAGTTTTCTTGGGGTTTTTGGTTTATTTGATCTCTCTAGTCTTTTAATCCATTGTGCTCTTTTTGTTTCTATGGCCTGACTGGTCTCTCTCGTCTATTGACTACTTGATATGTGGTATCCGTTGGTATCTATCGCTTTGTCTCTTTATTCTGTTTAGTCTGTGTTATTTCTTTGATCTCCTTGATCCCTTTGGTCCTTTTTGTCATCTTGCCTTTTTTTGTGTGTTTTTAGTCTCCATGTCCTTTTTTGGTGTTTAATTTTTTTTTTCTGTTTTGTCTCTTTAGTCACTTTAGCCTCCTTAATAGTTCCTTGGTCTTTTTGCTTCTTTGATCTCTTTCGTTTCTTTTTTTTTGTCTTCAGTCTCTTTTGTCTCTTTGTATGTTTTGACAATTTACTCACTTTAGCCTCTTTAGTTTTCTTGGGGTTTTTGGTTTATTTGATCTCTCTAGTCTTTTAATCCATTGTACCCTTTTTGTTCCTATGGCCTGACTGGTCTCTCTCGTGTATTGACTACTTGATATGTGGTATCCGTTGGTATCTTTCGCTTTTGTCTCTTTATTCTGTTTAGTCTGTGTTATTTCTTTGATCTCCTTGATCCCTTTGGTCCTTTTTGTCATCTTGCCTTTTTTTGTGTGTTTTTAGTCTCCATGTCCTTTTTTGGTGTTTAATTTTTTTTTTCTGTTTTGTCTCTTTAGTCACTTTAGCCTCCTTAATAGTTCCTTGGTCTTTTTGCTTCTTCGATCTCTTTCGTTTCTTTCTTTTTTGTCTTCAGTCTCTTTTGTCTCTTTGTATGTTTTGACAATTTACTCACTTTAGCCTCTTTAGTTTTCTTGGGGTTTTTGGTTTATTTGATCTCTCTAGTCTTTTAATCCATTGTGCTCTTTTTGTTTCTATGGCCTGACTGGTCTCTCTCGTCTATTGACTACTTGATATGTGGTATCCGTTGGTATCTATCGCTTTGTATCTTTATTCCCTTTAGTCTGTGTTATTTCTTTGATCTCCTTGATCCCTTTGGTCCTTTTTGTCATCTTGCCTTTTCTTTGTGTGTCTTTAGTCTCCATGTCCTTTTTTGGTGTTTTCTATTTTTTATATATTTTTTTTTTCTGTTTTGTCTCTTTAGTCACTTTGGCCTCCTTAATAGTTCCTTGGTCTTTTTGCTTCTTTGATCTCTTTCGTTTCTTTTTTTTTGTCTTCAGTCTCTTTTGTCTCTTTGTATGTTTTGACAATTTACTCACTTTAGCCTCTTTAGTTTTCTTGGGGTTTTTGGTTTATTTGATCTCTCTAGTCTTTTAATCCATTGTGCTCTTTTTGTTTCTATGGCCTGACTGGTCTCTCTCGTCTATTGACTACTTGATATGTGGTATCCGTTGGTATCTATCGCTTTGTCTCTTTATTCTGTTTAGTCTGTGTTATTTCTTTGATCTCCTTGATCCCTTTGGTCCTTTTTGTCATCTTGCCTTTTCTTTGTGTGTCTTTAGTCTCCATGTCCTTTTTTGGTGTTTTCTATTTTTTATATATTTTTTTTCTGTTTTGTCTCTTTAGTCACTTTGGCCTCCTTAATAGTTCCTTGGTCTTTTTGCTTCTTTGATCTCTTTCGTTTCTTTTTTTTTTGTCTTCAGTCTCTTTTGTCTCTTTGTATGTTTTGACAATTTACTCACTTTAGCCTCTTTAGTTTTCTTGTGGTTTTTGGTTTATTTGATCTCTCTAGTCTTTTAATCCATTGTACCCTTTTTGTTTCTATGGCCTGACTGGTCTCTCTCGTGTATTGACTACTTGATATGTGGTATCCGTTGGTATCTATCGCTTTGTATCTTTATTCCCTTTAGTCTGTGTTATTACTTTGATCTCCTTGATCCCTTTGGTCCTTTTTGTCATCTTGCCTTTTTTGTGTGTCTTTAGTCTCCATGTCCTTTTTTGGTGTTTTCTATTTTTTATATATTTTTTTTTTCTGTTTTGTCTCTTTAGTCACTTTGGCCTCCTTAATAGTTCCTTGGTCTTTTTGCTTCTTTGATCTCTTTCGTTTCTTTTTTTTTGTCTTCAGTCTCTTTTGTCTCTTTGTATGTTTTGACAATTTACTCACTTTAGCCTCTTTAGTTTTCTTGGGGTTTTTGGTTTATTTGATCTCTCTAGTCTTTTAATCCATTGTGCTCTTTTTGTTTCTATGGCCTGACTGGTCTCTCTCGTCTATTGACTACTTGATATGTGGTATCCGTTGGTATCTATCGCTTTGTCTCTTTATTCTGTTTAGTCTGTGTTATTTCTTTGATCTCCTTGATCCCTTTGGTCCTTTTTGTCATCTTGCCTTTTTTTGTGTGTTTTTAGTCTCCATGTCCTTTTTTGGTGTTTTCTATTTTTTATATATTTTTTTTTTCTGTTTTGTCTCTTTAGTCACTTTGGCCTCCTTAATAGTTCCTTGGTCTTTTTGCTTCTTTGATCTCTTTCGTTTCTTTTTTTTTTGTCTTCAGTCTCTTTTGTCTCTTTGTATGTTTTGACAATTTACTCACTTTAGCCTCTTTAGTTTTCTTGGGGTTTTTGGTTTATTTGATCTCTCTAGTCTTTTAATCCATTGTACCCTTTTTGTTTCTATGGCCTGACTGGTCTCTCTCGTGTATTGACTACTTGATATGTGGTATCCGTTGGTATCTATCGCTTTGTCTCTTTATTCTGTTTAGTCTGTGTTATTTCTTTGATCTCCTTGATCCCTTTGGTCCTTTTTGTCATCTTGCCTTTTTTTTTGTGTGTTTTTAGTCTCCATGTCCTTTTTTGGTGTTTAATTTTTTTTTCTGTTTTGTCTCTTTAGTCACTTTAGCCTCCTTAATAGTTCCTTGGTCTTTTTGCTTCTTTGATCTCTTTCGTTTCTTTTTTTTTGTCTTCAGTCTCTTTTGTCTCTTTGTATGTTTTGACAATTTACTCACTTTAGCCTCTTTAGTTTTCTTGGGGTTTTTGGTTTATTTGATCTCTCTAGTCTTTTAATCCATTGTGCTCTTTTTGTTTCTATGGCCTGACTGGTCTCTCTCGTCTATTGACTACTTGATATGTGGTATCCGTTGGTATCTATCGCTTTGTCTCTTTATTCTGTTTAGTCTGTGTTATTTCTTTGATCTCCTTGATCCCTTTGGTCCTTTTTGTCATCTTGCCTTTTTTTGTGTGTTTTTAGTCTCCATGTCCTTTTTTGGTGTTTTCTATTTTTTATATATTTTTTTTTTCTGTTTTGTCTCTTTAGTCACTTTGGCCTCCTTAATAGTTCCTTGGTCTTTTTGCTTCTTTGATCTCTTTCGTTTCTTTTTTTTTTGTCTTCAGTCTCTTTTGTCTCTTTGTATGTTTTGACAATTTACTCACTTTAGCCTCTTTAGTTTTCTTGGGGTTTTTGGTTTATTTGATCTCTCTAGTCTTTTAATCCATTGTACCCTTTTTGTTTCTATGGCCTGACTGGTCTCTCTCGTGTATTGACTACTTGATATGTGGTATCCGTTGGTATCTATCGCTTTGTCTCTTTATTCTGTTTAGTCTGTGTTATTTCTTTGATCTCCTTGATCCCTTTGGTCCTTTTTGTCATCTTGCCTTTTTTTTTGTGTGTTTTTAGTCTCCATGTCCTTTTTTGGTGTTTAATTTTTTTTTCTGTTTTGTCTCTTTAGTCACTTTAGCCTCCTTAATAGTTCCTTGGTCTTTTTGCTTCTTTGATCTCTTTCGTTTCTTTTTTTTTGTCTTCAGTCTCTTTTGTCTCTTTGTATGTTTTGACAATTTACTCACTTTAGCCTCTTTAGTTTTCTTGTGGTTTTTGGTTTATTTGATCTCTCTAGTCTTTTAATCCATTGTACCCTTTTTGTTTCTATGGCCTGACTGGTCTCTCTCGTGTATTGACTACTTGATATGTGGTATCCGTTGGTATCTATCGCTTTGTATCTTTATTCCCTTTAGTCTGTGTTATTACTTTGATCTCCTTGATCCCTTTGGTCCTTTTTGTCATCTTGCCTTTTTTGTGTGTCTTTAGTCTCCATGTCCTTTTTTGGTGTTTTCTATTTTTTATATATTTTTTTTTTCTGTTTTGTCTCTTTAGTCACTTTGGCCTCCTTAATAGTTCCTTGGTCTTTTTGCTTCTTTGATCTCTTTCGTTTCTTTTTTTTTGTCTTCAGTCTCTTTTGTCTCTTTGTATGTTTTGACAATTTACTCACTTTAGCCTCTTTAGTTTTCTTGGGGTTTTTGGTTTATTTGATCTCTCTAGTCTTTTAATCCATTGTGCTCTTTTTGTTTCTATGGCCTGACTGGTCTCTCTCGTCTATTGACTACTTGATATGTGGTATCCGTTGGTATCTATCGCTTTGTCTCTTTATTCTGTTTAGTCTGTGTTATTTCTTTGATCTCCTTGATCCCTTTGGTCCTTTTTGTCATCTTGCCTTTTTTTGTGTGTTTTTAGTCTCCATGTCCTTTTTTGGTGTTTTCTATTTTTTATATATTTTTTTTTCTGTTTTGTCTCTTTAGTCACTTTGGCCTCCTTAATAGTTCCTTGGTCTTTTTGCTTCTTTGATCTCTTTCGTTTCTTTTTTTTTTGTCTTCAGTCTCTTTTGTCTCTTTGTATGTTTTGACAATTTACTCACTTTAGCCTCTTTAGTTTTCTTGGGGTTTTTGGTTTATTTGATCTCTCTAGTCTTTTAATCCATTGTACCCTTTTTGTTTCTATGGCCTGACTGGTCTCTCTCGTGTATTGACTACTTGATATGTGGTATCCGTTGGTATCTATCGCTTTGTCTCTTTATTCTGTTTAGTCTGTGTTATTTCTTTGATCTCCTTGATCCCTTTGGTCCTTTTTGTCATCTTGCCTTTTTTTTTGTGTGTTTTTAGTCTCCATGTCCTTTTTTGGTGTTTAATTTTTTTTTCTGTTTTGTCTCTTTAGTCACTTTAGCCTCCTTAATAGTTCCTTGGTCTTTTTGCTTCTTTGATCTCTTTCGTTTCTTTTTTTTTGTCTTCAGTCTCTTTTGTCTCTTTGTATGTTTTGACAATTTACTCACTTTAGCCTCTTTAGTTTTCTTGTGGTTTTTGGTTTATTTGATCTCTCTAGTCTTTTAATCCATTGTACCCTTTTTGTTTCTATGGCCTGACTGGTCTCTCTCGTGTATTGACTACTTGATATGTGGTATCCGTTGGTATCTATCGCTTTGTATCTTTATTCCCTTTAGTCTGTGTTATTACTTTGATCTCCTTGATCCCTTTGGTCCTTTTTGTCATCTTGCCTTTTTTGTGTGTTTTTAGTCTCCATGTCCTTTTTTGGTGTTTAATATTTCTTATATATTTTTTTTCTGTTTTGTCTCTTTAGTCACTTTAGCCTCCTTACTACCTCGGTCAAATTTTCGTTTTCTGAGTTTTTGTGTTCTTCGTTTTGCTTTTATCCCTTCTGTCTTTTCTTGTATTCATTTCTGTTTCTTTAATCTCTCTAGTCTTTTATATTGTATCTTTAATCTTTAAGGTCACATTGTTTTTTTGCCTACTGGACTTGTCTGAAATTCTTTGATCTTTTTGGTCAATTTCGTCTGTTTAGTCTCTATAGTCTTTCATTGTTCAATTTTTCAGGAGCGAGCGAAGCGAGCTTTTTGGTCAAATTTTCGTTTTCTGAGTTTTTCGTATTCTTCGTTTTGCTTTTATCCCTTCTGTCCTTTCTTTTATTCATTTCTGTTTCTTTAATCTCTCTAGTCTTTTATATTGTATCTTTAATCTTTAAGGTTACATTGTTTTTTTGCCTACTGGACTTGTCTGAAATTCTTTGATCTTTTTGGTCCTTTTCGTCTGTTTAGTCTCTATAGTCTTTCATTGCTCAATTTTTCAGAAGCGAGCAAAGCGAGCTTTTTGGTCAAATTTTCGTTTTCTGAGTTTCTCGTATTCTTCGTTTTGCTTTTATCCCTTCTGTTTTTTTTTATTCATTTCTGTTTCTTTAATCTCTATTTCTTTTGTTTCTTTGATCTCTTTCGTTTCTTTTTTTTGTCTTTAGTGTCTTTTGTCTCTTTGTACGTTTTGTCAATTTACTCACTTTAGCCTCTTTAGTTTTCTTGGTGTTTTTGGTTTCTCTCTTTATTCTGTTTAGTCTGTGTTTATTTAGTTTCTTTGATCCATTTGGTACTTTTTGTCTCTTTCGCCATCTTGCCTCTTCTTTTGTCTTTTATGTCTTTCTAGTCTCCTTGTCTTCTTTACTTTTTTTTTTGTTGGAATTCTGCAAAATGAAAAATTTCCCACAGGCTGGTGAATATCTTCGATAGCCTAAAACGAAGAGTTAATTTATGTTTAGAGCAAAATGGGGGGCATTACCTTTGGTTTGAATTTCTATTCACCTAACCTACAATTACTTCGATACTTTGATCACTCCGTACTTCGTCGTTCCAGAAACGTCTAGAAATTATGCAACCCACAATGCGGCCACAGTTCGTTCCCCGCCCGCAGATGGCGCCTCACCGCCACCAATTTCCAGAATAAAATAAAAAAGCAAAAACCACACTTTTTCATCACCCTCACGCACCCCCCAGGCCCCAAACAACCCACCCATCCCGACAACAAAAAACCAAATCGAGTAAACAAAAGCGCTGTCAAAACGCTTTTGACAGACAACGGAGTGGGGGGACATTTCGATGGCTGGAAACTTCTCGAAAAGTTCGATTTGCGGGGAAGTGTTGTGTCGTTGAATCGAAAGCGTGTTTTTTCTCGAGAAGTGCCGGCAGAAATGGACCAGGTGAGTCGTCGTCGCACCCGTCCCTCGCGATGGGGCCCTCAATCGCGGTTGTTTCAGGTCGCAGCGTTGAAAGATAAAGGCAATGCCGCACTCGCCGCAAACAACTACGAGGAGGCGATCAAGCACTACACCGAGGCCATCGGTTTGGATTCCCGGAACCACGTTCTGTTCTCGAATAGGTCGGCGGCGTACGCGAAGGCCAACAAGTACGATTTGGCCCTCGAGGACGCCACAAAGACCGTGGAGATCAAGCCGGATTGGGCCAAGGGGTACTCGCGGAAGGGCACGGCCCTGGCGTACCTAGGTAAGGCCGGTTTTCATCAAATTCACGTAACAGTGACCACACTTGCTTCTGCAGCACATACATGATTCATACATCTAGTAGGCTTTAAACGTCAAAATTCTCCACCCAATGACATCTACATTTTTTTTTTTTTGGAAATTTGAAAAATGAATTGGTCAAAGTTGGCCGTGAACGAAAAGTCCCTTTATATTTTCTCGTGTTTGGTTTTCCTATCTTATGAGTCTTAACATTGGTTTCTTTCATTTTTCACATTTTCTGTTCATTCTTATCTTGCTTTCTAGCTTTTTCCCAGCTTTGCCACAATCTTCGCTTTTTTCGGGTACTTCTTTTGGTTAATTTTTTAAATGTATTTGCTATTAGTTATGCCACCGCGAAGGAGGTCAGAGGTCGGTCATTGATATCTTGATATCCATCCGTGAAAGTGATGTTATCAAATTTTGTATTCTCCCTCTTTCCAGGCCGCCTCGACGAGGCCATCTCCGTGTACGAGCAGGGCCTCAAGGTCGACCCCAACAACGCCCAGCTGAACGAGGGCCTGCGAGAGGTGCGCTCCCAGAAAATGCAGTCTCGCGGCTTTCCCAACCCCTTCAACCGCCCCGACTTGATGGACAAGCTGCGCAACGACCCCCGGACCAAGCCGCTCCTCAACGACCCCTCGTACGTCGCGACCTTGAATCTCCTGAAGGTGAATCCGAACCTGTTGGGACAGAAACTGCAGGACCCGAACATCCTCACCACGTTGAGCGTGCTGATGGGGGTGGATCCAGGCGAGGAGGCCATGGACACCGAACCCGTATACACGCCGCCGCCCAAGAAGCCCGAGCCGAAACCCGAACCCAAGAGGGCGCCCGAGCCCGACCTGCCGGAGAACAAGAGACTGGCGAAGGCGGAGAAGGAGCAGGGCAACGAGTTTTACAAGAAGAAGGCGTTCGAGCAGGCGATCCAGCACTACAACAAGGCCATCGAGCACGATCCTACCGACATTACTTTTTATAATAATCTAGCCGCCGTGTACTTCGAGCAGAAAGAGTACGAAAAGTGTATAAAGGAGTGCGAGAGGGCAATCGAGGTGGGGCGGGAGAACAGGGCCGATTTCAAGCTGATCGCCAAGTCCTTCCTCAGGATCGGCAACGCCTACAAGCGACTCAAGGATTACAACAATGCCAAGACGTACTACGAGAAGTCCATGTCGGAGCACAGGACCCCGGAGATCAAGACCCTGCTGTCCGAAATCGAGAAAGTTATCAAGGACGAGGAACGGAAAGCCTACATCAACCCGGAGCTGTCGGAAAAAGAAAAGGAAATAGGTAACGAGTTCTTCAAAAAGGGCGAGTACGCCACCGCCGTCAAGCACTACACGGAAGCCATCAAGCGCAACCCCGACGACGCCAAACTCTACAGCAACCGCGCCGCCTGCTACACCAAACTCGCCGCCTTCGACCTCGGCCTGAAAGACTGCGAGAAGTGCGTCGAGCTCGAACCCAAGTTCATCAAGGGCTGGATCCGCAAGGGCCACATCCTGCAGGGCATGCAGCAGCCGAGCAAGGCCATAGCCGCCTTCCAGAAGGCGCTCGAGATCGACCCGAACAACGCCGAGGCGATCAACGGCTACCGGGCGTGCAGCATAGAGAACGCGACCGGCTCGGGGGATCCCGAGAAGGTGCGGCAGCGCGCCATGGCCGACCCCGAAGTGCAGTCCATACTCAGGGACCCCGCGATGCGCATGATCCTCGAGCAGATGCAGAACGACCCGCGGGCCCTCCAGGACCACCTCAAGAATCCGGACATCGCCGCCAAGATACAGAAGTTGCTCGAGTCGGGACTCATCGCGATCCATTAGTTTTTCGGTTCTCAGTTGGTAACAGTTAGTTTAAGTTGTGTGCCGCGGAGATGATTGCCGATCTCCCGATTTGCATTTACGAGAGTTTGGTACTTTTACTGCTAGTTTGTTTTAAGAATAAATTTACGTTTTTAAAGCAAACTCGACTTGATTATTTCATTTGCAATTTGCAACTCGATATTTCAGAAACCGTCTTACCTCCAGATTTAGGAAACGTTTGGGTACTCGGGAACAAAGGTGAAATTCAGTTGATTTGGGAGGACAGGGTCGAACAACTCAACAACTTTTTCACCCTATATTATAATGTAGAAACGTCCCATTTCCTGGTCTTTGTATAAAACACTCCAGCACTAGTCGCCGAGTCTTTGCCGCGAGTTGAACTTGTTCAGTTTCCTCCGTTTGAAACTGACCTCGCCGCCTTCTTGCGCCAAACTTTCGACCGTCTTTTCTTTGAATTCTTTGACGACGGGCTCGGGTTCCAGCTGCACCGGCGGTTCCAGGTAATAGTAGTCTTGCTCGGGCAGCTGCAGGTCTATGGTCGGACTGTAAAACACAGCCGTAAATTGGGGTTGTCGTGTATTACTGGTTGCCTACACACCTTTCTTTGACGGTCTGCCACTTCCCGTACGGGTCGGTTTTCCCGGGCTCCAACAGCGGGCCGTAACTGGGAGCGGGAACGTCGTCGACCACCCTCCTCTCCTTCATTTTCTCTCTGGCCTTCCTGGCGGCCTCCTCGGCCTCCTCCTGCTGCACCTTCTGCATCCTACAAGCCAAAATCAACACCCTAACCCACCGAAGAACCACTTACGTCATCATGTTCTCCTTCCGCTTGAACTTCTCCAACTCCTTGAACTGTTGCGCCGCCTCGCTGTCCCGCTGCTCCCTCTGCTCCTTCAGGCTCAAGTACCCCTCCGGCGGCGGCCTCCAGACGGTCTCTGCAATCAACCGATCATCACCCCGGAAAAGCCCCCGTTTTTCACGAACCTCTCGTCATGATGTTGACGTAGTAGCTCTTCCCGTCTCTGGTCACCGCCTCGTTCCACAGCTTCCTCACGCCGCCGCCCTGGGGCAGCTTCTCCTTCATGAGCATCGAGGTCAGGTCGCCGTTGACCTCGATGTCTTTGCGGTAGGCCTCGAAGGCGGCCGATTCCATCTGCTTGATGGCGTGGTCGACCTTGTCGGCGCTCCTCTGGGTCTGGGTGCTGTGCCTGGTGATGTTGCGGAGACGCTTCTTGACATTCTCCTGGTGGCGGCGGCCCTTTTCGTGGAAGTCGACGCTCTGGAAGGGCGCGGGTGGAGACTGTACGAATCGTGGGGGCGGCGGATACTCACCGGCTTGTTGTCGGTTATCCAGCACTTGCAGAAGTCGCAGTACTTGCGGTTCTGGGACACCCAGTAGTCTGCCCTGTGGAGCACAACTCTGTTATATAGAAAAACTATTTCTGCCTGAGTGCAGCTCTGGCTAAATTTCTTCTTCTCTACCATCGGTTTGATAAAGTTTGAATTACAGCTTGATTTATTTTATTAACCTAAAAAAATCCGGCGCCAACTTGTGCTACCAAATTGATTTTTTGACATGATTATTTCAAATCATGTGTGCCAATATGAGATTAATAAAAAAAAAACCTTCAAAAAATTTTTGTTGAGGTTCTTATTACTGTAAATATCTGTCGCTTCATCAGCTTTATTGCACAAACTACACAGAAATTAACAATGCTCAGTGTACATCCTAAAGGAAAATGGAACATTTCAAATACCGTAATCGACAGCCACGTTTCTTGCACTCCAGGAAATTGGTATTAATTATCACAGACAGGTCAACAGACTAGATAAAGAGGTAACAAAAAGGAGTAAGGTCACTTGTACTTGGTCACTTCTATCAGAATGGGGTAGTGTATGTCGTCGACGTAGTCGCCCTTCCCCAGCAGCTGCAGCCTCTTCTGCCACACCACCGGGTGGTAATTCTGCACCACGTTGCACGCGAACCCCCTCCGCTCCGCCGCCGCCACGAACCGCGCCAACGTGTCGCCCCTCCTGGGGGCCATGAGCAGCGCCACGCCCCCGGTGCCGACGCAGGTCCACAGGCACTCGATCAGGTCGGCCCTGGCGTCGTCGAAGAAGAGACAGTCGGCGCAGAGCACCACGTCGAACTGCTCGTCGAGCGGCCCCCACTTCAGCACCTTGCATTCGACGGGACAAGCGAACTCGTTGCAGCGCAGCGCCGCCTCCACGTTCTCGACCGAGGTGCGGTTGCCGTCGGTGACCGTGACGGCGGCGGCGGCGGCGAACTTGGCCACCAGGAGGCCGGCCAGACACGACATGCCGCCCCCCAGCTCCAGCACGCGCTTGTCGTCGAAGAGGGCGAGGTTGGCGCAGACGTAGTAGCCGAGGGTCTCCTCGGAGGGCCAGACGCAGACGTTGCCGGTGTTGTTGAAGCCCATGAGGTCCTCGGCGGAGAAGGTGCGGCTGCGGTGGCCGATGCGCACGGCGAATTCCGCGCCGTCGACGTGCAGCGAGTACTCGTACCACGTGCGTTTCGGTTTTTGGTCGGCTTTGGGGGGCGCTAGCTGCTGGGTGCGCAACAGCATGAAAGAAGAGATTCGTCGAAGCGGGGGCTCTTCGACGGGGCTCTGCACACAAAAGAGGTTAGCCGGGCCGAGGCGGGGTGCGGGGGGTACCTTGAGGGCTTTAGCGAGGATGGCCCAGCGCCGGCGCGCCACTTTTTGCCTGTCGGTTATCACTTCATTTAGACTAGATCCGAACGGGGTTCTAGTTTGGTCCATAGAATGAGCATTGTGTTATTCAATAATATTGCCTGAAAAGGCGTTAAAGAGAATTAGTTTGGGGTCTGAACGACGATCTCGTTCCTTCATGCTTTCAACCGACAACTAAAAAGGCTATTTTCAAACCAAGCTCCAAATCAATACATTCAAAAATAACGTGGGATCGTGTCTGCGCTACGTCCTGTGTGAACGTGGACTTGGAACAGTTCGAGGCACTCTCAGGCAAGACAACGTAAAATTTGGGGGGAAGACAACTAGGGTTGCAGTACTCACATTGTTGAAGACTTCTTGGGGTAGCGACTGCACTATTGGTCCAAACGAGCTGTTTTTGGTCAAATATTCTTGTTTTCATGTAAATTTGAACGAATCCAAAACGGGTCCATGGAAACGACACATTTTAGGTACTTGACATTTGGAAATAAAAAATTGACATTTCGACCAGTGCTCACTACGTCGAAAACACAAAACAAATTAACTGCGCGTGCGCGATGTTACAACCAAAAATAAATAATTGTTAAATTGCGCTTTTGTGGTTGTTGGTGGACACCCACATATTTAGAGGGTAAAGGCCATGGAGTTAGTTGTTTTGTCGTAGAGGCATTACAGAAATTAATAGAATCCATGTTGCAACCGCACATACACGTGCGCCTAACGCGGGTTGCCTACCTACACAAACGCCAAATTATTGCAAGACTTTATTAATCAGTACAAAAGTCGTTTCGGCCCTACGATTTGACGTTTTCCAACCGCAGATACTTCTCGTAGAACTCGCCCCTTATCGTGTCCGTCCACTCGGCGTGCCACGACCCCTCCAGCCGGTCCTGGGTCCGCACCCTCGTCGACTTATGAACCTGGTCTTCCAAATCTAGCAACTTCACCTGGACGTAACTACCGTACAGCTTCTGGAAGTACGAGTCGACGTTGGGCATCTCGACGGGCGCTTCCGTAAATCCGGACGTCTCAGACAACCACTGAAGGGTCGGAACGGACCACCAGTCCCAGGAGACGGTCTGCACGTTGCCGCCTTCGCCTGTCGCGTGCGACAGGGGCGTCTTGTTGCAGAACGGTTTGAGGAAGCTCTCGATCGAGGCCAGGAAAATGCTGGTCTTGACGACGTTGAGGGCCGTGTGATTGGGGGTGATAAGAGTGTCGTAGGGGGTGTGTTTCTGGTGGAGGTAGGCTCCCGGAATGTGGCTGACGATGAAGACCGAGCCGAAGAGTGTGAAGACGGCTATCGTGTATGACGCGATGAGGATTACGGACATGGAGAGCAGGTTTTGGAGGAGGGTTTGCACCTTGACGGTCGTCAGGAGCGCCTCCAGCTCCGTGTAGGTGAAGAAGCCCCTGGAGGAGCCTTGCTTCCTCGCCACCGCCGTCTCTATGTCGGATAATTTCTTCCAAAACGTTAATTCGTTGACAAAGACTTCCCATTCCTGCAACAACATCGTAAGCGTGACCGGAGACGCGGGGGCACACTTACGATTGCTTTTAGAAACTCCTTTTCGAGCTGGATCAACTGCCTGACCGTCGTGCCGCCAGAGAGGGCCCACTCGTCCATAAACACTTCGTCAGACTCGCCGTCGTCATACAGGAACTTACAAGACACCATCAAAGACACCAAGAACAGGTCCGAGGAGGCCGTGCGCTCCAGATACTCGGGGCACGTCTTCTTCAGCCTCTCCAGATACAGTATGGCGATGACCAGGGAGCAAGGCGACACACAGGCGTTCCTCGAGATGTTCGCGGCGTCGTCACAATGGAGTCTGTCCAACGACCGCCCCCTTTGCGCCTCGGAAAACAGTTCCGCCGCCAACTCTACAAACTCTCGTAAGTCCCACATACGTTACCATGTGGTGCAAACACCCACCTGTTACAGGCAGACTCAGGCCGTCCTGTTTCGGAAACTTGCCGTAGCAGAGGGTCTTGGTGATGCGCGAGATGTACCGCTGGTGGTCCACGTTTTTCTGGGGGGCAAACATTACACTGCGAAGTTGCATCGGTCGAGGGGTTACCTTGTCTCGGGCCCGCTTCGGCAGCTTGGACATGGTGACTGGGACGGCACTGGTGTGATTTTCGAACGAAAAACAGGACTAAATAAGTGTGTCACAAAAAAAGGTCGAATTTGGGTTTTACGTTGCACCTGTCAAAAAAAATTGAAGGTTATATGAGTCATGTGGACATATGCAACCCGTAAAACGTTTGCCCTAAATTTCTTCAAATTCTCAGTTTGTAAATAACTATGTTCAAAATTCTTTGATGCTTTCAAATAAAAGTGAAATTGTACATAGAGAAGTTGGCGGTGAAATTTCACTTCGAAAACAAATTGTCATTTTTGACAGTTCGCACATTGAAAATCAGTACTCCCAACGTAAAATTCAAATTCGTG
Source organism: Diaperis boleti (assembly GCA_963583935.1). Classification (NCBI taxonomy): domain Eukaryota; kingdom Metazoa; phylum Arthropoda; class Insecta; order Coleoptera; family Tenebrionidae; genus Diaperis; species Diaperis boleti. Next base: position 1,631,673 of record OY757242.1, read on the forward strand.
ACCAACCCAACAAACAATTTTTCATTCTGAAACTATTAAAATGGGATTTCTGGAAGGGAATACAAACTAAATATGAATTTTATACAAAATGTAATCTTTCAGTTCGACCGTCTGACACGCACCCTTTTTTTTAACTCTTTTAGCTTCGTCTTCCGGGTTCGTACTACAGTAGCAATGGTCCCATTCCAGCCAATTAATTTTCGGCCGCTTCTCCTCCATGTGCTCCTGTAAACATTCCAATGTTTCCGTTATGTAATCACATTCATCACATTGGAACCAAATAAAATCATCAACATTCGACCTTACTTCCGTTGACCAGTCCTCAACTTTCGAATGGTGCTTCCGTATGTGCCTCCGTAAGTGCACCCTTGTTTTCGATCTGTAGGGGCATTTCAGCCAATTAGGAGTATGTATATTTTCCACGTGTTCAGTTAAACACGATTTTCGTTTGGCTTTATAATCGCATTGGTCACATTTGAACCAAACGATTTCGTTGTCCGGTAAATGCATGTTTCTCATGTGTCTGCTTAGATGTCCCTTCACTTTGGCCTTGTAATCGCATTTCGCACACTCGAACCAATTAATTTCATCGTGGGATAAATGCCATCTTATTCGGTGTACTTTCAAATTGCCTTTTGTCGTCGCCTTGTAGTCGCAACGATCGCATTTAAACCAACCGGCTTCGTCCACGATCGAATGCTTATAGTTTACGTGGTGCTGCAAATACTACTTTCTTCTCGCTTTGTAATCGCAGCAATGACATCGAAACCATCGAATTTGGTCCTCTGGTAAATGCTTGGCCAGTTGGTGTGATTTCAGCAAACTTTTGGTTTTCGACTTGTGGCAGCAGTACGTGCATCGGAACCACCGAAGTTCGTCGTCCGGTAAATGCTTGAACATCTGGTGTGATTTCATCAACGGTTTGTCTTTTGACTTGTAGCAGCAGTGGGGGCATCGGAACCACCGAATTTTATCCTCCGGTAAATGCCTGACTATTCGGTGACGTTGCATCGAGTCTTTCCTTTTCGTCTTGTAGTTGCAGTAATCACAGTGGAACCACTTTGCATTTTTCGCAGATGTAAGTGTTGGATTCGATATCGTCTTGTTCCAGCTTGCACACGTGGCGTTCTATCATGTGTTGCCTGTATGGAATTGTGAGATAAGTAGTGAAGTCACATTCTGGGCAACAGCGTTCCTTTATACTGCTGTTTTCGCAATTGAAAAAATCTTGCTGAAATTTGTGTCTCAGAATTTGGTGATCCATCGAGTGGTAGCGGCAACTTCTGCACTTGCAGCCGATCGTCTTGGAACCGCTGGAAATTGCTTCCATGTGGTCAAACGCATTTTCAGTGCGTGTAGCCATTCCACTGTCTCACTAAAAATCAACAATAATTATTTTCTTTAGAATACCAATAAATGTTGAGTTCCACTTCTGATACCTTTTTATTTTGAGGTTAGTTGCCTCTGATGATGATGTGTCCTTCTTTGCACCAATACAGAAGAAAAATACCGGATAAAATCACGTTCAGTTTCTCACTGTACCTGGAGAATTACAAAACACTGGAATTTAATAGGAAGAAGTGTGTCAAAATATCGGATTGGCACACGCTTTGGTGTACTGTGGGTTGTGTGCACCGATCTGGCCTTGGACGTAAAGTTTTTACATTTATATTTCGCAGTAATGTGGGACGTTACTGAGAACTTAAAAGCCCAAAACCCACTTGGGAACCTAAAAGTTGCAAACTTAAAACCACGAAAACCTGATCACATATTTTAGAAAACCTAAACCTGAAAACCTGGGAGACTGAAAACCTAAAAATCCTAAAAACCCAAAACTTTAATCCGTAAATCTTCAAAAACTGAAAACTGCAAGACCTGCGAACTTGAGATTTTGAAAACCTGAAAGCTTTAAAACACAAAAACCGGAAAGCCTGGGTAAGTGTCTCGTGCTTTAATTCCACGAAATGACAGCACCGTCGGCCGTTAAGCAAAGAAAGGGGGGAAGGGATGAATGATCCACCCCTAAACGGTAAGTCACGGCGCAACTCTCTCTTTGCTTCAACCCTTTGCGCGAATAACAACTAGTCGGTGCCCCTTGTTTTGCCACGTGCTCTCCAAGTGTTGTTCAAATATCGTTATTCGTTAACGCGCTAAAATATTTTAAATCCACTTTCTTCATAACCGAGAGTAGCTAAAGTTTAAAAAAAATGTGCTTCCGTGGTTGCCGGTGCGGGGAAAGAGGTGACCGATACTGCTTTCAAATATACTATGTGCACAACTTTAGAAGCGTCGGGGGACTCCCTTTGGTAAGTACATCACAGGCCAGTCGGCAGGTACCTATTTCTTTTACAAGTAAATTCAAGAGGGATTTTATTCGGGAAATGGTTAAATCTTTGAATGCATGTTCAAAATGCCGCGGCGGTGGGGGCGGTACTTTAAAAATATATATATTTAAAACGCGTTATTGCGCCGCTAACTAGTTTCGTTTTTTTGCCCGTTTGACAAAGCTTTTAGGCTTCCCAAGTCGATCAGCCTGGGTTTCTAAAATTTGCGCGTTTGGGAGCTTTTCCGGTTGTCCTAAAGTCCGTTCATCGAGAGGAGACACACAGCTCTAACAACAGCAGTAAAAAGATATTTATGTATTTTATCGTATCTTCTTTGAGGGCCAATCCAAGGAACACAATCGCGTGTTTGTCTAGTCTCGATGAACGTATATAATAGTTTCTCGAGCCTCTAGTTCGGGTTTCCGATAATTTTCAGGCTTCTCAAAGTTAAAGTTTCAAATGTTTCAGCGTCTCAAGTTTTTTGAGATATCTAGTTTTCACAAATTTCTTAAAGTGTAATGAAGTTTCTGGAGTTTGAATTTCCCACGTTTTTTTATGTTCTCGAGTATATCCAGACTTCTCAAGCTTCTTGGCTTTTCAGGTTTCTCAAGCGTCCCAATTTGTTCGAAATTTCTCCACGGTTTTGTTTTCTCTAAAATTGCAAGTTGCGAGGTCTCTCAACTTCTTCAAATTTCTTTGGTATCTCAACATTGTCAATTGTCTTAAATTGTCAGTTTGTTTAAATTTTTCAAATTTCTCAGGTGTCTCAATAACTTACTTTGGTTTCTCGTCAGACGTTTCAACATTCTTAAGATTTCTTGCGTTTTTCAAATGACTTACATCGTTGTGTCTCAACTCTTTTAAATTCGTCAGCTTTCTCAAGTTACTTAAATTCAGGTTTCAGGTTTAAATCTTTCCGAAGTTCTTCAAGGTGTACTTCTCAACGCTGTCGTTTAGATTTCCCAAACATCTCAAGGTTTCTCAAGTAGGTGTCTTATAAAGACAACTCAATTTTAAATTTCTTTCGTGTTTCCAAGCGCCTATTTAGAGTTTCTGGTGTTTCTCAATTTCTTAGTTTTGTGGTTTCAATATTTTTTCACTAAAAAGCGCATGGTTCTGGCACCGTTAGTGAGTGCGGTGGGCGGGTAGACCGCCCTGTCCACTGTACTCATCAACTGACTAAATGGACGGGAAGTAACAACCATTTGTAGATTTCCTTTTTAACTAAAACTCATTCTCGTGTCAATTTCAAAATTTTTGAGTCAAAATATGGTTGTCATTCCAACACCCTTAGTCAATCGGTGAGTTGTAAATGCGACGGCCCACCCGCCCACCGCATTCACATGTGGTGCCATGAACGAAATGGTTTTTAGTCACAAAGAACAACTGTGAAACACAAGAAACGAAATTTGGATACAATATGAAAATGGTTGTCATTCCGAACCAGTTTTATGGTTGTCATTCCAATACCCTTAGTCAATCGGTGAGTTGTAAATGCGACAGTTTTTACTTATAAATCTCAATATTGAGATATCCCGATTCAAAATTAATACCACCCAAGAGAGCTGCAACCCGTTCACCGCCAAAGTAAGACAAATGCCCTGGAAGCCTAGCCTTTAGCGACCGGTACCGCCCGGGATGGATACGCTAGAGGGAGCTGTCGGAAGTTTCGGGGGGGAACGAGGAACCACACTCGCTTGATGAAAGGGCAGCAGTGGGTGTTCTGCTTTCGTTGAAGTTACACCACGTTATTTTTGTTCACGAAATTCGCCATTTTGTTAAAGCATAGTTATATCTCCACCGTTGAGCTTCCTCTTGTTGTAAAAGAATTGTACGCGGTCGTTCGACTTCGAAAGGGAGATCCATCTCGCGGAGGTTCCAGTTTTGTTTGGTTCGAGTCGGTTGAATTTCCACCGTCGCGTCCCTAAGCCAAGTGTGGTGATGGTATTCCTGGAAATAAGGTAACCATTTGCTCTATATTTTTCTTCCGACTCGCCGTCCGGACGTTTATTCCATGTGCATCTCGGAAATCTTTAGGTAAAACCATCTCAAATTTTACCGTTAGCCCGCCATTTTGGACGCTAGGACGTCATAAAACTCGCCATCTTGAAAATGGAGTCGTTCCTACTTTGCACCTACATGTCTTGTAAAGAATGCTAGTTTTTGTTTAAAATAATGTTCACAATCGTCCCTGGAAGTATTCCGTGAGTCCCCCAATTTCATATCAGTTGCCTTCGGCCCTTCTTTTCTCTGCAGTAGCCTAAATTACCAAGCTGATGAGTCACGGGCACCCCGAATAACTTGCTAAAATCGTTGTTGTAATTTGTTTTTAGTTATTGTTGTCAATTTCAGAAAGTTCCAATGTGTTGTTGACTTCTAGTTACAGGGCTCGCGCGTTCAATTTAAAACAAAGTGATTCCCTAACTCAAATTAACTAGATTGCCACTCAGATAAATCTGTTAATAACTACCTGTCTTTCGCTATAAGGCCGACAGCAGCTTGCGGTTGTTACAAAGCTATTTTGGACTCTGTTGACTTGAATTAACCAACTCCGTCAGACCTGAAGACAAAAGGTAAAAGCTGGCCAAACGTCACACCTGAATGTAGGGGTTCTGAACGGTGTCTTATCGTTGTTTTGCGGCCCCTTGCGATTTCTTGTCGTTCGCTGTTAACCGACATCTAGCGTTTATTCGACATCGTGGAAGCCAAAGATCGGTTTATAGTGTAGTTTGTGCATGTTGTAGTGTTGTAGTACATTGTGCCCCGTTCCGTATTGCGCCCGCTGATGTCATCGCATTGTACCCGTGTCAAAATGGCTTCCAAACCAAACGTTGCGTTACGGTATATTTGATTTATTGTGTTGTTTGTTCGTACATGTTTCGAGACAACAGAGCGACCAAATAGTGTTCAGTTCGTGGTCCGCGTTGCAGGCTGCTGTTAGAAGGAGTTAGATGGCCCTACTTTCGGGGATACCTATGCCCATTGTTTCTTGGGTGCATAGGGGCCTAGAAAAAGGGAGTTGCCACTAATTCCTTGAACCTACGAAGTCCAAATTGCAGCACTGTTTTCGAGTTACTGACGAATGGCTTACTTCACTAATCTTTAAAATACTAAATAACTAAAAGAATAGTCCCTGAGAGAAGTGCCGTTAACTTGGACTTGGTTTGTACAAGCCGCCCAGAAAGACCAACGTAATGTCTAGGAAAATTCCGTCATAAACTCATTTCTCTTGGTCCGTTGGATGTGTAAGTTTTGCCCCCACGATAGTAAACTCTCTCTACAATCTGGCTTCACTGACAGACAATTGTCTTGTTCGCTTCGCTTTAGTCTTTCCATTGGATCCACCTGTGGTCCACCACTCTCCGACTTACATGCACCCCACTTTGATAACTCCACGCGTTTCGATACTCTTGTGTTTCCCTCTCAGATGTTTCATTGTATCAGTCAGTTGTAAATTCCTGTAAACTACAAAAGCTCAAGGGTGGAATGTATTTAGCTGATCTAACCTCAATTGTTACTCTGTTGAAGTCATGTAAAATTGTCGTTGTTATTTACTATTTGGAATCATTACTGTTAACATTATGAAATCGCATGTGTACCAACTTAATGCGAACACACCAGAAATTGTTAACTACAGTATGAGATCATAAAACTCAAAAGCACAAACCGACTAAAACTTAATAAACATTTAAAACCATAATTTTTTGTGTTATCAATTAGCGCTCCACTCCTGATTAGCTCTCGCCATGTATCCAAAGAATTTGGGGTTTGTTTTGTTGGGTAAGTTTGAATGTCCCGCCATTGCTTGTCTTGTCAAAAAAATAACACAACGTAGGGTTCTGCTTTTTCTTTCATTGTCTGACGATTATTGGCCAACCTTTTCAAGTTTGCGGTTTGTTTCAAAATTTGAAAATTGACGTTTGGTGACGTCATTGACATTTCATTTCATGTTCAAATTCAAAATGTGGCGGTAATGTAAAGGGGGGTTATCACAATCTCAATCTGGATTGATTTTCATTACTGCTATAAGGTTTGTTTTGTGACTAAAAAGCGCATGGTTCTGGCACCGTTAGTGAGTGCGGTGGGCGGGTGGGCCGCCCTGTCCACTGTACTCATCAACTGACTAAATGGACGAGAAGTAACAACCATTTGTAGATTTTTTTTTAACTAAAACTCATTCTCGTGTTCATTCCAATTTCAAAATTTTTCAGTCAAAATATGGTTGTCATTCCAATACCCTTAGTCAATCGGTGAGTTGTAAATGCGACAGTTTTCACTTATAAATCTCAATGTCTCAAAAATTCTCTAGTTTCTCTCAGTTGTGCCAACTTTACATTGTTTGGTTTCTCAAACTTGTAAGGATTTCAGGTTTCTTAGCTGCTTCAACGTATTTAAAATTATTTTTGTTTTTCAATCAAGTTCGCAAGCTTTACTAATTTATTTCGATTACTTCTTAGGTTTCTTTTTTCAGTTCAAATTCCTTTGTTTTGTGTCTCAATTTTCTCAGCTTTACCAATTTCTTCAAAGTTTTTATGTGTTGTACTTCCCATTTGTTTAACGTCGCTGTCCGCGCTCAATACATGTTTATATATGAATGGTGAGCGTGGACAGCGTCGTTATAAAATGAAAAAGATGTGTGCATTTCCTATTTGTTTAACAATTACCCCAATTTCTTCCCAATTACAGGTATCCACAGAATCACGCCTAATTACCGCAGTGGTGCAAAACCAAGTCCCAGTTCTTAGAAACCTCCTGGACTCCCCAAAGTGGTACAATACGACGGACGCAACGGGTCACAGTTTACTACAAATAGCCATTTTATGCCGCAGGTAAGAGAGTAAATAATTTTTTTGGTGGTTTTTAATTTTACTGATTTCAGACAGGAAGTGTTTTATTACATGTTGTCGATCCCCAATTTTCCCTTCGACTTTATAAACCCTTCTGGAGCATCCGCACTGGCTCTAACCTTCGGCCCTCTTGCAAATACGATGATGGGAAACTTTTCGGCAGAACTCGTCAAGAAAGGGGCCTGTCTTCAGCAACAAATCGTCTACCACGCGCCTCTACATTCCGCCGTTATGCGATCGTACCGCAACACGATACGGCAATTGATAGAAAGGGGAGTTGACGTGAATCGTTGCTGTCGTTATTCTGATTGCAGTTCCTTAAGTTTAGCAATAGAAAAGTCGGATAACGATCAAGAAGTAATTTTAATGTTACTGATAGCCGGTGCAGAACCCTCGATTACTGACTTTGAAGGTGCGGTTATATGGAATTGTTCGTCGGTCGTTGTCGAGACGTTTTATTTGTATCTTTGCGACCAGTTTTCTTTTCCTACGATCTCTCTACACGCTTTAGTTGTACTTGCCGATAAACACAAAGACATATTTAACGATTTGATACGGCATTCAGTGCGAGCATGGGTTAATAGCTCTACTGCAGATCGTGTGTTTGAAATTTTGTTCTTCTTGCACACAAACGAATTGAAACTTATCTTGGAGCGCTTCGGTCCGGCAGTCGAAGAGTTATGTAGCTGCCTAAGAGTGTGCAGCTTTAACGGACGCAGAAGTTTTTCTTTAGATAATTTAAACCTCCTCATACAGTACCATCCGTGGTTTGACTTTGTCAATTATATCATTTTGGAAGTCCGCGACACCTACCTGGTGTTTGACATTTACGACAAGGTCGTGCAGAAGTTGTGCTTCTTGCTCAGCTACAATTTGAAGGCCACTTTAGAGGATGTGAAAGGAGTTTACAGAAGATGGGGGTATTCCGATCTATTTAAAATTTTACTCCACATGGATGTCGATTACAATAACTGCGCCATCTTCGGCGAATACAGTAGAGGCAACTTCATGCCTGTTTTGGCTCACAACGTTACGATCGACGCTGACCGTTTTTTTCTCAGATATGTGGGTGATGGATACATTTTCGATGACTTGGCCGAAGATCCACTGGATTACTTCGTTCATCCGCAGCTCGTTAAACTGCACTGGGCGCGAGTTAAAAGTGGACAAATACAAGAAAGGAAAAACATCCCGAAGGTGCCGAAATTGGTCGAAATGGCTCGCAACGAATTTCGTAAATATTTCGCGAAACGGCTGGACTTGCAGACTGCTAGTCAGTTTTATACGCGTCTGGAGAGGCTTCCGATTTGTGAACTGCATAAAAAAATTATTTCGTACGAAGCTAAATTATACTGAACAAAACTGCATTTGTGTTGTGTGTTTTTTCACCTAAACTCACATCAACTTTCCTATTTATCCTTTCAAAATTTCACAGGGTACATTTCACACTTTGCATCTTTTTTTTTTTAAGAATCGATTTTAAGGGCCCAGGTATGAAAATTTCTAGGGTTGTAAAATGAAGCGTTAACAAAAGCATTGTTTTTGCATTTTTGTTAAATATATTTTTCTTTAAAAACCATTGACTCATTTAACGGAACGGTTAGCCGCTTTTATTAACCCTCTGCACTGTGCCTTCTATTGTTGGTTGCCGTTTCTTCTTCCGTATATTTCTCCACTCCTCAACTCCTTTCTTTTATTTATATTTATTGATATTTATATACGGAGTGGATAAAGGCATCAAATATTGTATGATATGGAAGAAACCAATTCGAGTGATGATGAAAAAAAATCTTCCGCCGTTCACGTATCGTATTTTAATTACCACAGCATTTAATAGTGACGTAGTATTGATGAAATTAATTCTCAACTCTTCGTAATTTATTTTGATTGTTAGACGGGCCACCCTGGTGGTTTTTCATTGACGCGATTTTAATAATTTAGTGAAAGTAGATAAAACGTTGTACGATATTTGTATCGTAATGTCTTTACGATACTTGATGCATTATCCAACTTTTGGACAATTTTTCCATCGCGTATCGTAAATATCTAATGTGGATTTCCCATTTTTTGAGTAAAAAAAAATAAATTAAATAAATACTATGTATCGGCAATTATTTGCACAAACAACTGTTATAAAAGCTTCAATCTATCCGCGATTTAAATTGACAAAATATTTTTTTCACTACTAGCTGTAAAATGAATCATTTTGTCGAGAATGTGTGAAATTGTTTTTCTTTCCTAGTAGTTAATAATCGCGACGAAGGAGCCGAGTCTGGAACTTTGAGACAAGTTACTGTAAAAGTCTCCGGACGTATGTCGTAATGCGTTATATTTCATGCTACATATACTAAATCATTGTTTTCATTTTAAAAAATTAAATTGGAATTCAGAATTTAAACATCCATGAATTGAGTATCTATGACAACGGTTTGATTTCTTGGTTGTATTTTTTTTACAGGACTTGTACTGTAAAGTCCCATTTTCCGGACTCAAAACTCTGACGTAAAACTAACAAATATGACACAGTATGAAATAAAAAAGTATGATTTATAGGATTTAAGCAGCTAGTAGTGAAAAAATAATATATAAACCGCAACTTAATTAATACTGCTCAGCTGAGAAAAACGACTTCTCTACCTTGGTATATGATATACTATTATTTCAATTTTTGGGTTATGTGTTACTACAGTTCTTCTATCCTTACCTGGGCATATTTGACATTTTTTTTCCGGGTGCAAAATAGCACAAACAGTCACATCTGTAATTTTAAAACAGTTTTCAAGTATGCATTATATCGGGTCTTCATAAATGATTCATACATCCTTGACGTTCAAAGTCCACTGGATCTGTGAGTTATTTATGAACACCCTGTAAATATTTTCAATAATAAAAAGTTTACTAAACACTTAGTGGCTACTATTTTATAAAGAGCAAGTTTTTGTTTGGATCCCCCAGTCATGAAAAGGGCAATGCTTTGGCTTTTCCTGTACCTCTTTCACCTTCCCTGCAACAAACTGGACACCAAGTGCCCGTACAGGTATTTCAAACCTAAGTATTATTTTGAATGTTTGGTTGGAACTATGGATGAGAAAATAGTTATACACATTGAGGAAGGTGGAAATATCCGAATCGATTGCCCTTCTGATTGGAAAGCTTTCGATGTAGGTCTACTTCCCAACGTGACAGTTCCCAAAATTGATGAACTCTGGATACGGTCTTTAAAGATGTGGTTGACCGCTTTGGTGTTGAACACGTTACAAGTTTGAAATACCAAAGCTTTAATCTGTCGAGTGTGGTGCTGTCGGAGGCCCCCTCAAAAGTCTGGCGATGCTGCAAGACGTGAAGATGCAAGGAAATCGTGTTGTCTTGAAGGAAGCTGTTTTTCGAAACACCCCGTTCCTGAAGTTGTTGGACTTGCACGAAAACCAGCTGGACAGAATCCGCGATGGCGTCCTTGAGAGTCTGCAATATCTAAAGCAGTTACACATTACGCGCAATCTTTTGACCAGTATCACAGATAAGACTTTTCAAGGACTCACGATATCTGTGGTGGAACTATAATAGGTTACGGAGCGTGCCTGCAAATGCATTCAAAAATTTAACTGCTTTAAAAAAACTGACCTTGTCCTTCAACAGACTGACAACTCTTCATCCAAGTTTTAAGGCTTCCAGAAAATCTTTTTGTAAATACAACTAATCTCGAGACTTTGGAACTGGGCACCAACAAATTGAAGGAGTTACCGATGAAGATCTTCCACGGTCTCCACAATTTAGAACACATTAAATTGCATTGTAACTTTATAAGTCAGATGGACATTGTTTTCGCGAATCTTTCCCGATTGAAGACTTTGGATCTGCACCGAAACAATTTGGTGGAAATTGGTGCTAACGCTTTCAACGATTTGATACACTTTTACTAATATTAGGAACCAGCTGTTGAGATCTTAGAAATTGTTCTTCAAGTCGAGTCTGAAAAATCTAAGGAAGCGGCGAACTATATATTTTCAGGTTAATTTGAAGAACCGAAATTATGCAAACCCTGAAATCTTAGGGAATCCGACAACCGAGAACCCAAGGAATCTAATTTGACAATAATTGGAGAAATCTGCAAATTTGAAGAGAACGAAATTTTTGACACCGATCTTTTTAGATTTTTGGAAACCTGAAAACTGAGATCTTCGAGCCCCTGAGAACTTGAGGAAACTAGATCTGAAAACTTGAGAACGTGAGGAACCTAAAAATTTTGATGTCAGAATCTAGAAAATCTAAAAAAAACTGAAGTTGGCGTTGTCTTTTTTGACAGTTCGCAAATTGAGAATCAGTATTCCCAACGGAAAATTCAAATTTGTGACCAACCCAACAAACAATTTTTGATTCTTTTATTGCAACCCGATCCTAACGTGCATTCAATAAGAATCGACGAATTGAAACTTATCTTGGAGCGCTTTGGTCCGGCAGTCGAAGAGCTATGTAGCTGCCTAAGAGTGTGCAGCTTTAACGGACGCAGAAGTTTTTCTTTGGATAATTTAAACCTCCCTGAAGGTGCCGAAATTGGTCGAAATGGCTCGCAACGAATTTCGTAAATATTTCGTGAAACGGCTGGACTTGCAGACCGCTAGTCAGTTTTATACGCGTCTGGAGAGGCTTCCGATTTGTGAATTGCATAAAAAAATTATTTCGTACGAAGCTAAATTATACTGAACAAAACTGCATTTGTGTTGTGTGTTTTTTCACCTAAACTTTGATCAACTATCCTTTTTATCCTTTCAAAATTCACATTTGACAGTATAATCTCACATTACACATTCTAATATTTTGCATTTTGAAGCTCTTCGATTCACATATCGAAAGTTTCGTAAATTTCTTAAAATTCTCGCTTAGGTAAATATATTCAAAATGCTTTGATGGTTCCAAATAAAAGTGAAGTTAAAATTCTTCAAAAATAAAAATCCTATCTTTTAAAACAAGAGATTCTCGAAATAATGAGTACTGTTTTATCCCAGGCAGTAGCAGATCCGGTTTTCAAATTCACTTTTTGAAATGTTTCTCGCGGAATTCGCCTGCATTCATCAACAATTCGTTGTCTGACTTCAAATGGCCCCAGAGAAAAAAATCTAAACTTGTCAAGTCTGGTGATCTTGCTGGCCACTCCAATGGTTCGGCAATCGGTTGTTACGCCAATTTCGAACGTTTAAAGCATAATGTGGTGGAGCTCCATCTTGTTGAAATTTCGTTTATGAATATGTTTAGCACATTTGTTTTGGGAGCCATAAATAAAAATAATTTCAACTCTTTCAGCAACTGAGTTGACCATTTTTTCATCCGAACGCATGCAGATTTACTTTAAAACTGAATAATTGTCAATGTCAATGAATCAGAAACAGTTTTTATTTCAGAAAATACTTGATATTTCAAAAAAAGATTAACCTTTTTAACTTCCAAATTTTGTCACAAAAGTGACGTTTTCTCAATAACTAATCGTACAAATAAAACTACTACATAGCCAAAAAGAGGTTAAATGGACCTTTCAATAAACAAACTTTTTAACCCCCTGTTCCATTTAAGATTCTTGGCTCCTGCCCCGGCCAAGAGGGTTCATCTGCAGGTCTAAACTATACTAATTAAGTGTCCCCCACACAAACAAAATTGACCGGTTTCAGTATTTTGCACATAACGTTTTTGTTTTCTACATATATTTAGGGCGGATCGTTTTCAAAAAATCGCCCTGTATCAGAAAGGCTCCAAAAAGTGAAAAATTTATTTTTCGATTTTAACCATCAGTCTTTGTGTTATTGCCAAAAAACTAAACCCATTATTTGCAATATGGATATGCACAAAACACCTACGGTCACTAGATGAAAAATTCTCTTTTTAGAAAGAATTTTTCATCTAGTAACCTTAAAAACACCCACTGACTAGCGCCATGCGGAGATCACTCAAACTACAGCTATGAGCACGCCGTGCCTAAGATAACTACATTACCGGCTCTCAATGTGCACTAAGGCGTTTTGTGTGATAGTTAATGATACACTTCTTCATTATTAATAATTATTATATTTCAGAATTTAAAGTGTGAAATCTTCCACTGAACGCGTTTTTTTCTCTTTTATCCGGTATTGGTGCAAAGAAGGACGCACCATCAGAGACAACTAACCTCAAAAAATGTATGCACTAATCAGAAATGGCACACATTTGCTGATATCCCAAAGAAGTAAATGTTTATTTTTAGTGATCCCCATTAATTATAGTGAATTTCCAGCGGTTCCAAAACGATCGGCTGCAAGTGCAGAAGTTGCCGCCACCACTCGATGGATCACCAAATGCTGAGACACAAATTTCACCCTGATTTTTTCAATTGCGAAAACAGCAGTATAAACGAACACTGTTGCCCAGAATGCGACTTCACTACTTATCTCACAATTCCATACAGGCAACACATTACAGAACGCCACGTGTGCAAGCTGCAACAAGACGATATCGAATCCAACACTTACATCTGCGAAAAATGCAAATTTCGAACGAGTTTTATTTTAACCTGGTTCAAACACGTCACTGATTGCCCCACAGACCAAGAAAAGTGCTTCCACTGTGATCACTGCAACTACAAGTCGAAAACCAAAAGTTTGCTGAAATCGCACCAAATAGCCAAGCATTTACCAGAGGACGAAATTCAATGGTTCCGATGTCATCGCTGCGACTATAAAGCGAGGAGAAGGTACTATTTGCAGCACCACGTAAAATATAAGCATTCGATCGGCGACGAAGCCGGTTGGTTTAAATGCGATCGTTGCGACTACAAGACGACGAGAAAAGGCGATTTGAAAGTACACCGAGTAAGATGGCATTTGTCGCACGATGAAATTAATTGGTTCCAGTGTGCGCAATGCGACCACAAAACGAAAACTAGAGTTAATTTGCGTTTACACCGCATATCGAAACATTTACCAGACAATGAAATCGACTGGCTGAAATGCGACCAATGTCCCTACAGATCGAAAACGAAGGCGCAATTTCAGAGGCACATAAAGTACAAGCATTCGAAAGTCGGGGACTGCACTGATTTTAAATGGTTCAAATGTGACCGTTGTGATTACGAAACGAAAACTTTGGACTGTTTACGGGAGCACAAAGAGAACAAGCATCCGACAATTAATAGGCGGGAATGGGATCATTGCTACTGTAAAACGAAACGGGGAGCAGGTAAAATTAAATCGTTTAAATTGAGTGTCGACGAGGCTAAAAGGAAGTCTGAAGAAGATAAGAAAGGATTATATGTGCGGATAATAAAAAAAAGGGTGCGTGTAGGGCGGACGAACTGAAAGAAATTTGTGAAAATTGATGTTTAGTTTTTATTCCCTTTAATAACGTTCCTGAAATCCCTTTTTAATATAATTTTTTTGTCAATAAATTTAAAAAAAAATCTTGGGTTCACAAATTTGAATTTTACGTTGAGAAAAATGCCAACTTCACTTTTATTTGGAACCATCAAAGAATTTTATACTGTGAAATGTGAATTTTAAAAGGATCAATAGGAGAGTCGATTTGAGTTTAGGCGAAAAAAACACAACACAAATAGTTTTGTTTAATATAATTTAGCTTCGTACGAAATAATTTTTTTATGCAGTTCACAAATCGGAAGCCTGTCCAGACGCGTATAAAACTGACTAGTAGTCTGCAAGTCCAGCCGTTTCACGAAATATTTACGAAATTCGTTGCGAGCCATTTCGACCAATTTCGGCACCTTCGGGATGTTTTTCCTTTCTTGTATTCGCCCACGTTTTACTCGCGCCAAGTGCAGCTTAACGAGTTGCGGATGGACGAAGTAATCCAGTGGATCTTCAGCCAAATCGTTAAAAACGTATCTTTCATTTACAAATCTGAGAAAGAAACGGTCAGTGTCGATGGTAACGTTGTGAGCCAAAACGGGCATGAAATTGTCACTACTGTATTTGCCGATGTAGTCGCAGTCACTGTAATCGACATCCATATGGAGTAAAATTTTAAACAGATCGGAATACCCCCATCTTCTATAAACTACTTTCACATCCTCTAAAGTGGCTTTCAAATTGTAGCTTAGCAAAAAGCACAACTTCTGAACGACGTTGTCGTAAATGTCAAACACCAGGTAGGTGTCGCGGACTTCGCAACTGATATAATTGACAAAGTCAAACCAGGGATGGTACTGTATGAGGAGGTTTAAATTATCTAAAGAAAAACTTCCGCCTTCTTTAAAGCTGCACACTCTTAAGCACCTACATAACTCTTCGACTGCCGGACCAAAGCGCTCCAAGATAAGTTTCAATTCGTTTGTGTGCAAAAAGAACAAAATTTCAAACACACGATCTGCAGTAGAGTTATTAACGCTTGCTCGCACTGAATGCCGCATCAAATCG
Source organism: Diaperis boleti (assembly GCA_963583935.1). NCBI lineage: Eukaryota > Metazoa > Arthropoda > Insecta > Coleoptera > Tenebrionidae > Diaperis > Diaperis boleti. Next base: position 1,647,237 of record OY757242.1, read on the forward strand.
TTAAATATGTCTTTGTGTTTATCGGCAAGTAAAACTAAAGCGTGCAGAGAGATCGTAGGAAAAGAAAACTGGTCGCAAAGATACAAATAAAACGTCTCGACAACGACCGACGAACAATTCCATATAACCGCACTTTCCAACTCAGTAATCGAAGGTTCTGCACCGGCCATCAGTAACATTAAAATTACTTCTTGATCGTTATCCGACTTTTCTATTGCTAAACTTAAGGAACTGCAATCAGAATAACGACAGCAACGATTCACGTCAACTCCCCTTTCTATCAATTGCCGTATCGTGTTGCGGTACGATCGCATAACGGCGGAATGTAGAGGCGCGTGGTAGACGATTTGTTGCTGAAGACAGGCCCCTTTCTTGACGAGTTCTGCCGAAAAGTTTCCCATCATCGTATTTGCAAGAGGGCCGAAGGTTAGAGCCAGTGCGGATGCTCCAGAAGGGTTTATAAAGTCGAAGGGGAAATTGGGGATCGACAACATGTAATAAAACACTTCCTCTCTGAAATCAGTAAAATTAAAAACCACCAAAAAAATTATTTACTTTCTTACCTGCGGCATAAAATGGCTATTTGTAGTAAACTGTGACCCGTTGCGTCCGTCGTATTGTACCACTTTGGGGAGTCCAGGAGGTTTCTAAGAACTGGGACTTGGTTTTGCACCACTGCGGCAATTAGGCGTGATTCTGTGGATACCTATAATTGGGAAGAAATTGGTGTAATTGTTAAACAAATAGGAAATGCACACATCTTTTTCATTTTATAACGACGCTGTCCACGCTCACCATTCATATATAAACATGTATTGAGCGCGGACAGCGACGTTAAACAAATGGGAAGTACAACACATAAAAACTTTGAAGAAATTGGGACAGCTGAGAAATTTGAGGCACAAAACAAAGGAATTTGAACTTAACAGAACTGAAAAAAGAAACTAAGAATTAGAGAATCGAAATAAACTGGTAAGGCTTGCGAACTCTGAGACTTGATTGAGAAACATTTACAACTCACCGATTGGCTAAGGGTATTGGAATGACAACCATTTTTTGACTTGAAAATTTTTGAAATTGGACTGAACACGAGAATGAGTTTTAGTTAAAAGAAAATCTACAAATGGTTGTTACTTCTCGTCCATTTAGTCAGTTGATAAGTACCGTGGAGAGGCCGGCCCAGCCGCCCACCACACTCACTAACGGTGCTAGAACAATACGCTTTTTAGTCACAAAACAAACCTTATACCAGTAATGGGAATCAATCCAAATTAAGATTTATACCGAAAAATATAATACTGAAATTTGCATTTTTGCCTAAATGGTTGACAAATTGGATCGGAATGACAACCATTTTCATATTATATCCACCAAAAGAGATTTAAACCAAAATATATATAGATATACTGAAATTTACATTTTTCACTAACTGGTTGACAAACTGGTTCGGAATGACAACCATTTTCATATCGTATTCAAATTTCGTTTCTTGTGTTTCACAGTTGTTCTTTGTGACTAAAAACCATTTCGTTCATGGCACCACATGTGGATGCGGTGGGCGGGTGGGCCGTCGCATTTACAACTCACCGATTGACTAAGGGTATTGGAATGACAACCATTTTTTGACTTGAAAATTTTTGAAATTGGACTGAACACGAGAATGAGTTTTAGTTAAAAGAAAATCTACAAATGGTTGTTACTTCTCGTCCATTTAGTCAGTTGATAAGTACCGTGGAGAGGCCGGCCCAGCCGCCCACCACACTCACTAACGGTGCTAGAACCATACGCTTTTTAGTCACAAAACAAACCTTATACCAGTAATGGGAATCAATCCAAATTAAGATTTATACCGAAAAATATAATACTGAAATTTGCATTTTTGCCTAAATGGTTGACAAATTGGATCGGAATGACAACCATTTTCATATTATATCCACCAAAAGAGATTTAAACCAAAATATATATAGATATACTGAAATTTACATTTTTCACTAACTGGTTGACAAACTGGTTCGGAATGACAACCATTTTCATATCGTATTCAAATTTCGTTTCTTGTGTTTCACAGTTGTTTTTTGTGACTAAAAACCATTTCGTTCATGGCACCACATGTGGATGCGGTGGGCGGGTGGGCCGTCGCATTTACAACTCACCGATTGACTAAGGGTATTGGAATGACAACCATTTTTTGACTTGAAAATTTTTGAAATTGGACTGAACACGAGAATGAGTTTTAGTTAAAAGAAAATCTACAAATGGTTGTTACTTCTCGTCCATTTAGTCAGTTGATAAGTACCGTGGAGAGGCCGGCCCAGCCGCCCACCACACTCACTAACGGTGCTAGAACAATACGCTTTTTAGTCACAAAACAAACCTTATACCAGTAATGGGAATCAATCCAAATTAAGATTTATACCGAAAAATATAATACTGAAATTTGCATTTTTGCCTAAATGGTTGACAAATTGGATCGGAATGACAACCATTTTCATATTATATCCACCAAAAGAGATTTAAACCAAAATATATATAGATATACTGAAATTTACATTTTTCACTAACTGGTTGACAAACTGGTTCGGAATGACAACCATTTTCATATCGTATTCAAATTTCGTTTCTTGTGTTTCACAGTTGTTCTTTGTGACTAAAAACCATTTCGTTCATGGCACCACATGTGGATGCGGTGGGCGGGTGGGCCGTCGCATTTACAACTCACCGATTGACTAAGGGTATTGGAATGACAACCATTTTTTGACTTGAAAATTTTTGAAATTGGACTGAACACGAGAATGAGTTTTAGTTAAAAGAAAATCTACAAATGGTTGTTACTTCTCGTCCATTTAGTCAGTTGATAAGTACCGTGGAGAGGCCGGCCCAGCCGCCCACCACACTCACTAACGGTGCTAGAACAATACGCTTTTTAGTCACAAAACAAACCTTATACCAGTAATGGGAATCAATCCAAATTAAGATTTATACCGAAAAATATAATACTGAAATTTGCATTTTTGCCTAAATGGTTGACAAATTGGATCGGAATGACAACCATTTTCATATTATATCCACCAAAAGAGATTTAAACCAAAATATATATAGATATACTGAAATTTACATTTTTCACTAACTGGTTGACAAACTGGTTCGGAATGACAACCATTTTCATATCGTATTCAAATTTCGTTTCTTGTGTTTCACAGTTGTTTTTTGTGACTAAAAACCATTTCGTTCATGGCACCACATGTGGATGCGGTGGGCGGGTGGGCCGTCGCATTTACAACTCACCGATTGACTAAGGGTATTGGAATGACAACCATTTTTTGACTTGAAAATTTTTGAAATTGGACTGAACACGAGAATGAGTTTTAGTTAAAAGAAAATCTACAAATGGTTGTTACTTCTCGTCCATTTAGTCAGTTGATGAGTGTAGTGGACAGGGCGGAGGCCCACCCGCCCACCGCACTCACTAACGGTGCCAGAACCATACGCTTTTTAGTCACAAAACAAACCTTATACCAGTAATCAGAATCAATCCAAATTGAGATTTATACCGAAATATATAATACTGAAATTTGCATTTTTGCCTAAATGGTTGACAAATTGGATCGGAATGACAACCATTTTCATATTATATCCACCAAAAGAGATTTAAACCAAAATATATATAGATATACTGAAATTTACATTTTTCACTAACTGGTTGACAAACTGGTTCGGAATGACAACCATTTTCATATCGTATTCATATTTCGTTTCTTGTGTTTCACAGTTGTTCTTTGTGACTAAAAACCATTTCGTTCATGGCACCACATGTGAATGCGGTGGGCGGGTGGGCCGTCGCATTCACAACTCACCGATTGACTAAGGGTATTGGAATGACAACCATTTTTTGACTGAAAAATTTTGAAATTGGACTGAACACGAGAATGAGTTTTAGCTTTGATTTTATACTACTTAGATTGGCCACCAACGTAAACACTTTTTCGACAACTTTTGGACGCGGATACCAGAGGGAGCGCCTGTAACCGCGGTATGAATTATATTCGACATACGTTACAATTGTGCACTCAAATGAAGGCATGTCAGGACTTACTTCAGGCTTTGCTAAGATACGGAACTTTTAGTGAAGCGCGCAAATAAATGGAGGGCAGAGAAACCCAAAGGGTCATAAACCTCTACCTGTCTAACGACCCAAATGCAAATACAATACAAATACAATATTATTCTAAATTCAACCACCGCCCGAGACGACATTCGGGATTATAAAACTATGTATTATTGACCGCAGTCCATAAAATTACTATAAGTCTGGTCGTACTTTGCTTCTGATGAAACAGTCGAATGAGAACGTGACATCGTAATGGGAGAAACAGTTCAACTATTTTTTAGTACTTATTTCAGGGGCTTTACATTTAAATATATATTTTTTAAATTTTGGCACAATGTTGTCCCAAAAGGACATAATTATCTTTCTCAATCTGCAAAAGAGCATACAAAATAAAATTGCTATAGAATAAATTTTTTGTAGTTGTCGACAACAATAATTCCACTAGATGTCCATCCATACAACAAAGTAGCAATAATTCTTAGCACCAGTAATTGCCAATTGTCTCTGAACCTGAAAGTAATAATTACATTTTTGGTTTAATTTAACGTCCCCATTTTGGTCTATTTTTAAGTAATTAATTTTTTCTTCATTGACCGCCCGTTGGGGATTTAACGCTCGAATGGACCAAGGGCATTTTATTTCCACAATATGATCTTGATCAATAATTCCATCCGGAGGGGCACCGAGAAAACAATTTTACGTATTCCTGATAAATTCGTTTTCATCTAGATAAATTTCTGTCAAACCGTAATTTTCGTCAGGTGGAGCAGTAGTCTTTCTTTTTTAATTCGTAGAAATGACTGCGAGTTTTATTATACTCGCGTTTTCTTTTCAGTCCCGCGATGTACTTTTTAGCGAATTTTGTTGGACTCCGACAGCTATTATTACTTTAAGATCTAATTTTTTTCCTTTTGTACATAGATATTTGGATATTTGAAAACAATCTGAAAAATGGTTAGTGAATTTGTTGTAATAATTACAAATATTAGGGCTTTAGAAATTTATTTACGTAAGGTACATAATATAATAAAAAAATCTTAATGTTGGTTTTTGGCATATTGCATAAAGACATTTCTTACAAATGTTAATCGGTAAATTAAACCCTCTTTTTTCTTTTTAAAATTGGTGTATAAATGACACTGTTTTGAACGCTACTTCCCGTTTGGCCTGCGGACTATGTTATCGCCCCCTCGCATGAGGATGAAGACTTTCTCTTGAAGTTCTTTTCAAACGTCACAAAAAAAAACAAATATTTGGATGGCAAGAACCAAAAGAATCATTACATTTTGCGTGAAAAGACTCGTAGGTTTTAGAAAGATTTGAATAAAAGAACCTTGTTCCTGATTTTAGATTGAGAGTGTGCTCTTGACGGTGGTTGAATTTCGGGCCGTCGGCAGTTAGGTCAGGGTTTATGACCCTTTGGTTTTTCCCAACTGACCGACAGAGTGATCATAAAGTTCCGAACAAAATTCATAATTTAGTCATGTACTGTCTTTGCGAAAAACGCTCGAATAGGTCGATTTTTGTTTTTAAATTGCCATCTTTTGACATAAAAATTTTGTTGATGACGTGATCTGTTTTTGAACTATGACACCGTCAGCTATTTTTTTAAATGGCAACCCCAACTTTTTTTGTAGGTTTTAAATACACTTTTCAATTCTCCATTCAACAAGAGTAAAAAATTGATACTTTGCATAACTTTTTTTTTCCAAAAAATTACGTTTTACATACAAAATAACATTTTTATTCCTTGAAAAAAATTGAAAAATAACAATAAATTTGGAAAGCAAACAACGAAAAATTAAACACCATTTCATAAAATTTACCGCAAGTGCTCAAATTGCCACCCGCCAACTATTTGTTTCTCACAAAAACATTAGAACATTAAATAATTTATGAATTTTGTGCGGAACTTTATGATCACTCATTATATTCGATTACCCATAAAAAAATAGAAAATAAAATTTACGGAGGGACATTATTTTTCGGCTTCTAAATTTCACGTGAAAAAATTTCGTTTCTTGTATTTTAAAAATATTGGGAGACTTGAGAAACCAAATAAATTTCAGGTTAGAGCACCTGAAAAACTGAAAACCTAAGAGAAACTAAAGAAATTTGAAAAAATATTGAAACCACAAAACTAAGAAATTGAGAAACACCAGAAACTCTAAATAGGGGCTCGGAAACACTAAAGAAATTTAAAATTGAGTTGTCTTTCTAAGACACCTACTTGAGAAACCTTGAAATGTTTGGGAAATCTAAACGACAGCGTTGAGAAGTACACCTTGAAGAACTTTTGAAAGATTTAAACCTGAAACCTGAATTTAAGTAACTTGAGAGCTGAGAAATTTAAAGGAGTTGAGACACAACAATGTAAGTCATTTGAAAAACGAAAGAAACCTTAAGAATGTTGAAACGTCTGACTAGAAAGTGATTGAAACACCTGCGGAGCTTGAAAAATTTAAACAAACTGACAATTTAAGACACTTGACCGTGTTGAGATACCAAAGAAATTTGAAGAAGTTGAGACACCTCGCAACCTGCAATTTGAGAAAAGAAAACCGTAGAGAAATTTCGAACAAATTGGGACGCTTGAGAAACCTGAAAAGCCAAGAAGCTTGAGAAGTCTGGACATAATCGAGAACATAAAAAATCGTGGGAAATTCAAACTCCAGAAACTTCATTACACTTTAAGAAATTTGTGAAAACTAGAGATCTCAAAAAACTTGAGACGCTGAAACATTTGAAACTTTAACTTTGAGAAGCCTGAAAATTATCGTGTGTCTCCTCTCGATGAACGGACTTTAGGACAACCGGACAAGCTCCCAAATGCGCAAATTTTAGAAACCCAGGCTGATCGACTTGGGAAGCCTAAAAGCTTTGTCAAACGGGCAAAAAAACGAAACTAGTTAGCGGCGCAATAACGCGTTTTAAATATATATATTTTTTAAGTACCGCCCCCACCGCCGCGCCATTTTGAACATGCATTCAAAGATTTAACCATTTCCCGAATAAAATCCCTCTTGAATTTACTTGTAAAAGAAATAGGTACCTGCCGACTGGCCTGTGATGTACTTACCAAAGGGGGTCCTCCGAGGCTTCTAAAATTGTCCAAATAGTACCTTTGAAAACAGTATCGGTCACCTCTTTTCCGGCACCGGCAATCACGGAAGCACATTTTTTTAAACTTTAGCTGCTCTCGGTTATGAAGAAAGTGGATTTAAAATATTTTAGCGCGTTAACGAATAACGATATTTGAACAACACTTGGAGGGCACGTGGCAAAACAAGGAGCACCGACTAGTTGTTATTCGCGCAAAGGGTTGAAGCAAAGAGAGAGTTGCGCCGTGACTTACCGTTTAGGGGTGGATCATTCATCCCTTCCCCCCTTTCTTTGCTTAACGGCCGACGGTGCTGTCATCTCGTGGAATTAAAGCGCAAGACACTTACCCAGGCTTTCCGGTTTTTGTGTTTTAAAGTCTTCAGGTTTTCAAAATCTCAATTTCGCAGGTCTTGCAGTTTTCAGTTTTTGAAGATTTACGGATTAAAGTTTTGGGTTTTTAGGATTTTTAGGTTTTCAGTCTCCCAGGTTTTCAGGTTTAGGTTTTCTAAAATATGTGATCAGGTTTTCGTGGTTTTAAGTTTGCAACTTTTAGGTTCCCAAGTGGGTTTTGGGCTTTTAAGTTCTCAGTAACGTCCCACATTACTGCGAAATATAAATGTAAAAACTATACGTCCAAGGCCAGATCGGTGCACACAACCCACGGTACACCAAAGCGTGTGCCAATCCGATATTTTGACACACTTCTTCCTATTAAATTCCAGTGTTTTGTAATTCTCCAGGTACAGTGAGAAACTGAACGTGTTTTTATCCGGTATTTTTCTTCTGTATTGGTGCAAAGAAGGACACATCGTCATCATCAGAGACAACTAACCTCAAAATAAAAAGGTATCAGAAGTGGAACTCAACGTTTATTGGTATTCTAAAGAAAATAATTCTTGTTGATTTTTAGTGAGACAGTGGAATGGCTACACGTACTGAAAATGCGTTTGACCACATGGAAGCAATTTCCAGCGGTTCCAAAACGATCGGCTACAAGTGCAGAAGTTGTCGCTACCACTCGACGTCGCTAAACTCAATGGATCACCACATCCTGGGACACAAATTTCAACAAGATTTTTTCAATTGCGAAAACAGCAGTATAAAGGAACGCTGTTGCCCAGAATGTGACTTCACTACTTATCTCACAATTCCATACAGGCAACACATGATAGAACGCCACGTGTGCAAGCTGGAACAAGACGATATCGAATCCAACACTTACATCTGCGAAAAATGCAAATTTCGAACCAGTTTTATTTTAACCTGGTTCAAACATGTTACCGATTGTCCCATAGACCAAGAAAAGTGGTTCCACTGTGATTACTGCAACTACAAGACGAAAAGGAAAGACTCGATGCAACGTCACCGAATAGTCAGACATTTACCGGAGGACGAAATTCGGTGGTTCCGATGCACGTACTGCTGCTACAAGTCGAAAACCAAAAGTTTGCTGAAATTACACCAAGTGGCCAAACATTTACCAGAGGACGAAATTCGATGGTTCCGATGTCATTCCTGCGATTATAAAGCGAGAAAAAAGTACTATTTGCAGCACCACGTAAAATATAAGCATTCGATCGGCGACGAAGCCGGTTGGTTTAAATGCGATCGTTGCGACTACAAGACGACGACAAAAGGCAATTTGAAAGTACACCGAATAAGACGGCATTTATCGCACGACGAAATTAATTGGTTCGAGTGTGCGAAATGCGATTACAAGGCCAAAGTGAAGGGACATCTACGCAGACACATGAGAAGCATGCATTTACCGGACAACGAAATCGTTTGGTTCGAATGTGACCAATGCGATTATAAAACCAAGAGAAAGTCATATTTATCCCAACACGTGAAAACTATGCATACACCTAATTGGCTAAAATCGTTAGAAACGAAATACGAAGCTAAAAGAAAGTCCGAGTTAAATCTGGAAGATGAGAAGGAATTATATGTACGATTAATAAAAAAAGAGTGCTTATAAGACGGACGAACTGAAAGATAACATTTTTGATGAAAAATTGATATTTAGTTTTTTTTTTGTGGATATTGCTTCCTCCCACTTATATTTGTTTAGCTCAAGTTTCCCGAAAAATATCGTGTCAAATTTAGAGTGAAGATGTCTTGATGAAAAAACTGTTTTATTTTTTAATCTGGCATATTATTGTGTCCAACAATGATGTTCCGTCTTTTCACTTCTAGAAATCCCATTTTAATACAGTTTCTTTGTTGTCATTATTCATCAGTCGTTTTATTTCGTTGTATCGTGCGTTCAACAAAAAACCGCGTCAAGGTTTTTATGGTGGTGCATCATCCACGCGGACAGACACTGAAGCCAAGCCCCCGTACCCCCACTAGATAGAGCTTGTGAAGGCTCTACCTCCATTTAAATATGTCACTGTTTACCCGTAATAAGCATTGCATGCGTGCAGACATGACTTGAAGATTCCAAGGCTTGCTTCGTGGTCGATTTTTATTGAATGCACGTTAGGATCGTTGGTCACAAATTTGAATTTTACGTTGGGAATACTGATTCTCAATTTGCAAACTGTCAAAAAAGACAACGCCAACTTCAGTTTTTTTTAGATTTTCTAGATTCTGCCATCAACATTTTTAGGTTCCTCACGTTCTCAAGTTTTCAGATCTAGTTTCCTCAAGTTCTCAGGGGCTCGAAGATCTCAGTTTTCAGGTTTCCAAAAATCTAAAAAGATCGGTGTCTAAAATTTCGTTCTCTTCAAATTTGCAGATTTCTCCAATTATTGTCAAATTAGATTCCTTGGGTTCTCGGTTGTCGGATTCCCTAAGATTTCAGGGTTTGCATAATTTCGGTTCTTCAAATTAACCTGAAAATATATAGTTCGCCGCTTCCTTAGATTTTTCAGACTCGACTTGAAGAACAATTTCTAAGATGTCAGCAGCTGGTTCCTAATATTAGTAAAAGTGTATCAAATCGTTGAAAGCGTTAGCACCAATTTCCACCAAATTGTTTCGGTGCAGATCCAAAGTCTTCAATCGGGAAAGATTCGCGAAAACAGTGTCGATCTGACTTATAAAGTTACAATGCAATTTAATGTGTTCTAAATTGTGGAGACCGTGGAAGATCTTCATCGGTAACTCCTTCAATTTGTTGCTGCCCAGTTCCAAAGTCTCGAGATTAGTTGTATTTACAAAAAGATTTTCTGGAAGCCTTAAAACTTGGATGAAGAGTTGTCAGTCTGTTGAAGGACAAGGTCAGTTTCTTTAAAGCAGTTAAATTTTTGAATGCATTTGCAGGCACGCTCCGTAACCTATTGTAGTTCCACCACGGATATCGTGAGTCCTTGAAAAGTCTTATCTGTGATACTGGTCAAAAGATTGCGCGTAATGTGTAACTGCTTTAGATATTGCAGACTCTCAAGGACGCCATCGCGGATTCTGTCCAGCTGGTTTTCGTACAAGTCCAACAACTTCAGGAACGGGGTGTTTCGAAAAACAGCTTCCTTCAAGACAACACGATTTCCTTGCTCTTCACGTCTTGCAGCATCGCCAGACTTTTGAGGGGGCCTCCGACAGCACCACACTCGACAGATTAAAGCTTTGGTATTTCAAACTTGTAACGTGTTCAACACCAAAGCGGTCAACCACATCTTTAAAGACCGTATCCAGAGTTCATCAATTTTGGGAACTGTCACGTTGGGAAGTAGACCTACATCGAAAGCTTTCCAATCAGAAGGGCAATCGATTCGGATATTTCCACCTTCCTCAATGTGTATAACTATTTTCTCATCCATAGTTCCAACCAAACATTCAAAATATTACTTAGGTTTGAAATACCTGCACGGGCACTTGGTGTCCAGTTTGTTGCAGGGAAGGTGAAAGAGGTACAGGAAAAGCCAAAGCATTGCCCTTTTCATGACTGGGGGATCCAAACAAAAACTTGCTCTTTATAAAATAGTAGCCACTAAGTGTTTAGTAAACTTTTTATTATTGAAAATATTTACAGGGTGTTCATAAATAACTCACAGATCCAGTGGACTTTGAACGTCAAGGATGTATGAATCATTTATGAAGACCCGATATAATGCATACTTGAAAACTGTTTTAAAATTACAGATGTGACTGTTTGTGCTATTTTGCACCCGGAAAAAAAATGTCAAATATGCCCAGGTAAGGATAGAAGAACTGTAGTAACACATAACCCAAAAATTGAAATAATAGTATATCATATACCAAAGTAGAGAAGTCGTTTTTCTCAGCTGAGCAGTATTAATTAAGTTGCGGTTTATATATTATTTTTTCACTACTAGCTGCTTAAATTCTATAAATCATATTTTTTTATTTCATACTGTGTCATATTTGTTAGTTTTACGTCAGAGTTTTGAGTCCGGAAAATGGGAGTTTACAGTACAAGTCCTGTAAAAAAAATACAACCAAGAAATCAAACCGTTGTCATAGATACTCAATTCATGGATGTTTAAATTCTGAATTCCAATTTAATTTTTTAAAATGAAAACAATGATTTAGTATCTGTAGCATGAAATATAACGCATTACGACATACGTCCGGAAACTTTTACAGTAACTTGTCTCAAAGTTCCAGACTCGGCTCCTTCGTCGCCTCGTCTGTAAACATTTCGACTCGTTACTGTAAAAATGAGTTTTCCGGACTTATAACGTAAATTACTATTTCTGTCCATTTTTGTGTTTATTTATTTATTACATATTAAACAATTTGATGAGTATTCTGCCAAATACTCAGAACGAGTTTTTTTTTCATAAAGTCCTACCTTAGGTATTACCACATTTATTAGATATGCATTTTGCATGAAATCCTGTCTCTTCATAATTAACTACTAGTCAACAATGAAATGAACTACTAGGAAAGAAAAACAATTTCACACATTCTCGACAAAATGATTCATTTTACAGCTAGTAGTGAAAAAAATATTTTGTCAATTTAAATCGCGGATAGATTGAAGCTTTTATAACAGTTGTTTGTGCAAATAATTGCCGATACATAGTATTTATTTAATTTTTTTTTTTTTTTTACTCAAAAAATGGGAAATCCACATTAGATATTTACGATACGCGATGGAAAAATTGTCCAAAAGTTGGATAATGCATCAAGTATCGTAAAGACATTACGATACAAATATCGTACAACGTTTTATCTACTTTCACTAAATTATTAAAATCGCGTCAATGAAAAACCACCAGGGTGGCCCGTCTAACAATCAAAATAAATTACGAAGAGTTGAGAATTAATTTCATCAATACTACGTCACTATTAAATGCTGTGGTAATTAAAATACGATACGTGAACGGCGGAAGATTTTTTTTCATCATCACTCGAATTGGTTTCTTCCATATCATACAATATTTGATGCCTTTATCCACTCCGTATATAAATATCAATAAATATAAATAAAAGAAAGGAGTTGAGGAGTGGAGAAATATACGGAAGAAGAAACGGCAACGACAATACCAAAGAACGCCGGCAACCAACAATAGAAGGCACAGTGCAGAGGGTTAATAAAAGCGGCTATCCGTTCCGTCAACGCGGTACTATTTTGTATTTATGATTATAGGCATCACAAGACATGTGTCAATGGTTTTTGAAGAGAAATCTTTGTAACAAAAATGCAAAAACGATCCTTTTGTTAACGCTTCATTTTACCACTATTAAAATTTTTGTACCGGGGCCTTTAAAATCGATTCTTAAAAAAAAATGCAAAGTGTGTGAGATGTGAATTTTGAAAGGATAAATAGGAAAGTTGATGTGAGTTTAGGTGAAAAAACACACAACACAAATGCAGTTTTGTTCAGTATAATTTAGCTTCGTACGAAATAATTTTTTTATGCAGTTCACAAATCGGAAGCCTCTCCAGACGCGTATAAAACTGACTAGCAGTCTGCAAGTCCTGCCGTTTCACGAAATATTTACGAAATTCGTTGCGAGCCATTTCGACCAATTTCGGCACCTTCGGGATGTTTTTCCTTTCTTGTATTTGTCCACCTTTAACTCGCGCCCAGTGCAGCTTAACGAGCTGCGGATGAACGAAGTAATCCAGTGGATCTTCGGCCAAGTCATCGAAAATGTATCCATCACCCACATATCTGAGAAAAAAACGGTCAGCGTCGATCGTAACGTTGTGAGCCAAAACAGGCATGAAGTTGCCTCTACTGTATTCGCCGAAGATGGCGCAGTTATTGTAATCGACATCCATGTGGAGTAAAATTTTAAATAGATCGGAATACCCCCATCTTCTGTAAACTCCTTTCACATCCTCTAAAGTGGCTTTCAAATTGTAGCTGAGCAAGAAGCACAACTTTTGCACGACGTTGTCGTAAATGTCAAACACCAGGTAGGTGTCGCGGACTTCGAAACTGATATAATTGACAAAGTCAAACCAGGGATGGTACTGTATGAGGAGGTTTAAATTATCCAAAGAAAAAGTTCTGCGTCCGTTAAAGCTGCACACTCTTAGGCAGCTACATAACTCTTCGACTGCCGGACCGAAGCGCTCCAAGATAAGTTTCAATTCGTTTGTGTGCAAAAAGAACAAAATTTCAAACACACGATCTGCAGTAGAGCTATTAACCCATGCTCGTACTGAATGCCGTATCAAATCGTTAAATATGTCTTTGTGTTTATCGGCAAGTACAACTAAAGCGTGTAGAGAGATCGTAGGAAAAGAAAACTGGTCGCAAAGATACAAATAAAACGTCTCGACAACGACCGACGAACAATTATATATAACCGCACGCTCAAAGTCAGTAATCGAAGGTTCTGCACCGGCCATCAGTAACATTAAAATTACTTCTTCATTGTTATCGTACCTTTCTATTGCCAAATTTAAGGGACTGCAATCAGAATAACAACAGCAACGATTCACGTCAACTCCCTTTTCTATCAATTGCCGTATCGTGTTGCGGTACGATCGCATAACGGCGGAATGTAGAGGCGCGTGGTAAATAATTTGTTGCTGAAGACAGGCCCCTTTCTTGACGAGTTCTGCCGAAAAGTTTCCCATCATCGTATTTGCAAGAGGGCCGAAGGTTAGAGCCAATGCGGATCCTCCGGAACGGTTTATAAAGTCCAAGGGAAAATTGGGGATCGACAACATGTAATAAAACACTTCCTCTCTGAAATTGGTAAAATTAAAAACCACCAAAAAAATTATTTACTCTCTTACCTGCGGCATAAAATGGCTATTTGTAGTAAACTGTGACCCGTTGCGTCCGTCGTATTGTACCACTTTGGGGAGTCCAGGAGGTTTCTAAGAACTGGGACTTGGTTTTGCACCACTGCGGCAATTAGGCGTGATTCTGTAGATACCTGTAATTGGGAAGAAATTGGTGTAATTGTTAAACAAATGGGAAATGCACACATCTTTTTCATTTTATAACGACGCTGTCCGCGCTCACTATTCATATATAAACATGTAGACTTTTATGAATATATTGAGCGCGGACGGCGACGTTAAACAAATGGGAAGTACAACACATAAAAACTTTGAAGAAATTGGTAAAGCTGAGAAAATTGAGACACAAAACAAAGGAATTTGAACTTAACAGAACTGAAAAAAGAAAGCTAAGAATTAGAGAATCGAAATAAACTGGTAAAGTTTGCGAACTCTGAGACTTGATTGAGAAACAAAAATAATTTTAAATAGGTTGAAGCACCTAAGAAACCTGAAATCCTTACAAGTTTGAGAAACCAAACAGTGAAGTTGGCACAACTGAGAGAAACTTGAGAATTTTTAAGACATTGAGATTTATAAGTGAAAACTGTCGCATTTACAACTCACCGATTGACTAAGGGTATTGGAATGACAACCATTTTTTGACTGAAAAATTTTGAAATTGGACTGAACACGAGAATGAGTTTCAGTTAAAAAAAAATCTACAAATGGTTACTTCTCGTCCATTTAGTCAGTTCATGAGTGTAGTGGACAGGGCGGTCCACCCGCCCACCGCACTCACTAACGGTGCCAGAACCATGCGCTTTTTAGTCACGAAACAAACCTTATGCCAGTAATGAGAATCAATCCAAATTGAGATTTATACCGAAATAAATAATACTGAAATTTGCATTTTTGCCTAAATGGTTGACAAATTGGTTCGGAATGACAACCATTTTCATATTGTATCCACCAAAAGAGATTTATACCAAAATATATATAGATATACTCAAATTCACATTTTCCACTAACTGGTTGACAAACTGGTTCGAAATGACAACCATTTTCATATTGTATCCAAATTTCGTTTTTTTTTGTTTCACAGTTGTTGTTTGTGACTAAAAACCATTTCGTTCATGGCACCACATGTGAATGCGGTGGGCGGGTGGGCCGTCGCATTCACAACTCATCGATTGACTAAGGGTATTGGAATGACAACCATTTTTTGACTGAAAAATTTTGAAATTGGACTGAACACGAGAATGAGTTTTAGTTAAAAGAAAATCTACAAATTGATGTTACTTCTCGTCCATTTAGTCAGTTGATGAGTGTAGTGGACAGGGCGGCCCACCCGCCCACCGCACTCACTAACGGTGCCAGAACCATACGCTTTTTAGTCACGAAACAAACCTTATACCAGTAATGAGAATCAATCCAGATTGAGATTTATACCGAAATTCGCATTTTGGACTGACTCGTTGACAAACTGGTTCGAAATGACAACCATTTTCATGTTGTCTCCAAATTTCGTTTCTTGTATTGAAAACCTAAGAGAAACTAAAGAAATTTGAAAAAATATTGAACCCACAAAACTAAGAAATTGAGAAACACCAGAAACTCTAAATAGGCACTTGGAAACACTAAAGAAATTTAAAATTGAGTTGTCTTTCTAAGACACCTACTTGAGAAACCTTGAGATGTTTGGGAAATCTAAACGACAGCGTTGAGAAGTACACCTTGAAGAACTTTTGAAAGATTTAAACCTGAAACCTGAATTTAAGTAACTTGAGAGCTGAGAAATTTAAAGGAGTTGAGACACAACAATGTAAGTCATTTGAAAAACGAAAGAAACCTTAAAAATGTTGAAACGTCTGACTAGAAAGTGATTGAGACACCTGCGGAGCTTGAAAAATTTAAACAAACTGACAATTTAAGACACTTGACCGTGTTGAGATACCAAAGAAATTTGAAGAAGTTGAGACACCTCGCAACTTGCAATTTTAGAGAAAACAAAACCGTGGAGAAATTTCGAACAAATTGGGACGCTTGAGAAACCTGAAAAGCCAAGAAGCTTGAGAAGTCTGGACATAATCGAGAACATAAAAAAACGTGGGAAATTCAAACTCCAGAAACTTCATTACACTTTAAGAAATTTGTGAAAACTAGAGATCTCAAAAAACTTGAGACGCTGAAACATTTGAAACTTTAACTTTGAGAAGCCTGAAAATTATCGGTAACCCGAACGAGAGGCTCGAGAAACTATTATATACGTTCATCGAGAGTAGACAAACACGCGATTGTGTGAATTGGATTGGCCCTCAAAGAAGATACGATAAAATACATAAATATGTTTTTACTGCTGTGGTTTGAGCTGTGTGTCTCCTCTCGATGAACGGACTTTAGGGCAACCGGAAAAGCTCCCAAACGCGCAAATTTTAGAAACCCAGGCTGATCGACTTGGGAAGCCTAAAAGCTTTGTCAAACGGGCAAAAAAACGAAACTAGTTAGCGGCGCAATAACGCGTTTTAAATATATATATTTTTTAAGTACCGCCCCCACCGCCGCGCCCTTTTGAAACATTCAAAGACTTGATCATTTCCCGAATAAAATCCCTCTTGAATTTACTTGTAAATGAAATAGGTACCTGCCGACTGGCCTGTGATGTACTTACCAAAGGGGGTCCTCCGAGGCTTCTAAAATTGTCCAAATAGTACCTTTGAAAACAGTATCGGTCACCTCTTTTCCGGCACCGGCAATCACGGAAGCACATTTTTTTAAACTTTAGCTACTCTCGGTTATGAAGAGTGTAGATTTAAAATATTTTAGGGCGTTAACGAATAACGATATTTGAACAACACTTGGAGGGCACGTGGCAAAACAAGGAGCACCGACTAGTTGTTATTCGCGCAAAGGGTTGAAGCAAAGAGAGAGTTGCGCCGTGACTTACCGTTTAGGGGTGGATCATTCATCCCTTCCCCCCTTTCTTTGCTTAACGGCCGACGGTGCTGTCATCTCGTGGAATTAAAGCGCAAGACACTTACCCAGGCTTTCCGGTTTTTGTGTTTTAAAGTCTTCAGGTTTTCAAAATCTCAATTTCGCAGGTCTTGCAGTTTTCAGTTTTTGAAGATTTACTGATTAAAGTTCCGGGTTTTTAGGATTTTTAGGTTTTTAGTCTCCCAGGTTTTCAGGTTTAGGGTTTAAAATTCACCAGGTTTTCTAAAATATGTGATCAGGTTTTCGTGGCTTCAAGTTTGCAACTTTTAGGTTCCCAAGTTCTGTCTCCAGAGTATTCGGGGACCGATTGACTAATGGTATTGGAATGACAACCATTTTTTGACTCAAGAATTTTGAAATTGCATTTAACACGAGAGTGAGTACTAGTTTTTAAAGAAAATAAATAATCAATAAATGGTTGTCGTTTTTAATCCATTTAGTCAGTCGATGAGTATAGTGGACTGGGCGGCCCACCCACCCACCGCACTCACAAACGATGCCAGAACCATACGCTTTTTAGACAAATTGTTAACGAATAACGTTATTGGAAGAATAATTGTAAACACGGGAGAACAACAAGGAGCATCAACAAAGTGTTGAAGCCACGTCGAAGCAAAGAGAGTTGCGCTTAGCGGCAACTTCTGCACTTGCAGCCAATCGTTTTGGAACCGTTGGAAATTCCGCCCTTTCAGATCTCGCAATACACATTCTACGCATTTTACACTCTGAAGCTTATAAAGTCTCAATTTAATCATTTATGCAGTCCACATGTAGTTACAGCAATCTTTATTCTTTGGGAGTTCTTTGCGTGTTTAGGCAACCCACATTTTAAGTTCGTGTTGGTACGCTTGCATAACCGCGATATTTACAGATTCTTTCCTTGGAGTTATTTCTTTCTACTGTTCATGTTTCATCACAACTTCATCTTTTATTTCTTTGGAGGTACCACGTGTTAGTCCAAGAGTGGCGCCAGAGCGGTCAGCACCTCCTCCCATACGCTTTTAAACTTAACTGCTTACTTAAGCAGTGGATCACCAGAGGACGCGCCCCATTGCACATTGAACTCTTCTAATGATCCGGGGCGCAGTACCCACAATGGCGCGGCACTCGTCGGTCATCCTAATTTCGCTCTTTCTGAGAGCCTCCATCTGCGCGTTTCCCAACCTGTACCCCAGGATCGAACAGCGACCGGTCACAGGCGACCCCGGCCTGCCCCTCATCCTGACGCCCCTCATCGAAGCGGGCAAAATCCAGGCCGCCCTGGCCGCTTCGCAAGTGAACTTCGACGGTTTCAAAGGGGTGAAGAGCTACTCGGGCTATTTCACCGTCAACAAGCCCTACGATTCCAACTTGTTCTTCTGGTTCTTCCCTTCGCAAGTCGACTACGAGAACGCGCCGGTGGTGCTGTGGCTGCAAGGGGGCCCGGGCGCCACCTCCCTCATAGGCCTGTTTGCCGAAAACGGGCCTTTCAGTGCGTCGAGTGAAGGCAACGTGAAGTTGCGCAAGTACTCGTGGACCAGCACCCACTCGGTTATCTACATTGATAACCCGGTGGGGACCGGGTTCAGCTTCACCAATGACGGGTACAGTCAGAACGAGACGCAGGTGGGTCTGGATCTGTACAACGGTCTGCAGCAGTTCTTCCTGCTGTTTCCGGAGCTGCAAAAGAACGACTTCTTCGTGGCCGGGGAGTCGTACGGGGGGAAGTACACCCCCGCTATCGCGTACACCATCCACCAGAAGAACCCCACGGCCGGGTTGAAGATCAACCTCAAAGGTATCAGCATGGGGAACGGGCTCAGCGACCCGGAGCACCAGCTGAACTACGCCGATTACCTCTACCAGATCAGTCTGATCGACGCCAATGCCCGTGCGATCTTGAAGCAGTACCAAGACCAGGGCATCAAGTACATCCAGGACAAGAACTGGATCAAGGCCTTCCAGACCTTCGACACCCTCCTGAACGGCGACCTCAACAACCACACCTCCCTGTTCAAGAACATCACCGGCTTCACCAACTACTTCAACTTCTTGTACACCGTAGATCCCACCGAGGACCAGTTGGCCTACTTGGGGAAGTACATACAAAGAGACGACGTGAGGGCCGCGATTCACGTGGGAAACGCCAATTTCAGCGGGGTGAACCCCGTCGTGGAGGTGAACCTGGTGGCCGACGTCATGCAGTCGGTCGCTCCGTGGATCGCCGAGCTCCTGGAGCACTACAGGGTGTTGGTCTACAACGGCCAGCTAGACATCATAGTGGCCTATCCGTTGACGGTGAACTACCTGCAGAACCTCAACTTCAGCGCGGCCGAAGAGTACAAGACCGCCCAGAGGTACCAGTGGCACGTGGACGACGACCTCGCCGGGTACGTCAAGCAGGCCGGGAACCTCACCGAGGTGCTGGTGCGCGACGCGGGACACATGGTGCCCGCCGACCAGCCCAAGTGGGCCCTGGACCTGATCACGAGGTTCACGAGGAACAAATCTTTCCATTGAGGTTGACACTTTAAAAACGTAATGGGGAATAAAAAGAAACGAAAAATATTAAAAATAATTCCTAACTTCGTTCCTTATTCGTTTTTGTTGTTTCTTTCTGTTCTAGTTTTTTTTATGTAATTTTTTGTTTTAATTAATAATGAGAAGACGTTTAATAAACGTATAGCTTATACTACTGAATCAACATGAATCTCCCACTCTAATTATTCCCAGACAAAAACTTTGACAAGAAGTCCTTCGGCCTGGGCTCCACCGTGTCCTTGAAATACGCCATCAAGGTGCCTTTCTGCTTCCAAAAGTTGACCGTCTCCTGCAGCTCCATTTGGCCCTGAAACCCAGCTGTCACCACACCTAACCTCAAAACTGCATCCAAATTACCTTTACCACCAGCATATCGATCATACGGATGTCTTTTACGTGGTCGTTTTTGCGAAATTCCTCGCGGAGCTTCGCTTTTAGGGACCCCACGGACTTTGGTATATCGTACTGCTTGACTGAAACGGAAAATCAAACCTGGGTAGAGTGAGGTTATGTCAGGGTCAAACCTATGTAGGGCAGCTGGCGGTACCAGGCTTTGTACAGGTTCAGCACTCGCTGTCTGGCCTCGTGGGGGTCCGTCGAGAGTATGGGCCTGACCTGTTTGGTCGCAGCCCTGATCGCTTGAGATGACATAATTGGGGTTTGAGGTTAACAGTTGTGTAATCAAAGGGTGACAGTTGTTGTACATCGAAATGGTGGTTACTTTTTCGACGTACAGTTCTTCGATGTAACACCCAACTCAAACAACAACATGTCAACCCTTCAATCTGACCAGTTAACCTCAAAATCGTATAATTTCGATTGTTAAATAACAAAACGAATTTGGAAACATGTCGAAGGTGCACTACGACCCCGACAGTATCACAACCGTGGTGACCATCCCCATCGAGGCCTTCCAAGGCGACCCCCAGAAGCCCCAGCTGTTCGAACTCATAAAGGCCCCCCAGATGTGGCGCCTCGTTGGGGATTCCTTGCACGTCGTCGACACACTCCAGGTAAAACCGCACGCTCTCTAACAGTAGCACTAAAACGTCGCGTTTCAGCCCCCCATCAGCGACTCGCCGCTTCCCGACAAGCCCCAAACGTGAGGTCCCAATATTGCCCCCGCGGCAGCCATACCAACCACTGATTGTTTTAGGCCCGTGTCGCCCCCCAAGTCTCTCTACAAGTGCCCAAAATGCAAGGAGGTCTTCGAGAAGATAGCGGCGTACCGCAAGCACATGATGTGGCACCGCAACGCGAAAAAGTACAAGTGCGACCAGTGTTCGGAGGGGTACAACGTGGAGACGAATTTGAAAATACACATGGCGATGCATGCGGAAGGGAGGCCCACGTGTCCCATCTGCGGTGTTTCCTTTCAGCGTTGGGCCAGTTTGAAGTCCCACTTGATGGTGCACCATGTCGAGGAGTTTTACACATGTGAGGAGTGTGGGGCCGAGTTTGATAAGGAGGTTTGTAATGCGGTTGTGAATTTGGGAGTCGGAGAAGAAAGCGTTGTTGCAGGAGGAGCTGAACAAGCACTTGCAGAACCACTTGAACAGCGCGGTCCACGAGAGCAGCAACATGGTGTGTTCCTACTGTAACGTGCAGTTCGAGGAGCGGAAGAGCTACAAGGAGCACATCGCCCACCACGTCAAAGTCCGCAAGATGGTGCTGTCCGGGAAGCGGTCGCGGAAGTCGGCCGGCGGCAAGAACAACCCCCACGTGTGCAGCGTGTGCCTGAAGGCCTTCTCGAAGTTGTCGCTCCTCGAGAGACACATCAGGGTCCACAGCGGGGAGCGCCCCTTCATCGTAAGTAACGACCGTGCACCTGCAGATTACAAAGTGTTTTTTCACCCCCAGTGTCCGCACTGCAACAAGGGCTTCACCCAGAAAGGCACCCTCCGCATCCACCTGAGCAGCCACACGGGGGAGAAGCCCTACCAGTGCACCCTCTGCTCGGCCAAGTTCAACCAGAAGGGCAACCTGCGCGTGCACGTCCAGAAGACCCACACGGCCCCCCTGCCGGGCGTCAAGATGTACAAGTGTCCAAATTGCAACTGCATCTTCAAGAAGATCGCCTCGCTGAACGTGCACATCGCCAAGTGCCACGCGAGCAGTCGCGAGGAGACCCCCGACATCGCCGTCGTCATGGACCAGCTGAAGGAGCTGGAGGGCAAGGGGAGCGAGGCGGCCGTCACGAGTTACGTCAAGTTGGCGGAGAGCTTCCTCGACGGGAGCGTCCGGCGCTACCAGGTGATGCAGAAGAAGCTCAACGACACCAAGTGGTACATCTGCCGTTTCTGCGACAAGGAGTTCAAGAAGCCCTCGGACCTGATCCGACACACGAGGGTGCACACGCGAGAGAAGCCCTTCCAGTGCAAGCAGTGCGGGGCCTCTTTCTCGTTGAAGTCCACCCTGTACTACCACGTCACGACCCACGTCAACACCAACACCTACTTCTGCGCCACCTGCAAGAAGAAGTTCTCCTCGAAGCGCACCTTCACCATGCACCTGCGCCGCCACGCCGACAAGCAGCACAAGTGTCTCCACTGCAGCAAGTGGTTCGCTTCCGTCCAGAGGGCCAGACTGCACGAAAAGGAGGCCCACGTCGACGAGTCGCCGAAGCAGCACCAGTGCCACCTGTGCGACGCCAAATTCGCCAAACTTCCCAACCTCAACCGACACCTGCTCCACCACGGCCGCAAACACAACCAGGCCGCGAAGAACTTCGACTGCAAGGTGTGCGCGAAGAGGTTCGCCACGGCGGCGCTGCTGCGAAGACACGCGACGACTCACGACACGGCGAAGCCCCACGTCTGCCCCCACTGCAGCAAGAGCTTCAAGAGCGAGCCGCTGTGCAGGAAGCACATGAACGTGCACAAGAAGGAGGTGGTTGATGCGCAAAAAAAAAGTTTTGTCGTACAGGTGCAGCGTCAAGGGGACCCCGTTTTGGCCGAGAAATCCGAGCAGTTTCCAGCTTCCGGCGACCTGCTGTTGCCCCAAGATGGGGTCCAGTCCGATACCCTGGAGATAGGCGGTCTTCAGTTGATAAGTCAAGACGATGGGGCCCAGATTGCTGTGAGTGACTGCTTGGACTGTCCATTATGCCTGCCAATGACTACTCTGGGGACTGTCTCTCGTTGTATATTATGCCCACCCCTTTATTTTTCTCTACTTATTATGCCCACATCTCTATCTTTCTCTATCAATTATGGCCATCGCCCACTGCTCAAGGACTGTCCCTCTATCTAATTATGCCCACCGATGACTCCTCTAGCAACTGTCACTCTTCATTTATTTTGGCCACCCCTCTATCTTCTTCCATTTATTATGCCCACCTTTTTATTTTTCTTTATCTATTATGCCCATTGCTGACTCCTCAAGGATTATCTTTTTCTATCTACTACGCCTGCCGATGACTACTCTGGGACTGTCTCTCTTTGTCTACTATGCCCACCCCTCTATCTTTCTCTATCTACTGTGAACACCGCTCTATCTTTCTTTATCTTTTATGCCCATCGCCCACTGCTCAAGGACTGTCTCTCTATCTAATTATGCCCACCGATGACTCCTCTAGCAACTGTCACTCTTCATCTATTTTGGCCACCCCTCTATCTTCTTCCATTTATTATGCCCACCTTTTTATCTTTCTTTATCTATTATGCCCATTGCTGACTCCTCAAGGATTATCTTTTTCTATCTACTACGCCTGCCGATGACTACTCTGGAACTGTCTCTCTTTGTCTGCTATGCCCACCCCTCTATCTTTCTCTATCTACTGTGAACACCGCTCTATCTTTCTCTATCTTTTATGCCCATCGCCCACTGCTCAAGGACTGTCTCTCTATCTAATTATGCCCACCGATGACTCCTCTAGCAACTGTCACTCTTCATTTATTTTGGTCACCCCTCTATCTTCTTCCATTTATTATGCCCACCTTTTTATCTTTCTTTATCTATTATGCCCATTGCTGACTCCGCAAGGATTATCTTTCTCTATCCATTATGCCTGCCGATGACTACTCTGGGGGCTGTCTCTCTTTGTCTACTATGCCCCCCCCCCTCTATCTTTCTCCATCTACTGTGCCAACCGCTCTATCTTTCTCTATCTTTTATGCTCATCGCCTACTGCTCAAATACTGTATCTCTATCTAATTATACCCACCGATGACTCCTCTAGCAACTGTCACTCTTCATTTATTTTGGCCACCCCTCTATCTTCTTCCATTTATTATGCCCACCTTTTTATCTTTCTTTATCTATTATGCCCATTGCTGACTCCTCAAGGATTATCTTTTTCTATCTACTACGCCTGCCGTTGACTACTCTGGGACTGTCTCTCTTAGTCTACTATGCCCACCCCTCTATCTTTCTCTATCTACTGTGAACACCCCTCTATCTTTCTCTATCCTTTATGCCCATCGCCCACTGCTCAAGGACTGTCTCTCTATCTAATTATGCCCACCGATGACTCTTCTAGCAACTGTCACTTTTCATATACTTTGGCCACCCCTCTATCTTCTTTCATTTATTATGCCCACCTTTTTATCTTTCTTTATCTATTATGCCCATTGCTGACTCCTCAAGGATTATCTTTTTCTATCTATTACGCCTGCGGATGACTACTCTGGGACTGTCTCTCTTAGTCTGCTATGCCCACCCCTCTATCTTTCTCTATCTAGTGTGAACATCTCTCTATCTTTCTCTATCTTTTATGCCCATCGCCCACTGCTCAAGGACTGTCTCTCTATCTAATTATGCCCACCGATGACTCTTCTAGCAACTGTCACTCTTCATCTATTTTGGCCACCCCTCTATCTTCTTCCATTTATTATGCCCACCTTTTTATTTTTCTTTATCTATTATGCCCATTGCTGACTCCTCAAGGATTATCTTTTTCTATCTATTACGCCTGCGGATGACTACTCTGGGACTGTCTCTCTTAGTCTGCTATGCCCACCCCTCTATCTTTCTCTATCTACTGTGAACACCCCTCTATCTTTCTCTATCCTTTATGCCCATCGCCCACTGCTCAAGGACTGTCTCTCTATCTAATTATGCCCACCGATGACTCTTCTAGCAACTGTCACTCTTCATCTATTTTGGCCACCCCTCTATCTTCTTCCATTTATTATGCCCACCTTTTTATCTTTCTTTATCTATTATGCCCATTGTTGACTCCTCAAGGATTATCTTTTTCTATCTATTACGCCTGCCGATGACTACTCTGGGACTGTCTCTATTTGTCTGCTATGCCCACCCCTCTATCTTTCTCTATCTACTGTGAACACCGCTCTATCTTTCTCATCTATTATGCCCATCGCCCACTGCTCAAGGACTGTCCCTCTATCTAATTATGCCCACCGATGACTCCTCTAGCAACTGTCACTCTTCATCTATTTTGGCCACCCCTCTATTTTCCTGTATTTATTATGCCCACCTCTTTATCTTTCTCTATCTATTATGCCCATTGGTGACTCCTCAAGGATTGTCTTTGTCTATCCATTGTGCCTGCCGATGATACTCTGGGGGCTGTCTCTCTTTGTCTACTATGCACACCCCTCTATCTTTCTCTATGTAGTATGCCTACCGATGACTCCTCTATCTTCCTCTATTTATTATGCCCACCTCTTTATCTTTCTCTATATATTATGCCCATTGCTGACTCCTCAAGAATTGTCTTTGTCTATCCATTGTGCCTGCCGATGAGTTCTCTGGGGACTGTCTCTCTTTGTCTACTGTGCCCACCGCTCTATCTTTCTCTATCTAGTATGCATACCGATGACTCCTCGAGGAACTGTCTCTCTTTGTTTATCATGCCCACCCCTCTATCTTCCTTTATTTATTATGCCCACCTTTCTATCTTTTTCTATATATTATGCCCTGCTCAAGGAGTGTCCCTCTTTCAATTATGGCCGCCGCTGACTGAAAGATTTTTGCAGGATATAAATCCCATCGACCAACAGCTGTACGAGGTGCCTTCCACCGCCATCCAGGTGATCACCCAAGACGACAAGCCCCTCTCCGCCGACTCCACCCAGGTGCAGACCATCCTCATCAACTGCGAGGACCTCCAGCTGGGCGACAACCTCTACACCCAACCCGCCGACACCATGCTGTTCAACCCGCTGGATCTGCAAGACAACGCCACGTTCAACATCATGGACCCGGTCATCAACAATTTCATCTACAACAACGAAGTGGTGACCGAACAGAAAGCCGAGAAAGCCGCCAAACCCAAAGAGCCCGAGACCGTGCTTCCCTACTACTCCCAGTCCGAATTGAACCTGCTGCTGAGTTTGGGCCCGGACAACCTCCCCGACATCAACCTCAACGAGGTGCCGGTCCTCAACGTGGAGCCCCCCAAAGAGAACGAACCCGAACCGGAAAGACAGAAGCTGAGCTGCGGAAAATGCAACAAGATCTTCACCAACAAGAAGACGCTGGCCAGACACGCGCAGAGCCACCGAGAGGGCAACACGCACCCGTGCCGCCACTGCGAGAAGGTCTTCAAGAAGAACTCGGACCTGGTGCCCCAACTCCAACACCCGGTACCGTCCGGTGGTGATAACAGTCGTTGTTGCAGGTCCGCCACATCCGCACCCACACCGGGGAGCGCCCCTTCGCCTGCGACAAGTGCGAGAAGCGCTTCTCGCTCAAGTCGACGCTGTTGTCGCACCAGCGCACCCACAGCGCCGTCATCCACAAGCAGTTCCACTGCAGCGTCTGCAACTCGTACTTCTCGACCAAGTCCAGCCTGAAGGTCCACATGACGGTGCACACGGGCGACAAGGCCCACAAGTGCAACTACTGCCCCATGAGGTTCCGCACCTCGGCCCATCGGAAGTCCCACGAGAACAACTACCACCTGGACCTCACCAAGAATCGCAAGAACAAGGTGACGAATCTGCTGGAGTCCGTGGCGATGGACGTGCTGGGTCAGCAGGAGCAGCTGCAGTTCGAGGGGGACCACCTCGTCTTGAACGAGAGCACGCAGCTGGAACCGCTGATCTTCCAGCAGCTGGAAAGCGGGTTCATACGGTTGGAGGACGGAACGATGTTTAAGTTGAAGGTGAGTCTATCGATACCGAGGATGGACCTTATTGTGTCTTAGACTATCGACGAGGAAGCGGACGAGGAGAAAGACAGGAACTTCGGCTGCGACGTCTGCGGGAAGAAGTACACGTCGAAGGACGTGTTGAGGAAGCACCGGAAGACTCACGGTTTGGACAAGAAGTACAGGTGCACGAAGTGCCAGAAGGGATTCGACACCGAGGAGAGCTTCCAGCTGCACGAGAAGACGCACGAAGGCCTGCGGCCCTACTCGTGCTTGTACTGCGCCAATAGCTTCGCGAAGGAGCACAATTTGGCCACGCACATGAAGAGGTAACTTACGCATGTTCACGTAAGAGTGTAACTAAATCTCGGCTTGTTGCAGAATCCACGATTTCAGCCTCAAGGACTTGCTGTTCTGTGATCAGTGAACGAAAGAAGACAAAGCACGATGTCACTCCATTGTACATATTCTATATTTTATATAAGAAATAAAGCATTTACTACAGCCTCAATGGAAAGGGTTGTTCCTCGTGAACCTGGTGATCAGGTCCAGGGCCCACTTGGGCTGATCGGCGGGCACCATGTGTCCCGCGTCGCGCACCAGCACCTCGGTGAGGTTCCCGGCCTGCTTGACGTACCCGGCGAGGTCGCCGTCCACGCGCCACTGGTACCTCTGGGCAGTCTTGTACTCCTCGGCCGCGCTGAAGTTGAGGTTCTGCAGGTAGTTCACCGTCAACGGATAGGCCACTATGATGTCTAGCTGGCCGTTGTAGACCAACACCCTGTAGTGCTCCAGGAGCTCGGCGATCCACGGAGCGACCGACTGCATGACGTCTGATTCCAGATTCACCTCCACGTCGCTGCCGTTCCCGTGGAAGGTGGCGTTGCCCACGTGGATGGCCGCCCGGACGTCGTCCCTTTGGATGTACTTGCCCATGTAGTCCAGTTCGTTGCTGGGATCTTCGGTGTACAAGAAGTTGAAGTAGTCGGTGAAACCGGTGATGTTCTTGAACAGGGAGGTGTGGTTGTTGAGGTCGCCGTCCAAGAGGGTGTCGAAAGTCTCAAAAGCTTTGATCCAGTCCTTGGATTGGATGTATTTGATTCCTTGGTCTTGGTACTGCTTCATGGCGGTACGGGCGTTGGCGTCGACCAGGCCGATCTGGTAGAGATAGTCGGCGTAGTTCACTTGGTGCTCCGGGTCGCTGAAGCCGTTCCCCATACTGATACCTTTGAGGTTGATCTTCAACCCGGCCGTGGGGTTCTTCTGGTGGATCGTGTACGCAATAGCGGGGGCGTACTTCCCCCCGTACGACTCCCCGGACACAAAAAAGTCGTTCTTTTGCAGCTCCGGAAACAGCAGGAAGAACTGCTGGAGAGCGTTGTACAGATCCAAACCCACCCGCGTCTCGTTCTGACAGTACCCGTTATTGGTGAAACTGAACCCCGTCCCCACCGGGTTATCAACGTAGATAACCGAATGGGTGCTGCTCCACGAGTACTTGCGCAGTTTCAAGCCGTGCTGGCTCATTACTTGAAAGGGGCCGTTCTCCGCAAACAAACCTATGAGGGACGTGGCCCCGGGCCCCCCTTGCAGCCACAGCACCACCGGCGCGTTCTCGTAATCGGTCTGCGCGGGGAAGAACCAGAAGAACAAGTTGGAATCGTAGGGCTTGTTGACGGTGAAATAGCCCGAGTAACTTTTCACCCCTTTGAAGCCGTTGAAGTAGATCTGGGAGGCGGTGAGGGCGTCCTGGATCTTCCCGGCTTCGATGAACGGGGTTAGGATGAGGGGAAGTCCCGGATTATCGCCGACCGGTTCCTGCGGAAATTTCGTGTAGAAATTGGGAAAGGCGCACCGGGTTGTCGGCAGCAGGAGGGCGACCAGCACGAAAGGGCGGATCGGCGTCATTTTTGGCTGCAGTTCTGTATGCACAAACTAGAGGTTACTACGGCTAGGAGGGGAGCGCGGCGTTATCGCAGACAAAATATGATAGCCGTCCTTGAATGTATTAATATCTTCAATTGGGGCCAAACGTTTCTTATTACGTGCTTCCTTTTTTCTCGTCGTTGTCCCACATTATTCTTTTTTTGTTTTACATTGCTTATTGTTCTTCACTTACATTTCTAATTTCTGTTTCTTGTTACTTATACATACTTGAGCCTTCATTTTTATACAATTTCTAATTTTTCTCATCATTTATATTTGTTTGTTGTTTCGCTGTTTTGCATTAATAATTCTTTATCTACTTTGGAAGTTGCTAGCTAACGTTTAGGCAACCAGTAATACTCAGAAATTTATTTGATGTAAAGTAAACATAACTTTATCCTTCCCTCTTTTTTCTTCTTCTTCTCCTTTTTCATTTTTTTCTCGTTATATTTGTTCTCCCCCTTTTTACTCTTTTTCTATTTCTTAACTATTTTTACTTCTTTTTTTTTCCATTTCTCATTATTCTTCTCCCACTCCTACTTCTCCACCTACTTCTACTTCTTCTTCCTCGTTTTCGTTTTCCTTCCCATTCTTTTTCAATTTAACCTCTCTCTAATCGTATTTCTCTTTCTATTTTTCATTATCCTTGTTCCACCTCTCCTTCTTCGCTTTCTTCCCGTTTCCCGCGTCCTACTTTTTCTTCTACTTATAAGAGTTTTCCACCTCTTCCTTTTTCTTCGTTTCATTTTCTTTTTACTTTTTCTTCTCGTCCTTCGTCTTTTCCTTCTATTTCTCCTTCTCCTTTTCCTGATCATTTTTTACTTAATTAATTAATTAATTAATTAATTAATTAATGCTGCTCATCCTGTCCTTCTTTTTCTATTTCTTCTTAAGTTCCTTCTAGTATACTGTTCCTTCTCTTTTCTTCCTTCTTCTTCTTCTTCCTTCCATTTCTTCTCCTACTTGTACTGCTTCTGCTAGTACTACTACTTCTCTATCTTTCTTTCTTTTCCTACACTTTTTTGTTCTTTTTTCTTTTCTTTCTGATGCTACTTCTTTTCCTCCTTTTCCTTTTTATCCTTTCGTTTTCCTTCTCTTTATATTTCCCATTCTCTTTCTTCTGCTCTTCCCCTCTCTTCTCCTTCTTCTATTCTATTTCTCCTTCTTATCGCCTTTTCGATTTCCTTCTGTTTCTCTTTCAATTACTCCTCTTGGTTTTCTTTCCACCTTTCCTTCTCTTTTCTTTTCTTCCTTTTCGATCTCTTTTTTTTATTGCTCCTCCTTCTCCTTACCCTTTTTTCGATTTCTTTCCCCTTCAACTACTCCTTCTTTTTCTGTTTATTATTCTTCTCTTTCTCCTTCTTGTTATCGATTTCGTTCTCTTCTTTCAATTACTCATCCATCTCCTCGCTCTCTTTCTCTTGCTCCTTTTCCTTCTTCTAATTCTGTTTCTACTTCTCTTTCTATTTCCAAGCTTTTTCTTTCTATTCCTCCTACTCTTTCCCCCATTCCTTCGTTTTCCTTCTCCTTCACATTATATTTCCCATTCTCGTTCTCCTTTTTCTCCTGTTCTTCTTTTTCTTTTTATCCTCCTCTTTCTCCTTCTTCCTGTTTTCTTTTTCCTTCTCTTTCCCCTTTTTCTTTTCTTTTGATTTAAACCTCTCTGTCCCATTTACGGATGCTTGTCTTCCCGATTCCCTTCCATGACTGTGTTTATAGTATTTAAAATTTAAAATTTAAAAAACTCGGTGATCAAAAAGAAAAGAGAAGGAAGTCGAATAGACGATAAGAATGAGAAGGAAGAGAAGGAGACATAGAATAGAAGGAGGAGAAAGGGCAATAGCAGAAGAAGAAGATTGGGAAATACAAAAAGAAAGAAAACGAAAGGATGAAAAGGGGAAGGAGGGAAAAAAGTCGGATAAAGAGAAAAAGAGAAAAAACAAATTAAAAGAAAAGGAGTAGGAAGATAAAGATAAGGAAACATATGGGAAAGTACAGGTAGTAGAAATTGAAAAGGCGATAAGAAGGAGAAGGAATAGTAAGAGAAATTGAAAGAAGGAGAAGGAGATAAAAAAAGGAGAAAACGGCAAAAGAAGAACAGGAGGAAAACAATCAAAAGAAAGAAGGAAGAGGAGAAAAATAAACAAGAGAATAGGAAATACAAAGAGAAATAAAAGGAAAACGAAGGGATCAAAAAGAAAAAGAGCGGGAGAAAGAAAGAGGAGTTCTCGTTTCGTTTTCCTTTTCTTTTATTATATTTCTCTTTCTCCTTCTTATCGCATTTTCGATTTCCTTCTGTTTCTCTTTCAATTACACACCACTTGGTTTTCTTTCTTTTCTTTTCTTCTTTTTCTACTACTTGTACTTTCCCATATTTTCCTCTTTCTCTCCTTCCTTATCTTTCTTTTCCTACTCCTTTTCTTTTTATTTTTCTTCTCTTTCTCTTTATCCGACTTCTTTCCCTTTTCATCTTTTCCTTTCCTTTCTTTTTGTATTTCCCATTTTTCCCATGAACAAGAGAATAAGAAATACAAAAAGAAGGGGGAGGAAAACGAAAGGATAATAATGGGAATAAGGACGAGAAGACGTTGGAGAAATAGAAAATACTACAAACACAATCATGGAAGGAAATCAAAAGAGAAGAACAAGGGTACAGAGAAGGAAAAGGAAAACGGGAAGAAGGAGTTGCAGAAATAGGAAGAAGGAGAAAGGAGCGGATAAAAAGAAAAAGAAGAACAGGAGAATAAGGAGATAAGGAGAATGGGAAATACAAAGTGAAGGAGAAGGAAGACGAAGGAATTTTAAGGGGAAAGAAGAGGAGAAATAAAAAGAAAAAGAGGAAAAATAAGAGAAAGAGAGCGAGAAAATGGAGTAATTGAAAGAAGAGAACGAAATCGATAACAAGAAGGAGAAAGAGAAGAATAAGAAACAGAAAAAGAAGGAGTAGTTGAAGGAGAAAGAAACCGAAAAAAGGATAAGGAGAAGGAGGAGCAATAATACAAAAAAAAAGAAATTAATAAGAAGGGGAGAGGGAGAAAGAAAGAGGAGAAGAAGGAAAGGTGGAAAGAAAAGAAAGAGGAGTAATTCAAATAAAAATAGAAAGAAATCAAAAAAGGATAAGAATGAAATGGAAAAGAAGGAGAAGGATTAAGGGGAATAGCAGAAGAAGAAGAATGGGAAGTCGGATAAAAAGAAAAAAAAAAAAAATAGAAAGAAAAGGAGTAGGAAGAGAAAGATAAGGAAGGAGAGAAAGAGGAAAATATGGGTAAGTACAAGTAGAAATCGAAAAGGCGATAGCAAAAAGAAGAAAGAGAAGGAGAAATATAAGAATTAGTAAAAGGGGAAGGAAAAAGAAGAACAGGAGAAGGAGAAGGAAAAATAGAAAGAAAAGGAGATAAGAGAGATGAGGAAAAACAAAAAGAGGAAAATATGGGAAAGTACAGGTAGTAGAAATCGAAAAGGCGATAAGAAGGAGAAGGAATAGTAGGAAAAATAGAAAGAGGAGTTGCAGAAATAAGAAGAAAGAAAAGGGGGAGGAAAAAAGATAAAAAATGAAGAAGAAGAACAGCAGAAGGAGTAGAATTAAAAAGGAGAAGAAGGAGAAGAATGGGAAATACAACGAGAATGAGAAGGAAAAAGATGATAAGGGGAAGGAGGAGAAGAAGTCGGAGAGGGAGATCTAGAAGGAGAATAAAAAACAGAAAGAGAAGGGGAAGTTAGGTACCTGTACTTTCCCATATTTTCCTCTTTCTCTCCTTCCTTATCTTTCTCATCTCCTTTTCAATCTCCCTCTCGGACCTCTTCTCCTCCTTCCCCTTATCATCAATTTGTTTTCCTTCTCGTTCTTCCCCTTTTTAATACTACTCCTTCTCCTGTTCTTCTTTTTCATCGTTATTTTTTTTCCTCCCCCTTTTCCTTTTTCTCATTTCTGCAACTTCTCTTTATATTTCTCCTTCTCTTCCTTCTTCTTGCTATCGCTCTTTCGATTTCGACTACTTGTACTTCCCCATATTTTCCTCTTTTTCTCCTTCCTTATCTTTCTCTTCTTACTCTTTATCCAACTTCTTTCCCTCTTTCCCCTTTTCATCCTTTTGTTTTCTTTCTTTTTGTATTTCCCATTCTTCTTCTTTTGCTATTTCCCTTTCTCCTTCTCCTTCTATTCTATATCTCCTTCTTTTCCTTCTCATTCTTATCGTCTATTCGATTCCTTCTGTTTTTCTTTTAATTACTCCTGTTGGTTTTCTTTCCGCTTCTTTCTTTCTCCCCCTCTTTTTCTATATAATATCCGATTTTTTTTTATCTTTGCTACTCTTTCTCCTTACACCTTCTCAATTTCCTTCCCCTTCGATTACTCCATCTCCTCGCTCTCTTTGTTTTTCTCTTGCTCTTGCTCCTTTTCCTTCTCCTAATTCTGGTTCTACTTCTCTTTCTATTTCTCCTCTTTTTCTTTCTATTCCTAGTCCTCCTCCTCTTTCTCATATTTCTTCTCCTTCTTCTTCTGATCATTCCTTCGTCTTCCTTTGTATTTCCCATTCTCCTTCTCCTTCTTCTCCAGTTCTCCTTTTTATCCGCTCCCTTCTCCTTCATCTTATTTCTGCAACTCCTCTTTCTATTTTTCATTCTCTCCCTTCTCCTTCTTCCCGTTCCTCTTTTGCCTATTTCTCTTTTTTTTCATTTCATTCTCCTTCTTCCTATCTTTACAACTCCTCTTTCTATTTCTCCTACTATTCCTTCTCCTTCTTATAGCCTTTTCATTTTCTCCTACCTGTACTTTCCCATATTTTCCTCTTTCTGTCTTTCCTCATCTTTCTCATCTCCTTTTCTTTCTACTTTTCCTTCTCCTTCTCAATCTCCCTCTCCGACTTCCCCTTATCATCATTTCGTTTTTCTTCTTCTTCTTCTCCGGTTCTTCTTTTTCATCTTTATCTTTTTTCCTCCCCCTTTTCCTTCTTCTTATTTCTGCAACATCTCGTTATATTTCTCTTTCTCTTCCTTCTTCTTACTATCGCCTTTTCGATTTCTACTACTTTGTACTTCCCCATATTTTCCTCTTTCTCTCCTTCCTTATCTTTCTCTTCCTACACCTTCTCTTTCTTTTTATCCGACTTCTTTCCCTCTTTCCCCTTTTTATCCTTTCATTTTCTTTTTCTTTGTATTTCCCATTCTCCTTCTTCTGCTTTTCCCCTTTCTCCTTCTCCTTCTATTTTATGTCTCCTTATCTTTCTTCTCATTTTTATTGTTTATTCGATTTCCTTCTGTTTCTCTTTCAATTATTCTTCTTGGTTGTCTTTCCACCTTTCCTCCTTCTCCTCTGTCTTTCTCCCCCTCCTTTTCTTTTGAATCTCCGATTTTTTAAATCTTTGCTACTCCTTCTCCTTACACCTTTTCGATTTCCTTCCCCTTCGATTACTCCATTTCATCATTCTTTTGCCTTCCTTTTCCTTATCTTTGTATTTTCCATTCTTCTTCTCCTGTTGACCTTTTTATCCGCTCCCTTTTCCTTCTTTTTACTTCTGCAACTCCTCTTTATATTTCTCATTCTCTTCCTTCTCCTTCTTCCCGTTTTTATTTTCCTTCCCCTTTATCATCTTTCTTATATTTTTTATGGTTCTTTATCCGACAATCACCATCTATTGGTATGCAACCAGTAAAACATCTGGAAATATATTTTCCTTTTTTACCCCAAATTGCCTCTAAATTAGCTTTTTACAAATTACAATGACCAGCTTAACCCCAAGTGGTGAATAATAAAAGAATTTCAACTCGCTTTAGGGTTTATATCTCGCGGCGTTTTTGTCAGGTTATGTCGGCCATTTGTGAGGTTAGAACCGTCCCAAAATGGATCTGTGGAACGTAAAAGACTTGTCGCCGCCCCCGGTGAGCAGCTGCATCGTCACAACCAAGGAAGTCGGTAAGTGCCGCCAACTCCTCTCGTTACAAACTCTCAAAATCCCCCTCCAGACATTCGTCTCCTGGACATCGCCCTCCAGGAAGGCTACCGCTTCTTCGACGACGAGCGCCACCTCGGTACCGAATCGGCGCTCCTTTCCAGGGCGGTGTACAGATTCAAAATGAAGTTCCGATCGTCGAAAGACTTCAAGTCGGTGGAGATACTGAACCGGGTTTTGCGCATCTACCTCGACATGCGGATCCCCCAGATGCTCAAAACCCTCCTGGACTCCATCCCCAAAAACTACAAGATCAACAGGACGTACGTGTTGACGAGGAACATGATGGACTACGTACTGGTCAGGATGCAGGGTCTGGGAAAGATATTGTGCCGACTCCTGGACGCCTGTAAGACTGTCTCCACCTGGATGCAAAAAAGACTGAGGTTGGGCCACTTTTGGAAAGTTGCCCTTGTGATTCTCGCGACCGCTTCGAGGATTTTTGTCGTGACCAAAAAGGTGTTGAAGTACGCCTGTGAGCTGTACAGCAAGCTGCAACCGTTTTCGCAGTGTTTGAACAACGCGGGGGTGAAGTGGTTGCCCGACGGTTACGAGTTGCCCGGTCGTCTGGACGAGTGGTTGGGCATGGATCTGGTGGAGTTAGAAAATGAGGTTATCGAGATCCCCGATGATGTTGAAGAGCCTTGCATGGCATACTTGAAACTGACAGACTCTGATGATGAGGTTGAATTCTGTGATGAGTACATTTTGGTGCAAGATGAGAGTGTCATCATGGTTGATGATGATGTTGATGAGAGTGTTGTTGAGGTTGAGACAGTTCAACTGAGTCAGAGTGATGTTGATGTGGGCGTTGAAATTGAGGATTCTTCTTGTAAGAATGGTGTGATTAGGATTGATACTGCTCCAACACCACAAAAAAAGAAGAAGAAAAGTCGGAAAAACTCCGGAGTTAAAGAGTCCCCGACAAAGAAACGAAAACGAACCACCAGTGACGCCAGTTCAGGAATTATAGTCAAGAAAAGCCCCCTTAGAAGCCCCAAGAAGCGAAAACGAAAACCCCGTCAATCGCCAAAAATTCCTAAATAAATTTATTAACGTTGTTTTCTACACTGCGGTCAATGGATCCTTGTCCACCTGTGACACCACAACCGTCACGTTCCCCCCCAAACTCCCCGCTAAACGCTTCTGGAAAACTCCCAAAAAGCCCCTCTCGGAATTACTGTGCTCGCACAAAATGACGTGGATCCCGTTCTGCGCCGCATCCAAGACCTCGTGATGCGACATCTCCCCCGTCAAATACAGGTCCGCCTCCACTCCTCCCAGCAGGGAGCCCCCCGAGCCGGCGCACAGCGCCACCGACGACACCAGTGCATCTAAAACAATGAGAAAAATATATCCGGTAGGCTTTGTATGTCAAAATTCTCCATCTAACTAGATGTAAATTCTGTTAAAAATACTTACTGTTGTCTCTGTGTCGCGCCAGTGCCAACCTCACGCACCCAACCCCGACGTGCCTCTTCACGCGGTCGACGGCGTCCTGGATAGTGATTGGCGCTTCCAGGGTCAGCAGCCGCCCCGCCCCCTGACGTGGGTTGTCGGCGTGCTCTTTGATTGGCTTGAGGAGTTTGACCTTGAAAGCCTCGGCCAACCAGTCGTTGACTCCGCCCTCCACGCTGTCCCACGTGGTGTGGGGGGAGTAGACGGCGATGCCGTGTTTTATGCACTGGACGACGATGCGTTCCTTCCATGTGCTGGGGAAAATTGAATTTTTAGAACGAGTTAAACTGGGAGGGGGTGGTGTGACGTACGGATGACACGAAAATAAAAAAAAATAGTTGAAAATTGGGCTCCAAATGATTGCTTTAAGGCTTTTCAGGTTTTAAGGTTCCCGGGTTTCAATGATTTCAGAGTCAGAGGTTTTAGGGTTGTCCAACCCAATTTGACGTTTTATGATTTTCAGGTTGTCAGACGAGATTTCAGGTTTTCAGATCTTTCCAATTCTAAAATTTTTGCTTTCTTGGAGTTTTTTGGTTTTAAGGTTGAGGATTTAAGGTTTCAGGTTTTAATAAGGTTCTTGGGTTTCCATGATATCAGAATCATAAGTTTCGAGGTTCTCACACTCAGGTTTTTGGGGTTTATTTCTCAGGTTTTCAGGTTCTTTGGTTCTAAGGTTGAGGATTTGAGGTTTCAGGTTTTAAGGTTCTCGGATTTCCATGATTTCAGAATCACAGGTTTTGAGGTTCTCACATTCACGATTTTAGGGTTTATAATTTCCATACCTGAAACCTGAAAGGTTGTCAGATTAGGTTTTAGATTTCCTCTCTTTGCCGTTCTCATTTTTGTGTTCTCCCAGTTCTAAGGTTTTGAGTTTCTTCAATTTTCGGGTTCTTAGGATTTAAGGTTTCAGGTTTTAAGGTTCCCCAGGTTTCCATGATATCAGAATCACAGGTTTTGAGGTTCTCACATCCACGTTTTTAGGGTTTATAATTTCCAGATTTTCAAACCTGAAACCTGAAAGGTTGTCAGATTAGGTTTCAGATTTCCTCTCTTTGTCGTTCTCATTTTTGTGTTCTCCCATTTTTCAGGTTTTCAGTTTCTTAACTTTTAAGGTTCTCTGGTTTTAAGGTTGAGGATTTAAGGTTTCAGGTTTTAAGGTTCTTGGGTTTCCGTGATTTTAGAATCACAGGTTTTGAAGTTCTCACATTCACGTTTTTAGGGTTTATAATTCCCAGATTTTCAAACTTGAAACCTGAAGGGTTGTCAGATTAGGTTTAAGATTTCCTCTCTTTGCAGTTCTCATTTTTGTGTTCTCCCATTTCTAAGGTTTTCAGTTTCTTCAATTTTCAGGCACTTTGGTTTTAAGATTGAGAATGTAAGGTTTCAGGTTTTAAGGTTTCCCGGATTTCCATGATATCAGAATCACAGGTTTTGAAGTTCTTACATTCACATTTAAGGGTTTATAATTTCCAGATTTTGAAACCTGAAAGGTTGTCAAATTAGGTGAATCCCTCGCTTTGCAGTTCTCAATTTTTTGGTTTCTCCCATTTCTCAGGTTTTCAGTTCTTTGGTTTTAAGGTTGAGGATTTGAGGTTTCAGGTTTTAAGGTCCTCGGGTTTCCATGATTTCAGAATCACAGGTTTTGAGGTTCTCTCTTTCTTTGTAGTTCTCAATTTTTTGTGTTCTCCCATTTCTCAGGTTTTCAGTTTCTTAAATGTTCAGGTTCTTTGGTTTGAAGGTTGTGGATTTAAGGTTTCAGGTTTTAAGGTTCTTGGGTTTCCATGATTTCAGAATCACAGGTTTTGAGGTTCTCACATTTACGTTTTTAGGGTTTATAATTTCCAGATTTTCAAACCTGAAACCTGAAAGGTTGTCAGATTAGGTTTCAGATTCACTCCCTTTACAGTTCTCAGTTTTTTGTTTTCTCCCATTTGTCAGGTTTTCAGGCTTTCAGTTTCTTTAAGTTCTTAGGTTGAGGATTTAAGGCTTCAGGTTTTAAGGTTCTCCGGGTTCCCATGATATCAGAATCACAGGTTTTGAGGTTCTCACATTCACGTTTTTAGGATTTATAATTTCCAGATTTTCAAACCTGAAACCTGAAAGGTTGTCAAATTAGGTTTCAGATTCCCTCTCTTTGCAGTTCTCAATTTTTTGGTTTCTCCCATTTCTCAGGTTTTCAGGTTCTTTGGTTTTAGGGCTGAGGATTTGAGGTTTCAGGTTTTAAGGTTCTTCGGTTTCCATAATCTCAGAATCATAGGTTTTGGGGTTCCCACATTCACGTTTTTAGGGTCTATAATTTCCAGATTTTCAACCCTGAAACCTGAAAGGTTGTCAAATTAGGTTTCAGATTCCCTCTCTTTGCAGTTCTCAATTTTTTGGTTTCTCCCATTTCTCAGGTTTTCAGGTTCTTTGGTTTTAAGGCTGAGGATTTGAGGTTTCAGGTTTTAAAGTTCTTGGATTTCCATGATTTCAGAGTTGTAGATTTTAAGGTTGAAAGACTAGGTTTCAGGTTTTCAATTTGTTAGATTTTCAGGTTTTCCGGTTTCTATGATTTCAGTGATAGGTTTTAAGGTTCTCATAAATTTTTTATGTTTTCTTCTATTTCTTAGGTTTTCAGATTCTTAGGGTGCTTTGAATTTAAAGTTCCAGGTTTAAGGTTTAAGACCAGACTATAAATCCCCATGTTTCCAGGTTCTTCTTCTCTAAGATTTTTAGATTTTCGTAAGAAACTGGAAAACCTGGGACTACCAACCTAAAAGCCTGAGTACCAGAAAAGAAGATATCACAGGATCAAAATTAGAAAAAAAAGCCAAAATGACCAAAAGTGTATACATAACTAAAAAAAATCTTTTACTTCTCTCTTTAATCTTACCTAGCCCCGACGCTCTTCAGCCCCCGGAAAATGTTGGGATGGTAGCTGACGATGAGGTTGGCCCGGACGCTTCGCGCCTCATCGACGACATCTTCGGTGAGGTCGTTGGTGAGCAGCACCGCGTCGACGGGGCGGTCGCTCATGGGGTCCACCAGCAGACCCACGTTGTCCCAGCTTTCGGCCAAGGTCAAGGGGGCGTAGGACTGCAGGGTGTTGACGATGTCTTTAACGGAGAAGGAAGCGGGTTTGGCCATGGTGTGAGCGGTTCTGACGATACGGAGGAGCTTTAACATTTAATCTGTAAAGAAGGGTTTTGAGAAAAAAAAAGAAAATTTGTAACTATACATGTAATGCCATAGAGGAACACCTTGGTCATTTGCACCACGAATCAGAGGTAAGTACTACATTTTGTTTCTAAGCCAACTACTACTCTGAAAACTTCCACAACTTGATGTCACCATCGTCGCTCCCCGACACCAAAACCCCGCTGTCCCCCGGATTCCACGCCACGCAGTTCACGTCCTGCGAGTGCGCCCGATCCACGCAGACCACCTGACTGAAGGTGGGGGCGTTCGGATCGCAACCCTCGTCCTCTTTGAATATCCGGATGGCGTCGTCGCCGCAAGCCGTGGCTATCAAGTCGGTGTTGTGGCACCAGCTGACGTCGTAGATCGTCCGGTTGTGGTACCCGGAGACGGTGCAGACGCACTTCCAGGTCTCATCTTCGGCGACCACGCCTTCCGTGTTCCCGGGAAGATACTGCTGCCATATCTTGAGGGTGGCGTCGTCGCTGCAGGACGCTAGGCGTTTTCCGTCTTTGTTCCAACTGATGCTCCACACGGTGGACTCGTGACCTTGCAGTGTCGCGAAGCAAATCCAGTCGGAGTCGGAGGGGTCCTCTTTGAACAGTTTGATGGTGTTGTCGTAGGAGGCCGAGGCGAGGATGTCTTCGTGGGGGTGCCACAACACCTGCAATAACTCATGAGCGGCGTTTTGTGCAATCCTCAACTTACTTTCTTCACGTCCTGGGTGTGGGCGTTCAACACCGCCGCACAATCATACTCATCTTCATCGACAATCTCCCAAATCCACACCGACTTGTCCCTACTGCAAGTGGCGAGGAAGCGCCCCGACCGCGCCCACGACACGCTCTTCACCTCGTTCTCGTGCCCCTCGAGGGTGGCGTTGCACTCGAACTCCCCGGACTTCTTGTCCCAGACGCAAGTGGTGGTGTCGAAGCTGGCCGAGGCCAGGTAGTTCCCGCAGGGGGACCACGACACCTCCCGGATGGTACGCTTGTGGCCGTCGGTCAAAATCACTTTATTCACCCACGCGGAGCCCTCCTTCGACCAGATCCTGATGGTCTTGTCTTCGCCGCAGGAGGCGAAAGTCTGGCCCTTGGGGTGCCAGTCGGCGTTCCAAACGCGCCCCGTGTGCTTCGCGAGAGTGTCGAGGGGCTCAAGCTTGGCCATGATAGCAAGGCTGGGGGGCGACAGTGGCGTTCATCAAAGTGAGGTTAGGTTAGCTTAGAGTAAAAGGTGGGGGAGCGTACCTGGGGGCTGCAGCGTAACGGTGGCTGGGAGGGCCGGAATTAGTCAGCACTCTAGATAACACGAAAATTATAGAGGTTCAAGTAGATTGATGTGTGTGAACTTGTAGGTTAACTGAACATGCAACCAGTCGTACAAACCTGTGCAAGATTTATAAAAACAAAAAAAACTAGAACCACATGGTGTTGTTTCAACTTGTCATTTGGGTTCTGGGACTACTTTAGGTCAAGGATTTGTACTGATGGTGTCAAAAGGGATATTTTAATAAGCGTTCATTTTATCACATATGCAACCCAAAATACATTGCTCAAGTACTTTTTACTTCTAATTTCTTTTAATTTAACAAACTCTCAAACATCAGTGTTCCTCGACAACCAGTCGACGAAACTAGTGACTCTGGTGAACGCCGACGGATACCCCCCGGGGCAGTATTGCACCCCGAAGGAGGTCACACCCACCAGGACCCCGTTTACAGTCAAGGGACCGCC
This sequence comes from Diaperis boleti, assembly GCA_963583935.1. Lineage (NCBI taxonomy): Eukaryota > Metazoa > Arthropoda > Insecta > Coleoptera > Tenebrionidae > Diaperis > Diaperis boleti. The sequence goes on from OY757242.1 coordinate 1,688,416, forward strand.
GGAGTCCCCGCTGCAAACCCCGGTGTTCCTGGAGCCGGAAGTACACAGGATGGAATCGCGGAGAGACCCAAAGATCTGCTCGCATTCCTGGTTGCTGATGATCTCCAAGTCCACAAAGTTCAGCACGTCGGAGATGGTGTTGCCGTTGCCGTTGGTCAAACCCCAGCCGCTGGCCCTTCCGGTCTGACCGGCGAAGGTACCGGCGTTGGCGGACGGCAGCTGCACCGGCTGAATGGCGTTGCTCAAAGCGACGCCGTTGGGCAAGCGGATGACGGCGATGTCGTTGATGATCTGTTGAGCGTTGTAGTTCTCGTTCACTCGGATGTCGGTGCTGGTTATCTGGACTTGGGTGTCCTCGTTCTGTTGGGGTCTGTGCGCTCCCAGGACGACCAAGGCTTGTCGCGCGCTACGAGTACCATCGTGGGTCTTACTTTACCGACCGGCAGCAGTACTCACCCGTCGCCGCAATGTCCGGCCGTGACGACGTAGTTCTGCGAGATGAGGGAACCACCGCAGTACCACGCCTCGTTGCTTCCGTAAACTTCCAAGAAGGCCTGGTGAGGGATGGAATGGGGGGTGGCTTCTTGGCCGCCGATGATCCTGGGACCTTTAGGGACCACCGGGACGATGGGTTCTTTGTATAGGTTGCGGAAACCCATGCGGTTTATCTGAAACTTTGTGGTGATCACAGAGTTTTTGTCGATGGAAAACTTACTTTGGGGGCGGCAGTAGCCAAGGCGATGAGCCCCAGGATGATGGCTGCGGCTTTCATGGTGGATCGGTAATGTACGAGTACTGCTGCCGTTCTTTTTATACACTCAAGTTGCGCAGATAAGGATGAGTACTTCTCGAAATTTGATGTGCAAAGATTCAGGTGATTTGTGAGTTGGAGTGTTTACTTGTCTATCAAGGTTTTGCAATAGTCATCATACGCAGTTATCGGTAAGGCATCTGACAAACAATTCATTCATTGTTAGGTTTTCACTTAAAGGGGCCACTATTTTGACCAGATTATGAAACGTAAACAATCAATCAATCGATTAAAAATCGCCATGTTGCCCAAATTCATGTCTTAATCGAGTTCCTTAAAGAAACAGCAGCTGCAGAAAAAATAATCATCACACTACAATTTCCTTCAGATTTCAATTTGTGTTCTCAGATTCTCATAATCCTCCAATTCTAAGGATGGTCTAGTTCTTAGATTTTCCAAAATTGGAAGATCCTCCGGTTCTCAAGGCCTCATGTCCATGTAGATCATATTGATCTCAAATTTTGCAAGACTCTCAAATTCTTAAGGTTCTTATGTTTCTCAAGGTCTCCAGTTTCCTAAAGTCTAAAGTTTTCCAAATTCTTGAGGTTTCAACCTTGGTTTCTCAAGGCCTCAAGATCTCTATGATCTTAATCGCAAATTGTCCAAATTCTCAAGTTCCTTAAGTTCTAATTTTTTGTTTCTCAAGTTCTCAGAATCCTCAAATTCTAAGGTCGGATTTATTCTTAGATTTTCCACAATTGGAAGATCGTCCAGTTCTCAATCCCACATGTTCTTAAAGTACTCAATGTCTCAAGTGCCCTAGAATCTCAAGTTGTGTTTTCCAAAATCTCAGGTTCCTTCACTTCATCTCAAATTTGGTTCCTCAAATTTTCAGCTTCACTGGTTAGTCTCAAGTTCCCTATAAAGTCTCGGGTTTGCCAAGGTTTCAATTTTTTTATATTCTCAAGTTCTCACATGGCTCAATTTCTCAAATTCCCTCAGTTCTCAAATTGTTTTCTCAAGTTCTGATTCTGAGAATTCTAAAATTCTGAGGTTGGATGCGTTCTAGAATTTTCCAAAATTGGAAGATCCTCCAGTTCTCAAGGCCTCATGTTCATATAGATCATATTGATTTCAAATTTTGGAAGACTCTCAAGTTCTTAAGGTTCTTATCTTATTCAAGGTCTCCAGTTTCATAAAGTCTCAAGGTTTCCAAATTCTTGACGTTTCGATCTTGGTTTCTCAAGGCCTCAAGATCTCTATGATCTTAATCACAAATTGTCCAAATTCTCAAGTTCTAATTTTTTGTTTCTCAAGTTCTCAGAATCCTCAAATTCTAAGGTCGGATTTATTCTTAGATTTTCCACAATTGGAAGATCGTCCAGTTCTCAATCCCACATGTTCTTAAAGTACTCAATGTCTCAAGTGCCCTAGAATCTCAAGTTGTGTTTTCCAAAATCTCAGGTTCCTTCACTTCATCTCAAATTTGGTTCCTCAAATTTTCAGCTTTACTGGTTAGTCTCAAGTTCCCTAAAGTCTCGGGTTTGCCAAGGTTTCAATTTTTTTATATTCTCAAGTTCTCACATGGCTCAATTTCTCAAATTCCCTCAGTTCTCAAATTGTTTTTTCAAGTTCTGATTCTGAGAATTCTAAAATTCTGAGGTTGGATGCGTTCTAGAATTTTCCAAAATTGGAAGATCCTCCAGTTCTCAAGGCCTCATGTTCATATAGATCATATTGATTTCAAATTTTGGAAGACTCTCAAGTTCTTAAGGTTCTTATCTTATTCAAGGTCTCCAGTTTCATAAAGTCTCAAGGTTTCCAAATTCTTGACGTTTCGATCTTGGTTTCTCAAGGCCTCAAGATCTCTATGATCTTAATCACAAATTGTCCAAATTCTCAAGTTCTAATTTTTTGTTTGTCATGTTCTCAGAATCCTCAATTTCTAAGGTCTGATTTATTCTTAGATTTTCCACAATTGGAAGATCGTCCAGTTCTCAATCCGACAGGTTCTTAAAGTACTCAATGTCTCAAATGCCCTAGAACCTCAAGTTGTGTTTTCTAAAATCTCAGGTTCCTTCACTTTATCTCAAATTTGGTTCCTCAAATTTTCAGTTTCATTGGTTAGTCTCAAGTTCCCTATAAAGTCTCGGGTTTGCCAAGGTTTCAATTTTTTAATATTCTCAAGTTCTCACAAGCCTCAATTTCTCAAATTCCCTCAGTTCTCAAATTGTTTTTTCAAGTTCTGATTCTGAGAATCCTAAAATTCGGAGGTTGGATGCGTTCTAGAATTTTCCAAAATTGGAAGATTCTCCAGTTCTCAAGCTCTCAAGTCCTTAAAGTACTCATTGTCTTAAGTTTCCCAAAGTCTCAACGTTTTCAAATTTCGGAGGTTCCTCCACTTCTCAAGGCCTCAAGTTCTCTAACATCTCAAATTTTCCAAAATGTCAAATTGTCCAAAGTTTTCAGGTTTCTTCAGTTCCTTCAGTTCTCAATTTGTGTTTCTCAAGTTCTCAGGTCTCAGAATCCTCAGATTTGGGAGATCCTCCGGATCTCAACATCTGAGGCTAATTATGTACTACTCAATGTATCAAATTCATTAGAATCTCAAGTTGTCCAAAATCTCAGATTCTCCAATTTCTCAAGTTTCTCAAGTTTTCTGGTTTCGTAAATCCTTGGGTTCTCCAAAATCGCAGGTTCCTTTACTTCATCTCAAATTCTCACTTTCTTTGGCTAGTTCCCTAAAGTCTCAGGTTTACCAAGGTTTCAAATTTTCCAAATTCTCAAGTTCCTTAAGTTCTCAGGTTCCTCAAAATTTCAGGTTTTCTAAAAAAAAATTTCTAAATTCCACCTCTCAAATTTGGGTTCCCAAGTTCGAAAGTTGTTAAGTGCCTCAATGTCCAAGGTTCACAAATTGGTCTCTCAAGTATTCAGGTTCTTACTCAAAGTCTCAAGTTTCCAAATCTCTGAGGTTCCTGCACTTCTCAACCTTGGTTTCTCAAAGCTTTTCTATGATCTCAAATTGTCCAAATTCTCAAGTTTCTGAAGTTCTCTGTTTAGTCGAGGTCTCAATTTCCCTAAAGTCAAGATTTCAATTTTTGCAATTTCTCAAGTTCTCCTCAATCTTTGATTTTCAATAATTTCACGTTTCTTAAGTTCTAAAGTTTCGTTTCTCAAGTTATGCCAGGTTCTTAAGTGACTCAAGGTCTCAAATTTCCTTAAATGTAAAATTTTCCATAATTAACTTTTTCCACTTCTAAAGTTCAGGTTCTCAGGATGTCAAGTTGTTAGGTTCTTCAATGTCTAAGGTTCCCTTAGTTCTCAGATTTTCCAAAATCTCAACTTAATCCGTTTCTCAAATTTGGTCTCCCAAGTTGTCAGGTTCTTATGTTGCTCAAGGTCTAGGTTTCCTAAAGTCTCAGTTTCCAATTTTTTGACGTTTCGATTTTGGTTTCTCAAGGCCTCAAGATCTCAAATTGTCAAGTTAATAAGTTCTCAGATTTTGTAAGATTTCAGGTTCTTCAAATTTTCAAGCTATTTCAGACTTCAATTTGTGTTTCTCAAGTTCTCAGATTCTGATAATCCTCCAATTCTAACGATGGTTTAGTTCTTAGATTTTCCAAAGTTGGAAAATCCTCCAGTTCTCAAGGCCTCATGTTCATATAGATCATATTGATTTCAAATTTTGAAGCACTTTTAAGTTCTTAAGGTTCTTATGTTACTCAAGGTCTCCAGTTTCCTAAAGTCTAAAGTTTTCCAAATTCTTGAGGTTTCAACCTTGGTTTCTCAAGGCTTCAAGATCTCTATGATCTTAATCGCAAATTGTCCAAATTCTCAAGTTCCTTAAGTTCTAATTTTTTGTTTCTCAAGTTCTCAGAATCCTCAATTTCTAAGGTCGGATTTATTCTTAGATTTTCCACAATTGGAAGATTCTCCAGTTCTCAATCTCTCAGGTTCTTAAAGTACTCAATGTCTCAAGTGCCCCAGAATCTCAAGTTGTGTTTTCCAAAATCTCAGGTTCCTTCACTTCATCTCAAATTTGGTTCCTCAAATTTTCAGCTTCACTGGTTAGTCTCAAGTTCCCTAAAGTCTCGGGTTTGCCAAGGTTTCAATTTTTTTATATTCTCAAGTTCTCACATGGCTCAATTTCTCAAATTCCCTCAGTTCTCAAATTGTTTTTTCAAGTTCTGATTCTGAGAATTCTAAAATTCTGAGGTTGGATGCGTTCTAGAATTTTCCAAAATTGGAAGATCCTCCAGTTCTCAAGGCCTCATGTTCATATAGATCATATTGATTTCAAATTTTGGAAGACTCTCAAGTTCTTAAGGTTCTTATCTTATTCAAGGTCTCCAGTTTCATAAAGTCTCAAGGTTTTCAAATTCTTGACGTTTCGATCTTGGTTTCTCAAGGCCTCAAGATCTCTATGATCTTAATCACAAATTGTCCAAATTCTCAAGTTCTAATTTTTTGTTTATCATGTTCTCAGAATCCTCAATTTCTAAGGTCTGATTTATTCTTAGATTTTCCACAATTGGAAGATCGTCCAGTTCTCAATCCGACAGGTTCTTAAAGTACTCAATGTCTCAAATGCCCTAGAATCTCAAGTTGTGTTTTCTAAAATCTCAGGTTCCTTCACTTTATCTCAAATTTGGTTCCTCAAATTTTCAGTTTCATTGGTTAGTCTCAAGTTCCCTATAAAGTCTCGGGTTTGCCAAGGTTTCAATTTTTTAATATTCTCAAGTTCTCACAAGCCTCAATTTCTCAAATTGCCTCAGTTCTCAAATTGTTTTTTCAAGTTCTGATTCTGAGAATCCTAAAATTCGGAGGTTGGATGCGTTCTAGAATTTTCCAAAATTGGAAGATTCTCCAGTTCTCAAGCTCTCAAGTCCTTAAAGTACTCGTTGTCTTAAGTTTCCCAAAGTCTCAACGTTTTCAAATTTCGGAGGTTCCTCCACTTCTCAAGGCCTCAAGTTCTCTAACATCTCAAATTTTCCAAAATGTCAAATTGTCCAAAGTTTTCAGGTTTCTTCAGTTCCTTCAGTTCTCAATTTGTGTTTCTCAAGTTCTCAGGTCTCAGAATCCTCAGATTTGGGAGATCCTCCGGATCTCAACATCTGAGGCTAATTATGTACTACTCAATGTATCAAATTCATTAGAATCTCAAGTTGTCCAAAATCTCAGATTCTCCAATTTCTCAAGTTTCTCAAGTTTTCTGGTTTCGTAAATCCTTGGGTTCTCCAAAATCGCAGGTTCCTTTACTTCATCTCAAATTCTCAGTTTCTTTAGCTAGTTCCCTAAAGTCTCAGGTTTACCAAGGTTTCAATTTTTCCAAATTCTCAAGTTCCTTAAGTTCTCAGGTTCCTCAAAATTTCAGGTTTTCTAAAAAAAAATTTCTAAATTCCACCTCTCAAATTTGGGTTCCCAAGTTCGAAAGTTGTTAAGTGCCTCAATGTCCAAGGTTCACAAATTGGTCTCTCAAGTATTCAGGTTCTTACTCAAAGTCTCAAGTTTCCAAATCTCTGAGGTTCCTGCACTTCTCAACCTTGGTTTCTCAAAGCTTTTCTATGATCTCAAATTGTCCAAATTTTCAAGTTTCTGAAGTTCTCTGTTTAGTCGAGGTCTCAATTTCCCTAAAGTCAAGATTTCAATTTTTGCAATTTCTCAAGTTCTCAATCTTTGATTTTCAATAATTTCACGTTTCTTAAGTTCTAAAGTTTCGTTTCTCAAGTTATGCCAGGTTCATAAGTGACTCAAGGTCTCAAATTTCCTTAAATGTAAAATTTTCCAGAATTAACCTTTTCCACTTCTAAAGTTCAGGTTCTCAGGATCTCAAGTTGTTAGGTTCTTCAATGTCTAAGGTTCCCTTAGTTCTCAGATTTTCCAAAATCTCAACTTAATCCGTTTCTCAAATTTGGTCTCCCAAGTTGTCAGGTTCTTATGTTGCTCAAGGTCTAGGTTTCCTAAAGTCTCAGTTTCCAATTTTTTGACGTTTCGATTTTGGTTTCTCAAGGCCTCAAGATCTCAAATTGTCAAGTTAATAAGTTCTCAGATTTTGTAAGATTTCAGGTTCTTCAAATTTTCAAGCTATTTCAGACTTCAATTTGTGTTTCTCAAGTTCTCAGATTCTGATAATCCTCCAATTCTAACGATGGTTTAGTTCTTAGATTTTCCAAAGTTGGATAATCCTCCAGTTCTCAAGACCTCATGTTCATATAGATCATATTGATCTCAAATTTTGAAGCACTTTTAAGTTCTTAAGGTTCTTATGTTACTCAAGGTCTCCAGTTTCCTAAAGTCTAAAGTTTTCCAAATTCTTGAGGTTTCAACCTTGGTTTCTCAAGGCCTCAAGATCTATATGATCTTAATCGCAAATTGTCCAAATTCTCAAGTTCCTTAAGTTCTAATTTTTTGTTTCTCAAGTTCTCAGAATCCTCAAATTCTAAGGTCGGATTTATTCTTAGATTTTCCACAATTGGAAGATCGTCCAGTTCTCAATCCCACATGTTCTTAAAGTACTCAATGTCTCAAGTGCCCTAGAATCTCAAGTTGTGTTTTCCAAAATCTCAGGTTCCTTCACTTCATCTCAAATTTGGTTCCTCAAATTTTCAGCTTTACTGGTTAGTCTCAAGTTCCCTAAAGTCTCGGGTTTGCCAAGGTTTCAATTTTTTTATATTCTCAAGTTCTCACATGGCTCAATTTCTCAAATTCCCTCAGTTCTCAAATTGTTTTCTCAAAATTGGAAGATTCTTCAGTTCTTAAGCTCTCAGGTTCTTTAAGTACTCATTGTCTCAAGTTTTCCAAAGTCTCAACGTTTTTAAATTTTGGAGGTTCCTCCACTTTTCAACCTTGGTTTCTCAAGGCCTCAAGTTCTCTAACATCTCAAATTTTCCAAAGTTTTCAGGTTTCTTCAGTTCCTTCAGTTTTCAATTTGTGTTTCTTAAGTTTTCAGATCTCAGAATTCTCAGATTTGAAAAATTGAAAATCCTCCGGATCTCAACATCTGAGGTTAATTAAGTACTACTCAATGTGTCAAATTCCCTAGAATCTCAAGTTGTCCAAAATCTCAGATTCTCCAATTTCTCGAGTTTCTCAAGTTTTCTGGTTTCGTAAATTCTTGGGTTCTCCAAAATCTCAGGTCTGCCAAGGTTTCAATTTCTCCAAATTCTCAAGTTCCTTAAGTTCTCAGGTTCCCCAAAATTTCAGGTTTTCTAAAAAAAAATTTTTCCTACTTCTCAAATTTGGGTTCCCAATTTCGAAAGTTCTTAAGTGCCTCAATGTCTAAGCTTCACACATTGGTCTCTCAAGTTGTCAGGTTCTTATGTTACTCAAAGTCTCAAGTTTCCAAATTTCTGAGGTTCCTGCACTTCTCAACCTTGGTGTCTCAAAGCTTTTCTATGATCTTTAATTGTCCAAATTCTCAAGTTTCTCAAATTCTCAGGTCCTGCACGATTTCAGGTTCTTCAAAATTTCAAGTTCCTTTAGTTCTCAATTTGTGTTTCTCAATATCTCTGGTTCACAAAATCCTCAACTTGTAAGGAAGGATTAGTTTAGATTTTCCAAAATCGTAAGATCCTCCAGTTCTCAAGCTCTCAGGTTCTTAAAGTACTCAGTGTCTCAAGTTCCCTAGAATCACATGTTGTCCAATTTCTCAAATTCACCAAGTTCTCGAGTTTCTCAAGATTTCGGGTTCCGTAAATCATTAGGTGTTCTAAAATCTCACGTTCCTACATTTCATCGCAAATTTGGTTTCTCAAGTTCTCAATTCCACTAAAGTCAAGGTTTCAATTTCTGCAAATTCTCAAGTTCTCAATCTTTGATTTTCAAAAATTTGACGTTTCTTAAGTTCTAGTTTCGTTTCTCAAGTTATGTCAGGTTCTTAAGTGACTCAAGGTCTCAAATTTTCTTCAATGTAAAATTTTCTAGAATTGACCTCTTTCATTTCAGTTCAGGTTCTCATGTTGTTGGGTCGTTTAATGTCTAAGGCTCCCTTAGGTCTCAGATTTTCCAAAATCTCAACTTAATCCGTTTCTCAAATTTGGTCTACCAAGTTGTCAGGTTCTTATGTTGCTCAAGGTCTAGGTTTCCTAAAGTCTCAAGGTTTCCAAATTTTTGACGTTTCGATCTTGGTTTCTCAAGGCCTCAAGATCTCAAATTGTCAAGTTCCTAAATACTCAGATTTTGTAAGATTTCAGGTTCTTCAAATTTTCAAGCTCCTTCAAATTTCAATTTGTGTTTCTCAAGTTCTCATAATCCTCCAACTCTAATAAGGATGGTTTAGTTCTTAGATTTTCCAAAATTGGAAGATCCTCCAGTTCTCAAGGCCTCATGTTCGTATAGATCATACTGATCTCAAATTTTGCAAGACTCTCAAGTTCTTAAGGTTCTTATCTTACTCAAGGTCTCCAGTTTCCTAAAGCCTCAAGTTTTCCAAATGTTTGAGGTTTCAACCTTGGTTTCTCAAGGCCTCAAGATCTATATGATCTTAAATCTTCCAAGATCGCAAATTGTCCAAATTCCCAAGTTCCTCAAGTTCTAATTTTTATTTCTCAAGTTCTCAGATCCTCAAATTCTAAGGTCGGATTAATTCTTAGATTTTCCACAATTGGAAGATCGTCCAGTTCTCAAGCGCTAAGGTTTTTAAAGTACTCAATGTCTCAAGTGCCCTAGAATCTCAAGTTGTCGCAGATCTCAAACTTCTCATTGTTTTCTGGTTCCGTAAATTCTTCGGTTTTCCAAAATCTCTGGTTCCTTCACTTCATCTCAAATTTGGTTCCTCAGTTTCTTTGGTTAGTCTCGAGTTCCCTAACGTCTCAGGTTTGCCAAAGTTTCAATTGTTTTATATTCTCAAGTTCTCAAATGGCTCAAGTTGGATGAGCTCTTAGATTTTTCAAAATTCGAAGCTGGTGGTGAGAATTACACATCGGAAGTGCATTGGATGACTAGTAAAGAAAAGAAAAAAAAGAACTATATATCTTCCAACTTCACGCCTTTAAAGTCATATTGAGCGCGGACAGCGTCGTTACACCATACGGAAGAGAATCAATCAATTTGTCCAACGACGCTGTCCGCGCTCATCTTTAGTGTAGCTCTCTCGGCTTTAAAGTCACATTGAGTATCTTGATTTCAAAATATAATACAATCTTAGTTTAACAACATTAAAAACAATCATTTTTTAGAAGTCGATGGACCAGCAAAATCACCACCTGTCAGCGGAATGGTGACGAAGTCTCTTCGTCTCGAATCCCCGTGCATGGCACACCTCATATCCCTTTCCTTCTGCTCCGCTTTGACCCTGTCTTCCCGACGCTCGAAGATCCGCATGGCCCAGCAGTTGAAGAAGAACAGAAACACTACGAACAATGGTGGATGCGCGCGGAAACGCTTTTGGTGGCTATAATTACCGGCGAGCACACCCGTCATGAGGTGCAGATGCAGCGGATGTTCCAGATATCGATATTCGCCGATGATGCAAACCACGGAGATGATCTCGCAGATAATGTAATGGAAGTAGTTCCAGCTCACGTGCCAGTTGTATCTGAATCCCTGAGATGCGACCTCTGTAACCTTCGTCAAGGCGGTAATTGCGAGCTCACCCTCAACACGAACTGGGCGATGTAGACGGTGTGCAAGAAGATCAGGACGTTGCTGGCGATGAAGATGATCAGCGAGACCATCATGTGGGTGCCGTGTGGGAAGCCGGTGCCCGGACGACGCCCCTCAGCCTCCAGTTGGTCCAGGTACATCTCGTACAAACCCATCGCTATCATGCACAGGGCCCCCATCTGCAACGACCAAAACTGAGTACTCGCGCGAAGGTACTTTGGGGAGATACCATGGAGAGCACGGCAGCGATTGCGAAATGCGTCGTGATTGTGGGCATTTTGTCAGACAAGTCAGTCAAAACGAAACCATGGGGACGACGTGTTGGTTTTATTAATTTATCATAATATACTACATTGTTTATGTGTGTAAAAAAATTGTGTTGGTAATAACTTGGATGACGTTTGTTGTCAACTGTCAGTGACACGTCAGCTCGACAGTGTGTAACAACGATGTCTTACGAGTAGATTCGGTGCAAAGCAAAATGCGCGAAGCCAACATGACGTCACGTTTGGGTTCAATATTATGCAGCCAACTATGCAAGTATAAGGAGCAATTATTTAGGAAATCTACAAAATAAATAAAATTAGCGGTAATATTCATTTTATTATCATGATAATAAGTAGCGGAATATAGAAGAAAAAAAACTATTTTTAAGTTTGTTAAAACAAAAAACCCTATATTAATGTGAATAAAAATTGTGTTGGTAATAACTTGGATGACGTTTGTTGTCAACTGTCAGTGACACGTCAGCTCGACAGCGTGTAACAACGATGTCTTACGAGTAGATTCGGTGCATAGCAAAATGCGCGAAGCCAACATGACGTCACGTTTGGGTTCAATATTATGCAGCCAACTATGCAAGTATAAGGAGCAATTATTTAGGAAATCTACAAAATAAATAAAATAAGCGGTAATATTCATTTTATTATCATGATAATTAGTAGCGAAATATAGAAGAAAAAAAACTATTTTTAAGTTTGTTAAAACAAAAAACCCTATATTATTGTGAATAAAAATTGTGTTGGTAATAACTTGGATGACGTTTGTTGTCAACTGTCAGTGACACGTCAGCTCGACAGCGTGTAACAACGATGTCTTACGAGTAGATTCGGTGCAAAGCAAAATGCGCGAAGGCAACATGACGTCACGTTTGGGTTCAATATTATGCAGCCAACTATGCAAGTATAAGGAGCAATTGTTTAGGAAATCTACAAAATAAATAAAATTAGCGGTAATATTCATTTTATTATCATGATAATTAGTAGCGAAATATAGAAGAAAAAAAAACTATTTTTAAGTTTGTTAAAACAAAAAACCCTATATTAATGTGAATAAAAATTGTGTTGGTAACAACTTGGATGACGTTTGTTGTCAACTGTCAGTGACACGTCACCTCGACAGCGTTTAACAACGATGTCTTACGAGTAGATTCGGTGCAAAGCAAAATGCGCGAAGCCAACATGACGTCACGTTTGGGTTCAATATTATGCAGCCAACTATGCAAGTATAAGGAGCAATTGTTTAGGAAATCTACAAAATAAATAAAATAAGCGGTAATATTCATTTTATTATCATGATAATTAGTAGCGAAATATAGAAGAAAAAAAAAACTATTTTTAAGTTTGTTAAAACAAAAAACCCTATATTATTGTGAATAAAAATTGTGTTGGTAACAACTTGGATGACGTTTGTTGTCAACTGTCAGTGACTCGTCAGCTCGACAGTGTGTAACAAGCATGTCTTACCATTAGAAACAAAATGCTTGAAGCCAACTGACGTCACATTTGAATTCCATTATGCAGGTCACACTGACGTTACATTTTTAGGTTAACCCCTGCCACTGACAGTAATGTAAACAGACCCCTCTAACGCTAACGCACTGTTATTGTTAGCAATACCGACAATAATGTCTTGCAGATTCACCCCTTGGCAATCATTCACAACCAAGTTTCGACCTATAACCTCAAACTTGGCTGTCACCGCCGAAACATGTGCCAGAAATGATGCACCAAAAAAATCCAACACCACGAGCGTTTTCTGGAAGAAACCTCGAAGAGGGACCTGGCGGACCTGCAGAACAAAAAGGACAAAGAATGGGAGGAAGTGAAGTGTGTGGCAAAAACACAACGAATTCAAGGAGAAAGACCTCGACATGACAGTGAGTGTGGCTGTGGGGTCCATGTGGCTGGTGAAGTACCGGATTATGAGAGAACTTATATAGATGTAGGATTAGGTTGTTTGCTTGAAATGGATTGCACAAAAGCAGACAAGTACGGAGACGTTCGCTTGAGGGGTTTGCAGATAGACATCGATCACCACCGGGACCTGGCCGTGCACATCAAAGTCAACATCAAGATGGTGCTGATGGCCATAAGTGAACTCCAGGTATGATATTCAGATATCCATTAATAATTAACTTTATTTTTAGTACTTTTAACAACGGATGCAAAGGTTGTCGAACTGATTCAATAAGAAGTAGCAAACATCACTGAAAAGGACTGGATAAAAAACATTGAAAAACCACAAAAAACAAATATTTAAGACTTGGTGACATTCTTGTAAATCAAGATCAATTAACAATTGATTTGGGAGAAAGTAGTGGTACCAGTGATGAAGAATTGGACACCGAATAAATACTGAATGTGACAAAAATAATTACCTGACGTGACCTACTACTAAGTTTGGAAGAGTAAGTTCTTAATTTTTAGGAGACATGATATTAACGAATAATTTGTTTATTTTATATAATTTTTTGTCAGAGAAAGCTCGTACCTCCTCGTGGTCTCTGACGGGTAATAGCAATTTTGATCGGGTATGCAGTTTTAAATTAAGTTAACTGTCGCCTAAATTGAGACTTAATAAAACAACGTTCAAAAGCACTGCATAAATCGAAATTGTTATTAGCGAAATCGAGCATGTGTTTTACTAATACCTTAAATTCTCTGAATACGTTCCTGTCTTCAGAAGTGTCATTTAGAAAGTTCAAGCGTGTCTTGATATCGCGTTTCAAATGCATTTCAATCATTTCGAATGAAACAAGAAAAGGATGTCGCATTTCAAATACATTTCAATCATTTCGAATGAAACAAGAAAATGATGTCGCGTTTCAAATACATTTCAATTATTTCGAATGAAACAAGAAAATGATATCGCGTTTCAAATACATTTCAATCATTTCGAATGAAACAAGAAAATGATGTCGCGTTTCAAATACATTTTAATCATTTCGAATTAAAGAAGAAAATTATGTCTTTAGGAAATTGAAAAAAAAAATAAAGAGTAAAAATGAAAGATGTCCCGCTCAAGGTAGGTTCCAAAGAGCGAAAAAAAAAAGAGTAGAAATGAAGGATGTGCCGTTCAAGGTAAGTGCTAAATAACTTAAGACGTGTCTTGATATCGCGTTTCAAATGTATTTCAATCATTTCGAATGAAACAAGAAAATGATGTCGCGTTTCAAATACATCTCAATCATTTCGAATAAAACAAGAAAATGACGTCGCGTTTCAAATACATTTCAATCATTTCGAATTAAACAAGAAAATGATGTCGCGTTTCAAATACATTTCAATCATTTCGAATTAAAGAAGAAAATTATGTCTTTAGGAAATTGAAAAAAAAAAATAAAGAGTAAAAATGAAAGATGTCCCGCTCAAGGTAGGTTCCAAAGAGCGAAAAAAAAAAGAGTAGAAATGAAGGATGTGCCGTTCAAGGTAAGTGCTAAATAACTTAAGACGTGTCTTGATATCGCGTTTCAAATGTATTTCAATCATTTCGAATGAAACAAGAAAATGATGTCGCGTTTCAAATACATTTCAATCATTTCGAATGAAACAAGAAAATGATGTCGCGTTTCAAATACATTTCAATCATTTCGAATGAAACAAGAGAATTATGTCGCGTTTCAAATACATTTCAATCATTTCGAATTAAAGAAGAAAATTATGTCTTTAGGAAATTGAAAAAAAAAAAGAAAGTAAAAATGAAGGATGTCCCGCTCAAGGTAGGTTCCAAAGAGCGAAAAAAAAAAGAGTAGAAATGAAGGATGTGCCGTTCAAGGTAAGTGCTAAATAACTTAAGACGTGTCTTGATATCGCGTTTCAAATGTATTTCAATCATTTCGAATGAAACAAGAAAATGATGTCGCGTTTCAAATACATCTCAATCATTTCGAATGAAACAAGAAAATGATGTCGCGTTTCAAATACATTTTAATCATTTCGAATTAAAGAAGAAAATTATGTCTTTAGGAAATTGAAAAAAAAAATAAAGAGTAAAAATGAAAGATGTCCCGCTCAAGGTAGGTTCCAAAGAGCGAAAAAAAAAAGAGTAGAAATGAAGGATGTGCCGTTCAAGGTAAGTGCTAAATAACTTAAGACGTGTCTTGATATCGCGTTTCAAATGTATTTCAATCATTTCGAATGAAACAAGAAAATGATGTCGCGTTTCAAATACATCTCAATCATTTCGAATAAAACAAGAAAATGACGTCGCGTTTCAAATACATTTCAATCATTTCGAATTAAACAAGAAAATGATGTCGCGTTTCAAATACATTTCAATCATTTCGAATTAAAGAAGAAAATTATGTCTTTAGGAAATTGAAAAAAAAAAATAAAGAGTAAAAATGAAAGATGTCCCGCTCAAGGTAGGTTCCAAAGAGCGAAAAAAAAAAGAGTAGAAATGAAGGATGTGCCGTTCAAGGTAAGTGCTAAATAACTTAAGACGTGTCTTGATATCGCGTTTCAAATGTATTTCAATCATTTCGAATGAAACAAGAAAATGATGTCGCGTTTCAAATACATTTCAATCATTTCGAATGAAACAAGAAAATGATGTCGCGTTTCAAATACATTTCAATCATTTCGAATGAAACAAGAGAATTATGTCGCGTTTCAAATACATTTCAATCATTTCGAATTAAAGAAGAAAATTATGTCTTTAGGAAATTGAAAAAAAAAAAGAAAGTAAAAATGAAGGATGTCCCGCTCAAGGTAGGTTCCAAAGAGCGAAAAAAAAAAGAGTAGAAATGAAGGATGTGCCGTTCAAGGTAAGTGCTAAATAACTTAAGACGTGTCTTGATATCGCGTTTCAAATGTATTTCAATCATTTCGAATGAAACAAGAAAATGATGTCGCGTTTCAAATACATCTCAATCATTTCGAATGAAACAAGAAAATGATGTCGCGTTTCAAATACATTTCAATCATTTCGAATTAAACAAGAAAATGATGTCGCGTTTCAAATACATTTCAATCATTTCGAATTAAAGAAGAAAATTATGTCTAGGAAATTGAAAAAAAAAAAGAAAGAGTAAAAATGAAGGATGTCCCGCTCAAGGTAGGTTCCAAAGAGCGCAAAAAAAAAGAGTAGAAATAAAGGATGTGCCGTTCAAGGTAAGTGCTAAATAACTTAAGACGTGTCTTGATATCGCGTTTCAAATGTATTTCAATCATTTCGAATGAAACAAGAAAATGATGTCGCGTTTCAAATACACTTCAATCACTTCGAATGAAACAAGAAAATGATGTCACGTTTTAAATAAATTTCAATCATTTCGAATGAAACAAGAGAATGATGTCGCGTTTCAAATACATTTCAATCATTTCGAATGAAACAAGAAAATGATGTCGCGTTTCAAATACATTTCAATCATTTCGAATTAAAGAAGAAAATTATGTCTTTAGGAAATTGAAAAAAAAAGAAAGTAAAAATGAAGGATGTCCCGCTCAAGGTAGGTTCCAAAGAGCGAAAAAAAAAGAGTAGAAATGAAGGATGTGCCGTTCAAGGTAAGTGCTAAATAACTTAAGACGTGTCTTGATATCGCGTTTCAAATGTATTTCAATCATTTCGAATGAAACAAGAAAATGATGTCGCGTTTCAAATACATTTCAATCATTTTGAATGAAACAAGAAACTGATGTCGCGTTTCAAATACATTTTAATAATTTCGAATGAAACAAGAAAATTATGTCGCGTTTCAAATACATTTCAATCATTTCGAATTAAAGAAGAAAATTGTGTCTTTAGGAAATTGAAAAAAAAAAGAAAGAGTAAAAATGAAGGATGTCCCGCTCAAGGTAGGTTCCAAAGAGCGAAAAAAAAAGAGTAGAAATGAAGGATGTGCCGTTCAAGGTAAGTGCTAAATAACTTAAGACGTGTCTTGATATCGCGTTTCAAATGTATTTCAATCATTTCGAATGAAACAAGAAAATGATGTCGCGTTTCAAATACATCTCAATCATTTCGAATGAAACAAGAAAATGATGTCGCGTTTCAAATACATTTCAATCATTTCGAATTAAACAAGAAAATGATGTCGCGTTTTAAATACATTTCAATCATTTCGAATTAAAGAAGAAAATTATGTCTTTAGGAAATTGAAAAAAAAATAAAGAGTAAAAATGAAGGATGTCCCGCTCAAGGTAGGTTCCAAAGAGCGAAAAAAAAAAGAGTAGAAATGAAGGATGTGCCGTTCAAGGTAAGTGCTAAATAACTTAAGACGTGTCTTGATATCGCGTTTCAAATGTATTTCAATCATTTCGAATGAAACAAGAAAATGATGTCGCGTTTCAAATACATTTCAATCATTTCGAATGAAACAAAAAAATGATGTCGCGTTTCAAATACATTTCAATCATTTCGAATTAAAGAAGAAAATTATGTCTTTAGGAAATTGAAAAAAAAAATAAAGAGTAAAAATGAAGGATGTCCCGCTCAAGGTAGGTTCCAAAGAGCGAAAAAAAAAAGAGTAGAAATGAAGGATGTGCCGTTCAAGGTAAGTGCTAAATAACTTAAGACGTGTCTTGATATCGCGTTTCAAATGTATTTCAATCATTTCGAATGAAACAAGAAAATGATGTCGCGTTTCAAATACACTTCAATCACTTCGAATGAAACAAGAAAATGATGTCGCGTTTCAAATACATTTCAATCATTTCGAATGAAACAAAAAAATGATGTCGCGTTTCAAATACATTTCAATCATTTCGAATTAAAGAAGAAAATTATGTCTTTAGGAAATTGAAAAAAAAAATAAAGAGTAAAAATGAAGGATGTCCCGCTCAAGGTAGGTTCCAAAGAGCGAAAAAAAAAAGAGTAGAAATGAAGGATGTGCCGTTCAAGGTAAGTGCTAAATAACTTAAGACGTGTCTTGATATCGCGTTTCAAATGTATTTCAATCATTTCGAATGAAACAAGAAAATGATGTCGCGTTTCAAATACACTTCAATCACTTCGAATGAAACAAGAAAATGATGTCGCGTTTCAAATACATTTCAATCATTTCGAATGAAACAAGAGAATGATGTCGCGTTTCAAATACATTTCAATCATTTCTAATGAAACAAGAAAATGATATCGCGTTTCAAATACATTTCAATCATTTCGAATTAAAGAAGAAAATCATGTCTTTAGGAAATTGAAAAAAAAAAGAAAGAGTAAAAATGAGGGATGTCCCGCTCAAGGTAGGTTCCAAAGAGCGAAAAAAAAAAGAGTAGAAATGAAGGATGTGCCGTTCAAGGTAAGTGCTAAATAACTTAAGACGTGTCTTGATATCGCGTTTCAAATGTATTTCAATCATTTCGAATGAAACAAGAAAATGATGTCGCGTTTCAAATACACTTCAATCACTTCGAATGAAACAAGAAAATGATGTCACGTTTTAAATAAATTTCAATCATTTCGAATGAAACAAGAGAATGATGTCGCGTTTCAAATACATTTCAATCATTTCTAATGAAACAAGAAAATGATATCGCGTTTCAAATACATTTCAATCATTTCGAATTAAAGAAGAAAATCATGTCTTTAGGAAATTGAAAAAAAAAAGAAAGAGTAAAAATGAGGGATGTCCCGCTCAAGGTAGGTTCCAAAGAGCGAAAAAAAAAAGAGTAGAAATGAAGGATGTGCCGTTCAAGGTAAGTGCTAAATAACTTAAGACGTGTCTTGATATCGCGTTTCAAATGTATTTCAATCATTTCGAATGAAACAAGAAAATGATGTCGCGTTTCAAATACACTTCAATCACTTCGAATGAAACAAGAAAATGATGTCACGTTTTAAATAAATTTCAATCATTTCGAATGAAACAAGAGAATGATGTCGCGTTTCAAATACATTTCAATCATTTCGAATGAAACAAGAAAATGATGTCGCGTTTCAAATACATTTCAATCATTTCGAATTAAAGAAGAAAATTATGTCTTTAGGAAATTGAAAAAAAAAGAAAGTAAAAATGAAGGATGTCCCGCTCAAGGTAGGTTCCAAAGAGCGAAAAAAAAAGAGTAGAAATGAAGGATGTGCCGTTCAAGGTAAGTGCTAAATAACTTAAGACGTGTCTTGATATCGCGTTTCAAATGTATTTCAATCATTTCGAATGAAACAAGAAAATGATGTCGCGTTTCAAATACACTTCAATCACTTCGAATGAAACAAGAAAATGATGTCGCGTTTCAAATACATTTCAATCATTTCGAATGAAACAAAAAAATGATGTCGCGTTTCAAATACATTTCAATCATTTCGAATTAAAGAAGAAAATTATGTCTTTAGGAAATTGAAAAAAAAAATAAAGAGTAAAAATGAAGGATGTCCCGCTCAAGGTAGGTTCCAAAGAGCGAAAAAAAAAAGAGTAGAAATGAAGGATGTGCCGTTCAAGGTAAGTGCTAAATAACTTAAGACGTGTCTTGATATCGCGTTTCAAATGTATTTCAATCATTTCGAATGAAACAAGAAAATGATGTCGCGTTTCAAATACACTTCAATCACTTCGAATGAAACAAGAAAATGATGTCGCGTTTCAAATACATTTCAATCATTTCGAATGAAACAAGAGAATGATGTCGCGTTTCAAATACATTTCAATCATTTCTAATGAAACAAGAAAATGATATCGCGTTTCAAATACATTTCAATCATTTCGAATTAAAGAAGAAAATCATGTCTTTAGGAAATTGAAAAAAAAAAGAAAGAGTAAAAATGAGGGATGTCCCGCTCAAGGTAGGTTCCAAAGAGCGAAAAAAAAAAGAGTAGAAATGAAGGATGTGCCGTTCAAGGTAAGTGCTAAATAACTTAAGACGTGTCTTGATATCGCGTTTCAAATGTATTTCAATCATTTCGAATGAAACAAGAAAATGATGTCGCGTTTCAAATACACTTCAATCACTTCGAATGAAACAAGAAAATGATGTCACGTTTTAAATAAATTTCAATCATTTCGAATGAAACAAGAGAATGATGTCGCGTTTCAAATACATTTCAATCATTTCTAATGAAACAAGAAAATGATATCGCGTTTCAAATACATTTCAATCATTTCGAATTAAAGAAGAAAATCATGTCTTTAGGAAATTGAAAAAAAAAAGAAAGAGTAAAAATGAGGGATGTCCCGCTCAAGGTAGGTTCCAAAGAGCGAAAAAAAAAAGAGTAGAAATGAAGGATGTGCCGTTCAAGGTAAGTGCTAAATAACTTAAGACGTGTCTTGATATCGCGTTTCAAATGTATTTCAATCATTTCGAATGAAACAAGAAAATGATGTCGCGTTTCAAATACATCTCAATCATTTCGAATAAAACAAGAAAATGACGTCGCGTTTCAAATACATTTCAATCATTTCGAATTAAACAAGAAAATGATGTCGCGTTTCAAATACATTTCAATCATTTCGAATTAAAGAAGAAAATTATGTCTTTAGGAAATTGAAAAAAAAAAATAAAGAGTAAAAATGAAAGATGTCCCGCTCAAGGTAGGTTCCAAAGAGCGAAAAAAAAAAGAGTAGAAATGAAGGATGTGCCGTTCAAGGTAAGTGCTAAATAACTTAAGACGTGTCTTGATATCGCGTTTCAAATGTATTTCAATCATTTCGAATGAAACAAGAAAATGATGTCGCGTTTCAAATACATTTCAATCATTTCGAATGAAACAAGAAAATGATGTCGCGTTTCAAATACATTTCAATCATTTCGAATGAAACAAGAGAATTATGTCGCGTTTCAAATACATTTCAATCATTTCGAATTAAAGAAGAAAATTATGTCTTTAGGAAATTGAAAAAAAAAAAGAAAGTAAAAATGAAGGATGTCCCGCTCAAGGTAGGTTCCAAAGAGCGAAAAAAAAAAGAGTAGAAATGAAGGATGTGCCGTTCAAGGTAAGTGCTAAATAACTTAAGACGTGTCTTGATATCGCGTTTCAAATGTATTTCAATCATTTCGAATGAAACAAGAAAATGATGTCGCGTTTCAAATACATCTCAATCATTTCGAATGAAACAAGAAAATGATGTCGCGTTTCAAATACATTTTAATCATTTCGAATTAAAGAAGAAAATTATGTCTTTAGGAAATTGAAAAAAAAAATAAAGAGTAAAAATGAAAGATGTCCCGCTCAAGGTAGGTTCCAAAGAGCGAAAAAAAAAAGAGTAGAAATGAAGGATGTGCCGTTCAAGGTAAGTGCTAAATAACTTAAGACGTGTCTTGATATCGCGTTTCAAATGTATTTCAATCATTTCGAATGAAACAAGAAAATGATGTCGCGTTTCAAATACATTTCAATCATTTCGAATGAAACAAAAAAATGATGTCGCGTTTCAAATACATTTCAATCATTTCGAATTAAAGAAGAAAATTATGTCTTTAGGAAATTGAAAAAAAAAATAAAGAGTAAAAATGAAGGATGTCCCGCTCAAGGTAGGTTCCAAAGAGCGAAAAAAAAAAGAGTAGAAATGAAGGATGTGCCGTTCAAGGTAAGTGCTAAATAACTTAAGACGTGTCTTGATATCGCGTTTCAAATGTATTTCAATCATTTCGAATGAAACAAGAAAATGATGTCGCGTTTCAAATACACTTCAATCACTTCGAATGAAACAAGAAAATGATGTCGCGTTTCAAATACATTTCAATCATTTCGAATGAAACAAAAAAATGATGTCGCGTTTCAAATACATTTCAATCATTTCGAATTAAAGAAGAAAATTATGTCTTTAGGAAATTGAAAAAAAAAATAAAGAGTAAAAATGAAGGATGTCCCGCTCAAGGTAGGTTCCAAAGAGCGAAAAAAAAAAGAGTAGAAATGAAGGATGTGCCGTTCAAGGTAAGTGCTAAATAACTTAAGACGTGTCTTGATATCGCGTTTCAAATGTATTTCAATCATTTCGAATGAAACAAGAAAATGATGTCGCGTTTCAAATACACTTCAATCACTTCGAATGAAACAAGAAAATGATGTCGCGTTTCAAATACATTTCAATCATTTCGAATGAAACAAGAGAATGATGTCGCGTTTCAAATACATTTCAATCATTTCTAATGAAACAAGAAAATGATATCGCGTTTCAAATACATTTCAATCATTTCGAATTAAAGAAGAAAATCATGTCTTTAGGAAATTGAAAAAAAAAAGAAAGAGTAAAAATGAGGGATGTCCCGCTCAAGGTAGGTTCCAAAGAGCGAAAAAAAAAAGAGTAGAAATGAAGGATGTGCCGTTCAAGGTAAGTGCTAAATAACTTAAGACGTGTCTTGATATCGCGTTTCAAATGTATTTCAATCATTTCGAATGAAACAAGAAAATGATGTCGCGTTTCAAATACACTTCAATCACTTCGAATGAAACAAGAAAATGATGTCACGTTTTAAATAAATTTCAATCATTTCGAATGAAACAAGAGAATGATGTCGCGTTTCAAATACATTTCAATCATTTCTAATGAAACAAGAAAATGATATCGCGTTTCAAATACATTTCAATCATTTCGAATTAAAGAAGAAAATCATGTCTTTAGGAAATTGAAAAAAAAAAGAAAGAGTAAAAATGAGGGATGTCCCGCTCAAGGTAGGTTCCAAAGAGCGAAAAAAAAAAGAGTAGAAATGAAGGATGTGCCGTTCAAGGTAAGTGCTAAATAACTTAAGACGTGTCTTGATATCGCGTTTCAAATGTATTTCAATCATTTCGAATGAAACAAGAAAATGATGTCGCGTTTCAAATACACTTCAATCACTTCGAATGAAACAAGAAAATGATGTCACGTTTTAAATAAATTTCAATCATTTCGAATGAAACAAGAGAATGATGTCGCGTTTCAAATACATTTCAATCATTTCGAATGAAACAAGAAAATGATGTCGCGTTTCAAATACATTTCAATCATTTCGAATTAAAGAAGAAAATTATGTCTTTAGGAAATTGAAAAAAAAAGAAAGTAAAAATGAAGGATGTCCCGCTCAAGGTAGGTTCCAAAGAGCGAAAAAAAAAGAGTAGAAATGAAGGATGTGCCGTTCAAGGTAAGTGCTAAATAACTTAAGACGTGTCTTGATATCGCGTTTCAAATGTATTTCAATCATTTCGAATGAAACAAGAAAATGATGTCGCGTTTCAAATACATTTCAATCATTTTGAATGAAACAAGAAACTGATGTCGCGTTTCAAATACATTTTAATAATTTCGAATGAAACAAGAAAATTATGTCGCGTTTCAAATACATTTCAATCATTTCGAATTAAAGAAGAAAATTGTGTCTTTAGGAAATTGAAAAAAAAAAGAAAGAGTAAAAATGAAGGATGTCCCGCTCAAGGTAGGTTCCAAAGAGCGAAAAAAAAAGAGTAGAAATGAAGGATGTGCCGTTCAAGGTAAGTGCTAAATAACTTAAGACGTGTCTTGATATCGCGTTTCAAATGTATTTCAATCATTTCGAATGAAACAAGAAAATGATGTCGCGTTTCAAATACATTTCAATCATTTTGAATGAAACAAGAAACTGATGTCGCGTTTCAAATACATTTTAATAATTTCGAATGAAACAAGAAAATTATGTCGCGTTTCAAATACATTTCAATCATTTCGAATTAAAGAAGAAAATTGTGTCTTTAGGAAATTGAAAAAAAAAATAAAGAGTAAAAATGAAGGATGTCCCGCTCAAGGTAGGTTCCAAAGAGCGAAAAAAAAAAGAGTAGAAATGAAGGATGTGCCGTTCAAGGTAAGTGCTAAATAACTTAAGACGTGTCTTGATATCGCGTTTCAAATGTATTTCAATCATTTCGAATGAAACAAGAAAATGATGTCGCGTTTCAAATACACTTCAATCACTTCGAATGAAACAAGAAAATGATGTCGCGTTTCAAATACATTTCAATCATTTCGAATGAAACAAGAGAATGATGTCGCGTTTCAAATACATTTCAATCATTTCTAATGAAACAAGAAAATGATATCGCGTTTCAAATACATTTCAATCATTTCGAATTAAAGAAGAAAATCATGTCTTTAGGAAATTGAAAAAAAAAAGAAAGAGTAAAAATGAGGGATGTCCCGCTCAAGGTAGGTTCCAAAGAGCGAAAAAAAAAAGAGTAGAAATGAAGGATGTGCCGTTCAAGGTAAGTGCTAAATAACTTAAGACGTGTCTTGATATCGCGTTTCAAATGTATTTCAATCATTTCGAATGAAACAAGAAAATGATGTCGCGTTTCAAATACATTTTAATCATTTCGAATTAAAGAAGAAAATTATGTCTTTAGGAAATTAAAAAAAAAAATAAAGAGTAAAAATGAAGGATGTCCCGCTCAAGGTAGGTTCCAAAGAGCGAAAAAAAAAGAGTAGAAATGAAGGATGTGCCGTTCAAGGTAAGTGCTAAATAACTTAAGACGTGTCTTGATATGGCGTTTCAAATGTATTTCAATCATTTCGAATGAAACAAGAAAATGATGTCGCGTTTCAAATACATTTCAATCATTTCGAATGAAACAAGAGAATGATGTCGCGTTTCAAATACATTTCAATCATTTCGAATGAAACAAGAAAATGATGTCGCGTTTCAAATACGTTTCAATCATTTCGAATTAAAGAAGAAAATGATGTCGCGTTTCAAATACATTTCAATCATTTCTAATGAAACAAGAAAATGATGTCGCGTTTCAAATACATTTCAATCATTTCGAATTAAAGAAGAAAATCATGTCTTTAGGAAATTGAAAAAAAAAAGAAAGAGTATAAATGAAGGATGTCCCGCTCAAGGTAGGTTCCAAAAAGCGAAAAAAAAAGAGTAGAAATGAAGGATGTGCCGTTCAAGGTAAGTGCTAAATAACTTAAGACGTGTCTTGATATCGCGTTTCAAATGTATTTCAATCAATTCGAATGAAACAAGAAAATGATGTCGCGTTTCAAATACATTTCAATCATTTCGAATGAAACAATAAAATGATGTCGCGTTTCAAATACATTTCAATCATTTCGAATGAAACAAGAGAATGATGTCGCGTTTCAAATACATTTCAATCATTTCGAATGAAACAAGAAAATGATGTCGCGTTTCAAATACATTTTAATCATTTCGAATTAAAGAAGAAAATTGTGTCTTTAG
Source organism: Diaperis boleti (assembly GCA_963583935.1). Taxonomy (NCBI): domain Eukaryota; kingdom Metazoa; phylum Arthropoda; class Insecta; order Coleoptera; family Tenebrionidae; genus Diaperis; species Diaperis boleti. The sequence continues at coordinate 1,713,115 of OY757242.1, forward strand.
GAAATTGAAAAAAAAAAGAGTAAAAATGAAGGATGTCCCGCTCAAGGTAGGTTCCAAAGAGCGAAAAAAAAAGAGTAGAAATGAAGGATGTGCCGTTCAAGGTAAGTGCTAAATAACTTAAGACGTGTCTTGATATCGCGTTTCAAATGTATTTCAATCATTTCGAATGAAACAAGAAAATGATGTCGCGTTTCAAATACATTTCAATCATTTCGAATGAAACAATAAAATGATGTCGCGTTTCAAATACATTTCAATCATTTCGAATGAAACAAGAGAATGATGTCGCGTTTCAAATACATTTCAATCATTTCGAATGAAACAAGAAAATGATGTCGCGTTTCAAATACATTTTAATCATTTCGAATTAAAGAAGAAAATTGTGTCTTTAGGAAATTGAAAAAAAAAAGAGTAAAAATGAAGGATGTCCCGCTCAAGGTAGGTTCCAAAGAGCGAAAAAAAAAGAGTAGAAATGAAGGATGTGCCGTTCAAGGTAAGTGCTAAATAACTTAAGACGTGTCTTGATATCGCGTTTCAAATGTATTTCAATCATTTCGAATGAAACAAGAAAATGATGTCGCGTTTCAAATACATCTCAATCATTTCGAATGAAACAAGAAAACGATGTCGCGTTTCAAATACATTTCAATCATTTCGAATGAAACAAGAAAATGATGTCGCGTTTCAAATACATTTCAATCATTTCGAATTAAAGAAGAAAATTATGTCTTTAGGAAATTGAAAAAAAAAGAAAGAGTAAAAATGAAGGATGTCCCGCTCAAGGTAGGTTCCAAAAAGCGAAAAAAAAAAGAGTAGAAATGAAGGATGTGCCGTTCAAGGTAAGTGCTAAATAACTTAAGACGTGTCTTGATATCGCGTTTCAAATGTATTTCAATCATTTCGAATGAAACAAGAAAATGATGGCGCGTTTCAAATACTTCTCAATCATTTCGAATGAAACAAAAAAATGATGTCGCGTTTCAAATACATTTTAATCATTTCGAATTAAAGAAGAAAATTGTGTCTTTAGGAAATTGAAAAAAAAAAAGAGTAAAAATGAAGGATGTCCCGCTCAAGGTAGGTTCCAAAGAGCGAAAAAAAAAAGAGTAGAAATGAAGGATGTGCCGTTCAAGGTAAGTGCTAAATAGCTTCAGACGTGTCTTGATATCGCGTTTCAAATGTATTTCAATCATTTCGAATGAAACAAGAAAATGATGTCGCGTTTCAAAAACATTTCAATCATTTCGAATGAAACAAGAAAATGATGTCGCGTTTCAAATACATTTCAATCATTTCGAATGAAACAAGAGAATGATGTCGCGTTTCAAATACATTTCAATCATTTCTAATGAAACAAGAAAATGATGTCGCGTTTCAAATACGTTTCAATCATTTCGAATTAAAGAAGAAAATGATGTCGCGTTTCAAATACATTTCAATCATTTCTAATGAAACAAGAAAATGATGTCGCGTTTCAAATACATTTCAATCATTTCGAATTAAAGAAGAAAATGATGTCGCGTTTCAAATACATTTCAATCATTTCGAATTAAAGAAGAAAATCATGTCTTTAGGAAATTGAAAAAAAAAAGAAAGAGTAAAAATGAAGGATGTCCCGCTCAAGGTAGGTTCCAAAGAGCGAAAAAAAAAAGAGTAGAAATGAAGGATGTGCCGTTCAAGGTAAGTGCTAAATAACTTAAGACGTGTCTTGATATCGCGTTTCAAATGTATTTCAATCAATTCGAATGAAACAAGAAAATGATGTCGCGTTTCAAATACATTTCAATCATTTCGAATGAAACAAGAAAATGATGTCGCGTTTCAAATACATTTTAATCATTTCGAATTAAAGAAGAAAATTATGTCTTTAGGAAATTGAAAAAAAAAATAAAGAGTAAAAATGAAGGATGTCCCGCTCAAGGTAGGTTCCAAAAAGCGAAAAAAAAAAGAGTAGAAATGAAGGATGTGCCGTTCAAGGTAAGTGCTAAATAACTTAAGACGTGTCTTGATATCGCGTTTCAAATGTATTTCAATCAATTCGAATGAAACAAGAAAATGATGTCGCGTTTCAAATACATTTCAATCATTTCGAATGAAACAAGAGAATGATGTCGCGTTTCAAATACATTTCAATCATTTCGAATGAAACAAGAAAATGATGTCGCGTTTCAAATACGTTTCAATCATTTCGAATTAAAGAAGAAAATGATGTCGCGTTTCAAATACATTTCAATCATTTCTAATGAAACAAGAAAATGATGTCGCGTTTCAAATACATTTCAATCATTTCGAATTAAAGAAGAAAATCATGTCTTTAGGAAATTGAAAAAAAAAAGAAAGAGTATAAATGAAGGATGTCCCGCTCAAGGTAGGTTCCAAAAAGCGAAAAAAAAAAGAGTAGAAATGAAGGATGTGCCGTTCAAGGTAAGTGCTAAATAACTTAAGACGTGTCTTGATATCGCGTTTCAAATGTATTTCAATCAATTCGAATGAAACAAGAAAATGATGTCGCGTTTCAAATACATTTCAATCATTTCGAATGAAACAATAAAATGATGTCGCGTTTCAAATACATTTCAATCATTTCGAATGAAACAAGAGAATGATGTCGCGTTTCAAATACATTTCAATCATTTCGAATGAAACAAGAAAATGATGTCGCGTTTCAAATACATTTTAATCATTTCGAATTAAAGAAGAAAATTGTGTCTTTAGGAAATTGAAAAAAAAAAGAGTAAAAATGAAGGATGTCCCGCTCAAGGTAGGTTCCAAAGAGCGAAAAAAAAAGAGTAGAAATGAAGGATGTGCCGTTCAAGGTAAGTGCTAAATAACTTAAGACGTGTCTTGATATCGCGTTTCAAATGTATTTCAATCATTTCGAATGAAACAAGAAAATAATGTCGCGTTTCAAATACATTTCAATCATTTCGAATGAAACAATAAAATGATGTGGCGTTTCAAATACATTTCAATCATTTCGAATGAAACAAGAGAATGATGTCGCGTTTCAAATACATTTCAATCATTTCGAATTAAAGAAGAAAATGATGTCGCGTTTCAAATACATTTTAATCATTTCGAATTAAAGAAGAAAATTGTGTCTTTAGGAAATTGAAAAAAAAAAAAGAGTAAAAATGAAGGATGTCCCGCTCAAGGTAGGTTCCAAAGAGCGAAAAAAAAAGAGTAGAAATGAAGGATGTGCCGTTCAAGGTAAGTGCTAAATAACTTCAGACGTGTCTTGATATCGCGTTTCAAATGTATTTCAATCATTTCGAATGAAACAAGAAAATGATGTCGCGTTTCAAAAACATTTCAATCATTTCGAATGAAACAATAAAATGATGTCGCGTTTCAAATACATTTCAATCATTTCGAATGAAACAAGAGAATGATGTCGCGTTTCAAATACATTTCAATCATTTCGAATGAAACAAGAAAATGATGTCGCGTTTCAAATACATTTTAATCATTTCGAATTAAAGAAGAAAATTGTGTCTTTAGGAAATTGAAAAAAAAAAAGTAAAAATGAAGGATGTCCCGCTCAAGGTAGGTTCCAAAGAGCGAAAAAAAAGAGTAGAAATGAAGGATGTGCCGTTCAAGGTAAGTGCTAAATAACTTAAGACGTGTCTTGATATCGCGTTTCAAATGTATTTCAATCATTTCGAATGAAACAAGAAAATGATGTCGCGTTTCAAATACATTTCAATCATTTCGAATGAAACAATAAAATGATGTCGCGTTTCAAATACATTTCAATCATTTCGAATGAAACAAGAGAATGATGTCGCGTTTCAAATACATTTCAATCATTTCGAATGAAACAAGAAAATGATGTCGCGTTTCAAATACATTTTAATCATTTCGAATTAAAGAAGAAAATTGTGTCTTTAGGAAATTGAAAAAAAAAGAGTAAAAATGAAGGATGTCCCGCTCAAGGTAGGTTCCAAAGAGCGAAAAAAAAAGAGTAGAAATGAAGGATGTGCCGTTCAAGGTAAGTGCTAAATAACTTAAGACGTGTCTTGATATCGCGTTTCAAATGTATTTCAATCATTTCGAATGAAACAAGAAAATGATGTCGCGTTTCAAATACATCTCAATCATTTCGAATGAAACAAGAAAACGATGTCGCGTTTCAAATACATTTCAATCATTTCGAATGAAACAAGAAAATGATGTCGCGTTTCAAATACATTTCAATCATTTCGAATTAAAGAAGAAAATTATGTCTTTAGGAAATTGAAAAAAAAAGAAAGAGTAAAAATGAAGGATGTCCCGCTCAAGGTAGGTTCCAAAAAGCGAAAAAAAAAAGAGTAGAAATGAAGGATGTGCCGTTCAAGGTAAGTGCTAAATAACTTAAGACGTGTCTTGATATCGCGTTTCAAATGTATTTCAATCATTTCGAATGAAACAAGAAAATGATGTCGCGTTTCAAATACATTTCAATCATTTCGAATGAAACAAGAGAATGATGTCGCGTTTCAAATACATTTCAATCATTTCGAATGAAACAAGAAAATGATGTCGCGTTTCAAATACGTTTCAATCATTTCGAATTAAAGAAGAAAATGATGTCGCGTTTCAAATACATTTCAATCATTTCTAATGAAACAAGAAAATGATGTCGCGTTTCAAATACATTTCAATCATTTCGAATTAAAGAAGAAAATCATGTCTTTAGGAAATTGAAAAAAAAAGAAAGAGTAAAAATGAAGGATGTCCCGCTCAAGGTAGGTTCCAAAAAGCGAAAAAAAAAGAGTAGAAATGAAGGATGTGCCGTTCAAGGTAAGTGCTAAATAACTTAAGACGTGTCTTGATATCGCGTTTCAAATGTATTTCAATCAATTCGAATGAAACAAGAAAATGATGGCGCGTTTCAAATACTTCTCAATCATTTCGAATGAAACAAGAAAATGATGTCGCGTTTCAAATACATTTTAATCATTTCGAATTAAAGAAGAAAATTGTGTCTTTAGGAAATTGAAAAAAAAAAAGAGTAAAAATGAAGGATGTCCCGCTCAAGGTAGGTTCCAAAGAGCGAAAAAAAAAAGAGTAGAAATGAAGGATGTGCCGTTCAAGGTAAGTGCTAAATAACTTAAGACGTGTCTTGATATCGCGTTTCAAATGTATTTCAATCATTTCGAATGAAACAAGAAAATGATGTCGCGTTTCAAATACATCTCAATCATTTCGAATGAAACAAGAAAACGATGTCGCGTTTCAAATACATTTCAATCATTTCGAATGAAACAAGAAAATGATGTCGCGTTTCAAATACATTTCAATCATTTCGAATTAAAGAAGAAAATTATGTCTTTAGGAAATTGAAAAAAAAAAGAAAGAGTAAAAATGAAGGATGTCCCGCTCAAGGTAGGTTCCAAAAAGCGAAAAAAAAAAGAGTAGAAATGAAGGATGTGCCGTTCAAGGTAAGTGCTAAATAGCTTCAGACGTGTCTTGATATCGCGTTTCATATGTATTTCAATCATTTCGAATGAAACAAGAAAATGATGTCGCGTTTCAAATACATCTCAATCATTTCGAATGAAACAAGAAAACGATGTCGCGTTTCAAATACATTTCAATCATTTCGAATGAAACAAGAAAATGATGTCGCGTTTCAAATACATTTCAATCATTTCGAATTAAAGAAGAAAATTATGTCTTTAGGAAATTGAAAAAAAAAGAAAGAGTAAAAATGAAGGATGTCCCGCTCAAGGTAGGTTCCAAAAAGCGAAAAAAAAAAGAGTAGAAATGAAGGATGTGCCGTTCAAGGTAAGTGCTAAATAGCTTCAGACGTGTCTTGATATCGCGTTTCATATGTATTTCAATCATTTCGAATGAAACAAGAAAATGATGTCGCGTTTCAAATACATCTCAATCATTTCGAATGAAACAAGAAAACGATGTCGCGTTTCAAATACATTTCAATCATTTCGAATGAAACAAGAAAATGATGTCGCGTTTCAAATACATTTCAATCATTTCGAATTAAAGAAGAAAATTATGTCTTTAGGAAATTGAAAAAAAAAGAAAGAGTAAAAATGAAGGATGTCCCGCTCAAGGTAGGTTCCAAAAAGCGAAAAAAAAAAGAGTAGAAATGAAGGATGTGCCGTTCAAGGTAAGTGCTAAATAACTTAAGACGTGTCTTGATATCGCGTTTCAAATGTATTTCAATCATTTCGAATGAAACAAGAAAATGATGGCGCGTTTCAAATACTTCTCAATCATTTCGAATGAAACAAAAAAATGATGTCGCGTTTCAAATACATTTTAATCATTTCGAATTAAAGAAGAAAATCATGTCTTTAGGAAATTGAAAAAAAAAATAAAGAGTAAAAATGAAGGATGTCCCGCTCAAGGTAGGTTCCAAAGAGCGAAAAAAAAAAGAGTAGAAATGAAGGATGTGCCGTTCAAGGTAAGTGCTAAATAACTTAAGACGTGTCTTAATATCGCGTTTCAAATGTATTTCAATCATTTCGAATGAAACAAGAAAATGATGTCGCGTTTCAAATACATTTCAATCATTTCTAATGAAACAAGAAAATGATGTCGCGTTTCAAATACATTTCAATCATTTCGAATTAAAGAAGAAAATCATGTCTTTAGGAAATTGAAAAAAAAAAGAAAGAGTAAAAATGAAGGATGTCCCGCTCAAGGTAGGTTCCAAAGAGCGAAAAAAAAAGAGTAGAAATGAAGGATGTGCCGTTCAAGGTAAGTGCTAAATAACTTAAGACGTGTCTTGATATCGCGTTTCAAATGTATTTCAATCATTTCGAATGAAACAAGAAAATGATGTCGCGTTTCAAATACATTTCAATCATTTCGAATGAAACAAGAAAACGATGTCGCGTTTAAAATACATTTCAATCATTTCGAATGAAACAAGAAAATGATGTCGCGTTTCAAATACATTTCAATCATTTCGAATGAAACAAGAAAATGATGTCGCGTTTCAAATGTATTTCAATCATTTTGAATGAAACAAGAAAATGATGTCGCGTTTCAAATACATTCTAATCATTTAGAATTAAAGAAGAAAATTGTGTCTTTAGGAAATTGAAAAAAAAAAGAAAGAGTAAAAATGAAGGATGTCCCGCTCAAGGTAGGTTCCAAAGAGCGAAAAAAAAAGAGTAGAAATGAAGGATGTGCCGTTCAAGGTAAGTGCTAAATAACTTAAGACGTGTCTTGATATCGCGTTTCAAATGTATTTCAATCATTTCGAATGAAACAAGAAAATGATGGCGCGTTTCAAATACTTCTCAATCATTTCGAATGAAACAAAAAAATGATGTCGCGTTTCAAATACATTTTAATCATTTCGAATTAAAGAAGAAAATCATGTCTTTAGGAAATTGAAAAAAAAAATAAAGAGTAAAAATGAAGGATGTCCCGCTCAAGGTAGGTTCCAAAGAGCGAAAAAAAAAAGAGTAGAAATGAAGGATGTGCCGTTCAAGGTAAGTGCTAAATAACTTAAGACGTGTCTTAATATCGCGTTTCAAATGTATTTCAATCATTTCGAATGAAACAAGAAAATGATGTCGCGTTTCAAATACATTTCAATCATTTCGAATGAAACAAGAAAACGATGTCGCGTTTAAAATACATTTCAATCATTTCGAATGAAACAAGAAAATGATGTCGCGTTTCAAATACATTTCAATCATTTCGAATGAAACAAGAAAATGATGTCGCGTTTCAAATGTATTTCAATCATTTTGAATGAAACAAGAAAATGATGTCGCGTTTCAAATACATTCTAATCATTTAGAATTAAAGAAGAAAATTGTGTCTTTAGGAAATTGAAAAAAAAAAGAAAGAGTAAAAATGAAGGATGTCCCGCTCAAGGTAGGTTCCAAAGAGCGAAAAAAAAAAGAGTAGAAATGAAGGATGTGCCGTTCAAGGTAAGTGCTAAATAACTTAAGACGTGTCTTGATATCGCGTTTCAAATGTATTTCAATCATTTCGAATGAAACAAGAAAATGATGTCGCGTTTCAAATACATTTCAATCATTTTTAAGTTGAGAGTTATGTCAACAAATGTCTTTAGAAGTGTCATTTGGAAAATTGAAGGAAAAAGTGAAAATGGTGGATGCAAATGTTTTTGAACTGATTCAAGAAAAAGTAGGAAACATCACTGAAGAAGACTGGATTAAAAAAATCAAAAAAACTGAGTAAGTAATTTTTTTTTTTTATTGGAAGAGTAAGTATTTAATTTTTAGAAAACATGATGTTTTCTTTTCTTTTTGTCAGAGAAAGCTCGTACCTCCTCGTGGTCTCTGACGGGTAATAGCAATTTTGATCGGGTATGCAGTTTTAAATTTAAGTTAAGTGTTGCCTAAATTGAGACTTAATAAAACAACGATCAAAAGCACTCCATAAATCGAAATTGCTATTAGCAGAATCGAGCATGTCTTTTACTGAAACCTCAAATTCTCTGAATACGTCGTTGTCGACCCGGTGCTGGCACGCCTATAATCCGGTGCGGCTTGTCTTTAACGAGTTTTTTACATGCCTCGGAACTCCACCTCCGTACGATATATCTATTGAGTTTACAGTCACTTTCGTGTTCAATCCAATTTCAAAATTTTTCAATCAAAAAATGGTTGTCATTCCGATACCATTAGTCAGTCAGTTATTTGCAGATGCGGTGGACCCCCCCGCCCACCGCATTCATAATTGTGTGGTCCCAAGAACCATATGGTTTTTGGTCACAAAAGAGCAACTGTGTGATACAAGAAACCTGATGTGGATACAATAGGAAAATGGTTGTCATTCCGAACCGGTTTGTCAACCATTCAGTCAAAAATGTAAATTTGAGTATATATTACGGTGCAAATGTCAATTTGAATTTATTCTGATTACTGGTATAGGTTTCTTTGTGACTAAAAAGCGAATGGTTTTGGCACCATTTGTGAGTGCGGTGGGCGGGTGGGCCATCCTGTCCACTGTACTCATAGACCGACTAAATGGATGAGAAATGACAACCATTTATTGATTTTTTTTCCTTTAAAAACCAGAACTCACTCTCGTGTTCAATCCAATTTCAAAATTTTTTTGTCAGAAAATGGTTGTCATTCCGATACCATTAGTCAGTCAGTTATTTGCAGATGCGGTGGAACCATATGGTTTTTGGTCACAAAAGAGCAACTGTGAAATACAAGAAACGGGATGTGGATACAATAGGAAAACACCAAAGCAAAACTTCTAATTTCCTTTAATTTAAGAAACTCTCAAACATCGGTGTTCCTCGACAACCAATCGACGAAACTAGTGACTCTAGTGAACGCCGACGGATACCCTACGGGGCAGTTTTTAACCCCGAAGGAGGTCACACCCACCAGGACCCCGTTAACAGTCAAGGGACCGCCGGAGTCCCCGTTGCAAATTCCGGTGTTTCTGGACCCGGAAGTACACAAAATGGTAACGCGAAGCGGTCCGAAGACCTTTTCGCATTCCTGGTTGCTGATGATCTCCAAGTCCACAAAGTTCAGCACGTCGGAAAGGGTGTCGCCGTTGCCGTCGGTCAATCCCCAGCCGCTGGCCCTTCCGGTCTGACCGACGAAGGCACTGTCGTCGGCAGACGGGAGCTGCACCGGCTGAATAGCGTTGGTCAAAGGGACGTCGCCGGGCAAGCCGATGACAGCGATGTCATTGACGATCTGTCCAGCGTCGTAGTTCTCGTGGACTCGGATGTAGTTACTGGTTATCTCGAATTGGGTGTCTTCGTATTGTAGAGGTGTGTGCGCTCCCAGGGTGACGTAGGCTGTTATACCCCTACGAGTACCATCGTGGGTCTTATTTTACCGACCGGCATCAGTACTCACCCATCGCCGCAATGTCCGGCCGTGACGACGTATTTCTGCGAGATCAGGGAACCTCCGCAGTACCACCCCTCGTTGGCTCCGTAAACCTCCAAGAAGGCCTGGTGAGGGATGGAATGGGGAGTGGCTTCTTGGCCGCCGATGATCCTGGGACCTTTAGCGACCACCGGGACGATGGGTTCTTTGTATAGGTTGCGGAAACCCATGCGGTTTATCTGAAACTTTGTGTTGATCACGGTGTTTTTGTCGATGGAAGACTTACTTTGGGGGCGGCAGAAGCCAAGGCGATGAGCGCCAGGATGATGCTTGCAGCTTTCATGGTGGATCGGTACTGTACGAGTACTGCTGCAGTTCTTTTTATACACCAAAATTATACAGATATGAATGAGTACCACTTCAAAGTTTTCGTGGGAAAAGATGCAGGTGATTTGTGAGCTGGAGTGTTGCATATCAAGGGCCCAAATTAGGTTATTGCAATAGTGATGTTATACTACCAGTTATATTTCTATTTATATTGCTTTCTATCACAAGTACGTTAAGTTTTCACTCGAGGAGGCCAATATCTTGATCAGATTATTAAATGGAGTAGTAAACAATCAATCAATTAAAGACGTAGTTAAATAAAAAAAAAATAATTGAGTTCCTTATAGAAACAGCAACAACAGAAAAAAAATCATCACAGCACAACGTCTGAATTCCCAGAGGTACGACGGGGTACCCGGGTACCATCCGTCGGCTTCTCGATAAACTTCGTTCTCGAAAATTGCAGTACTAAGAAATGTGATTACGGCCTTCATCGTAGAGTGGTTGCAGCTTAAGAAGAAGGGAGGCTATGGTCAAGTACTTTTACGTAAAGATAGTGTGTTATAAGTGCGTCATTAAGTGAGTGATTATAAATATTTAGTCGAAATGTTACCATCTTAAAGAAAAATCGTACGTCGAAGCTTGTGGCGGATCTACTTACAAGAGGTCGCAAAATGTTATCGTAAAATTTCAAATTAAACTACATTTATTTCCGAAAAACCCGGGCCCATGCAGGGGCACCCTCACACTCTTCCCTCCTCTTCTCGACGCCCTAAACCGCAACTCTCTCTGTCTCCTTCCGACCGTGTCCTCCACCTCCTCGAAGACCTTCTCGGCGGCGAAAGTGATGCCGAACAGGCACACGGCGAGCACCGCCACCAACGCCGCCAACGTGCTGTTGTACTTCAGCCGGCGGAATTCCGCGAAGACGACGCAGGCCGAGATCAGCTCGCCGACGATGTAGAGGAAGTAGTGGCAGCCGATGAACCACGTCGTCCGCAGCCCCTGGAAGACGACGGAAGACTGTTTCGGTGACGACGCCGACGGTACTTACTCTCAGCGCCTGTACCGACATGTAGCAGATGTGGAGGGCGATGGAGATGTTGGAGAAGACGAAGATGGACAGCACGACGATCTTGTGGGCGCCGCGAACGGCGGGCGAGTCGGCCCGGATTTGGGGGGCGACGTGGATGTAGATGTCCAGGAAGCCCAAGCAGGTGATGAGGGTGCATATCGTCTGGACGGTGGGGTACACAGAAGAGGAAGTGCGGAAGTTTGGACTTAGACTTACCAGGGCCGTTGCCGTTAGTGTGAAAAGTATTATTTTGTATTTGATTATTTTCAGCATGACGTTTGTTTGACAGGATTCTGATCAGCTGTGGGGAGGACAGAAGTGACATTAATTTCGTCCTTGTATTTCCCTATTCTCTTTCACTTTAGTCTTCTCTTGAAGAATTTAGATCTTTCATTTTGCCTTTATTTCCGTTTGCCAAATTCGTCAATATCTCAATTTCCAGATTTCTCAGGTTCAATTTTTCATTTACTTAATATTTTGCATGTTTTAATCTCTTACCGTTCCCCATGTTAAATGCCATTTACACCAACTCCCAGATCCTCAATCTCTTTTTGGAAGAAGCAGCATTTGCGTGACTTTAACGTCAACCCAGATTAAGGACAGATCTCAAGACACCCAGACCACTTTGGAAATCAGTAGAGGCCAGAAGAATATCATCCATCTCTCATCCTTGGTGCTTTTGGCATTCAATTATCGGTAGTTAACACACATTCGGTGAGTGCCATCTTTCTTTTATACAAGTACGATTGGCCTCGGATACAGTCACGTATTATTCCACAGCTCAACAAATCCGAATCAGACAACCGACCTCTCATTTGCATTTCGGACAGATTTGCCCAGTTCTCGATGGTTCAGCAGTTCTTTTGATTCCCAAGCAGTTAGAGTCCCGCCAACTTGCTTAAGCAAATCAAAATCTGCGAACTGCTCTAACTCAGAAGTACCCATAGTGGAGGCGGTAAAGTTCCCCACGTGCTGTTATGTGCCCCTTTGCATATAAAACTTCACATCCTGACAAATTCCGGACCCCAGATGGAGAACTCCCGACCATGTGCTCGCGTCCGGGGACCAATCTTGTACTGGATTGAACAAAAAGGGGACCGACTCCCAATCGGCTTGAAACAGATGTTTTGGAACTTCCGTGGAACCGCAAGAACTTTGATTGGCTTGAGAAGCAGTGGCAACAGGACCATCTGACCCCAAGGTCGACAAATTTTCGTTACTACGCCGTACAAAGTTTTCAGGATAGCAGCAAAATCATAATGATCAGGAAAACTGAAAACTGGGAAACTGAAAACTGGAAAACCGAAAACTGAGAAACCGAAAAATGGGAAACTGAAAAAATGAAAACTGAGAAACTGAAAACCGGAAAACAGAGAACCTGAAAACTGAGAAACTGAGAAACTGAAAACTGAAGAGTGGGGAACTGAGAAACTGAAGAGTGAGGAACTGAGAAAGTGAAAAACTAAAAACTGGGAAACCGAAAACTGAGAAACCGAAAACTGGGAAACCGAAAACTGGGAACCTGAATAATAAAAAACTGAAAACTGAGAAACTGAAAACTGAGAAACTGAAAACTGAGAAACTGAAAACTGAGAAACTGAAAACTGAGAAACTGAAAACTGAGAAACTGAAAACTGAGAAACTGAAAACTGAGAAACTGAAAACTGAGAAACTGAAAACTGAGAAACTGAAAACTGAGAAACTGAAAACTGAGAAACCGAGAAACTGAAAACTGAGAAACTGAAAACTGAGAAACTGAAAACTGAAAACTGAATACCGAGGAACTGAGAAACTGAAAAACTAAAAACTGGGAAACCGAGAAACTGAAATCTGAGAAATCGAGAAACTGAAAACTGAGAAACTGAAAACCGGAAAACAGAGAACCTGAAAACTGAGAAACTGAGAAACTGAAAACTGAATACTGAGGAACTGAGAAACTGAAAAACTAAAAACTGGGAAACCGAAAACTGAGAAACCGAAAAATGAAAACTGAGAAACCAAAAACTGGGAAACCGAAAACTGGGAACCTGAATAATAAAAAACTGAAAACTGAGAAACTGAAAACTGCAAACTGAGAAACTGAACACTGAGAAACTGAATACTGAGAAACTGAAAACTGAGAAACCGAGAAACTGAAAACAGAGAAACTGAAAACTGAGAAACTGAAAACTGAGAAACTGATAACTGAAAAACTGAAAACTGAGAAACTGAAAACTGAGAAACTGAAAACTGAGAAACTGAGAAACTGAAAACTGAGAAACTGAAAACTGAAAACTGAAAACTGAAAACTGAAAACTGAAAACTGAAAACTGGAAACTGAAAACTGAAAACTGAAAAACTGAAAACTGAGAAACCGAGAAACTGAAAACCGAGAAACTGAAAACTGAGAAACTGAAAACCGGAAAACAGAGAACCTGAAAACTGAGAAACTGAGAAACTGAAAACTGAAGAGTGAGGAACTAAGAAACTGAAAAACTGAAGAGTGAGGAACTGAGAAACTGAAAAACTAAAAACTGGGAAACCGAAAAATGAAGACTGAGAAACCAAAAACTGGGAAACCGAAAACTGGGAACCTGAATAATAAAAAACTGAAAACTGAGAAACTGAAAACTGAGAAACTGAAAACTGAGAAACTGAAAACTAAGAAACTGAAAACTGAGAAACTAAAAACTGAGAAACCGAAAACCGGAAAACAGAGAACCTGAAAACTGAAAAACTGAAAACTGAATACCGAGGAACTGAGAAACTGAAAAACTAAAAACTGGGAAACCGAGAAACTGAAAGCTGAGAAATCGAGAAACTGAAAACTGAGAAACTGAAAACCGGAAAACAGAGAACCTGAAAACTGAAAAAATGAAAACTGAAAACTGAATACTGAGGAATTGAGAAACTGAAAAACTAAAAACTGGGAAACTGAAAACTGAGAAACCGAAAAATGGGAAACTGAAAAAATGAAAACTGAGAAACCAAAATCTGGGAAACCAAAAACTGGGAACCTGAATACTAAAAACTGAAAACTGAGAAACCAAAAACTGGGAAACCGAAAACTGGGAACCTGAATACTAAAAAACTGAAAACTAAGAAACCGAGAAACTGAAAACTGAAAACCGGAAAACAGAGAACCTGAAAACTGAGAAACTGAAAACTGAAAACTGAATACTGAGGAACTGAGAAACTGAAAAACTAAAAACTGGGAAACCGAAAACTGAGAAACCGAAAAATGGGAAACTGAAAAAATGAAAACTGAGAAACCAAAAACTGGGAAACCGAAAACTGGGAACTTGAAAGCTGAAAAACTGAAAACTGAGAAACTGAAAACTGAGAAACAGAGAAACTGAAAAACTAAAAACTGAGAAACTGAGAAACTGAAAACTGAATACTGAGGAACTGAAAAACTAAAAACTGGGAAACCGAAAACTGAGAAACCGAAAAATGGGAAACTGAAAACTGAGAAACCGAAAAATGGGAAACTGAAAAAATGAAAACTGAGAAACCAAAAACTGGGAAACTGAAAACTGGGAAACCGTAAACTGGGAAAATGAAAACTGGGAAATTGAAAACTGGGAAACTGAAAACTGGGAAAATGAAAACTGGGAAAGTGAAAACTGGGTAAATTGAAAACTGGGAAATTGAAAACTGGGAAACCGGAAAACTGAGAATCCGAAAACTGGGAAAATGAAAACTGGGAAAGTGAAAACTGGGAAACTAAAAACTTGGAAAATAAAAATTGGGAAACTGAAAACTGGGAAACTGAAAACTGGGGATACTGAAAACTGGGAAACTGAAAACTGGGAAATTAAAAACTAGGGAAAGTGAAAACAGAAACTGAAAACTGGGAAACCGGAAAACTGAGAAACCGAAAACTGCGAAACTAAAAAAATGAAAACTGAGAAACCAAAAACTGGGAAACCGAAAACTGGGAACTTGAAAACTGAGAAACTGAAAACTGAAAACTGAGAAACTGAAAACTAAGAAGCCGAGAAACTGAAAACTGGGAAACTGAAAACTGGGAAACTAAAAACTTGGAAAATGAAAATTGGGAAACTGAAAACTGGGAAATTAAAAACTAGGGAAAGTGAAAACAGAAACTGAAAACTGAAAACTGTGAACCTGAAAACTGGGAAACTGAAAACTGAGGATCTAAAAGCTGAGTAACTGAAAACTGAGAAACTGAAAACTGGGAAAGTGAAAACGGAAGCTGAAAACTGAGTAACGGAAAACTGAGAAATTGAAAACTGGGAAAATGAAAATTGGGAAACTGAAAACTGGGAAACTGAAAACTGGGAAAACTGAAAACTGGGAAACTGAAAACTGGGAAAGTGAAAACTGGGGAAAGTGAAAACTGGGGAAACTGATAACTGGGAAACTGAAAACAAAAACTGAAAACTGGGAAACTGAGAACTGGGGAAACTCAAAACTGGGAAAGTGAAAACTGGGAAACTGAAAACAGAAACTGAAAACTGAAAACTGAGAAAATGAAAACTGGGAAACCGAAAACTGAGAAACTGAAAACTGAGAAACCGAAAACTGAGAAACCGAAAACTAAGAAACCGAAAATTGACAAATCGAAAACTGGGAAACCGACAACTGAGAACCTGAAAACTGGGAAACTAAGAAACTGAAAAGTGATAAACTAAAAATTGAAAAACTGAAAACTGAGAAACCGAAAACTGAGAAACTGAAAACCGGGAAACTGAGAACCTGAAAACTGAAAACTGAAAACTGAGAAACTAAAAACAGAAACTGAAAACTGAGTAACTGAAAAACGATGAAAGAGATAAATTGAGAAAACAAAAAATTGACAAGTTTACAAGTTGTGAAGACTGAGACTCTGGGAAACTAGGAAAGTTAGAAATTAAGCAAGTCAAAGCTAAGAAACTGGGGAAGTGGGAAATTGAGATGAGAAACTTAAAAAGTGAGAACTTGAGAAACTGATTAACTAACAAATTGAGATATTGAGAATCTGACACTGAGAAATCGACAATCCCAGAAAGTCTGAAAAAAAAAATTGAAAAAATAAGGAACACAGCACGGTGAAATGAAAATCGAGACACCCCGAAATTGGGAAGTTAAGGAGTTGATATTTGAAGAATTGAGACACTGGGAAACATAATATGCATTTCAAAACCTAAGAAATTGAGAAACTGGAAAACTGAGAAATTGGGAGAGTGGAAAATAAAAGCCTTAATGTCTGAAGAACCAAAGACCTGACAAACTGGGTTTGAAAACCTTAAAACCTTTGAACCTAAAAGGTTAATACCTAAATTAATAATTGTGGAGTGAAAGAACCATAAAACTTGAAAACTGAGAGCCTGCAAACTTGGAAGCCGGAACCTAAAAATGTGAGAGGCCATGAACCTTAAAACCTGTGCTTCTGATAACATGAAAACCCAGGAACCTGATGAAACCTTCACAAATTGAAATCTGAAAACCTGAAAAATAAAAGAACCAGGAATCCTGATGTGTAACACTGAGAACCTGAAGAATTGCAACTAGAAAATCTAGCAAACTGTGTAAAATTTAAAATTTGAGATCTGGAACGTCAAAGACCTGAAGATCGTGAGAACCCGAAAATGTACAACCTACGAAATTGAATACATACCTCATTATCTGAACCTGGAACGTGTTCTCAATCGACCGTTGCCAATCGCTTTAACCCAATTCTTAATTTGAGGGATCCAGGTGATCGTACCATCTTTTGGCGATTCCTCTCAGGCGGCTGGAAGGACGCGGGGGCGTTGCGTAACCCGAAGGGAAACGGTATAATTCAAAAGGGCATCCAGGGTGAAGTTGGAGCGGATACATGTGTGGCTGGGTGGTTGCGTTTGTCTTCCGGTAATCGACGCACAGTCTGAAGGCACCGTCGTAAAAAATACATATGTCTTTCTACAGCTTTTCGCTTCTCTTTTTTCTTCTATTTCTCATTCCATTACCATTATCCTTTCTATTTCCTTTTCTCCTTCTATTCCTTTCAATTTATTTTTTTTTTTCTCTTTGACTTCCGACTGCTCTTAAAGCTTGATCTTTCAGTCCGTCTTTCTTTTTCTCTTACTCTTTAAATTCATCTCATCTTCATCTCCTCCTTGATCTGTCTCTTTCTGCTTCACTTTCTATTTCTTTTCTCTTGTTTTTTCTCTTCCTCGTTCTATTTGCGTTTATCTTCATCTCTGTCTGCACCTTGATCTTTATCTTAATTTTTCCTTCTCTCTCTCTTTTTTCTTCTATTTCTCATTCCATTACCATTATCCTTTCTATTTCCTTTTCTCCTTCTATTCCTTTCAATTTTTTTTTCTTTTTCACTTTCGACTGCTCTTAAAGGATCTTGATCTTTCAGATCGTCTTTCTTTTTCTCTTACTCTTTAAATTCATCTTATCTTCATCTCCTCCTTGATCTGTCTCTTTCTGCTTCACTTTCTCTTTCTTTTCTTTTGTTTTTTCTCTTCCTCGTTCTATTTGCGTTTATCTTCATCTCTGACTGCACCTTGATCTTTATCTTAATTTTTCTTTTTCTCTCTTTTTTCTTCTATTTCTCATTCCATTACCATTATCCTTTCTATTTCCTTTTCTCCTTCTATTCCTTCCAATTTCTTTTTTTTTTTCTCTTTCACTTTCGACTGCTCTTAAAGGATCTTGATCTTTCAGTTCGTCTTTCTTTTTCTCTTACTCTTTAAATTCATCTTATCTTCATCTCCTCCTTGATCTGTCTCTTTCTGTTTCACTTTCTCTTTCTTTTCTCTTGTTTTTTCTCTTCCTCGTTCTATTTGCGTTTATCTTCATCTCTGTCTGCACCTTGATCTTTATCTTAATTTTTTCTTTTTCTCTCTTTTTTCTTCTATTTCTCGTTCTATTACCATCATTCTTTCTATTTCCTTTTCTCCTTCTATTCCTTTCAATTCCTTTTTTTTTTCTCTTTCACTTTCGACTGCTCTTAAAGCTTGATCTTTCAGTTCGTCTTTCTTTTTCTCTTGCTCTTTAAATTCATCTTATCTTCATCTCCTTCTTGATCTGTCTCTTTCTGCTTCACTTTCTGTCTCTTTTTTCTTGTTTTTTCTCTTCCTCGTTCTATTTGCGTTTACCTCCATCTCTGTCTGCACCTTGATCTTTATCTTAATTTTTCCTTTTTCTCTCTTTTTTCTTCTATTTCTCATTCCATTACCATCATCCTTTCTATTTCCTTTTCTCCTTCTATTCCTTTCAATTTCTTTTTTTTGTCTTTCACTTTCGACTGCTCTTAAAGGATCTTGATCTTTCAGATCGTCTTTTTTTTTCTCTTACTCTTTAAATTCATCTTATCTTCATCTCCTCCTTGATCTGTCTCTTTCTGCTTCACTTTCTGTCTCTTTTTTCTTGTTTTTTCTCTTCCTCGTTCTATTTGCGTTTACCTTCATCTCTGTCTGCACCTTGATCTTTATCTTAATTTTTCCTTTTTCTCTCTTTTTTCTTCTATTTCTCATTCCATTAACATCATCCTTTCTATTTCCTTTTCTCCTTCTATTCCTTTCAATTCCTTTTTTTTTCTCTTTCACTTTCGACTGCTCTTAAAGCTTGATCTTTCAGTTCGTCTTTCTTTTTCTCTTGCTCTTTAAATTCATCTTATCTTCATCTCCTCCTTGATCTGTCTCTTTCTGCTTCACTTTCTCTTTCTTTTCTCTCGTTGTTTTCTCTTCCTCGTTCTATTTGCGTTTATCTTCATCTCTGTCTGCACCTTGATCTTTATCTTAATTTTTGTTTTTCTCTCTATTTTTTCTTCTATTTCTCATTCCATTACCATTATCCTTTCTATTTCCTTTTCTCCTTCTATTCCTTTCAATTTCTTTTTTTTTTTTTGTCTTTCACTTTCGACTGCTCTTAAAGGATCTTGATCTTTCAGATCGTCTTTCTTTTTCTCTTACTCTTTAAATTCATCTTATCTTCATCTCCTCCTTGATCTGTCTCTTTCTGTTTCACTTTCTCTTTCTTTTCTCTTGTTTTTTCTCTTCCTCGTTCTATTTGCGTTTATCTTCATCTCTGTCTGTACCTTGATCTTTATCTTAATTTTTTCTTTTTCTCTCTTTTTTCTTCTATTTCTCGTTCTATTACCATCATTCTTTCTATTTCCTTTTCTCCTTCTATTCCTTTCAATTCCTTTTTTTTTCTCTTTCACTTTCGACTGCTCTTAAAGCTTGATCTTTCAGTTCGTCTTTCTTTTTCTCTTGCTCTTTAAATTCATCTTATCTTCATCTCCTTCTTGATCTGTCTCTTTCTGCTTCACTTTCTCTCTCCTTTCTCTTGTTTTTTCTATTCCTCGTTCTATTTGCGTTTATCTTCATCTCTGTCTGCACCTTGATCTTTATCTTAATTTTTGTTTTTCTCTCTATTTTTTCTTCTATTTCTCATTCCATTACCATTATCCTTTCTATTTCCTTTTCTCCTTCTATTCCTTTCAATTTCTTTTTTTTTTGTCTTTCACTTTCGACTGCTCTTAAAGGATCTTGATCTTTCAGATCGTCTTTCTTTTTCTCTTACTCTTTAAATTCATCTCATCTTCATCTCCTCCTTGATCAGTCTCTTTCTGCTTCACTTTCTCTTTCTCTTCTCTTGTTGTTTTCTCTTCCTCGTTCTATTTGCGTTTATCTTCATCTCTGTCTGCACCTTGATCTTTATCTTAATTTTTTCTTTTTCTCTCTTTTTTCTTCTATTTCTCATTTCATTACCATCATCCTTTCTATTTCCTTTTCTCCTTCTATTCCTTTCAATTCCTTTTTTTTTTTCTCTTTCACTTTCGACTGCTCTTAAAGCTTGATCTTTCAGTTCGTCTTTCTTTTTCTCTTGCTCTTTAAATTCATCTTATCTTCATCTCCTTCTTGATCTGTCTCTTTCTGCTTCACTTTCTCTCTCCTTTCTCTTGTTTTTTCTATTCCTCGTTCTATTTGCGTTTATCTTCATCTCTGTCTGCACCTTGATCTTTATCTTAATTTTTTCTTTCTCTCTCTCTTTTTTCTTCTATTTCTCATTCCATTACCATTATCCTTTCTATTTCCTTTTCTCCTTCTATTCCTTCCAATTTCTTTTTTTTTTCTCTTTCACTTTCGACTGCTCTTAAAGGATCTTGATTTTTCAGTTCGTCTTTCTTTTTCTCTTACTCTTTAAATTCATCTTATCTTCATCTCCTCCTTGATCTGTCTCTTTCTGTTTCACTTTCTCTTTCTTTTCTCTTGTTTTTTCTCTTCCTCGTTCTATTTGCGTTTATCTTCATCTCTGTCTGCACCTTGATCTTTATCTTAATTTTTTCTTTTTCTCTCTCTTTTTTCTTCTATTTCTCATTCCATTACCATTATCCTTTCTATTTCCTTTTCTCCTTCTATTCCTTCCAATTTCTTTTTTTTTTTCTCTTTCACTTTCGACTGCTCTTAAAGGATCTTGATCTTTCAGATCGTCTTTCTTTTTCTCTTACTCTTTAAATTCATCTCATCTTCATCTCCTCCTTGATCAGTCTCTTTCTGCTTCACTTTCTCTTTCTCTTCTCTTGTTGTTTTCTCTTCCTCGTTCTATTTGCGTTTATCTTCATCTCTGTCTGCACCTTGATCTTTATCTTAATTTTTTCTTTTTCTCTCTTTTTTCTTCTATTTCTCATTTCATTACCATCATCCTTTCTATTTCCTTTTCTCCTTCTATTCCTTTCAATTCCTTTTTTTTTTTTCTCTTTCACTTTCGACTGCTCTTAAAGCTTGATCTTTCAGTTCGTCTTTCTTTTTCCTCTTGCTCTTTAAATTCATCTTATCTTCATCTCCTTCTTGATCTGTCTCTTTCTGCTTCACTTTCTCTCTCCTTTCTCTTGTTTTTTCTATTCCTCGTTCTATTTGCGTTTATCTTCATCTCTGTCTGCACCTTGATCTTTATCTTAATTTTTTCTTTCTCTCTCTCTTTTTTCTTCTATTTCTCATTCCATTACCATTATCCTTTCTATTTCCTTTTCTCCTTCTATTCCTTCCAATTTCTTTTTTTTTTTTCTCTTTCACTTTCGACTGCTCTTAAAGGATCTTGATTTTTCAGTTCGTCTTTCTTTTTCTCTTACTCTTTAAATTCATCTTATCTTCATCTCCTCCTTGATCTGTCTCTTTCTGTTTCACTTTCTCTTTCTTTTCTCTTGTTTTTTCTCTTCCTCGTTCTATTTGCGTTTATCTTCATCTCTGTCTGCACGTTGATCTTTATCTTAATTTTTTCTTTTTCTCTCTCTTTTTTCTTCTATTTCTCATTCCATTACCATTATTCTTTCTATTTCCTTTTCTCCTTCTATTCCTTCCAATTTCTTTTTTTTTTCTCTTTCACTTTCGACTGCTCTTAAAGGATCTTGATTTTTCAGTTCGTCTTTCTTTTTCTCTTACTCTTTAAATTCATCTTATCTTCATCTCCTCCTTGATCTGTCTCTTTCTGTTTCACTTTCTCTTTCTTTTCTCTTGTTTTTTCTCTTCCTCGTTCTATTTGCGTTTATCTTCATCTCTGTCTGCACCTTGATCTTTATCTTAATTTTTTCTTTTTCTCTCTTTTTTCTTCTATTTCTCGTTCTATTACCATCATTCTTTCTATTTCCTTTTCTCCTTCTATTCCTTTCAATTCCTTTTTTTTTCTCTTTCACTTTCGACTGCTCTTAAAGCTTGATCTTTCAGTTTGTCTTTCTTTTTCTCTTGCTCTTTAAATTCATCTTATCTTCATCTCCTTCTTGATCTGTCTCTTTCTGCTTCACTTTCTCTCTCCTTTCTCTTGTTTTTTCTATTCCTCGTTCTATTTGCGTTTATCTTCATTTCTGTCTGCACCTTGATCTTTATCTTAATTTTTCTTTTTCTCTCTCTTTTTTCTTCTATTTCTCATTCCATTACCATTATCCTTTCAATTTCCTTTTCTCCTTCTATTCCTTTCAATTTCTGTTTTTTTTTCTCTTTCACTTTCGACTGCTCTTAAAGGATCTTGATCTTTCAGTTCGTCTTTCTTTTTCTCTTACTCTTTAAATTCATCTAATCTTCATCTCCTCTGCTTCACTTTCTCTCTCTTTTCTTCTATTTCTCATTCCATTACCATTATCCTTTCTATTTCCTTTTCTCCTTCTATTCCTTTCATTTTTTTTTCTCTTTGACTTTCGACTGCTCTTAAAGCTTGATCTTTCAGATCGTCTTTCTTTTCCTCTTACTCTTTAAATTCATCTTATCTTCATCTCCTCCTTGATCTGTCTCTTTCTGCTTCACTTTCTCTCTCTTTTCTCCTGTTTTTTTTTCTCTTCCTCGTTCTATTTGCGTTTATCTTCATTTCTGTCTGCACCTTGATCTTTATCTTAATTTTTCTTTTTCTCTCTCTTTTTTCTTCTATTTCTCATTCCATTACCATTATCCTTTCTATTTCCTTTTCTCCTTCTATTCCTTTCAATTTCTGTTTTTTTCTCTTTCACTTTCGACTGCTCTTAAAGGATCTTGATCTTTCAGTTCGTCTTTCTTTTTCTCTTACTCTTTAAATTCATCTCATCTTCATCTCCTCCTTGATCTGTCTCTTTCTGCTTCACTTTCTCTCTCTTTTCTCTTCCTCGTTCTAGTTGCGTTTATCTTCATCTCTGTCTGCACCTTGATCTTTATCTTATTTTTTTTCTTTTTCTCTCTCTTTTTTCTTCTATTTCTCATTCCATTACCATTATCCTTTCTATTTCCTTTTCTCCTTCTATTCCTTTCATTTTTTTTCTCTTTGACTTTCGACTGCTCTTAAAGCTTGATCTTTCAGATCGTCTTTCTTTTTCTCTTACTCTTTAAATTCATCTTATCTTCATCTCCTCCTTGATGTGTGTCTTTCTGTTTCACTTTCACTCTCTTTTCTCTTCCTCGTTCTATTTGTGTTTATCTTCATCTCTGTCTGCACCTTGATCTTTATCTTCATTTTTCTTTTTCTCTCTTTTTTCATTCGCTTCCGTATATTTCCTTACGGGTTCGGATGTTTCTCTTTTTTGTTATTCATCTCTTTCTCATTCTTCCAAATTGAATACATTTCTCTCTACATTTCGTTTTCTCTTTCTCTCTGCATTTTTATCTTCATCTCCACATTCATTTTTTTTATTTGTCCTCCTCTTTCTATTTATCTTTTATATCTGCCTTCACTTTCACACTTTCAGTTTCCTCTTTTTTTGTATTCTCTTTTTAACTTTCGTCTTTTCCTCACGGTTTTGGATCTTTCTTTTTGGCTCCTTCGCTTTCTTCATCTCTTTCCATTTTTGTTAGCTTTTCCTCTTCTCTTTCACTTATCTTAAATGGTTTGGATCTTTGAATTTTCCTTTCACTTTTTATTTATCTTATCCTCATCTTCGTCTGCAGCTCCTCCTACATCTTCCTCTTTCTCCCTCTATTCACTTTCACTTCGATCTATTCCTCACGGGTTTGGATCTTTCTCTTTGTCGTTCTTCACCCCTTCTTCTTGGTCTATTCCTTTCTTTTTGTCCTTCTCCTTACAGTTTCATTAACCCTCTAGATTTCCTTTTCAGCTTGTTTTATCTTTTCCTTTTAATTTTTTTTTCTTTCAATTTTGGCATTTCTTACCGGCTTTTAATTTTTCATGTTGTCTCTTTTTATCTTTATCTCCATCGCCACATTCATCTTCTTATTTATTTTCTTTTTCACTTCATTTTTCTCTTTTGTTATCCTCTTTCTATATATTTTCATTTTCTCTGTTCCTTTATTTTCTTTTTCACTTTTTGTCAGGGTTTTGCATCTTTCTCTTTTCCGTTCCATGCCTCTTTCTTCTTCTCCTTTTCGCCGTTCTCATTTACCCTTCTCTTCCCCTTTCTTTTCACACTTTCAGCCCATTATTCTATTGACTCTGTTTCACTTTTGCTATTTCTTATTTCACACTGATCAAAAAAACAAATAAAAAGATAGAAAGATGCAATAATAAAAAGTATAAAAGAACAAAAGGAAAATGTGTGAAATGTGTGTTTCACAAATAAAATAAACATTATGCTTCACTGGCATTTCCCTGACCACTTTATTCTGGTGGAGGTACGTAAAACTATTACACTCGGTGTCGCCTCCTAGGTAATTTGTTTCTTGTCTTACCACAACTACAATAGCCGCTTTGGTTCGAAAGTTTGCGTAAAATAAAAAAAAAAGCACCAATTGGTGCAACAGCCATCATCGCGAACGTGGAAAGCAACTTCTAACAGGATCGCATAAACGACAAGAGCTCTCGATCATGAAAGTATGACCTAACTTCACACCGGTGTTGTTGGACGGCGACTATTCGTTGCAACGAACTGAAAATTATCCTCAGATCCTACCAGCATCGCATAAGTTGGAGGAAGTGCGAGATTCTGACCGGATTTTGCGGAATTGGTTCGTGCTGGCACAAACAAAGCGAGAATCGCTTTCTACCAGGATCACATAAACGCGAGGAGCTTTCTGTCGTTCATAAATTTGAATTTCTCAAAAACACTGCAATTTTATGCAACCAGTTATACAATAAAGTGTGAAGTTAGGAGTAAAATTAAACCCCCTTGCACAGAGAACTGTGAAGTTGGTTAATCATAAAACGAATAGCGTGAAGTTAGGCGATTTGCAAATACCCCATTTTTACTCCTTAGAGTTCCCCGCGTTTATGCGATCCTGGTAGAAATTGCTTTCCACGTTTTCGATGATGGCTGCGCGTCTGTAAACCAAAGCCAAGGCAACAATTTTATGAATTTTATGCTTCGTGCGCTCGAGACGAGCCGAGTTCATTTGTGCCTGTATGTTGTATACTATGCTTTTTCGACAACAGAAAACAGATTGTCCAACGATATTTTTCTATCTGTCAAAGTACAAAATCTCCCTTTATTCTTCCCTCTCCTTTTTACACGTTCCTATACCCCATGAAGAAACTCCTCGCCGTCGTCGCTCCCGCGTTGACGCCGGCGTCCCGCAGGCCGACCCTCACACACTGCCTCCTCTGCGCCATCATCAGCGACTTCCTGTACAGCTCCTGCGCCTTTCGCTCCATCTCGGATTCGATGATGGCGTCCACCTCCTTGAAGATCTTCTCCGCGGCGAAAGTGATGACGAACAGACACACGGCCAGCGCGCCCACCAGCGACGACAACGCCTTGGGGTGTTTCAATTTGTGGAACTCCGTCAGGATGACGCAGGCCGAGATCAGCTCGCTGACGACGTAGAGGAGGTAGTGGCAGCCCATGAACCAGGTGGTTCTCAGCCCCTGGAGGCCGAAGACTGTTTTGGCGGCGACGTCAGAGGACACTTACTCTTAAAGCGTGTATCGACATGTAGCAGATGTGGAGGGCGATGGAGATGTTCGAGAAGGAGAAGATGGACAGGATTATGAGCTGGTGGGTGTCTTGGATGACGGTGACGTTGGTGGCGATTTGGGGCCTCACGTCGACGTACAGGTTCAGGAAGCCCAGGCAGATTATCAGCGTGCAGATCGTCTGGAGGGGACGGTACAGAAGAGGAAGTGCGGAAGGCGGACTTACCAGGGACGTTACGGTGATCGTGAACAGGATTATTTTGTATTTAATTATTTTCAGCATGACGTCTGTTTGACAGGAATGTTGACGAGTGAAGGAAATCAGCGATTGGCTGGATAAGAAAGAGGTGGAAGTAAAAACCAATAATTTTAGAATTTTAATTCAGAAACTGGAGTGTAACTGAACACATGAGAACTAGAAGAGAAAAAAAAAACAGATAGAAAATTTTTGGGTTTTCGATTAATCTTGTATATTTTTTCTTAAAAGAGAAAAAAGAAATTGAAAGGAATAGAAGGAGATAAGGAAATAGAAACGTTAATTAATGGTAATGGAATGAGAAATAGAAGAGGAAAGCGAAAAAGACAAAAAGAAAGATCTAAACCCGCGAGGAAAAGAGGGAAGTTAAAAGGAAAATAGAAAAAGAAGGAGATCATAGAGGAGATGGAAATGTAGATTGAAGATAAAGGTGTAGAAAGAGGAGACAAAGATAAAGATAAAGGTAAAGACAGAAATAGACAAAGATAATGATAGATATGATATCAAAATTTCAGGGTGTTTAGCTATCAGGAGCTCATGGTCTCAAATTTTCAGATTGTTGTTTCTTAAGATCCCAGCTCTTCAGGTTGTTGGGTTCTCAGGATCTCAAATTTTCAGGTTGTTGGGCTGTCAGGATTTAAAATTTTCAGGTTGTTAGATTCTCAGAATCTCAAGTTTTCAAGTTCTTAGATTCTCAAGATCTCAAAATTTCAAATTATTAGTTCTTAGGATTCCAAATTTTCAGGTTGTCGAGTTCTCAAGAACTCAAATTTTCAGATTGTTGTTTCTTAGAATCCCAGATCTTCAGGTTGTTGGGTTCTCAGGATTTCAAATTTTCAGGTTGTTGGGCTGTCAGGATTTAAAATTTTCAGGTTGTTAGATTCTCAGAAACTCAAGTTTTCAGGTTCTTAAGATTTCAAAATTTCAAATTGTTGGTTATTTGAATTCCAAAATTTCAGGCTGTTGGGTTCTCAAGATCTCAAATTTTCAGGTTGTTAGGTTGTCAAATTTTCAAATTGTTAAACTCCCAGAATCTGAGGTATTGAGGTTCTTAGGTTGTCAAGATCTCCAATTTTCAGATTGTTGTTTCTTAAGATCCCAGATCTTCAGATGGTTGGGTTCTCAGGATCTCAAATTTTCAGGTTGTTGGGCTGTCAGGATTTAAAATTTTCAGGTTGTTAGATTCTCAGAAACTCAAGTTTTCAGGTTCTTAGGTTCTCAAGATTTCAAAATTTCAAATTGTTGGTTCTTTGAATTCCAAAATTTCAGGTTGTTGGGTTCTCAAGATCTCAAATTTTCAGGTTGTTAGGTTGTCAAATTTTCAAATTGTTAAACTCCCAGAATCTGAGGTATTGAGGTTTTTAGGTTGTCAAGATCTCCAATTTTCAGATTGTTGTTTCTTAAGATCCCAGATCTCAGGATTCAAAATTTTCAGGTTCTCAAGATCTCAAAATTTCAAATTCTTGGTTTTTAGAATTCCCAATTTTCAGGTTGTTCGGTTCTTAGGATCTCAAATTTTCAGGTTAGGCTGTCAAATTTTCAAAATGTTAAATTCCCAGAATCTAACTTTTCAGATTCTTAGGTTCTCAGGATCTCAAATTTTGAGGTTAGGTTGTCAAATTTGCAAAATGTTAAATTCCCAGAATCTAACTATTCAAATTCTTAAGTTCTCTAGATCTCAAATTTTCAGATTGTTGTTTCTTATGATCCCAGATTTTCAGGTTGTAGGGATTTCAGGATCTCAAATTTTCAGGTTGTTGGGCTCTCAGGGTTTACAATTTTCAGGTTGTTAGGTTCTTAAGATTTCGCATTTTCAGATTAGTGGTTCTCAGGATTCAAAATTTTCAGGTTCTTAAGTTCTCAAGATCTCAAAATTTCAAATTCTTGGTTCTTAGAATTCCCAATTTTCAGGTTGTTCGGTTCTCAGGATCTCAAGTTTTGAGGTTAGGTTGTCAAATTTTCAAAATGTTAAATTCCCAGAATCTCAACTATTCAGATTCTTAGGTTCTCAAGATCTCAAATTTTCAGATTGTTGTTTCTTATGATCCCAGATTTTCAGGTTGTTGGGATTTCAGGATCTCAAATTTTCATGTTCTTGGGCTCTCAGGGTTTAAAATTTTCAGGTTGTTGCGTTGAGGATCTAATATTGTCATGTTGTTGGACTGTAAGCATTTTAAATTTTCAGATTTTTGTTTATGATCTGAGATTTTCAGGTTGTTGGGCTCAGGATCTCAAATTTTCAGGTTGTTGGGCTCTCAGGGTTTACAATTTTCAGGTTGTTAGGTTCTTAAGATTTCGCATTTTCAGATTAGTGGTTCTCAGGATTCAAAATTTTCAGGTTCTTAAGTTCTCAAGATCTCAAAATTTCAAATCCTTGGTTTTTAGAATTCCCAATTTTCAGGTTGTTCGGTTCTTAGGATCTCAAATTTTCAGGTTAGGTTGTCAAATTTTCAAAATGTTAAATTCCCAGAATCTAACTTTTCAGATTCTTAGGTTCTCAGGATCTCAAATTTTGAGGTTAGGTTGTCAAATTTGCAAAATGTTAAATTCCCAGAATCTAACTATTCAAATTCTTAGGTTCTCAAGATCTTAAATTTTCAGATTGTTGTTTCTTATGATCCCAGATTTTCAGGTTGTAGGGATTTCAGGATCTCAAATTTTCAGGTTGTTGGGCTCTAAGGGTTTACAATTTTCAGGTTGTTAGGTTCTTAAAATTTCGCATTTTCAGATTAGTGGTTCTCAGGATTCCAAATTTTCAGGTTCTTAAGTTCTCAAGATCTCAAAATTTCAAATTCTTGGTTCTTAGAATTCCCAATTTTCAGGTTGTTCGGTTCTCAGGATCTCAAGTTTTGAGGTTAGGTTGTCAAATTTTCAAAATGTTAAATTCCCAGAATCTCAACTATTCAGATTCTTAGGTTCGGAAGATCTCAAATTTTCAGATTGTTGTTTCTTATGATCCCAGATTTTCAGGTTGTTGGGATTTCAGGATCTCAAATTTTCATGTTCTTGGGCTCTCAGGGTTTACAATTTTCAGGTTGTTAGGTTCTTAAAATTTCGCATTTTCAGATTAGTGGTTCTCAGGATTCCAAATTTTCAGGTTCTTAAGTTCTCAAGATCTCAAAATTTCAAATTCTTGGTTCTTAGAATTCCCAATTTTCAGGTTGTTCGGTTCTTAGGATCTCAAATTTTCAGGTTAGGTTGTCAAATTTTCAAAATGTTAAATTCGCAGAATCTAACTATTCAGATTCTTAGGTTCTCAGGATCTCGAATTTTCAGGTTGTTGGGCTCTCAGGATCTCAAATTTTGAGGTTAGGTTGTCAAATTTGCAAAATGTTAAATTCCCAGAATCTAACTATTCAAATTCTTAGGTTCTCAAGATCTTAAATTTTCAGATTGTTGTTTCTTATGATCCCAGATTTTCAGGTTGTAGGGATTTCAGGATCTCAAATTTTCAGGTTGTTGGGCTCTAAGGGTTTACAATTTTCAGGTTGTTAGGTTCTTAAAATTTCGCATTTTCAGATTAGTGGTTCTCAGGATTCCAAATTTTCAGGTTCTTAAGTTCTCAAGATCTCAAAATTTCAAATTCTTGGTTCTTAGAATTCCCAATTTTCAGGTTGTTCGGTTCTCAGGATCTCAAGTTTTGAGGTTAGGTTGTCAAATTTTCAAAATGTTAAATTCGCAGAATCTAACTATTCAGATTCTTAGGTTCTCAGGATCTCGAATTTTCAGGTTGTTGGGCTCTCAGGATCTCAAATTTTGAGGTTAGGTTGTCAAATTTGCAAAATGTTAAATTCCCAGAATCTAACTATTCAAATTCTTAGGTTCTCAAGATCTTAAATTTTCAGATTGTTGGGCTCTCAGGGTTTACAATTTTCAGGTTGTTAGGTTCTTAAGATTTCGCATTTTCAGATTAGTGGTTCTCAGGATTCAAAATTTTCAGGTTCTTAAGTTCTCAAGATCTCAAAAGTTCAAATTCTTGGTTTTTAGAATTCCCAATTTTCAGGTTGTTCGGTTCTTAAGATCTCAAATTTTCAGGTTAGGTTGTCAAATTTTCAAAATGTTAAATTCGCAGAATCTAACTATTCAGATTCTTAGGTTCTCAGGATCTCAAATTTTCAGGTTGTTGGGCTCTCAGGATCTCAAATTTTGAGGTTAGGTTGTCAAATTTGCAAAATGTTAAATTCCCAGAATCTAACTATTCAAATTCTTAGGTTCTCAAGATCTCAAATTTTGAGATTGTTGTTTCTTATGATCCCAGATTTTCAGGTTGTTGGGATTTCAGCATCTCAAATTTTCAGGTTGTTGGGCTCTCAGGGTTTACAATTTTCAGGTTGTTAGCTTCTTAAAATTTCGCATTTTCAGATTAGTGGTTCTCAGGATTCAAAATTTTCAGGTTCTTAAGTTCTCAAGATCTCAAAATTTCAAATTCTTGGTTCTTAGAATTCCCAATTTTCAGGTAGTTCGGTTCTCAGGATCTCAAATTTTCAGATTGTTTCTTATGATCTGAGATTTTCAGGTTGTTGGGCTCAGGATCTCAAATTTTCAGGTTGTTGGGCTCTCAGGGTTTACAATTTTCAGGTTGTTAGGTTCTTAAGATTTCGCATTTTCAGATTAGTGGTTCTCAGGATTCAAAATTTTCAGGTTCTTAAGTTCTCAAGATCTCAAAAGTTCAAATTCTTGGTTTTTAGAATTCCCAATTTTCAGGTTGTTCGGTTCTTAGGATCTCAAATTTTCAGGTTAGGTTGTCAAATTTTCAAAATGTTAAATTCGCAGAATCTAACTATTCAGATTCTTAGGTTCTCAGGATCTCGAATTTTCAGGTTGTTGGGCTCTCAGGATCTCAAATTTTGAGGTTAGGTTGTCAAATTTGCAAAATGTTAAATTCCCAGAATCTAACTATTCAAATTCTTAGGTTCTCAAGATCTCAAATTTTCAGATTGTTGTTTCTTATGATCCCAGATTTTCAGGTTGTTGGGATTTCAGCATCTCAAATTTTCAGGTTGTTGGGCTCTCAGGGTTTACAATTTTCAGGTTGTTAGGTTCTTAAAATTTTGCATTTTCAGATTAGTGGTTCTCAGGATTCAAAATTTTCAGGTTCTTAAGTTCTCAAGATCTCAAAATTTCAGATTGTTGTTTCTTATGATCCCAGATTTTCAGGTTGTTGGGTTCTCACAGGATCTCACATTTTCATGTTGTTGGGCTCTCAAGATTTAAAATTTTCACGTTGTTAGGTTTCTAGGATCCCAAAATTTCAGGTTGTTGTGTTGAGGATCTAAAATTTTCATGTTGTTGGACTGTAAGTATTTTAAATTTTCAGATTTTTGTTTCTTATGATCTGAGATTTTCAGGTTGTTGGGCTCAGGATCTCAAATTTTCAGGTTGTTGGGCTCTCAGGGTTTACAATTTTCAGGTTGTTAGGTCCTTAAGATTTCGCATTTTCAGATTAGTGGTTCTCAGGATTCAAAATATTCAGGTTCTTAGGTTCTCAAGATCTCAAAATTTCAAATTCTTGGTTCTTAGAATTCCCAATTTTCAGGTTGTTCGGTTCTCAGGATCTCAAATTTTCAGGTTAGGTTGTCAAATTTTCAAAATGTTAAATTCCCAGAATCTCAACTATTCAGATTCTTAGGTTCTCAAGATCTCAAATTTTCAGATTGTTGTTTCTTATGATCCCAGATTTTCAGGTTGTTGGGATTTCAGGAGCTCAAATTTTCATGTTCTTGGGCTCTCAGGATTTAAAATTTTCAGGTTGTTAGGTTTTTAGGTTCCCAAAATTTCAGGTTGTTGGGTTGAGGATCTAATATTGTCATGTTGTTGGACTGTAAGTATTTTAAATTTTCAGATTTTTGTTTCTTATGATCTGAGATTTTCAGGTTGTTGGGCTCAGGATCTCAAATTTTCAGGTTGTTGGGCTCTCAGGGTTTACAATTTTCAGGTTGTTAGGTTCTTAAGATTCCGCATTTTCAGATTAGTGGTTCCCAGGATTCCAAATTTTCAGGTTCTTAAGATCTCAAAACTCCAAATTGTTGGTTCTTAGGATTCCAAATTATTAGGTTGTTCGGTTCTCAGGATCTCAAATTTTCAGGTTAGGTTGTCAAATTTTCAAAATGTTAAATTCCCAGAATCTCAACTATTCAGATTCTTAGGTTCTCAAGATCTCAAATTTTCAGATTGTTGTTTCTTATGATCCCAGATTTTCAGGTTGTTGGGATTTCAGGATCTCAAATTTTCATGTTCTTGGGCTCTCAGGATTTAAAATTTTCAGGTTGTTAGGTTTTTAGGTTCCCAAAATTTCAGGTTGTTGGGTTGAGGATCTAATATTGTCATGTTGTTGGACTGTAAGCATTTTAAATTTTCAGATTTTTGTTTCTTATGATCTGAGATTTTCAGGTTGTTAGGTTCTTAAGATTTCGCATTTTCAGATTAGTGGTTCTTAGGATTCCAAATTTTCAGGTTCTTAAGTTCTCAAGACCTCAAAATTTCAAATTCTTGGTTCTTAGAATTCCCAATTTTCAGGTTGTTCGGTTCTCAGGATCTCAAATTTTCAGGTTAGGTTGTCAAATTTTCAAAATGTTAAATTCCCAGAATCTCAACTATTCAGATTCTTAGGTTCTCAAGATCTCAAATTTTCAGATTGTTGTTTCTTATGATCCCAGATTTTCAGGTTGTTGGGATTTCAGGATCTCAAATTTTCATGTTCTTGGGCTCTCAGGATTTAAAATTTTCAGGTTGTTAGGTTTTTAGGTTCCCAAAATTTCAGGTTGTTGGGTTGAGGATCTAATATTGTCATGTTGTTGGACTGTAAGCATTTTAATTTTTCAGATTTTTGTTTCTTATGATCTGAGATTTTCAGGTTGTTAGGTTCTTAAGATTTCGCATTTTCAGATTAGTGGTTCTTAGGATTCCAAATTTTCAGGTTCTTAAGTTCTCAAGACCTCAAAATTTCAAATTCTTGGTTCTTAGAATTCCCAATTTTCAGGTTGTTCGGTTCTCAGGATCTCAAATTTTCAGGTTAGGTTGTCAAATTTTCAAAATGTTAAATTCCCAGAATCTCAACTATTCAGATTCTTAGGTTCTCAAGATCTCAAATTTTCAGATTGTTGTTTCTTATGATCCCAGATTTTCAGGTTGTTGGGATTTCAGGATCTCAAATTTTCATGTTCTTGGGCTCTCAGGATTTAAAATTTTCAGGTTGTTAGGTTTTTAGGTTCCCAAAATTTCAGGTTTTTGGGTTGAGGATCTAATATTGTCATGTTGTTGGACTGTAAGCATTTTAAATTTTCAGATTTTTGTTTCTTATGATCTGAGATCTTCAGGTTGTTGGGCTCAGGATCTCAAATTTTCAGGTTGTTGGGCTCTCAGGGTTTACAATTTTCGGGTTGTTAGGTTCTTAAAATTTCGCATTTTCAGATTAGTGGTTCTCAGGATTCAAAATTTTCAGGTTCTTAAGTTCTCAAGATCTCAAAATTTCAAATTCTTGGTTATTAGAATT
The DNA here is from genome assembly GCA_963583935.1 of Diaperis boleti. Classification (NCBI taxonomy): domain Eukaryota; kingdom Metazoa; phylum Arthropoda; class Insecta; order Coleoptera; family Tenebrionidae; genus Diaperis; species Diaperis boleti. The sequence continues at coordinate 1,746,303 of OY757242.1, forward strand.
CCCAATTTTCAGGTAGTTCGGTTCTCAGGATCTCAAATTTTGAGGTTAGGTTGTCGAATTTTCAAAATGTTAAATTCCCAGAATCTCAACTATTTAGATTCTTAGGTTCTCAAGATCTCAAATTTTCAGATTGTTGTTTCTTATGATCCCAGATTTTCAGGTTGTTGGGATTTGAGGATCTCAAATTTTCATGTTTGGGATCTCAGGATTTAAAATTTTCAGGTTGTTAGGTTTTTAGGATCCTAAAATTTCAGGTTGTTGGGTTGAGGATCTAATATTGTCATGTTGTTGGACTGTAAGTATTTTAAATTTTCAGATTTTTGTTTCTTATGATCTGAGATCTTCAGGTTGTTGGGCTCAGGATCTCAAATTTTCAGGTTGTTGGGCTCTCAGGGTTTACAATTTTCGGGTTGTTAGGTTCTTAAGATTTCGCATTTTCAGATTAGTGGTTCTCAGGATTCCAAATTTTCAGGTTCTTAAGTTCTCAAGATCTCAAAATTTCAAATTCTTGGTTCTTAGAATTCCCAATTTTCAGGTTGTTCGGTTCTCAGGATCTCAAATTTTTAGGTTAGGTTGTCAAATTTTGAAAATGTTAAATTCCCAGAATCTCAACTATTCAGATTCTTAGGTTCTCAAGATCTCAAATTTTCAGATTGTTGTTTCTTATGATCCCAGATTTTCAAGTTGTTGGGATTTCAGGATCCCAAATTTTCATGTTGTTGGGCTCTCAGGATTTAAAATTTTCAGGTTGTTAGGTTTTTAGGATCCCAAAATTTCAGGTTGTTGGGTTGAGGATCTAATATTGTCATGTTGTTGGACTGTAAGCATTTTAAATTTTCAGATTTTTGTTTCTTATGATCTGAGATTTTCAGGTTGTTAGGTTCTTAAGATTTCGCATTTTCAGATTAGTGGTTCTTAGGATTCCAAATTTTCAGGTTCTTAAGTTCTCAAGATCTCAAAATTTCAAATTCTTGGTTCTTAGAATCCCCAATTTTCAGGTTGTTCGGTTCTCAGGATCTCAAATTTTCAGGTTAGGTTGTCAAATTTTCAAAATGTTAAATTCCCAGAATCTCAACTATTCAGATTCTTAGGTTCTCAAGATCTCAAATTTTCAGATTGTTGTTTCTTATGATCCCAGATTTTCAGGTTGTTGGGATTTCAGGATCTCAAATTTTCATGTTCTTGGGCTCTCAGGATTTAAAATTTTCAGGTTGTTAGGTTTTTAGGTTCCCAAAATTTCAGGTTGTTGGGTTGAGGATCTAATATTGTCATGTTGTTGGACTGTAAGCATTTTAAATTTTCAGATTTTTGTTTCTTATGATCTGAGATCTTCAGGTTGTTGGGCTCTCAGGGTTTACAATTTTCAGGTTGTTAGGTTCTTAAGATTCCGCATTTTCAGATTAGTGGTTCCCAGGATTCCAAATTTTCAGGTTCTTAAGTTCTTAAGATCTCAAAACTCCAAATTGTTGGTTCTTAGGATTCCAAATTATTAGGTTGTTCGGTTCTCAGGATCTCAAATTTTGAGGTTAGATTGTCAAATTTTCAAAATGTTAAATTCCCAGAATCTCAACTATTCAGATTCTTAAGTTCTCAAGATCTCAAATTTTCAGATTGTTGTTTCTTATGATCCCAGATTTTCAGGTTGTTGGGATTTCAGGATCTCAAATTTTCAGGTTGTTGGGCTCTCAGGATTTAAAATTTTCAGGTTGTTAGGTTTTTAGGATCCCAAAATTTCAGGTTGTTAGGTTGAAGATCTAATATTTTCATGTTGTTGGACTGTAAGTATTCCAAATTTTCAGATTGTTGTTTCTTATGATCTGAGATTTTCAGGTTGTTGGGCTCAGGATCTCGAATTTTCAGGTTGTTGGGCTCTCAGGATTTAAAATTTTCAGGTTGTTCGGTTCGTAAGATTTCGCATTTTCCAATTGTTGGTTCTCAGGATTCAGGTTCTCAAGGTCTCAACATTTCAAATTGTTTCTTAGGATTATAAATTTTCAAGTTGTTCGGTTCTCAGAATCTCAAATTTTCAGGTTGATAGGTTGTCAAATTCCCAGAATCTCAGCTGTTCATGTTCTTAGGTTCTCAAGATCCCAGATTTTGAAGTTGTTGGGTTCTCAGGATCTCACATTTTCATGTTGTTGGACTCGGGATTTAAAATTTTCAGGTTGTTAGGTTTTTAGGATCTCAAAATTTCAGGTTGTTGTGTTGAGGATCTAAAATTTTAATGTTGTTGGATTCGTCAGTATTTCAAATTTTCAGATTGTTAGTTTCTCAAGATTCTCAAATTTCGAGGTGGTCAGATTCACAGACTTTTAATCTCTAATGTTTTCAGGTTCGTTCTTAAGTTCTCAAGATCTCAAATGTTCAGGTTCCTCGGTCCTCAGGATCTCAAATTTTCAACTTATTAGATTCTGAAGAATCTCTGATTTCGAGGTGGTGAAAGTTCTTTTATTTTCTAAGGTTCTAAGATCTCAAATTTTCAGTGAAATTCGGAGGCTTTCAAGGTCTTTGGTTCTCGAATTTTCAGGTCATTAGGTTCTCAAAATCTTAAATTTTCACATTGTTGGTTCTTAGGATCCCAAAGTTTTAGGTCGTTGGATTTTCAGGTTTTTGGGTTCTGAGAAACTAAAAATTTTCATGTGGTTAGATTGTCAGGATATCAATATTTCAGATTGTTAGTTTCACAAGATTCTCAAATTTCGAGATGGTTAAATTCTCAGGCTTTTCGGTTCTCAAATCTTCACGTTGTTGGGTCCTCAAAACCTAAAATTTATTTTCAAATTGTCGGTTCTCATGATCTCAAATTTTCAGGTTATTGAATTCTCAGTATCTCAAATTTCCAGATTATTAGGTTTCTACGATCTCAAAATTTCAGGCTGTTGGGTTCTAATGATCTTAAAATTTAGGATCCAAAATTTTCAGGTTTTTGGGTTCTGAGGAACTCGAAATTTTCATGTCGTTAGATTGTCAGGATTTCAAATTTTCAGATTGTTAGTTTCACAAGATTCTCAAATTTCGAGATGGTTAGAGTCTCAGGCTTTTAATTCTCAGGTCCTCAAGATCCCGAACTCTCAGATTTTTCAGTCCTCAGGATCTCAATTTTTCAATTTATTAGACTCTGAAGAATCCCTAATTTCGAGGTACTGAAATTTTCAAGCTCCCAATTTCTAAGGTTCTCAAATCTTCAGATGTTGGGTCCTCAAAACCTAAAATTTATTTTCAAACTCTGTTGCTGGAAACGGATCCGGAAGCTGCTGTGGCCGTGTTCCAGGAGGCAAATTTCAAGCAGTTTATCTTCAGATGCAGAGCCAAGAGGCAGATTTACAATGTAACAATGTTTGGGTTTGTGTGTTGTGATAAAATCTGTCGTTACAGGATGAGGAACGACTACAGGTTGTCGTTGTCGATGTGGAAGATAACGATTCTTCGTATCTGTGCCGTAAAGTGGAGGAGATGCTCCATGCATAGTATATCTAGTTGTATCTAGTAACATTTATTTTTCGAGTCCGTTGTTTACCCTCGCGCGATAAGATAATACCCACAATTACCATGGATTAACCCACAATAAAGAAATAAAACACCTTCTTGCGACAGTCAGTTCCGGGATGTCGACACCGACGATGGAGTTTCCCTACGTTATCAAGAAAGTCCGACCGAAATGGTACCGACGCGTGGGTACCCCCAGCCAATCTCAGTCTCGTCATTTGCAGGGCCACCAACGGTAAACATACCATCCACAGATTCATGACCAAGGGGGGACACTTGAACCTGCAGCTCAGCCACGTTCCTTACTACAAGTACTTCCGCTTCACCAAGGACTTCGCCAACACTCTGGTATCCATACGGTGGCGATGGGTGACCCTCCTCGTGATCCTCACCAACGTCTTCTTCTACCTGCTCTTCGCCGGGCTGTGGGCGGCGGACGCCTGGCTGAGCGGCGACTTCAACCGCCGGAAGACCGCCAACTTCTGCGTCTCCCATTCGCAGTACTTCACCGGGTACTTGTTGCTCAGCATCGAGACTCTAACCACCACCGGGTACGGGTACCTGTACCCCACAGAACACTGCCACTTCGCGTGGGTCAACCTCACCATGAGCACCATCATCTCGATACTCCTAGACGGTGCTTTCATTTCGGTGGTCTTCCTCAAGATCTGCAAGCCGATGAAGACCAACGGTCTCACGTTGTTCAGCAAGAAGTGCGTGGTGTGCCTGAGGAACGGGAGACTTTGTCTTGTTTTTAGGATCGACGATCACTTGAACAAGCACGGGATCGAACCGGAAGTGGCCGTGTACTTCGTCGCGCGGAGCGACCTGAAGGAGAATTTCCACATCGATCTGCAGGAGATCGCGGTGACTTCCAGCGGGATGTTCCTGTGGCCCACGGACGTGGTGCACGAGATCGACGAGCGGAGCCCCTTCTGGGGGTGGTCGGCGAGCGACTTCATGAATAACAGGTAGTGTAAGGGTATGCAACCTAAAATATCTAGTTGTGCAGATTTGAGGTATTTGCGACTCTCTCGGGCACCTCCCTGGTCACCAACCAGTACTCCACCAGTCAAACGTCGTACCTGAACGACGAGATCCTGTGGGGATTCCGATTCAACTCCTGCATGGAGTACAACGAAAAGTCGCAACAATACACCGTCAACAAGGACGTGTTCAAGCTGACGCCTTGCGACACCCCCCTGTGCAGCTCCAGCGCGTTAAGGAAGATCCAGTACGAACTGGAAGCGAGGGACGACTAAATGAGAAAATGAATAAAAACATCTTACTGTCGTATTTATTTACAACAATACTAGCTGAATTCGTTTACCTCTAATAAAATAAATACTTTATACAGTACTGTATTTACTAATTGAAGACGTTATGATCACTGTAACATTTACTGCAATTCGAAAAACACTACTTGATATTACTTTGATTACGGTAATTTCTAGGAAGCGAGGATGCACCAACGTAAAATTATGTACACGACTCTGTACTGTATTTACATGTATGTATTACTATCAGCACCAAAATGATCTCTAATAAACAGCACCCGAATGAAGCTACCCATAAAAAAATAATAAAAAGAGAAAATATCACACGACGAACAAAAAAAAACTATCGCTGTAACAATGTGCCCGACGACGAATACTGCTACTTAAAACAACCCTCCTTTCCGTCCGAACAGCAGCGAGCTCAACGTGCCCAAAGTGGAGGTCTGTTCGGGCTCCGGCAATTTCTTCGTCGCGACGGTGCCCAGATCCGATCGAGTCACTCCCTGTCGCCTCTGCTTCCTAGAGTTCAACTGTTCCAAACGCTTGCTGAGGGCGCCGCTGCCCGGCTTGCCGGGGACCCCCAGCCCGGAGGGCGGTCTCTCTGTGGGAAAAACGTTGTAGAGAACGACGAAAGTGTGTAGACCGGGGCACTCACTTTGTGCGGGTTTGGGTGCGCTTTCCGGGTTCGGCAGCAGGCAGGTGAGTTGTGCCATGGGACTGGTCAGGGCGGGCCTCGTGTAGAGACCGGCTGATATGGAGAGGGCGCCCGGGGCCCCCATGAGGTTGGAGATGCCGATCCGCTCGATCTTGCCGATCAGGCTCTGGAAAACACGGCGGGACGTGAGTGGGAGGAAAACATTTTTTGTTTCAAAGTTCGGTTAAATCTTTCGACCACAGCGGCCTTGATTTTTGGAGGAACTAACTGGGAAAAAAAGTGGGTCAAATTATTAATTCATGCTCAACATCACGTGTGCCATGTTTGTCTAACCCAACCTCAAAAATGTGATAAGCACGCGCAGTAAACGACACATTTGGTTTCCACAGGTAACCTTGATCATAGGTAGAATATATTGGAAACCTAAAACGAATAGAATTTATCATTCAGTTTATCTCCTGTCACTGATTATCAATATCAAACACCAAATCAATAGCGGATTTAGGTTTAAATGTGTTAAATATTTTGTATCAAGTGTTTATAATCATGTTACCTGTGGATAACAAAGTTTGAGAATTTTGAAATTTCTGTCATCTGTCATCAAAATTTTCAAAATGGCGCCCAATAGAAGTATGGAAAAATAATTAGTAAACCAGCTAAATTAGTAAAACCATAAAATCAAAAAGCATGCATATGTACACTTTATTTTTAACAAAACCCCAACAGAGTCTCAGCGGCATCCATCTTCAAGGTCAGTCCCAGCCTGCGCATGCAACTGCAAATCACTCTAAACAAAGTTAAACAAAGTGGGGAGCATCTCCTTTACCTCCTCTCTCTGCATCTTGCCGCGCTTCCCCTTGATCTTCTTCTTCGCCCCGCCCCCGACGACCGTGTCCTTGATGAACTGCGGCACGGAGCTCAGGATCAGCTGCGGGAAGCTGAGGGGCTCCGGCGACTGGCTGCGCGAGTGGCCGGGCGTCTCGTCGGGGCTGTTGCAGGGCGTGGCCGTGGGCGTGAAGCTGTTGGCGCCGCAGGGGGTGTTGAAGGCGGAGGGCGTGGCCGCTTTTATGCCTGCGGAAAAAGAGGCGCGGTTACGGCGTTGCGGGCGGAGGTGCTACTACTACCTCTCTCGTTGAGTATCTTCGCCAAGCCGTACGTCGTCGAGAAGGTGCTGCAGGAGTTTCGCCGACTCAACTGACCCGGGGTCTGCGGCGGCGAGTTCTGGATGCTCGAGCAGACCGACGCGACCCTGCTGCCGCGGTTGCTGGGCGTGACGAAGGTGCCGTCGTCGGGGTGCATCACCGTGCTGTTGGTGAGCGTGTACGTCGGCGCCAGCGAGTCGAACATCTTTCCGGGGTTCGCGTACTCCTCGTCCTCCTCTAAGTCGCTTAGGCCGTACGACTCCAGACCCATCTCCTCGAGCTCCTTGCCGCCCCTGATCTTCACGCCGGGGCGCTCCTCGAGGAGGCCCCCGAAAGTGGGTTGCGCGAGTTGCGACCAATGGTGGAGGGTTTGGGAGCCCTCCATGGGCTTGACGATCTGCAGCTTCTCGGGCAGTTTCCAGCCCATGTACGGTCCGGAGCCGGTGGACATCAGACTGTCGGGGGTGCGGCAGCCGAACGGGAGGTAGGTGTCGCCTTCGTAGCCCCCGAAGGTGGGGCCGTGCTGCAGGTTGGCTCGTCGGGCTAGAACCTCGCCGGGGGTGAGGCGCCTGAGAGCGGCTTCGAGGTCGGCGGCCCCGGGGACACCGGGGATGCCTTTCTGGGGGCCGGAGGGATACCCTTCGTCGGAGTCGGTCTGACTGAACTCCGTGTCGGACTGGCCGGTGGAGTCGATGCTGGGGTAGCCGAGGGAGCTGCTGCTGTAGATGGAGCCCGACGATCGCCGCATGTCGCTGGTGTTCGCGCGGATGCTCATCCTGGGCCCCGCGCCGCCCATGCTGGAGCTGCTGACGAAGCCCCCGATGCCCGAGTGTAAACTGCCCAGGCTGTCGGCGCTGCTGAGGGAGTTCTGCGACGCGCAGCGAACGGTCTCGAAGACCCTCTTGTATTGGGGCCTGAAATCAAATAACGTTTGTAACACGGTCGTGAAGACTGTTGTTGACATACACCACGTCCGGGTTGGAGATCCCCGAGTCGGTGCTCAGCTCCGAGTGCATCGACATCTCTAGTTCGTTCTGGAGGCTGTCGAACGGCTGGGAGCCACCACCGAGAGAGGAGAACATGGCGATCCGAGCCCCCGGCATCTGCTTCTTCCTGAGCTTCCTCAGTTGTTCCTGAGTGTCTCGCAGCAAGGCCTCCACCTCGTAGTATCTGGCCTTGAACTCGGATAGCTCTATAGCCAAGCTACCCTGATTATCTTTGGTGATCTGGAGCAGCCCGCTCAGCTCGTCGTTGTCGATCATGTACTTCTTCAGCTTCTCCTCTAGGGCCTGCAGCTGCGACTGCAACGTGAGTATCTGCTCGTGCTGCATCCTGTTGGTGTCCTTCTGGCGATCCAGCTCGTCCTCTAGGTATCCCATACTGGTGTTGGCGCAAGCTGTAATCACCCTTTCGTCACAAACCGCGTCCGGACGATCACGGCAAAACTTACTTAACTGTCCTGTTAAATCTTTCAGCAACATCCGCTCTTGCGCCTCGACGTCCTCCGTGTCCTTCGCCAGGCGGTTGTACTCGTTCTTCAGAGCCTTATTCTCATCTTGGAGACCGGCTGCGAACAAGCACAAACACCAGATTAATCTCGCGGGGTCGTTGCCAACGGGAAAAAATAGAACGGGAAGTGAGCGTCGCGTACCCATTCTTTTTTGCATCAACTCCAGATTGATCTTCCCGCTAGAACCGGCCTCGAAGACCGATTCGTCCATGTCGTTGGTGAGTATCTGGATGAGCTCCGTCTTCTTCTGCACCTCATGGCTGAGCTGCGTTATCTTCTCTAGGGCCGATTTCAGGTCGGTTTCCAGGGAGGCGATGGTGTTCTCGAGCTTGCTGTTGGTCTGAAGGAGTTCCTTGCCGATGCGAGCCGTCAGTTCCAAGTCTTTTTCTTTCTGCGCGACGCGAGATTAAATCGAGCGTGTTTTGACTGAACGCGACTCTAGAATGTGGACGCACTCGTTGATAATACGATTGCTTGAATTCCGAGAATCATCATTCCGACACAACAAATACTCGACGAGTGCGTCCCGGACCGCAACCCTTTTCACTCACCTCTTCCAGAAGCCTAGTGACCGCTTCTATGTCATCGTAGGTCTTGGTCATTTGGCTCACCCGGTTACTACATAGAACTAAACAAGCGAGATCATTCATTCCGACCGACAACAAAATATTTCGCCGATATCCCGCATTAAATACGAGATAAAGTCGTAACAAAAGACAGATACGTTATCGCTGGAGCTTACATGTTTTGGAAGATGATTATTATCAATCGCGAATGTGGTCGGTCAATATTGACACCTTAACCTGTTTCGCGTGTGTTTACGTCGTTACGTAAGTCAGAGAGCCGTCCGGACGCTCGAATAGAACATCTAAACAAATGAGTGTAAAGTTAGTTACCGCCTCCGCTCTTGTTACCTCATTCCATCGAGTTTAGTATCGATGGTCACGAGCGCTTGAATAGGTCATAATTGTCGAGCTATTAATTTCAAGACTGAGCAGCAGAGCGTGGCGGAAGGTCGGCCGATTTTTGACTGCGGTTACAGATTGATTGGTGCTGTTAAGCGACCTAGAAGTTATTTACTTAAATTAATTTCCATGTAATTGGGGTGAACACCGAAGATGCTTTACATACTTCCTCTTACTTTTATGACATCTCTAAACTTGAGCTTCCCCGTTGCTGACACTGTTCTTCTTTCAGTTTTCGACCTTGCGATTACGTGTTCACTGACCGACGCAAGTTTTTCTTGTCCTGTTTTCGGTTCTGGTTTTGCTTCAAAAAATTTTGTTTTCACTCTTCTATGTTTCTATATTTAGCAATTAATCTCAAGTTTATAGTTTCCTCGTAAATCTAGGCGGCCTAGATCTCAGAAAGTAATGCCAGAGACATAATTATGTTTTGACTATCTTGACAAAATCGGTCATAACCTCAAATATGTCAGATCTTTTTTTTGAAGTTTTATTTTTTGAAATGCAATAACAAAAAACTAAAAGATAAGAAGATAAGAAATAAGAAAGCAAACACATTTTTAGGCTTTATGGCTATCGGAATTTTGAAATTTCTAAACGATATTCCGAACTTTTGGAATTACGGTGTTTACATACTTCTAAATTAAAAATAAGATATTACGGAAATACCTGATAGGAAATTACGGAATTAGGTTATTACGCTACAGGAATTTACGAAATTGCTAAATTACGGAATTACGAAAGCACGGTATTTCTAAATTACATAATTATGGAATGATGAAATTAAGGACTTATCGAATTACGAAATTATGGAATAAAAATTTCTAAAATTATGAAGTTCCATACTTGCGAAATTATTAATAGCAAATTACGGAATTTCGCAATAGGGAACTGCAGAATGATTGAATTATAGTATTATGAAATTAGGAATTTAAGGAATTATGGAATTACAAAATTGGAAATTATGAAATGTTGGAAATACGATGTTAGAAAATTATAAAATGAAGTTGTAAATTTACGAAATTTCTAAATTACGAAATTATAAAACTGCGAAATTTCTAAATTACATGATGGGGAATTTCGGAATTATTATACTACGGTATTTCTAAAGTTAGGCAATTACAGAAATTATGAAAAACGATGTTAGAAAATTATACAATGAAGTTGTAAATTTACGAAATTTCTGAATTACGAAACTACGTAATTTCGCCATATTTTATAGAACTACGGAATGATCAAATCGAATTACGAAATCGCTGAAATTATTTTGGAATTATGAAATGTTGGAAATACGATTTCGGAATTACAAAACTAAGATATTTATAAATTAGAGAATTACGAAATTATGAAAATACGAAGTTTGGGAATTAATTATGAAATGTTGCAAATACGATGTCACAAAATTATAAAACGACGAAATTTCTAAATTACGGAATTACGAAAATATGGAATTACCAAACTATGAATGATGGAATTACGAAATGTTGGAGATACGATGTTAGAAAATTATAAAATAAAGTTATAAATTTCCAAAATTTATAAATTACGAAAATTCCAAATTAGGGAATTACGGAAATTACGGAATTGCGGATTGATGGAATTACTCAAGTGTAGAATTAGGAAAAACTACAAAATGTCTTAATTACGAAATATAGAATGACGAAATTATGAAATAGTGCAGTTTGGGAATTACCAAATTATGAATTATGGAATTACGAAGTTTGTGGTTTATGGAAATGTTGGAAATACCATTTTAGAAAATTATAAAATAAAGGTAGTTATAAATTTGCGAAATTTTTAAATTACGGAATTACGTGATACGAATTTCGGAATTATAAAACTACGATATCTCTAAATTAGGGAATTACGGAATTTATGGAAATATAGAAGTGCAGAATTAAGAAAATATGGAATTATTTGAGTGTAGAATTAAGAATCTATGGAATTATTTAAGTATAGAATTAGGAAAATATGAAATTAGGAATTACAAAATTATGGAATTACGCAATTTTGGAAAAACGATGTTAAAAAATTATAAAATGACGTTAGAAATTTAGGAATTACGTGATAGGGAGTTTCGGAATTTGAGGACGATATTTTTATATTAGAGAATTAAAAAATTATGGAAATCCAGATTTATGGAAATACTGAACGGAAGAATTTGGAAAATATAGAATTACGAAATTATGACACTACATACAAAATTCCTAAATTACGAAACTACGTAATTACGTCATATCGAACTACGGAATTATCAAATTAAGGAATTATGAAATCACTGAAATTATTTTGGAATTATGAAATGTTGGAAATACGATTTCGGAATTACAAAACTACGATATTTATAAATTAGGGAATTACGAAATTATGAAAATACGAAGTTTGGGAATTAATTATGAAATGTTGCAAATACGATGTTACAAAATTATAAAACGACGAAATTTCTAAATTACGGAATTACGGAAATATGGAATTACGAAATTATGGAACAGCGAAATTATGAATGATGGGATTACGAAATGTTGGAGATACGATGTTAGAAAATTATAAAATAAAGTTATAAATTTCCAAAATTTATAAATTACGAAAATTCCAAATTAGGGAATTACGGAAATTACGGAATTGCGGATTGATGGAATTACTCAAGTGTAGAATTAGGAAAAACTACAAAATGTCTTAATTACGAAATATAGAATGACGAAATTATGAAATAGTGCAGTTTGGGAATTACCAAATTATGAATTATGGAATTACGAAGTTTGTGGTTTATGGAAATGTTGGAAATACCATTTTAGAAAATTATAAAATAAAGGTAGTTATAAATTTGCGAAATTTTTAAATTACGGAATTACGTGATACGAATTTCGGAATTATAAAACTACGATATCTCTAAATTAGGGAATTACGGAATTTATGGAAATATAGAAGTGCAGAATTAAGAAAATATGGAATTATTTGAGTGTAGAATTAAGAATTTATGGAATTATTTAAGTATAGAATTAGGAAAATATGAAATTAGGAATTACAAAATTATGGAATTACGCAATTTTGGAAAAACGATGTTCAAAAATTATAAAATGACGTTAGAAATTTAGGAATTACGTGATAGGGAGTTTCGGAATTTGAGGACGATATTTTTATATTAGAGAATTACAAAATTATGGAAATCCAGATTTATGGAAATACTGAACGGAAGAATTTGGAAAATATAGAATTACGAAATTATGGGACTACATACAAAATTCCTAAATTACGAAACTACGTAATTACGTCATATCGAACTACGGAATTATCAAATTAAGGAATTACGAAATCACTGAAATTATTTTGGAATTATGAAATGTTGGAAATACGATTTCGGAATTACAAAACTACGATATTTATAAACTAGAGAATTACGAAATTATGAAAATACGAAGTTTGGGAATTAATTATGAAATGTTGGAAGTACGAAGTTACAAAATTATAAACGACGAAATTTCTAAATTACGGAATTACAAAATTGCGACATTTATAAATTATGGAATTACGTGATAAGGAATTTCGGAAATATGAAAATACGAGATTTTTAAATTAGGGAATTACGAAAATATGGAATTCCAGATTTCCCGAAATACTGAAGTGTAGAATTAGGAAAACATGGAATTACAGGATTACGAAATTATGGAACAACGAAATCATGAAGTTTGGGAATTATGAAATGTTGGAGATACGATGATACAAAATTATAAAACGATGAAATTTGTAAATTACGAAATTATAAAACTGTGAAATTTCGGGATTATAAAACTACCATATTTCGAAATTAGGGAATTACGAAAATATGGAAATAATGAAAATATGGAATTACGGAATTACGAAATGTTGTAAATACGCTGTTACGAAATTGTAAAATGACGAAATTATAGAACTGCGAAATTTTTAAATGATGGAATTAGGCGATACCGAATTTCGGAATTATAAAGCTAAGATATGTATGTATTTCTAAATTAGGGAATTACGAAAATATGAAATTGCAGTTTTATAGTAGTTTACAACTAGCAAAATATGGAATCACGGTATTATGGAACAACAAAATTATGAATCGTGGAATTACAAACTTGGGAACTATGAAACGTTGGAAATACGATGACACAAAATTATAAAACGATGAAATTTGTAAATTACGAAATTATAACACCGCGAAATTTCGGAATTATAAAACTACCATATTTCTAAATTAGGGAATTACGAAAATATAGAAATAATGAAGTGTAGAATTAGGAAAGTATGGAATGACGGAATTACGAAATGTTGTAAATACGCTGTTACGAAATTGTAAAATGACGAAATTATAGAACTGCGAAATTTTTAAATGATGGAATTAGGCGATACCGAATTTCGAAATTATAAAACCAAGATTTGTATGTATTTCTAAATTAGGGAAATACGAAAATATGAAATTGCAGTTTTATAGAAGTTTACAACTAGCAAAATATGGAATCATGGTATTATGGAACAACAAAATTATAAATCGTGGAATTACAAACTTGGGAATTATGAAATGTTGGAAATACGATGATACAAAATTATAAAACGATGAAATTTGTAAATTACGAAATTATAAAACTGCGAAATTTCGGGATTATAAAACTACCATATTTATAAATTAGGGAATTACGAAAATATGGAAATAATGAAGTGTAGAATTAGGAAAATATGGAATGACAGAATTACGAAATGTTGTAAATACGATGTTACGAAATTGTAAAATGACGAAATTATAGGACTGCGAAATTTTTAAATGATGGAATTAGGCGATACCGAATTTCTGAGTTATAAAACTAAGATATGTATTTCTAAATTACAGAATTACGAAAATATGAAATTGCAGTTTTATAAAAGTTTACAACTAGCAAAATATGAAATCACGGTATTATGGACCAACAAAATTATGAATCGTGGAATTACAAACTTGGGAATTATGAAATGTTGGAAATACGATAATACAACAAACAATGAAATTTTTAAATTACGAAATTATAAAACTGAAAATTCGGGATTATAAAACTAGCATATTTCTAAATTAGGGAATTACGAAAATATGGAAATACTCAAGTGTAGAATTAGGAAAATATGGAATTACGGAATTACGAAATGTTGTAAATACGATGTTACGAAATTGTAAAATGACGAAATGATAGAACTGCGAAATTTTTAAATGATGGAATTACGCGATACCGAATTTCGGAATTATAAAACCAAAATATGTATTTCTAAATTAAGAAATTACGAAAATATGAAATTGCAGTTTTATAGAAGTTTACAACTAGCAAAATATGGGATCACGGTATTATGGAACAACAAAATTATGAATCGTGGAATTACAAGCTTGGGAATTATGAAATGTTGGAAATACGATGATACAAAATTATAAAACGATGAAATTTCTAAATTACGAAATTATAAAACTGCGAAATTTCGGGATTATAAAACTACCATATTTCCAAATTAGGGAATCACGAAAATATGAAAATGCAGATTTTTGGAAATACTGAAGTGCAGAATTAGGAAAATATGGAATTACTGAATTACGAAATGTTGTAAATAAGATGTAACAAAATTATAAAACGACGAAATTGCTAAATTACGAATTTATGGAAATACTGAAGTGTAGAATTAGGAAAAAATGTAATTACGGAATTACAAAATTATGGAATAACAAAATCATGAATTATGGAATTACGAAGTTTGGGAATTATGAAATGTTGGAAATACGGTATTACAAAATTATAAAACGACGAAATTTCTAAATTACAAAATTATAAAACTGCAAAATTTCTAAAACCATGAATTATTGAATTACCAAGTTTGGGAATTATGAAATGTTGGAAATACGATGTTACAAAATTATAAAAGCACACAATTACGTGACAGGGAATTTAGGAATTATGAAACTAGAATATTTTTAAACTAGGGCATTACGAAAATATGTAATTACGGAATTACGAAATTATGGAATAACAAAATCATGAATTATGGAATTACGAAGTTTGGGAATTATGAAATATTGGAAATACGATGTACGAAATTATAATACGACGAAATTTCTAAATTACAAAATCATAAAACTGCGAAATTTCTAAATTCTAAATCAAAATAATGAATTATTGAATTACGAAGTTTGGGAATTATGAAATGTTGTAAATACGATGTTACAAAATTATAAAACGATGAAATTTCTAAATTACGAAATTATAAAACTGCGAAATTTCGGGATTATAAAACTACCATATTTCCAAATTAAGGAATTACGAAAATATGGAAATGCAGATTTATGGAAATACTGAAGTGCAGAATTAAGAAAATATGGAATTACGGAATTATCAAATGTTGTAAATACGATGTAACAGAATTATAAGACGACGCAATTCCTAAATTACGAAATTTCTAAATGATGGAATTACGCGATAGCGAATTTAGGAATTATAAAATTGAAGTTTTATAGAAGTTTACAACTAGCAAAATATGGTATCACGGTATTATGGAACAACAAAATTATGGATCGTAGAATTACGAACTTGGGAATTATGAAATGTTGGAAATACGATGTTACGAAATCATAAAACGATGAAATTTCTAAATTACGAAATTATAAAACTGGGAAATTTCTGAATTATGGAATATCGTGATAACGAATTTCGGAAACATGAAACTACGAGATTTCTAAATTTGGGAATTACAAAAATATGGAATTGCAGATTTCTAGAAATACTGAATTAGAAAAATATGGAATTACAGAATAACAAAATTATGGAATTACGAAGTATGTTTATTATAAAATGTTGGAAATACGATGTTATAAAATTATAAAACCACAAAAATTCTAAACTACGAAATTATGAAACTGTGAAATTTTTAAATTACGCAATTACGTGATAGGGAAGAATTTAGGAATTATGAAACAATGCAATTTTTAAATTATAGAATTACGAAATTTTGGGAATGCAGATTTATGGAAATACGATGTTACAAAATTATAAAACAACGAAATTCCTAAATTATGAAATTATAAAACTGGAAGATTTCTAAATGGAATTACACAGTAGAAAATTTCGGGATTATAAAACTTATGAATTAACTTAAATTATGAATCATGGAATTACGAAGTTGGGGAGTGCGAAATTTTGGAAATACGATGTCATAAAATTACGAAATTTGTAAACTACCAAATTATGAAACTGTGAAATTCTAAATTACGGAATTACGTGAAAGAGAATGTAGGAATTATGAAAATACGAAATTTCTAAATTAGGGAATTATGGAAATACGGAATTAAGCTGAAAGCCTGAAACCTGAAATCTGAATGACTAGTTGCGCACCCACCATTTTGTTATAATTTTCTGCTTGTGTATTGCCGTTTTTCTTTCAAAATTTACCATTTCAAAGTTATCAAATTTTCAACACAAATACGTGAATATTTCCTTTTGAACGTCTTACACATTCAATTAGCTAAATTGCGTAAATTTAAAAGAACTGCTCATTAATTCATAGCACTTCGAACACGAGCTCAACCTTGGCCAAACTACACAATATAAAAAAAGACAAACAAAATTGAACCCATCGAGGTTACATGATTGTCACGACCACAAACCGAAATCAGCGATAACGTGTCGGTCCCGACGAGTCAAAAACTGTGTAAAACTTACGAAAATAATTTAGAGTTTCCCGGATCTGGTCCGGAGACAGCTTCAAATCCGCCTCGTCGATCTGCAATGCCGGAGAGGGTATGAACCAGTCCTGGTTTTCGTAACCTGCACATAACAAACATCCACGTTTACCTACTAAACACCTAAACGATCGTATCACAAGACTGCGGCCACTTAACAGTCCTTGAGGAAACGACTCGACAATAATTTTACCATTACGATTTATTACCACGCGTCGATGGTTACCGCTGCCGAATCGACGAATCTCGTACTCTTCTGTTTGTGTTAATTTTCCTTATCACTTATCGCTCCGCGACCCGAATCGCGAGCAAAAAATTCCGCGGCGCTAGTCAAACAAACTCACGAGTCCAGTCGTGTGCGAACTTACCTCCGAACTTGGTGAGAGTGTCGGCCCTCAACTTGTACTTGGGGATCTGCTCTTCCAAAAGACTGATGATCTCGACTTCCGGAAGCGATTCACCACTGCACAGCTCTGGATAAATGAAGAAAATCCGTCATCAATTGAAAAGATCATGTGAAACGGCACAAGGCAAGGCAAGCATTAAAGAAGAAAATATTCAATAGCTATCATAACAGTACAGGCTAAATAGCTCCATTCTCACACTAACAATCGCACATAGGCGCAGATGCTGGAAAGATATAGTGTTTAATCAATTAACTGTAGTTCTTCGTTGGAAAAATCGAGAAAGTAATCTCTGGTATTTATAAGAAACGCGTTGACCGGTTAATTGTCTCGACTTGCGATCCCATTCGAATGGGTGCGGTGAGATCGAGATGTACAGATACGCTAAAGGCAAAGAATATTTCACATAATTATTCCACTTCGTTTCTTCAATAATTACTTAAAACACCGAGTAAAAATATCTAGTCATACCTGACAATTGACACATTGTCAAGTTTGAGGTTAGGTATCATGTCATGTGACCGCATGATCAAGATTAAAATTTACAATACAATTTGTGTACAAGCCTGTGATTTGGTTGTCAGTCGATGGGTGGTTAAAGGCGGCCTTTAAATTTGCACCAAACAAACATAACCTTGCATTTACAAATGTCATTCCGCCAACTTAATTAATTAATTAATAATGTATGACAAGTTGTTAAGTTCTCAAGTTCTCATTTTCACAAGATCTAGGCTGGTAGTCTAGATTCTTAGGCTTTGTCTAGTGTTGTTAAATATTGTTCTCAAAATCCCAGATTTAATAAATTGTCTAGCTTTTAGACTGCTCCCAGACTGCCTAGGTTTCTCAAATTTTCAGCCTGTAAGATTCTCAGGATCCCAGATTTTCATACTGTGAGGTTCTCGATCTATTATTTTCAGGTTGTTGGGTTGTCAGGATCTTAAATTTTCAGGTCGTTAGAATATCTCATTTTCAGGTTGTTAGGTTGTCAAATTTTCAGATTGTTGGGTTCTCAAAATCTTAAATTTTCAGGTTGTTGGGATGTCAAATTTTCAAATGGTTAAATGCCCAGAATCTCAGGTATTCAGGTTCTTAGGTTCTCAAGATCTCAAATTTTCAGATTGTTGTTTCTTAAGATCCCAGATCTTCAGGTTGTTAGTTTCTCAAATATTCAGGTTGTTATGTTTTTAAGATCCCAGAATCTCAGATATTCAGGTCCTTAAGTTCTGAAGATCTCAAATTTTCACATTGTTCATTTTTAGGATCCCAGATCTTCAGGTTGTTGGGTTCTCAGGATCTCAAATTTTCAGGTTGTTGGGCTCTCAGGATCCCAAAATTTTTAAGTTGTTGGATTGTCAGTATTTCAAATTTTCAGATTGCTAGTTTCTCAAGATTCTCAAATTTCGAGGTGGTCAGATACTCAGGCTTTTAATCTCTAAGGTTTTCAGATTCTTAAGTTCTCAAGATATCAAATTTTCAGGTTCCTGGATCCTCAGAATCTCAAATTTCAGGTCGTTAGGTTGACAAATTTTCAGGGTGTTTAGCTATCAGGATCTAAAATTTTCAAGTTGTTAGATTCTCAATCTCACATTTTCAAGTCCTTAGGATCTTTCATTTTCAGGTTATGTTTTGTTAGATTCTAAGATTTCGAGGTGGTCAGATTCTCAAGACGTTTAATTCCTGAAGTTTTCAGGAGGTTCTTAGGTTCTCAAGATTTCGCATTTTCAGATTGTTGGTTCACAGGATTCCAAATTTTCAGGTTGTTAGATTATCAGAATCTCAAGTTTTCTCAAGATTCTCAAATTTCGAGGAGGTCAGATTCACAGACTTTTAATTTCTAAGGTTTTCAGGTTTTTAAGTTTTCAAGATCACGAATTTTCAGGTTCCTCGGTCCTCAGGATCCCAAATTTTCAGGTTGTTGGGCTCCCAGGATTTAAAATTTTCAGGTTGTTATAATCTCTAATTTTCAGGTTGTTAGGTTCTTATGATTTCGCATTTTCAGGTTATTGGTTCTCAAGATTCCAATTTTTCAGGTTCATAGATTTTTATAATCTCAAGTTTTCAGGTTCTTCGGTTCTCAAGATCTCAAAATTTCAATTTGTTGGTTTTTAGGATTCCAAATTTTCAGGTTGTTCGGTTCTCAGGTTCTCAAATTTTCAGGTTGTTAGGTTGTCAAATTTTCAAAATGTTAAATTTCCAGAATCTCAGCTCTTCAGGTTCTTAGGTTCTCAAGATCTCAAATTCTCAGATTATTGTTTTTTAGGATCCCAGATTTTCAGGTTGTTGGGTTGAAGATCTAAAATTTTCATGTTGTTGGATTGTCAGTATTTCAAATTTTTAGATTGTTAGTTTCTCAAGATTCTCAAATTTCGAGGTGGTCAGATTCACACGCTATTAATCCCTAAGTTATTAGGATATCAAATTTTCAGGTTCTTCGGTCCTCAGGATCTCAATTTTTTAAGTTTTTAGATTCTGAAGAATCTCTCATTTCAAGGTGGTGAAATTCTCAAGATTTCAATTTAGAAGGTTTTCAAGCTCTTTGGTTCTCAAATTTTCAGGATGTTAGGTTCTCAAGATGCTAAATTTGCATATTGTTGGTTTTCAGGATCCCTAATTTTCAGGTTGTAAGGTTTTTAGAATCTCAATATTTCAGGTTGTTGAGTTGCCAGGGTCCCAAATTTTCAGGTTGTCAGAATGTCAGGATTTGAGATTTTCAGATTGTTAATTTCTCAAGATTCTCAAATTTCGAGGTGGTTAGAGTCACAGGCTATTAATCTCTAAGGTTTTCAGGTTCTTAAGTTTTCAAGGTCTCAAATTCTCAGGTTCCTCGGTCCTCAGGATCTCAAATTTGCAATTTATTAGGTTCTGAAGAATCTCTGATTTCGAGGTGGTGAAATTCTCAGGATTTAAATTTCTAAGGTTGTTGAATTTTCAAGTTATTAGAATCTCTAATTTTCAGGTTGTTAGGTTCTTAAGATTTCGCATTTTCAGATTAGTGGTTCTCAGGATTCCAAATTTTCAGGTTCTTAGGTTCTCAAGATCTCAAATTTTCAGATTGTTGTTTCTTATGATCCCAGATTTTCAGGTTGTTGTGTTCTCAGGATGTCACAATTTCATGTTGTTAGATTCTCAAATTTCGAGGTGGTCAGATTCACAGACTTTTAATCTCTAAGGTTTTCAGGTTCTTAAGTTCTCAAGATCTCAAATTTTCAGGTTCCTCGGTCCTCAGGATCTCAAATTTTCAACTTATTAGATTCTAAAGAATATCTGATTTCGAGGTGGTGAAAGTTCTTTTATTTTCTAAGGTTTTAAAGTTCTTAGGTTCTCAAGATCTCACATTTTCAGTGAAATTCGGAGGCTTTCAAGCTCTTTGGTTCTCAAATTTTCAGGTTATTAGGTTCTCAAAATCTTAAATTTTCACATTGTTGGTTCATAGGATACCAAAGTTTTAAGTCGTTGGATTTTCAGGCTCTAAAATTTTCAGGTTTTTGGGTTCTGAGGAACTCAAAATTTTCATGTGGTTAGATTGTCAGGATTTCAAATTTTCAGATTGTTACACAAGATTCTCAAATTTCGAGATGGTTAGATTCTCAGGCTTTTAATTTTCAGATTCTCAAGATCCCGAACTCTCAGATTTTTCGGTCCTCAGGATCTCAAATTTATTAGACTGAAGAATTCCTAATTTTGAGGTTGTGAAATTTTCAAGCTCTCAATTTCTCAAGCTTTTCGGTTCTCAAATCTTCATGTTTCATGTATTTATTTATTTTCAAATTGTCGGTTCTCACGATCTCAAAATTTCAGGTTATTGAATTATCAGTATCTCAAATTTACAGATTGTTAGCTTTCTACGATCTCAAAATTTCAGGTTGTTCGCTTCTGAAGATCTTAAAATTTTCATGATGTTAGTTTCTCACGGTGGCCAGATTGTCAGGCTTTTGATTTGTAAGGTTTTCAGGTTCTTGGGTTCTCAGGATCTCAAATTTTCAGGTTTTCGGTCCTCAGGATCTCAAATTTTTAGGTTCTAAACTTCTCAAGGTCTCAAATTTTAAGGTTATTGATTCTCAGGATCTAAAATTTTCAGGTTGTTGGGTTCTCAGGATCTCAAAGTTCCAGTTTGTTGAATTCTCAGTATCTCAAATTATCAGGTTCTCAAGATCTCAAAATTTCAGATTTTTCGGTCCTCAGGATTTCAAATTTTCAATTTATTAGACTGAACAATCCCTAATTTCGAGGTGGTGAAATTTTCAAGCTCTCAATTTCTAAGGTTTTCAAGCTTTTCGGTTCTCAAATCTTCAGGTTGTTGGGTCCTCAAGACCTAAAATTTATTTTCAAATTGTCGGTTCTCACGATCTTAAATTTTCAGGTCATTGAATTCTCAGTATCTCAAATTTTCAGATTGTTCGGTTTTTATGATTTCAAACTTTCAGCTTAGATTCTGAAGATTCTCAGCTTTCGAGATGATGAAACTCTCAGGCTTTCAATTTATCAATTTTCAGGTTCTTTGGTTCTCATCTTTTTAGGTTATCAGATTCACAAGATCTCAAAAATTTCAGAGGTTCATAGGCTGTCAGGATCTCAAATTTTCAGGTTGTTAGATCCTGAAGATTCTCAAATTTCGAGATGGTGAAATTCTTGGACTTTCAATTTCTAAGATGTTCAAGCTCTCTGGATGCAGAATTTTCAGGTTGTTGTTGGATTTTCAGGATATAAAATTTTCAAGTTGCTGGGTTCTAAGGATCTCAAAGTAGTTTTAGGTTATTTTGTTCTCAGTATCTCAAATTTTCTGATTAGATTCTGAAGATTCTCAGCTTTCGACAATGGTGAAATTCTCAGGCTTTGAGCTCCCTGGTTCTCAAATTTTCAGGATCTTGAGTTCACAGAATCTCACATTTTCAGGCTCCTATGTTCTCGAAATCTCAAATTTTAAGGTTATTGTTTCCCAGGATCCAGAATTTTCATTATCTAAAATCTTCAGGCTCTCAAAGTTTCAAGCTGTTGGGTTCTCAGTATCTCAAACCCTATTTTCAGAATTAAATTACCCCGATAAATAATCAAGAGAGCAGCGAGTTTTTATTGGAGATTTCCTCCTCTTTCAGAATATTTTTTTTTGCTACATCCGAGAAAAGTCTTTGTTTATTGCACGCGTAGTGCCACTTTCGACACGTGTTGTATACAATATTTTTCCGACTACATTACTGCCAATTAAGCGGCTCAGATTGAACACGTGCAACAATGATACACTTTTCGGACCCAAACTAATGCGAAAAATATCTGTTTTCGCACGATCGTAGAAATAAATGAATCTTTGGAAGGCGCAGAAATAAGGACAAATATGTTGTATTCATTATCAACTCTAAAGAAAAATTTCAAGACCTTGCTTTCGGATTAAATAAATCATATTATTTGCACTTTTTGTTGGTGCACTTTCATATACTTACTTTAAAAGTCACCTCTAGAATGCATAAACAGAAGTAATATTAGATTGTTCTAGGAGTGTCAATATTGGTGTTGTATCGACAAATTAGTCTTACGTAACTGAACCGCAAGTTTAGTACATTGTTTACTTCCATGTTTGCGTTATAAAATACAGGATGACGAATAAAAATAATTGGGAATTACCGCTAAGTCTGATGAGATCCATGATAAAAAGGTCTTATTGTTAGCCTCATATCTGAGTGCTAAAAATTCTTATCGGCAAGATTTACAACCCAGTTTCTGTGCAACATGACAACATGACAAACCACATATTTATTTATACTCCAGCCATTGCCGTCACATTTTAAAATATCACAAGACATGTATCTATTTTTTCGTCGGTTTTTTAACACCGAATCCGAAACAAATCCTTCGCTTTCACCTTCATCCACTGTAATAAGTGAAATCGAACATTGGTAAACAACTGTTAACTATAACACAATATTGCGGTTGTGAAAGAGCCAACTTGTCGAAGCAGATGACTCCCCGGTTAAATAACGACGATTACATGCTCGGTACGTAAAATTAAATTTGCATACACGACACATCGACGAGAATAGCGGTGGAAGCTTAGATGGTGACTGGTGCTGCGGAAGTTGTGGAACGGAAAAGCGCTGCTAACTACTTACGAACGAGGATGAGTTTCCGAGGGATTTCCGGCGGTCTTTGGAAAAACAAACATGTTACAACGAGAAAATAAATAAAACAATGTCGTGAGAATAAAACTATTTATGCACTGTTGGTCTTGTTGATGGTGAATGAGCGCACTACTAACTGAAGGTTTTCAGTGATGATTAATTCGTGTGAAACGATAAAAACATTTAACATTAAAACAACATTTAACGCATGCACCGCTTTTACAAATTTTCAAATCGTTTTGGGAAATTTATTCACTAAAAATATTTTTGATAACCTTCAATTTGGAACAAAAATCCACAAAACTATAAGAAAAAATAAAAACACATTAAAAAGATTTTCGGAATTACAAGAACCTCTAAACATAGGAGAAAATGAAAATCTATAAAATTGGAAAAAGTTGTATATCCAGAACCCAAAAATCTGAGGACCTAAAAAACTGAATGAGAATTCCAAAATGTTAGAACATGAGAATTTAAAAAATTCAATAATGCCAAAACCCAAAAATTACTTGAGAACCTAAACCTGAAAATATAAGAACCTGAAAGTAGAATCCAAACACGAGTATAAAAACGAGAAAATGAAAAATGGAAGAACATGAAAAAATGAGAAAACAGAACCTAATTAATTGAGTTATTGGAAACATAAAAAACAGAGTTGATAGTTTGGAAAATTGGATTTCCAGAACCCAAAAATCTGAGAACCTAAAAATTTGAGAAACTGAAAGCTGGGACATTGCAAACATGAAAAAGCATGAAAATTCCAAAATGTTAGAACATGAGAATTTGAAAAATTCAATAATGCCAGAACCCAAAAACTACTTGAGAACCTAAACCTGAAAATATAAGAACCTGAAAGTAGAATCCAAACATGAGTATAAAAACGAGAAAATGAAAAATGGAAGAACATGAAAAAATGAGAAAGCAGAACCTAATTAATTGAGAAATTGGAAACATAAAAAACAGAGTTGAGAGTTTGGAAAATTGGATTTCCAGAACCCAAAAATCTGAGAACCTCAAAATTTGAGAAACTGAAAGCTGGGACATTGGAAACATGAAAAAGCATCGGAATTAAAAAAAGGTTTAAACATGAGAATTAAAAAAAATTCAATAATGCCAGAACCCAAAAATTACTTGAGAACCTAAACCTGAAAATATAAGAACCTGAAAGAAGAATCCAAACATGAGTATAAAAACGAGAAAATGAAAAATGGAAGAACATGAAAAAATGAGAAAACAGAACTTAATTAATTGAGAAATTGGAAACATAAAAAACAGAGTTGATAGTTTGGAAAATTGGATTTCCAGAACCCAAAAATCTGAGAACCTAAAAATTTGAGAAACTGAAAACTGGGACATTGGAAACATGAAAAAGCATCGGAATTAAAAAAGGTTTAAACATGAGAATTTAAAAAAATTCAATAATGCCAGAACCCAAAAATTACTTGAGAACCTAAACCTGAAAATATAAGAACCTGAAAGTAGAATCCAAACATGAGTATAAAAACGAGAAAATGAAAAATGGAAGAACATGAAAAAATGAGAAAGCAGAACCTAATTAATTGAGAAATTGGAAACATAAAAAACAGAGTTGAGAGTTTGGAAAATTGTATTTCCAGAATCCAAAAATCTGAGAACCTCAAAATTTGAGAAACTGAAAGCTGGGACATTGGAAACATGAAAAAGCATCGGAATTAAAAAAAGGTTTAAACATGAGAATTAAAAAAAATTCAATAATGCCAGAACCCAAAAATTACTTGAGAACCTAAACCTGAAAATATAAGAACCTGAAAGAAGAATCCAAACATGAGTCTAAAAACGAGAAAATGAAAAATGGAAGAACATGAAAAAATGAGAAAACAGAACCTAATTAATTGAGAAATTGGAAACATAAAAAACAGAGTTGAGAGTTTGGAAAATTGTATTTCCAGAATCCAAAAATCTGAGAACGTAAAAATTTGAGAAACTGAAAGCTGGGACATTGGAAACATGAAAAAGCATGAGGATTCCAAAACGTTTAACATGAGAATTTAAAAAATTCAATAATGCCAGAACCCAAAAACTACTTGAGAACCTAAACCTGAAAATATAAGAACCTGAAAGTAGAATCCAAACATGAGTATAAAAACGAGAAAATGAAAAATGGAAGAACATGAAAAAATGAGAAAACAGAACTTAATTAATTGAGAAATTGGAAACATAAAAAACAGAGTTGATAGTTTGGAAAATTGGATTTCCAGAACCCAAAAATCTGAGAACCTAAAAATTTGAGAAACTGAAAACTGGGACATTGGAAACATGAAAAAGCATCGGAATTAAAAAAGGTTTAAACATGAGAATTTAAAAAAATTCAATAATGCCAGAACCCAAAAATTACTTGAGAACCTAAACCTGAAAATATAAGAACCTGAAAGTAGAATCCAAACATGAGTATAAAAACGAGAAAATGAAAAATGGAAGAACATGAAAAAATGAGAAAACAGAACCTAATTAATTGAGAAATTGGAAACATAAAAAACAGAGTTGAGAGTTTGAAAAATTGGATTTCCAGAATCCAAAAATCTGAGAACCTAAAAATTTGAGAAACTGAAAGCTGGGACATTGGAAACATGAAAAAGCATCAGAATTCCAAAATGTTTGAACATGAGAATTTAAAAAATTCAAAAATGCCAGAACCCAAAAACTACTTGAGAACCTAAACCTGAAATATATAAGAACCTGAAAGTAGAATCCAAACATGAGTATAAAAACGAGAAAATGAAAAATGGAAGAACATGAAAAAATGAGAAAACGGAACCTAATTAATTGAGAAATTGGAAATAAAAATAAAAGAGTTGAGAGTTTGGAAAATTTGATTTCCAGAACCCAATCTGAGAACCTAAAAATTTGAGAAACTGAAAGCTGGGACATTGGAAACATGAAAAAGCATGAGAACTCTAAAATATTATTAGAACATGAGAATTTGAAAATTTACTAAATTGAATGTCAGAACCCAAAAACTACTAGAGAGCCTAAACCTGAAATGGGAATCCAAAAATATAAAAACATGAAAATTTATGAAATTAGAAAATAATATAAAAAACAGTGCACAGTTTGGAAACCTGAAAACTTGGGAAATTGGATATATCCAGAACCCAAAAATCTGAGAACCTAAAATATTGCGAAACTGAAAACTGGGACCTTGGGAACATGAAAAAGCTTGAGAACTCTAAAAT
The DNA here is from genome assembly GCA_963583935.1 of Diaperis boleti. Lineage (NCBI taxonomy): Eukaryota > Metazoa > Arthropoda > Insecta > Coleoptera > Tenebrionidae > Diaperis > Diaperis boleti. The sequence goes on from OY757242.1 coordinate 1,772,772, forward strand.
GTTAGAACATGAGAATTTGAAAATTTACGAAATTGAATGATGCCAGAACCCAAAAACTACTTGAGAGCCTAAACCTGAAAATATGGGAACCTGAAAGGGGAATCCAAAAATATAAAAACATGAGAACATGAAAATCTCTGAAATTAGAAAATAATATAAAAAACACAGTGCAGAGTTTGGAAACCTGAAAACTTGGGAAATTGGATATCCAGAACCCAAAAATCTGAGAACCTAAAAAATTGCGAAACTAAAAACTGGGACTTTGGAGATATGAAAAAGCTTGAGAACTCTAAAATGTTAGAACATGAGAATTGGAAAATTTACGAAATTGAATGATGCCAGAACCCAAAAACTACTTGAGAGCCTAAACCTGCAAATATGGGAACCTGAGAGGGGAATCCAAAAATATAAAAACATGAAAATCTATTACATTAAAAAGTTATATAAAAAACACAGTTCAGAGTTTGGAAACCTGAAAACTTGGGAAATTGGATATCCTGAACCCAAAAATCTGAGAACCAAAAAAATTGCGAAACTGAAAACTAGGACTTTGGAGACATGAAAAAGCTTGAAAACTCTAAAATGTTAGACCATGAGAATTTTGAGAATTTACGAAATTGAATGGTGTCAGAACCCAAAAACTTAAGAACCCAAACCTGAAAGTATGAGAACGTAAAAGGAGAGTCCAAACATATAAAAACATGAAAACAAATGAAAATTTAATTGTAGACATAGAAACAGGGTTTAAAAACCTGGGAAATTGGATACATAGAAGAACCCAAAAACCTCAGAACCTAAAAACCTGGGACTGAAAATTTGAAAACCCCTGATGACATCATCTAAGAACATGGGAATCTGAAACTTTACAAACCTGAATGGAGACTGAGAACCCAAAAACATGACAATTTGACAATTTATTTATTTCTAAAGATGGGGATAATACTAATCTAAATGTTCTTGACACCATTCTTGAAACATTTTCTTTATCTAAGAACATTGATGGAAGATCCTGTTCTCCAAATTTGTAATTACACAAGTCTGCATAATTAATTAAAAAGGTGACATTTCATGACAACAAAGTTATGTATTACTGCCCATTATTATTAGAACGTCATTAACTTTTAATGTAATTAATTTGATTACTGTAATTTCGAAAGTAGGAAACTTGTTCATCGAGGGCACCTACGGAAAACACACGTTTATAAAACGTCATTATTCTAACCTAAAAAATCTGACACGTGCACGAGATAAGAAAAGACACGTTTTTTAAACATCGAACCCTTGATGAAAGATTTGTAAAAAAATCCCTATAAAACAGCTTTAAAGTTTTGAGTGCAGATGCCCCGTTTAATGGACAGTTTGTGGCAAATTTTGCGCGAGTCACGTTTTATAACCGTCCGTCTGTGCCAAGACTGCTAGTATTTAGTATGCACCGGCCTTCAATGAATTCATGACCTGACATAATTACTCTATTTAAGTGCATAGATAGTGCCGGCGTACAGAAAACTCGGTACGTACTCGGATGAAAATATCGCAACACACAGATTCAAGATCACTGACAACGTATTTCGAAATGGATGCAGGAAGTTGACACTGCGGATAAATAGAACGCGCATTTATAGCTCCGCTCCGAGGAGACCGTATACAGGGTGCTTCGCGAGAGACGTACCGCGCTTTATTACCTATTACATTAGTCACGTTAATTGTGACAATAATTATTCCGTTTTAATGATACACATGACTAGGTGTGATGGTTTTAAATAGGCGCTAAATTGCGTACGTACGACTTACGTAAATCAGCGACCAAGGTTGCTTTTTTTTTCGTGTTAAAAAAATAGAGAGACGAACGTGTCCCGTTGGCAGAAAAATGAATGGAATATAAATACAGCTGGTAATGGCTTCCAAAAACAATGTGTAATGACTAACTAGGCTGTTTTATTATCGTACTTTGTACTGCTATTGCGGTTACTCACTTCCGTAGCTGCGAGCGACACTTGAACCTGCTATTACTTGTGTTTATTGCTTAGAAAAATTTCCTCATTGCGTGCCCTGATTTGAGTTTATTTCGATAAATGATCGGGTATGAAGAGGAAGTCCCAATGAGTTAACAAGAACTGCGTCAGTTTTTTAAACACGCGGTATCGTGTCGGTTGTCATATTTCGTTATCGGGTTGGTGTCCAGATTTAACATTGTCCAAGTTCTAGGTTGTTAATCCTATTTGGGCCATGTAATGTACAAATGTAGATATTTAGAAGATATGTATTAATGCGCCAGGCTTCTTAATGTCTAGGCTTTAAGTGACATGGGGATTCTAATGTTGTCTTGCAAGCTCTTAAATGTTCCATCCGTTTAGTTTCGTAGATCGTTTGACTTCCAGGTTTTTGAATTTCTGAAGCTCTCACATTTCTAGGCTTCCCGATTCTCAGGTTCTTAGATCTTCGGAACGCCTATTTCCAAGGTTTCAGTTTATTTAAACTGGCTGTATCTTATCAGGTTTTCATATTTCGTTATCGGGTTGGTGTTCAGATTTAACATTGTCCAAGTTCTAGGTTGTTAGTCCTATTTAGGTCATGTAATGTACAAATGCAGATATTTAGAAGATATGTATTAATGCGCCAGGCTTCTTAATGTCTAGGTTTTAAGTGACATGGGGATTCTAATGTTGTCTTGCAAGCTCTTAAATGTTCCATCCGTTTAGTTTCGTAGATCGTTTGACATCCAGGTTTTTGAATTTCTGAGGCTCTCACATTTCTAGGCTTCCCGATTCTCAGGTTCCTAGATCTTCGGAACGCCTATTTCCAAGGTTTCAGTTTATGTAAACTGGCTGTATCTTATCAGGTTGTCATATTTCGTTATCGGGTTGGTGTTCAGATTTAACATTGTCCAAGTTCTAGGTTGTTAGTCCTATTTAGGTCATGTAATGTACAAATGCAGATATTTAGAAGATATGTATTAATGCGCCAGGCTTCTTAATGTCTAGGCTTTAAGTGACATGGGGATTCTAATGTTGTCTTGCAAGCTCTTAAATGTTCCATCCGTTTAGTTTCGTAGATCGTTTGACTTCCAGGTTTTTGAATTTCTGAAGCTCTCACATTTCTAGGCTTCCCGATTCTCAGGTTCTTAGATCTTCGGAACGCCTATTTCCAAGGTTTCAGTTTATTTAAACTGGCTGTATCTTATCAGGTTTTCATATTTCGTTATCGGGTTGGTGTTCAGATTTAACATTGTCCAAGTTCTAGGTTGTTAGTCCTATTTAGGTCATGTAATGTACAAATGCAGATATTTAGAAGATATGTATTAATGCGCCAGGCTTCTTAATGTCTAGGTTTTAAGTGACATGGGGATTCTTATGTTGTCTTGCAAGCTCTTAAATGTTCCATCCGTTTAGTTTCGTAGATCGTTTGACTTCCAGGTTTTTGAATTTCTGAAGCTCTCACATTTCTAGGCTTCCCTATTCTCAGGTTCTTAGATCTTCGGAACTCCTATTTCCAAGGTTTCAGTTTTTTAAACTGGCTGTATCTTATCAGGTTGTCATATTTCGTTATCGGGTTGGTGTTCAGATTTAACATTGTCCAAGTTCTAGGTTGTTAATCCTATCTGGGCCATGTAATGTACAAATGTAGATATTTAGAAGATATGTATTAATGCGCCAGGCTTCTTAATGTCTAGGTTTTAAGGCGACTGGCCCGTTTTTGTTTACTTTACTATTTTGTTATCTTTTTAAGAACGAGCTGCGGCACACACGAAAGATAATACGGTCAGCTGTCGACACGTCTGCCTGCCGCTGAGGGGCGGGGCCTGTGTTACCTTGAATCACGCCAACACTGCTTGAAACTAGCGAACTTTGGGGACAATTTGCAAATTTATTTTTCAATATTTATAAAAACACCTTGCATTTACCGAATACAGAGATCAGTAAAAATCAAGCACCAACACGTTTGTTAAGGAAAAAAATTTTTTGGCTTCTCATTTTGGCAATATTTTTTTTTTCCGAACAAACAACGTTTTGCCGTGATGAAGGTTTTTTTTTTACTAATTTTGATGCCCAATACGTTAAGATAGCCTAACAATGAAAGCCGTAATTCGGTTCCAAAGTTGAGGCGACTGAGCGTTTCGCCTTAAGTGACATGGGGATTCTAATGTTGTCTTGCAAGCTCTTAAATGTTCCATCCGTTTAGTTTCGTAGATCGTTTGACTTCCAGGTTTTTGAATTTCTGAAGCTCTCACATGTCTAGGCTTCCCGATTCTCAGGTTCTTAGATCTTCGGAACGCCTATTTCCAATCAGTTTATTTAAACTGGCTGCATCTTATCAGGTTGTCATATTTCGTTATCGGGTTGGTGTTCAGATTTAACATTGTCCAAGTTCTAGGTTGTTAATCCTATTTGGGCCATGTAATGTACAAATGTAGATATTTAGAAGATATGTATTAATGCGACAGGCTTCTTAATGTCTAGGCTTTAAGTGACATGGGGATTCTAATGTTGTCTTGCAAGCTCTTAAATGTTCCATCCGTTTAGTTTCGTAGATCGTTTGACTTCCAGGTTTTTGAATTTCTGAAGCTCTCACATTTCTAGGCTTCCCGATTCTCAGGTTCTTAGATCTTCGGAACGCCTATTTCCAAGGTTTCAGTTTTTTAAACCGGCTGTATCTTATCAGGTTGTCATATTTCGTTATCGGGTTGGTGCTCAGATTTAACATTGTCCAAGTTCTAGGTTGTTAATCCTATTAGGGCCATGTAATGTACAAATGTAGATATTTAGAAGATATGTATTAATGCGCCAGGCTTCTTAATGTCTAGGCTTTAAGTGACATGGGGATTCTAATGTTGTCTTGCAAGCTCTTAAATGTTCCATCCGTTCAGTTTCGTAGATCGTTTGACTTCCAGGTTTTTGAATTTCTGAAGCTCTCACATTTCTAGGCTTCCCGATTCTCAGGTTCTTAGATCTTCGGAACGCCTATTTCCAAGGTTTCAGTTTATTTAAACTGGCTGTATCTTATCAGGTTGTCATATTTCGTTATCGGGTTGGTGTTCAGATTTAACATTGTCCAAGTTCTAGGTTGTTAATCCTATCTGGGCCATGTAATGTACAAATGTAGATATTTAGAAGATATGCATTAATGCGCCAGGCTTCTTAATGTCTAGGCTTTAAGTGACATGGGGATTCTAATGTTGTCTTGCAAGCTCTTAAATGTTCCATCCGTTTAGTTTCGTAGATCGTTTGACATCCAGGTTTTTGAATTTCTGAAGCTCTCACATGTCTAGGCTTCCCGATTCTCAGGTTCTTAGATCTTCGGAACGCCTATTTCCAAGGTTTCAGTTTTTTAAACTGGCTGTATCTTATCAGGTTGTCATATTTCGTTATCGGGTTGGTGTTCAGATTTAACATTGTCCAAGTTCTAGGTTGTTAATCCTATTAGGGCCATGTAATGTACAATGTAGATATTTAGAAGATATGTATTAATGCGCCAGGCTTCTTAATGTCTAGGCTTTAAGTGACATGGGGATTCTAATGTTGTCTTGCAAGCTCTTAAATGTTCCATCCGTTTAGTTTCGTAGATCGTTTGACATCCAGGTTTTTGAATTTCTGAAGCTCTCACATGTCTAGGCTTCCCGATTCTCGGGTTCTTAGATCTTCGGAACGCCTATTTTCAAGATTTCAGTTTATTTAAACCGGCTGTATCTTATCAGGTTGTCATATTTCGTTATCGGGTTGGTGTTCAGATTTAACATTGTCCAAGTTCTAGGTTGTTAATCCTATTAGGGCCATGTAATGTACAATGTAGATATTTAGAAGATATGTATTAATGCGCCAGGCTTCTTAATGTCTAGGCTTTAAGTGACATGGGGATTCTAATGTTGTCTTGCAAGCTCTTAAATGTTCCATCCGTTCAGTTTCGTAGATCGTTTGACTTCCAGGTTTTTGAATTTCTGAAGCTCTCACATTTCTAGGCTTCCCGATTCTCAGGTTCTTAGATCTTCGGAACGCCTATTTCCAAGGTTTCAGTTTATTTAAACTGGCTGTATCTTATCAGGTTGTCATATTTCGTTATCGGGTTGGTGTTCAGATTTAACATTGTCCAAGTTCTAGGTTGTTAATCCTATCTGGGCCATGTAATGTACAAATGTAGATATTTAGAAGATATGCATTAATGCGCCAGGCTTCTTAATGTCTAGGCTTTAAGTGACATGGGGATTCTAATGTTGTCTTGCAAGCTCTTAAATGTTCCATCCGTTTAGTTTCGTAGATCGTTTGACATCCAGGTTTTTGAATTTCTGAAGCTCTCACATGTCTAGGCTTCCCGATTCTCAGGTTCTTAGATCTTCGGAACGCCTATTTCCAAGGTTTCAGTTTTTTAAACTGGCTGTATCTTATCAGGTTGTCATATTTCGTTATCGGGTTGGTGTTCAGATTTAACATTGTCCAAGTTCTAGGTTGTTAATCCTATTAGGGCCATGTAATGTACAATGTAGATATTTAGAAGATATGTATTAATGCGCCAGGCTTCTTAATGTCTAGGCTTTAAGTGACATGGGGATTCTAATGTTGTCTTGCAAGCTCTTAAATGTTCCATCCGTTTAGTTTCGTAGATCGTTTGACATCCAGGTTTTTGAATTTCTGAAGCTCTCACATGTCTAGGCTTCCCGATTCTCGGGTTCTTAGATCTTCGGAACGCCTATTTTCAAGATTTCAGTTTATTTAAACCGGCTGTATCTTATCAGGTTGTCATATTTCGTTATCGGGTTGGTGTTCAGATTTAACATTGTCCAAGTTCTAGGTTGTTAATCCTATTAGGGCCATGTAATGTACAATGTAGATATTTAGAAGATATGTATTAATGCGCCAGGCTTCTTAATGTCTAGGCTTTAAGTGACATGGGGATTCTAATGTTGTCTTGCAAGCTCTTAAATGTTCCATCCGTTCAGTTTCGTAGATCGTTTGACTTCCAGGTTTTTGAATTTCTGAAGCTCTCACATTTCTAGGCTTCCCGATTCTCAGGTTCTTAGATCTTCGGAACGCCTATTTCCAAGGTTTCAGTTTATTTAAACTGGCTGTATCTTATCAGGTTGTCATATTTCGTTATCGGGTTGGTGTTCAGATTTAACATTGTCCAAGTTCTAGGTTGTTAATCCTATCTGGGCCATGTAATGTACAAATGTAGATATTTAGAAGATATGCATTAATGCGCCAGGCTTCTTAATGTCTAGGCTTTAAGTGACATGGGGATTCTAATGTTGTCTTGCAAGCTCTTAAATGTTCCATCCGTTTAGTTTCGTAATCGTTTGACATCCAGGTTTTTGAATTTCTGAAGCTCTCACATGTCTAGGCTTCCCGATTCTCAGGTTCTTAGATCTTCGGAACGCCTATTTCCAAGGTTTCAGTTTTTTAAACTGGCTGTATCTTATCAGGTTGTCATATTTCGTTATCGGGTTGGTGTTCAGATTTAACATTGTCCAAGTTCTAGGTTGTTAATCCTATTAGGGCCATGTAATGTACAATGTAGATATTTAGAAGATATGTATTAATGCGCCAGGCTTCTTAATGTCTAGGCTTTAAGTGACATGGGGATTCTAATGTTGTCTTGCAAGCTCTTAAATGTTCCATCCGTTTAGTTTCGTAGATCGTTTGACATCCAGGTTTTTGAATTTCTGAAGCTCTCACATGTCTAGGCTTCCCGATTCTCGGGTTCTTAGATCTTCGGAACGCCTATTTTCAAGATTTCAGTTTATTTAAACCGGCTGTATCTTATCAGGTTGTCATATTTCGTTATCGGGTTGGTGTTCAGATTTAACATTGTCCAAGTTCTAGGTTGTTAATCCTATTAGGGCCATGTAATGTACAATGTAGATATTTAGAAGATATGTATTAATGCGCCAGGCTTCTTAATGTCTAGGCTTTAAGTGACATGGGGATTCTAATGTTGTCTTGCAAGCTCTTAAATGTTCCATCCGTTTAGTTTCGTAGATCGTTTGACTTCCAGGTTTTTGAATTTCTGAAGCTCTCACATGTCTAGGCTTCCCGATTCTCAGGTTCTTAGATCTTCGGAATGCCTATTTCCAAGGTTTCAGTTTTTTTAAACTGGCTGTATCTTATCAGGTTGTCATATTTCGTTATCGGGTTGGTGTTCAGATTTAACATTGTCCAAGTTCTAGGTTGTTAATCCTATTAGCGCCATGTAATGTACAATGTAGATATTTAGAAGATATGTATTAATGCGCCAGGCTTCTTAATGTCTAGGCTTTAAGTGACATGGGGATTCTAATGTTGTCTTGCAAGCTCTTAAATGTTCCATCCGTTTAGTTTCGTAGATCGTTTGACTTCCAGGTTTTTGAATTTCTGAAGCTCTCACATTTCTAGGCTTCCCGATTCTCAGGTTCTTAGATCTTCGGAACGCCTATTTCCAAGGTTTCAGTTTTTTAAACCGGCTGTATCTTATCAGGTTGTCATATTTCGTTATCGGGTTGGTGCTCAGATTTAACATTGTCCAAGTTCTAGGTTGTTAATCCTATTAGGGCCATGTAATGTACAAATGTAGATATTTAGAAGATATGTATTAATGCGCCAGGCTTCTTAATGTCTAGGCTTTAAGTGACATGGGGATTCTAATGTTGTCTTGCAAGCTCTTAAATGTTCCATCCGTTCAGTTTCGTAGATCGTTTGACTTCCAGGTTTTTGAATTTCTGAAGCTCTCACATTTCTAGGCTTCCCGATTCTCAGGTTCTTAGATCTTCGGAACGCCTATTTCCAAGGTTTCAGTTTATTTAAACTGGCTGTATCTTATCAGGTTGTCATATTTCGTTATCGGGTTGGTGTTCAGATTTAACATTGTCCAAGTTCTAGGTTGTTAATCCTATCTGGGCCATGTAATGTACAAATGTAGATATTTAGAAGATATGCATTAATGCGCCAGGCTTCTTAATGTCTAGGCTTTAAGTGACATGGGGATTCTAATGTTGTCTTGCAAGCTCTTAAATGTTCCATCCGTTTAGTTTCGTAGATCGTTTGACATCCAGGTTTTTGAATTTCTGAAGCTCTCACATGTCTAGGCTTCCCGATTCTCAGGTTCTTAGATCTTCGGAACGCCTATTTCCAAGGTTTCAGTTTTTTAAACTGGCTGTATCTTATCAGGTTGTCATATTTCGTTATCGGGTTGGTGTTCAGATTTAACATTGTCCAAGTTCTAGGTTGTTAATCCTATTAGGGCCATGTAATGTACAATGTAGATATTTAGAAGATATGTATTAATGCGCCAGGCTTCTTAATGTCTAGGCTTTAAGTGACATGGGGATTCTAATGTTGTCTTGCAAGCTCTTAAATGTTCCATCCGTTTAGTTTCGTAGATCGTTTGACTTCCAGGTTTTTGAATTTCTGAAGCTCTCACATTTCTAGGCTTCCCGATTCTCAGGTTCTTAGATCTTCGGAACGCCTATTTCCAAGGTTTCAGTTTTTTAAACCGGCTGTATCTTATCAGGTTGTCATATTTCGTTATCGGGTTGGTGTTCAGATTTAACATTGTCCAAGTTCTAGGTTGTTAATCCTATCTGGGCCATGTAATGTACAAATGTAGATATTTAGAAGATATGTATTAATGCGCCAGGCTTCTTAATGTCTAGGCTTTAAGTGACATGGGGATTCTAATGTTGTCTTGCAAGCTCTTAAATGTTCCATCCGTTTAGTTTCGTAGATCGTTTGACATCCAGGTTTTTGAATTTCTGAAGCTCTCACATGTCTAGGCTTCCCGATTCTCGGGTTCTTAGATCTTCGGAACGCCTATTTTCAAGATTTCAGTTTATTTAAACCGGCTGTATCTTATCAGGTTGTCATATTTCGTTATCGGGTTGGTGTTCAGATTTAACATTGTCCAAGTTCTAGGTTGTTAATCCTATTAGGGCCATGTAATGTACAATGTAGATATTTAGAAGATATGTATTAATGCGCCAGGCTTCTTAATGTCTAGGCTTTAAGTGACATGGGGATTCTAATGTTGTCTTGCAAGCTCTTAAATGTTCCATCCGTTTAGTTTCGTAGATCGTTTGACTTCCAGGTTTTTGAATTTCTGAAGCTCTCACATGTCTAGGCTTCCCGATTCTCAGGTTCTTAGATCTTCGGAACGCCTATTTCCAAGGTTTCAGTTTTTTAAACCGGCTGTATCTTATCAGGTTGTCATATTTCGTTATCGGGTTGGTGCTCAGATTTAACATTGTCCAAGTTCTAGGTTGTTAATCCTATTAGGGCCATGTAATGTACAAATGTAGATATTTAGAAGATATGTATTAATGCGCCAGGCTTCTTAATGTCTAGGCTTTAAGTGACATGGGGATTCTAATGTTGTCTTGCAAGCTCTTAAATGTTCCATCCGTTCAGTTTCGTAGATCGTTTGACTTCCAGGTTTTTGAATTTCTGAAGCTCTCACATTTCTAGGCTTCCCGATTCTCAGGTTCTTAGATCTTCGGAACGCCTATTTCCAAGGTTTCAGTTTATTTAAACTGGCTGTATCTTATCAGGTTGTCATATTTCGTTATCGGGTTGGTGTTCAGATTTAACATTGTCCAAGTTCTAGGTTGTTAATCCTATCTGGGCCATGTAATGTACAAATGTAGATATTTAGAAGATATGCATTAATGCGCCAGGCTTCTTAATGTCTAGGCTTTAAGTGACATGGGGATTCTAATGTTGTCTTGCAAGCTCTTAAATGTTCCATCCGTTTAGTTTCGTAGATCGTTTGACATCCAGGTTTTTGAATTTCTGAAGCTCTCACATGTCTAGGCTTCCCGATTCTCAGGTTCTTAGATCTTCGGAACGCCTATTTCCAAGGTTTCAGTTTTTTAAACTGGCTGTATCTTATCAGGTTGTCATATTTCGTTATCGGGTTGGTGTTCAGATTTAACATTGTCCAAGTTCTAGGTTGTTAATCCTATTAGGGCCATGTAATGTACAATGTAGATATTTAGAAGATATGTATTAATGCGCCAGGCTTCTTAATGTCTAGGCTTTAAGTGACATGGGGATTCTAATGTTGTCTTGCAAGCTCTTAAATGTTCCATCCGTTTAGTTTCGTAGATCGTTTGACTTCCAGGTTTTTGAATTTCTGAAGCTCTCACATTTCTAGGCTTCCCGATTCTCAGGTTCTTAGATCTTCGGAACGCCTATTTCCAAGGTTTCAGTTTTTTAAACCGGCTGTATCTTATCAGGTTGTCATATTTCGTTATCGGGTTGGTGTTCAGATTTAACATTGTCCAAGTTCTAGGTTGTTAATCCTATCTGGGCCATGTAATGTACAAATGTAGATATTTAGAAGATATGTATTAATGCGCCAGGCTTCTTAATGTCTAGGCTTTAAGTGACATGGGGATTCTAATGTTGTCTTGCAAGCTCTTAAATGTTCCATCCGTTTAGTTTCGTAGATCGTTTGACATCCAGGTTTTTGAATTTCTGAAGCTCTCACATGTCTAGGCTTCCCGATTCTCGGGTTCTTAGATCTTCGGAACGCCTATTTTCAAGATTTCAGTTTATTTAAACCGGCTGTATCTTATCAGGTTGTCATATTTCGTTATCGGGTTGGTGTTCAGATTTAACATTGTCCAAGTTCTAGGTTGTTAATCCTATTAGGGCCATGTAATGTACAATGTAGATATTTAGAAGATATGTATTAATGCGCCAGGCTTCTTAATGTCTAGGCTTTAAGTGACATGGGGATTCTAATGTTGTCTTGCAAGCTCTTAAATGTTCCATCCGTTTAGTTTCGTAGATCGTTTGACTTCCAGGTTTTTGAATTTCTGAAGCTCTCACATGTCTAGGCTTCCCGATTCTCAGGTTCTTAGATCTTCGGAATGCCTATTTCCAAGGTTTCAGTTTTTTTTAAACTGGCTGTATCTTATCAGGTTGTCATATTTCGTTATCGGGTTGGTGTTCAGATTTAACATTGTCCAAGTTCTAGGTTGTTAATCCTATTAGGGCCATGTAATGTACAATGTAGATATTTAGAAGATATGTATTAATGCGCCAGGCTTCTTAATGTCTAGGCTTTAAGTGACATGGGGATTCTAATGTTGTCTTGCAAGCTCTTAAATGTTCCATCCGTTTAGTTTCGTAGATCGTTTGACATCCAGGTTTTTGAATTTCTGAAGCTCTCACATGTCTAGGCTTCCCGATTCTCGGGTTCTTAGATCTTCGGAACGCCTATTTCCAAGATTTCAGTTTATTTAAACCGGCTGTATCTTATCAGGTTGTCATACTTCGTTATCGGGTTGCTGTTCAGATTTAACATTGTCCAAGTTCTAGGTTGTTAATCCTATTAGGGCCATGTAATGTACAATGTAGATATTTAGAAGATATGTATTAATGCGCCAGGCTTCTTAATGTCTAGGCTTTAAGTGACATGGGGATTCTAATGTTGTCTTGCAAGCTCTTAAATGTTCCATCCGTTTAGTTTCGTAGATCGTTTGACAGCCAGGTTTTTGAATTTCTGAAGCTCTCACATTTCTAGGCTTCCCGATTCTCAGGTTCTTAGATCTTCGGAACGCCTATTTCCAAGATTTCCGTTTTTTTAAACTGGCTGTATCTCATCAGGTTGTCATATTTCGTTATCGGGTTGGTGTTCAGATTTAACATTGTCCAAGTTCTAGGTTGTTAATCCTATTTGGGCCATGTAATGTACAAATGTAGATATTTAGAAGATATGTATTAATGCGCCAGGCTTCCTAATGTCTAGGCTTTAAGTGACATGGGGATTCTAATGTTGTCTTGCAAGCTCTTAAATGTTCCATCCGTTTAGTTTCGTAGATCGTTTGACTTCCAGGTTTTTGAAATTCTGAAGCTCTCACATTTCTAGGCTTCCAGATTCTCAGGTTCTTAGATCTTCGGAACTCCTATTTCCAAGGTTTCAGTTTATTTAAACTGGCTGTATCTTATCAGGTTGTCATATTTCGTTATCGGGTTGGTGTTGAGATTTAACATTGTACAAGTTCTAGGTTGTTAATCATATTTGGGCCATGTAATGTACAAATGTGGATATTTAGAAGATATGTATTAATGCGCCAGGCTTCCTAATGTCTAGGCTTTAAGTGACATGGGGATTCTAATGTTGTCTTGCAAGCTTTTAAATGTTCCATCCGTTTAGTTTCGTAGATCATTTGACATCCAGGTTTTTGAATTTCTGAAGCTCTCACATTTCTAGGCTTCCCGATTCTTAGGTTCTTAGATCTTCGGAACTCCTATTTCGAAGGTTTCAGTTTTTTTAAACTGGCTCTATCTCATCAGGTTGTCATATTTCGTTATCGGGTTGGTGTTCAGATTTAACATTGTCCAAGTTCTAGGTTGTTAATCCTATTTGGGCCATGTAATGTACAAATGTAGATATTTAGAAGATATGCATTAATGCGCCAGGCTTCTTAATGTCTAGGTTTTAAGTGACATGGGGATTCTAATGTGTTCTTGCAAGCTCTTAAATGTTCTATCCGTTCAGTTTCGTAGATCGTTTGACATCCAGGTTTTTGAATTTCTGAGGCTCTCACATTTCTAGGCTTCCCGATTCTCAGGTTCTTAGATCTTCGGAACGCCTATTTCCAAGGTTTCAGTTTATTTAAACTGGCTGTATCTTATCAGGTTGTCATATTTCGTTATCGGGTTGGTGTTCAGATTTAACATTGTCCAAGTTCTAGGTTGTTAGTCCTATTTAGGTCATGTAATGTACAAATGCAGATATTTAGAAGATATGTATTAATGCGCCAGGCTTCTTAATGTCTAGGTTTTAAGTGACATGGGGATTCTAATGTTGTCTTGCAAGCTCTTAAATGTTCCATCCGTTCAGTTTCGTAGATCGTTTGACATCCAGGTTTTTGAATTTCTGAAGCTCTCACATGTCTAGGCTTCCCGATTCTCGGGTTCTTAGATCTTCGGAACGCCTATTTCCAAGATTTCAGTTTATTTAAACCGGCTGTATCTTATCAGGTTGTCATATTTCGTTATCGGGTTGCTGTTCAGATTTAACATTGTCCAAGTTCTAGGTTGTTAATCCTATTAGGGCCATGTAATGTACAATGTAGATATTTAGAAGATATGTATTAATGCGCCAGGCTTCTTAATGTCTAGGCTTTAAGTGACTTGGGGATTCTAATGTTGTCTTGCAAGCTCTTAAATGTTCCATCCGTTTAGTTTCGTAGATCGTTTGACATCCAGGTTTTTGAATTTCTGAAGCTCTCACATTTCTAGGCTTCCCAACTCTCAGGTTCTTAGATCTTCAGAACTCCTATTTCCAAGGCTTCAGTTTTGATGTTTTTAGGTTGTCTAGGTTCCAGGTTTTTGAGCTGTAGTGTTCTTTCAGGCTTTCAGGTTGCAAGGTTTTCAAATGCCCAGGTTTGGGAAGTGTACTGTATTCAAGGTTTTCAGAAACTTGGTGAGTATTTTACAATTCGTAATGACCTCCACAGAAAAAAAAAACATTACAGACTTACCACATTTTCCAAACGTCAACAAACAATTTCGACAAACCCGCACGAGCGATTACAGCACCGAACTCATCAAACCTCGATCCACGACAGGTGACCAGCGTGAAATTCATCTAATAAAAATCAAACGGTCCAACTGCATTCTCTCTATTTTCATAAACCGGTTGTGCAAGAGGAGGTTACCAGCGTTCGAACAATTTTTCTCTCATATTGGGACGGTTCTTTGACCAGAGAATACGATCCGCATACGATTAGCGACGTCGTCTTCCGGTGATAGAAAACGTTTCGATCAATTAGGACGATAACGACCGAAACGATTGTCTCGTTTGGGAGAGAACGGGACGAAAATCGCACACTTTCTGTGGTCGTTGGCACGTTCCGGCGTTCTAATTGGTGTTGGATTTGGTAATTAAGAGCGTCGTTGACACGGCGATAAAAATTTGTATCGATTCGAACGTAAACAGCTAGAAATCAGTGAAAGTTGAAAAAAGTCAAGGTGATTACTTGAGTTCATCTGTTGGGTCTAGTGTAATTACCCTGGGATAATGCTGCGGACTGTTGTTGCTCAAATTAAAACCATTAGTACCCGTTGTTCCTGTGTGAACGATAAGATTTTAATTTGGTGGGTGAGCGTGTTGAATTCGTGAGAGGTATTGGTGCGAAACGACAGAAATTCCAACATTTTAATGCGTTAAAAATTTAAAACATGGAACAGAAAAATAAATGGTGCTTGAGAGATGTGTGTCAGATTATCAAATTTACTTTATTAAATAATTTATTTCATTAGGTTGGGCGAATCTTAGTGCACTGTTACTTCAAGGTTATTAATTTCCCTGAATGAATATTCTGAATCGGAGAACCGAAAATTTTAAAAACCAACCTTGAACACCTTAGAACTTATTCCTTAATCTAAAAACATGGAAACCCGAGAGAAGCTAAAAACCTTAAAACCAAAGAAACTAAAATATTGTGAATCTGAATGATAGAAACCTGAGAACCTAACAACCTAAGAGCTTGAGAACTTGAAATATAATAAATTAAGAGAATTTGAGATCCTGAACAAATGGAAACCTGAGAACCCAAGAACCTTAAAACCTAAGAAGTTAAAAGCTTGGGAACTGGAGAACCTGAACAAATGAAAACCTGAGAACCTAAAAACCTTAAAATCTAAAAAAATGTAAGCTTGGAAACTTGAGGACCAGAACGAATGAACACCTGACAACCTAAAAACCTTAAAACTTATAAAATTAAAAGCTTCGGAACTTGATAACCTGACCGAATGAAAACCTGAGAACTTAAGAACCTTAAATCTGTAGAACCCGAAAGATTGGAAACCTGAGAACCTTAGAACCTGAACTTCAGAACCTAAACGAATGGAAACCTGAGAACCAAAACGAATGAAAACCTGACAGCAAGAACCTTAAAATCAAAGGAATTAAAAGAATGAGAACTTGAGAACCAAAACGAATGAAAACCTGAAAACCGAAGAACCTTAAAACCTACGAAATTAAAAGCTTCGGAACTCTAGAACCCGAAAGAATGACAACCTGGGAACCTAAGAACCCGAGAAGTTAACCTGGAATCTGGAAACCTGAGAACCAAAACGAATGAAAACCTGACAGCAAGAACCTTAAAATCTAAGCAATTAAAATATTGAGAACTTGAGAACCAGAACGAATGAAAACTTGAGAACCCAAGAACCTTAAAACCTACGAAATTTAAAGGTGCGGAACTCTAGAACCTAAACGAATGGAAATCTGAGAACCAAAACGAATAAAAACCTGACAGCAAGAACCTTAAAATCTAAGGAATTAAAATAAAGAGAACTTGAGAACCAGAAAGAATGAAAACTTGAGAACCTAAGAACCTTAAAAGCTAAGAAATTAAAAGCTTCGGGAGTCTACCACCCGCACGAATGGAAACCTGAGAACCTTACAACCTGAGAAATTAAAAACTTGAAATTAAAAAGTTGGGAACTTGATAACCTAAGCAAATGGAAACCTGAGAACCCAAGAACCTTAAAACCTACGAAATTAAGAGCTTTGGATTTCTAGAACCCGAAGGAATGGAAACCTGAGAACCCGAGAAGTTAAAAGCTTGGGAACTTTAGAACCTAAAGGAATGGAAACCTGAGAACCAAAACAAATGAAAACCTGACAGGAAGGATCTAAGGAATTAAAATAATGAGAACTTGAGAACCAGAAAGAATGAAAATCTGAGAACAGAAGAACCTTAAAACCTAAGAAATCAAAAGCTTCGGAACTCTAGAACCCGGGTAATGGAAAGCTGAGAACCTTAGAACCTGAGAAGTGAAAAGCTTAGGAACTTCAGAACCTAAACGAATGGAAACCTGAGAATCAAAACGAATAAAAACCTGACAACAAGAACCTTAAAATCTCAGGAATTAAAAGAATGAGAACTTGCGAACCAGAACGAATGAAAACCTAAGAACCTTAAAAGCTAAGAAAATAAAAGCTTCGGGAGTCTGGAACCCCAACGAATGGAAACCTGAAAACCTTAGAACCTGAGAAGTTCAAAACAAATGAAAACCTGATCATCTAAGAACCTTAAATTCGAAAAAAATAAAAGATTGGGAACTTGAAAACCAGAAGCAATGAAAAGCTGAGAATAAGAACCTTAAAATTGAAAATTTGAAAGCTGGAAATTTGAGGACCTGAATGAACGAAAACCTGAACGAACGAAAACCTGAGAACCTTAGACACTGAGAAGTTAAAAGCTTGGTAATTTGAAAACCTGAACAAATGGAAACGTAAGAACCCTAGAACTTGAGAAGTTAAAAGCTTGGGAACTTGAGAACCTGAACAAATGGAAACCTGATAATCCAAGAACCTTAAATTCTAAGAAATTAAAAGATTGGGAACTTGAGAACCAGAACGAATGAAAAGCTGAGAATAAGAATTAAAATCCAAAAATTTGAAATCCGGAAATTTGAGTACCTGAATGAACAGAAACCTGAAAACCTGAACGAATGGAAACCTGAGAACCTTAGAACCTGAGAAGTTAAAAGCTTGGGAACTTGAGAACCTGAACAAATGGAAACCTGAGAACCCAAGAACCTTAAAACCTACGAAATTAAAAGCTTCGGAACTTTGGAACCCGAAGGAATGGAAACCTGAGAACTCTAGAACTTGAGAAGTTAAAAGCTTGGGAACTTGAGAATCTGAACAAATGAAAACCTGATAGTCTAAGACCATAAATTCGAAGAAATTAAAAAATTGGGAACTTGAGAACCAGAACGAATGAAAAGCTGAGAATAAGAACCTTAAAATTAAAAATTTGAAAGCTGGCAATTTGAGGACCTGAATTAATGGAAACCTGAACGAATCGAAACCTGAAAAGTTAAAAGCTTGGGAAGAATCAGATTCAATGAAAACCTGAGAACAAGAACCTTAAATTTTAAAAAATTGAAAGCTAGAAACTTGAGAACATGTACAAATGGAAACCTAAGAACCTAGACAAATCGCAACCTGAGAACCTAAGAAATTAAAAACTTCGGAACTCTAGAACCCGAACGAATGAACACCTGAGAACCTAAGAAGTTAAAGGATTCGGAACCTGAAGTCATGGAAACCTGAGAATCAGATTCAATGGAAACCTGAGAACAAAAACCTTAAAATCTAAAAAAATTAAAGCTGGAAATTTGAGGACTTGAATGAATGGAAACCTGAAAACCTGAACGAATGGAAACCTGAGAACAAGAACCTTAAATTTAAAAATTGAAAGCTAGAAACTTGAGAACCTGAACAAATGGAAACCAAAGAACCTGAACGAATCGAAACCTGAGAACCTAAGAAATTAAAAGCTTCGGAACTCTAGAACCCGAATGAATGAAAACCTTTAGAACCTGAGAAATTAAACGCTTGAAATTAAAAAATTGGGAACTTGATAAAATAAGCAAATGGAAACCTGAGATCACAATAACCTTAAAACCTACTAAATTAAAAGCTTCGGAACTCTAGAACCCGAAGGAATGGAAACCTGAGAACCTTAGAACCTGAGAAGTTAAAAGCTTGGGACCTACAGAACCTAAACGAATGGAAACCTGACAGCAAGAACCTCAAAATCTAAGGAATTGAGATTGAGAACTTGAGAACCAGAACGAATGAAAACCTTTGAACCTAAGAACCTTAAAACCTAAGAAATTATAAGCTTAGGGAGTCGAGAACCCGCACGAATGGAAACCTAAGAACGTGAACGAATCGAAACCTGAGAACCAAAAAAATTTAAACCTTCGGAACTCTCGAACTCGAACGAATAAAAACCTGAGAACCGAAGAAGTTAAATGCTTGGGAACCTGAACGCATGGAAACCTGAGAACCGAAGAAGTTAAATGCTTGGGAACCTGAACGCATGGAAACCTGAGAACCAGATCGAATGAAAACCAAAGAACAGGAACCTTAAAATCTAAAAAATTGAAAACTGGAAATTTTAGGACCTGAATGTATGGAAACCTGAGCACAAGAACCCTAAATTAAAAAAAAAAATGAAAGCTGGAAACTTGAGGGTATAAATGAATGGAAACCTGAGAACCCAAGAACCTTAAAACCTAAGAAATTAAAAGCTTGGGGGCTTTAGAACCTGAACAAATGGAAACCTAAGAACCTGAACGAATCGAAACCTGAGAATAAAAAAAATTAAACCTTCGGAACTCTAGAACTCGAACGAATGAAAACCTGAGAACCTAAGAAGTTAAATGCTTGGGAACCTGAACGCATGGAAACCTGAGAACCAGATCGAATGAAAACCTAAGAACAGGAACCTTAAAATCTAAAAAATTGAAAGCTGGAAATTTTAGGACCTGAATGTATGGAAACCTGAGCACAAGAACCTTAAGTTTTAAAAAATTGAAAGCTGGAAACTTGAGGGTATGAATGAATGGAAACCTTAGAACCCAAGAACCTTAAAACCTAAGAAATTAAAAGCTTGGTAGCTTTAGAACCTGAACAAATGGAAACCTAAGAACCTGAACGAATCGAAACCTGAGAATTAAAAAAAATTAAACCTTCGGAACTCTAGAACTCGAACGAATGAAAACCTGAGAACCTAACAAGTTAAACGCTTGGGAACCTGAACGCATGGAAACCTGAGAACCAGATCGAATGAAAACCAAAGAACAGGAACCTTAAAATCTAAAAAATTGAAAACTGGAAATTTTAGGACCTGAATGTATGGAAACCTGAGCACAAGAACCATAAGTTTTAAAAAATTGAAAGCTGGAAACTTGAGGGTATGAATGAACGGAAACCTTAGAACCCAAGAAATTAAAAGCTTGGCGGCTTTAGAATCTGAACAAATGGAAACCTAAGAACCTGAACGAATCGAAACCTGAGAATTAAAAAAAATTAAACCTTCGGAACTCTAGAACTCGAACGAATGAAAACCTGAGAACCTAACAAGTTAAACGCTTGGGAACCTGAACGCATGGAAACCTGAGAACCAGATCGAATGAAAACCAAAGAACAGGAACCTTAAAATCTAAAAAATTGAAAACTGGAAATTTTAGGACCTGAATGTATGGAATCCTGAGCACAAGAACCTTAAGTTTTAAAAAATTGAAAGCTGGAAACTTGAGGGTATGAATGAATGGAAACCTTAGAACCCAAGAACCTTAAAACCCAAGAAATTAAAAGCTTGGGAGCTTTAGAACCTGAACAAATGGAAACCTAAGAACCTGAACGAATCGAAACCTGAGAATCAAAAAAATTTAAACCTTCGGAACTCTAGAACTCGAACGAATGAAAACCTGAGAACCCTTGGGAACCTGAACGCATGGAAACCTGAAAACATGAACCTTAAATTAAAAAAAAATGAAAACGAGAACGAAAGATTGAGAATTCGAGAACCTGCATAGAAAGAGAACTAATAAAACAGAGAATTGATTGGGGAAACAGACTGAAGATAGTGATCTAAGGAAAACAATCTGAGAACACATGAAACAAGGTAAGGAAAATAAATTATAAGTTGTATTATAACTGAGAGGTAACATGAAATAAACAAGATAGATAAGAGGTATTGTTTTATTAGAGAAGCTGAAGGTGACCTTGGAACTGATAGGGACTAATTATATTATACAAACTGGATAAAAGAATAAAAACACGTAACTTGAGAAAATACACAAAAATAAACCGACCAGGAAGAGACGAAACCCTTGACCCGGGGGAAACAAAAAGATCAAGTAAGGCAAAAAGAAACACAACAAAAAATATTAACATAACAAAATTAATAGCGCAGAATTTTAAAAAGTTGGTCAGTAAATAACCAGCGTATAAATTTAACATCACGAACCGGATCAATGCTCCTCGTAAACAAACTGCTAAAGACAATCTAAAAATCGTGATTACCACGCATCGAGGTACTCCCAGAACAAACGACCTCCGCGATAATCTCTTCCGATAATCTCACGACTTCACACTCGCAAACGTGCAACACCTAAGCAGACGACTGAAACACTACCATCGTCCATACCATTGTTCCAATTGGAAAGAACTTCACTCTGCTTCTCCCAGTCCTGGATGTTGACGGCCCGTCCGCCTCGCACTCTCGGTCTTCCTTTCACGTTCTGCATGGTACTCATGCATCTTCGCGCTGCGGTACCATCACAACCGCCGCACACACCAAACGCACCACTATCCAGATCTAGTCCAAGAGTCTCGCTTCGATCGGGAGCTAGTCCTGGTCTGGTTTGTGCGGCTCTCGGATTAGCGTCGGGACGGAGGTTTTGGACGGAATCCAACACGTTCGCGAGTCGTAAGGGAAGTGTGTCGTCTTCGACGGTCCGCTTTTCGTTATGCAATTTTTATTTCGCGCTACACGGTTATGGACACGATTAATTGACTCATTTGCAATTTGCAATTTGGAAACGGCGATTCGGCGCACTGCTCTTATCCGAACTGATAACCAGATAAGGAAACAAAGCCACGACGCGTGTTGTATCTATCAGCTGATAATGTGTACGAATGTAGCGGACGATCGAAAATAAATATCGTCGAGACATAAATGAGGTTATGTTCCTCGCGTCGCCTACCTTGTTCAAACTATCATATATCGAAATACATTGAAGAGAACTCCTAAGAACGGTGGTCGTGAGAGAGCGGCACACTTAACACCGACTTGGAATTAATTCTCCTCAGAGACGTCAAGGTTGACACTTTAACTGTACAGCGCTCTAATTTACCGGCTCAAATGGTATATGCGAAATTCATTGTTTTACGAACAATAAAAGTATAATTAGATTAAGTTTAATTTCGCTTGCACAAGATAAGTTTCACAGCATTGTCGTCATTGTTCGGTTGGACAAGCGGAAATATCAACATGTGGTGGCTATGAACTTGAAAAATACGATGCGAAAATTTTTAAAAACATGACAAGTGCGGACGACAGTTATGACATTTCTTATGACTTGAAACACAATTAAAACGATGAAAAAAATTCCCGAACAAATTGTAAATAATAAATTCAAAGAAACAATGACAGTACAATGAAGCATTAGAGATAAAACAAAAATAATAAAAAAGAAAGAAAAAAAATCCAAAACACTTGTAGAGATAAAGCGAGTGATATTAAAAATTATATATAAAAAAAGATAATTTAGCAGTGATAGATAAGAGGACACCAATATAATAAAAAAGAGTACTTGACGAAAATACACTATGAGAGACAATGTTATGATTACATATACAAACAGACCGGCAGTTAAAAAACAGGTTGAATAAGACAAACTCGAAAAAACTAACGATCTGAAAGATGAAAAGAAACGATTCAAATAAAAATATATCCAAAGTGAAAAAAAAAAAGGTTATGAACAGTGATAGATGAAGAAATACAACCATACATAAATAAAAAAGAGGTAACAGCAAAAACAAACACTGAAAATAGCAGTCGTGGGATTCAAGCAGCATTAAAAAAAAAAAAAACTGAAAAAGACGACCATGGAAAACAAGAGTTAAAAATACAACATACGAGACAAAACTTATAATGAGACAATAAGGAAGAGTCTCAATCAAGAAATGCAAACTTACAAAACAAGTCAAGAGGCAAGTAATCTGAAAAAAATAAAGGAGAACTCTGGACTATAAAAATGTTAGAAAAAAGACCTGAGAAACTGCAAGCCACTTAACGTAGTAAACCACAATCTCGGAAATCTAAGCAAATTAAAGCCCGAAAACCTTAAAACTTAAGAACCTAACAAACTGAAAAACTAAAACTTGAAAGTTTGAAAGCGTGAAAGTCCAAGAAACTAAAAACCTGAAAGACAGTACATGAAAACCCGGGAATATGGAAACCTCAAAACTTTGAAAGTGGAAAAGTTAAAGCTGAAACTTTAAGAACCTAAAAACCTGAAAGCCAATACCTGAAAACCTGACAACAACAACCTGTAACCTTAAAACTTTAAAACCTGAGAACCTGAAAACATAAAAACCTGATAATACCAAAAAATGAAAGCGTAAAATTTGAAACTTTGAAAGCGTGAAAGTCCAAGAAGCAGAAACTCTAAGAAACTAAAAACCTGAAAGACAGTCCCTAACAACATAGTAACCTTAAAACTTTAGAACCCAACAACCTGAAAACAAAAAAATGAGAATGCCAAAACCTGAAAACCCAAAATTTGAAACTTTGAAAGTGTGAAAGTCGAAGAACCTAAAAATCTGAAAGACAGTACAATGAAACCCGAGTATATGGAAACCTTAAAACTTTAGAACATGACAACCTGAAAACATAAAAACCTGAAAATACCAAAACCTGAAAGCGTAAACTTTGAAACTTTGAAAGCGTGAAAGTCCAAGAATCTGAAACTCCAAGAAACTAAAAACCCGAAAGACAGTCCCTAACACCATGGTAACCTTAAAACTTTAAAATCCGACAACCTAAAAACAAAAAAATGAGAATGCCAAAACCTGAAAACCCAAAATTTGAAACTTTGAAAGTGTGAAAGTCGAAGAACCTAAAAATCTGAAAGACAGTACAATGAAACCCGAGAATATGGAAACCTTAAAACTTTAGAACCTGACAACCTGAAAACATAAAAACCTGAAAGCGTAAACTTTGAAAGCGTGAAAGTCCAAGAAGCTGAAACTCCAAGAAACTAAAAACCCGAAAGACAGTCCCTAACACCATGGTAACCTTAAAACTTTAAAAGCCGACAACCTAAAAACAAAAAAATGAGAATGCCAAAACCTGAAAACCCAAAATTTGAAACTTTGAAAGTGTGAAAGTCGAAGAACCTAAAAATCTGAAAGACAGTACAATGAAACCCGAGAATATGGAAACCTTAAAACTTTAAAACCTGACAACCTGAAAACATAAAAACCTGAAAGCGTAAACTTTGAAACTTTGAAAGCGTGAAAGTCCAAGAAGCTGAAACTCCAAGAAACTAAAAACCCGAAAGACAGTCCCTAACACCATGGTAACCTTAAAACTTTAGAAGCCGACAACCTAAAAACAAAAAAATGAGAATGCCAAAACCTGAAAACCCAAAATTTGAAACTTTGAAAGTGTGAAAGCCGAAGAACCTAAAAACCTGAAAGACAGTACATGAAAACCCGAGAATATGGAAACCTTAAAACCTGAGGATTTCAAATCCTGAAAACTCAAAACTTTGAATATGAAAAAGTTAAAGCTGAAATTTTAAGAACCTAAAAATCTGAAAGACAGTACCTGAAAACCTGACAACATGGTAACCTTAACACTTTAGAACTTGCCAAGCTGAAAACATAAAAACTTGAGAATACCATGACCAGAAAACCTAAAATTTGAAATATTGAAAGCGTGAAAGTTCAAGAACCTGAAAGTCAAAAAAACTAAAAACCTTAAATCCAGTAACTAAAACAACATGGTAACCGTAAAACTTTAGAACCTGACAACCTGAAAACCTAAAATTTGAAGCTTTGAAAGCGTGAAAGTCAAAGAACCTAAAAATCTGAAAGACGGTACATGAAAACCCGAGAATATAGAAACGTTAAAATCTGAGGATTTCAAATCCTGAAAACCCAAAACTTTGAAAGTGAAAAAGTTAAAGCTGAAATTTTAAGAACCTAAAAACCTGAAAGGCAGTACATGAAAACCTACCAACATGGTAACCTTAAAACTTTAGAACCCAACAACCTGAGAATACCAAAACCTGAAACCCTAAAATTTGAAATATTGAAAGAGTGAAAATCCAAGAACCTGTATGTCAAATAAACTAAAAACCTTAAAGACAGTACCTAAAACAACAAGGTAACCTTAAAACTTTAGAACCTGACGACCTGAAAACCTTAGAATACCAGAACCTAAAATTCGAAACTTTGAAACCGTGAAGGTCGAAGAACCTAAAAACCTGAAAGACAGTACATAAAAACTAGAGAATACGGGAACCTTAAAACCTGAGAATTCCAAAACCTGAAAACCCAAAACTTGAGAGCGTAAAAGTTAAAGCCGAAATTTTAAGAACCTAAAAACCCGAAAGACTACCTGAAAACCTCACATCATGGTAACCTTAAAACTTTAGAACCTGACAACCTGAAAACCTAAAATTTGAAACTTTGAAAGCGTGAAAGTCGAAGAACCTAAAAACCTGAAAGACAGTACCTGAAAACCTGACAACATGGTAACCTTAACACTTTAGAACCTGCCAACCTAAAAGCATAAAAACTTGAGAATACCAAGACCTGAAAACCTAAAATTTGAAACATTGAAAGCGTGAAAGTCCAAGAACCTAAAAGTCAAAAAAACTCAAAACCTTAAATACAGTAACACCCTGAAAACCTTAGAATACCAAAACCTGAAACCCTAAAATTCCAAACTTTGAAAGCGTGAAGAACCTACAACCCGAAAGACAGTACATGAAAACCCCAAAATATGGGAACCTTAAAACCTGAAAATTCTAAAACCTGATAACACAAAACTTGAACCTTTGAGAGTGTAAAGTTAAAGCTGAAATTTTAAGAATCTAAAAACCTGAAAGACTACCTGAAAACCTGACAACATGGTAACCTTAGAATTTTAGAACCTGACAACCTAAAAACATAAAAAACCTGAAAATACCAAAACCTGAAAACGTAAAATTTAAAACTTTGAAAGCGTGAAAGTCCAAGAACGTTTAGAACCTGACAACCTGAAAACCAGAGAATACCAAAACCTAAAAACCTAAAATTTGAAACTTTGGGAGCGTAAAATTCGAAGAAGCTGAAATTTTAGGAACCCAAAAGCCTGAAAGACGGTACCTGAAAACCTGATAACATGTAAACTTTAAAACTTAAGAATCTGACAACCTTAAAACATGAAAACCTGAGAATCCTAAAAACTGAAAACCTAAAATTTTAAACTTTGAAAGCATGAAAGTACAAAAAGCTGAAAGTCAAAAGAACCTAAAAACTTGAAAGACACACGAAAACCTGAGAATATGGAAAACTTAAAACTAAGGGCCTGACACCCAAAAAACCTGAAAATTACAAAACCTTAAAACTTGAAAATTTCAGAGCGTGAAAGTACAATAAGCTGACATTTTAGGAACCTACAAACCTGAAAGACAGCACCTGAAAACCTGATAACATGGAATCTTTAAAACTTTAGAATCTGACAACCTGAACATATGGAAATCTGGGAAGTCCAAAACCTGACAACTAACTTAAAACTCCGAGGGTCTGAAAGGCCAAGGAGCTTAAAGTTTACGAACCTAAAAACCTGAGAGATAGTATTGTAGAAACTTAGAACAACCTGAAAATCTGAAAACATGAAAACCTAAAAATACCAAAACCTGAAAACTTTAAAAGCGTGAAAGTCTAAGAGCTGAAAGTTTGGAAAAAGACTGCATCTGAAAACCTGACAACATGGAACAATTGAACTTAAACCTTATAAAGCTGACAACCTGAAAATTTAAAACATGAAACTTGGGGAGTGTGGAAGTCAAAGAAGCAGCAAGTCAGAAAATATTTGAAAACCTGAGAACATGGAAACCTTAAAACTTTAGAACCTGACAACCTAAAAACCTGAGAGTACCAAAACCTGAAAACCTAAATTCGAAACTTTGAAAGCGTTAAAGTCCAAGATCCTAAAAACCTGAAAGACAGTACGTGGAAACCTGACAAGATGGTAACCTTAAAACTTTAGAACCTGACAACCTGAAAACATGAAAACCTGAGAATACCAAAACTTGAAAACCTAAAATTTGAAACTTTGAAAACGTGAAAGTCTAAGAAGCTGAAAGTTTGGGAACTTAAAAACCTGAGAGGCAGTACATATCTGAACCCTGACAACATGAAACATTTAAACTTAAAATTTATAAACCTGACAACCTGAAAACATGAAAACCTGAAAACTTAAAACATGAAACTTTGGGAGTGTGGAAGTCAAAGAAGCAGCGAGTCTGGGAACCTAAACACCGGAAGGAGAAAATATTTGAAAACCTGTGAACATGGAAACCTTAAAACAGAACATGAAAATCCGAGCATATGGTGGTAACCTTAAAATTTTAGAACCTGACAACCTGAAAGCCTGAGAATACGAAAACCTGAAAACCTAAAATTTAAAACTTTGAAAGCGTGAAAGTCCAAGAACCTAAAATTCCAAGAAACTAAAAACCTGAAAAATAGTCACTCACAACATGGTAGCCTTAAACCTTTAGAACTGGACAACCTGAATACCAAAACCTGCGAATACCAAAACCTGAAAACCTAAAATTCGAAACTTTGAAAGCGTGAAAGTCGAAGAACCTAAAAACCTGAAAGACAGTACATGAAAACCCGAGAATATGGAAACCTTAAAACCTGACAACCTGAAAATAAAAAACCTAAAAAAAAAATAAAATTCGAAACTTTGAAAGCGTAAAAGTCGAAAAACCTAAAAACCTGAAACACAGAACATGAAGACTCAAGAATATGGAAACCTTAAAACCTGAGAATACCAAAACCTGAAAACCTACAATTTGAAACATTGAAAGCGTGATAGTCCATGAACCTGAAAGTCAAAGAAACTAAAAACCTGAAAGAAAGTACCTAACAAACAACCTGTCAACATGGTAACCTTAAAACTTTAGAACCTGACAACCTGAAAACCTGAAAATACCAAAACCTGAAAACCTCAAATTTGAAAGCATGAAAGTCCAAGAAGCTGAAAATCCAATAATCTAAAATGTGAAAGACAGTAAATGAAAATATGAGAATATAGAAACCTTAAAACTTAAAAGACTGACAACCTGAAAACTTAAAACTTGCAAATTTGAGAGCGTAAAATTCAAAGAAGTTGAAAGTTTAGGAACCCAAAAGTCTGAAAGACAGTCCCTATCAACATGGTAACCTTAAAACTTTAGAACCTGACAACTTAAAAACCTGAGAATACCAAAACCTGAAAACCTAAATTTGAAACTTTGAAAGCGTTAAAGTCCAACATCCTAAAAACCTGAAAGAGAGTACGTGGAAACATGACAACATGGTAACCTTAAAACTTTAGAACCTGAGAATACCAAAATTTGAAAGCGTGAAAGATCAAAAATCTGAAAATCAAAAGAACCTAAAAACTTAAAAGACAGTACATGAAAACCTGAGAATATGGAAAACTTAAGACTTAAAGAGTCTGACAAACAGAAAACCTGAGAATTACAAAACCTTAAAACTTTCAGAGCGTGAAAGTAGAGTAAGCTCACATTTTAGAAACCTACAAACCTGAAAGACAGTACCTCAAAACCTGATAACATGGTACCTTTATAACTTTAGAATCTGACAACCTGAACATATGAAAATCTGGGAAGCCCAAAACCTGACAACTTAAACTTCTGAGGGCCTGAAAGGTCAAGTAGCTAAAAGTTTACGAACCTAAAAACCTGAGAGACGGAACATTTAGACTTATAAACCTGAAAATCTGAAAACTTATAAATACCAAAACCTGAAAACTTACACCTTGAAACTTTAAAAGCGTGGAAGTCTAAGAAGCTGATAGTTTGGAAACCTAAAAACCTGAAAGGCAGTATCTGAAAACCTGACAACATGGAACATTTAAACTTAAAACTTATAAACCTAATAACCTGAAAACATGAAAACCTGAAAACTTAAAAACATGAAACTTTGGGAATGTGGAAGTCATAGAAGCAGCAAGTCTGAAAACCTAAAAACCGGAAGGAGAAAATATTTGAAAACCTGAGAACATGGAAACCTTAAAACTTAAGAACCTGACAACCTGAGAATCTCAAAAATTTAAACTTTGGGAGCGTGAAAGTTCAAGAAGCTGGAAGTCTGAACCGGAAAACCTGAAAGGCAGTATATGAAAATCTGAGAACACGGAAACCTTAAAACTTAAGAACATGACAACCTGAGAATCTCAAAAATTTAAAC
Source organism: Diaperis boleti (assembly GCA_963583935.1). Classification (NCBI taxonomy): domain Eukaryota; kingdom Metazoa; phylum Arthropoda; class Insecta; order Coleoptera; family Tenebrionidae; genus Diaperis; species Diaperis boleti. The sequence continues at coordinate 1,801,545 of OY757242.1, forward strand.
TTTGAGAATTTGAAAGTCCAAGAAGCTGAATGTTTGGGAACCTAACAACCTGAAAGACAGTACTTGAAAACCTGACAACCTGGAAACCTTAACAACCTGCCAACCTGAAAACTTCGTAATTTGAAGGTCTGAAAACTTGAGAACGTCAGAGAGAAAAGAAGCTGAAGAACTGAAAAGCCTGGCAATTTGAATCCTCCAGACCTTGACAGTCCGAAAACCTGAGAACTTGCAAACCTAAAAAAATCCTTTTCTCCGCAATTTCACATTTCAATGCTCCCATGCTGGCCGATGGAGCAAAATACAAATATTAAGTTGAAACCTAGTAAAAAAAACATCAACAGGTCAAAATTAGAACCTAAAAACCCGAAACTCTGAAGCATTGAAAACCTGAGAACACCACAACCTGAAAACCTAGAAACCTGGATACTTGTGAATTTGAAAGCATGACAACCCAGCAACCTAAAAGTCTAAGAACCAGAAAGCCTGATAGTCTGAGAAATTAAACTTTTGCAATATGAAGTCCTAAGAACCTGAAAACTTAGGTATGTTAAAAAGCCTGGGCCGAAAAACCTGAGTAACTGATAATCTGGAAACCTGGTAAAGATTTCAGTCCTTTCTTTTGTGTTTGTTTCTATAACAGTTTATCTTTTTTGTTTTTTGAATATATCTTTGTCATATTATCGTTTTTATTTGTCTCTTTTAAAATTTAGTTATAAAGAAAAAACTGCGACAAACAAAACAAGAAAAAGAAATGGAGAGAAGGGGGATTGAACTTGAAATTAAAAAATCAAGACAGACAGAACAAAGAAGGGAAAATCCGAGACAAGCAAAATAAGAAACAATTAAGGTCTGAACGACCAAATTCAAAATTACGAATTACCTTCGTCGTCATGGGTCAAATTTACGAAAAAGTCAAGGTCACCTCTAATGTGCGTGTACGACAACACCACCGAAAACCAATTATGCGCAGCGAAAGACACGTACGTGAAAAATAAAGAAAATCGGATGTGACGTATTTATAGAGGATCCATTTATAACTCGAGAAAATGCGAGAGGTATTTTCGACGGCGACTAATCGTAGACACCGAAAAGGACGCAATAAAATGTATACTCCATTCACGGGACATGTTCACACCGAGTCACTTAAAATAACTGTTGTGTGGACAAGATGGGACCGAACCGACCCTGAAAGAGGGGCGATCAATACCTGCGACCCGAAATGGGAATCGTTGCGTTTTGCGAGAGATGATTTCGAAAGGGAATACACCATGGAATTTTTTTTTTTTTTTCGAACAGATCCTATCTTATCTCTATACTGGATTTATCACTCCTCTGTCATTAAGTCAATAACAAACTAAAATTTAAATATTAAAACACACCCACACCCAAAATTTATTTATTGATATTGAAAAGGTTCAAGGTGGTAATGACGAGCGCAGCGCCCGTGGTGGCAACCCTGTAACACCACATGTGCAAATTTCGCCAATAAGATGACGTTTGCATCTGACGCGGAAAAATACACAACGAACGTGTGTCACTGCACGTCTCATCTTACCTCCAGTATTTGTTTTCACATAAAGTCGGTAAATATTAATAATTAGCGGCCACAATTCAGTAGTACCATCGTTTTTTTTTTTAATAATAGTCATCCGTTAGCAAATTTATTGATAAAGACACACGACAACCATGCCAAGCCAACCCGACCAAGCCAAACCAAAGACTCACCAGTAAGAGTTTCCTGATCCCGCGAAGAAACACCTACGTCTAGGGCGCGCTGGGCGCCGCAAGTACCTTCCGGGGCTGCCAGCTTGGATATCAACACGGTTCACTAAGCCTTTAACAAATTTTCTTGGTAAATTTTCCATATCGTGACGAGCGCCCCCCGCGCCCTTGGTGGCAACCCCAAAACCAAACACAGGCTACACTACTCACCAAAAGTAAAATTTGTCGCCGGACAACTCAAAACACATCGTAATGTGTCTTAATGAGTCAATTTATGATATCTGATCGCCGATGCTCTGTTATATATTCCGATAATTGTTATCGCGAGGAGATCAGCTGATGCAGAGTGCAAAAACTCTACTGTCTGTGGACGCGGATATACAATTAGCAAATCAACGTTAGCGTCCCAGTTATCAGTATAAATATTTAGATTTGATGTAATATTTGAGAGTATGATTCGTTTCGGGGTTATCAGGTTCGGCAAATAAGTTATATTAGAGATTGCGGTCTGCAACGGCAAATTTCGCGCAAAAACCGCATTTCCCACTGAGATTCTTTGGATGAAAACGATCGGGTATTGGACTGTTGGTGATGGATCGGTCACTTTCTACAGATTATAATTGCTAATTACAGAGCGTTGGCCGTTCCACTGCCAGGTCGTAAATACGGCTCTGTATTACAGATGGTCAAATTGTTTAGAAGCTATTTGGTCAAAATTTCAATCAGAAACTTTTTCCGAGATTCCAAAAGATTTCAAAATTTCGAAGCTCGACCCAAATTTAAATTCCGACATCTCAAGATTTGAGATTTTAAGGGTTTATCTGTTCAGGTTTCTTCAGAACAGTTTTTTATCTCAATCTTCCACCAGCCATCCAACGGGAACTATAGACCGGTTTCGGTCTTATTAGACCTCATCATTACAACAACAGAATAAAACTGCTTTTTTCTTCTATAATTTTATTCATAAAATAATCTTAGTGAACTACACCTCGAGCTCTCGAAATTATCTTTACAACTCAAGTGCTTTCGCGCTACAAATCGATAATTTGGGAACTCTTGAGTAATTACAAGTGATTATAATAAAAAGAAACAAAATCATAATAGATATAAAAAATAAATTAAAACTAAATAAATTTAAAAATATTATTAATACTGTCTTTTTGCCTTCTCAAAAGAGCAAGGCTCTCGGACGATCGTAGAAAAAAAAATGTATGCAACACAGTAATAATGCGTCGAATTAACTGTTTCATAAGATGCTTTATCTAGTAGTCTGGTACGTTACAAATGCATGCCGTTGTTTAGCTAAACTTAGAAACACACAACTAACAGCCATCTAGATAAAATTCAGTTGATTACTGATAATAATAGAAAAAATAAATCGATAAATGTGTATGTACACACAATAACACTAAAATCTTTTTGGTATGTTTTTCTTCTGTTTCGTTCGTATATTTCTTAAAATGCTTACTTTTACTTTTATTATACATCATTTTACTTGAGTGGAATATCCATTGTGAGATTACGAAGGCTTTCACGACCGACGTAGTGCGGGTTTGGATGGTGTCTGGTTTAAATTTTGACTAAAAATTCTCACTCTCATAATTTCAGAAGTGGGATGGCCACAGTAATTCAAATGTCAAATATACCAGATGCGGAGCAACAATGCGGTAATAAATATTTTACCTTTTCTGCATAGACGAGTTTCACCTTAAGTATGGTCGACATACTGACTTACTGTGCTCATCTTTCTCTTGAAAAACCAGGTGAAACATCGAGAACTTTTAAACAATATTCAAATCAGACACAATCCAAACCCGAACTAAATAATTTTATTCATATCCAACTAAATTGTGTATCTAGCAGGCTATTACGTTACGTCAGAAATGCATTCATTAGCCAGAGTTACATTGATCATTCTGTATATCAGGTGAACAGAAATGTTTTGTTTATTTCGTTTTTTTTTTGTTGTTCTTGAAATGGATCTTGAAATTTGGAACTTAAAATTGCACATTTTTGTATACCTGAAAATATGACGATGAAATTCTGAAATCTCGAATTTGGGAATTTTGATTCAAAGAATTCATGAATTTCTGAATTTAGAAATTTTATTTTTTTATTATATCTGAATTTTGAACTTCGGAGTTTAAGAATTTGCAAATTTTGAATTAATGAATTGGAATCGATGAAATTTTGAAATCCCGAATTTGGATTTTTTTTGTTTTCCTGAATTTCAAAATTTTGAATTTCGGAGTTTGAGAATTCGCAAAATTTGAATTAATGAATTGGAGAATTTGTACAATACGAATGGATACAATTTTTGAAATTCAAAAAGCAGAAATTTGAATTTTTAAAATTTTGAATTCCCAGTTTTGGAATTTGCAAATCTTTGAAATCTCAAATTTCTGAATTTTTCCCGTTTGGTAAATTTAGAATTGATGAAATTCTGAAATCCCGCATTTGAAGAATTTATTAATATTTCTTTTATTGTTGAATTTAAAAAATTTGAATTTCGGAGTTTGGGAATTTGCAAATTTTGAATTAATGAATTGGAGACTTTGTACATTACGAATAGATGCAGTTTTTGAAATTCTAAAAGCAGAAATCTCGAATTTGGGAATTTTGATTCAACGAAGTCTTGAATTTCTGATTTTGGAGAATTCTAATTCGTTATAATATAATTGCTGAACTTTGAAATTTTGAATTCCCGATTTTGGGAATTTGCAAATTTTGATCCAATGAGTTGGAGAATTTGAACATCACGAGTAGATGCAATTTTTAAAATTTTAAATTCACAAATTTGAATTTTTTTAAATTTTGAATTCCCGAGTTTGGAATTTGCAAATCTTTGAAATCTCGAATTTCTGAATGTCGCGTTTGGTAAATTTGGAATCCACGAAATTTTGAAATCCCGAATTTGGGAATTTTGATTCAACGAAGTCTTGAATTTCTGATTTTGGAGAATTTTAATTCTTTATAATATAATTGCTGAATTCTGAAATTTTGAATTCCCGATTTTGGGAATTTGCAAATTTTGATCCAATGAATTGGAGAATTTGTACATCAGGAGTAGATGCAATTTTTGAAATTTTAAATTCACAAATTTGAATTTTTTAACTTTTGAATTCCCTAATTTGGGAATTTTGATTCAACGAAGTCTTGAATTTCTGATTTTGGAGAATTTTAATTCGTTATAATATAATTGCTGAACTTAGAAATTTTGAATTCCCGATTTTGGGAAATTGCTAATTTTGATCCAATGAATTGGAGAATTTGTACATCACGAGTAGATGCAATTTTTGAAATTTTAAATTCACAATTTGTACAATACGAATGTATACAATTTTTAAAATTCAAAAAGCAGAAATTTGAATTTTTAAAATTTTGAATTCCCGGTTTTGGAATTTGCAAATCTTTGAAATCTCGAATTTCTGAATGTCGCGTTTGGTAAATTTAGAATCGATGAAATTCTAAATCCCGAATTTGGAAATTTATTTTTTTTTTGTTATTCCTGAATTTAAAAATTTTGAATTTCGTAATTTGTGAATTCGCAAATTTTGAATTAATGAATTGGAGAATTTGTACAATACGAATGGATACAATTTTTGAAATTCAAAAAGCAGAAATTTGAATTTTTAAAATTTTGAATTCCCAGTTTTGGAATTTGCAAATTTTTGAAATCTCGAATTTCTGAATTTTTCCCGTTTGGTAAATTTAGAATTGATGAAATTCTGAAATCCCGCATTTGAAGAATTTATTTATATTTTTTTTATTGTTGAATTTCAAAATTTTGAATTTCGGAGTTTGGGAATTTGCAAATTTTAAATTAATGATTTGGAGACTTTGTACATTACGAATAGATGCAGTTTTTGAAATTCTAAAAGCAGAAATCCCAAATTTGGAGATTTTTTTTGTTATTCCTGAATTTCAAAATTTTGAATTTCGGAGTTTGGGAATTTGCAAATTTTGAAATTCTAAAAGTAGAATTTTTAAAATTTTGAATTCCCGGGTTTCGAATTTGCAAATCTTTGAAATCTAAGAATTTCTGAATGTCGCGTTTGGTAAATTTAGAATCGACGAAATTTTGAAATCCCGCATTTGGAGAATTTATTTATTTTTTTGTTATTCCTGAATTTCAAAATTTTTAATTTCGGAGTTTGGGAATTTGCAAATTTTAAATTAATGAATTGGAGACTTTGTACATTACGAATAGATGCAGTTTTTGAAATTCTAAAAGCAGAAATCCCGAATTTGGGAATTTTGATTCAACGAAGTCTTGAATTTCTGTTTTAGGTGAATTTTAATTCTTTATAATATAATTGCTGAATTCAGAAATTTTAAATTCCCGATTTTGGGAATTTGCAAATTTTGATCCAATGAATTGGAGAATTTGTACATCACGAGTAGATGCAATTTTTGAAATTTTAAATTCACAAAATTGAATTTTTTAAATTTTGAATTCCCGAGTTTGGAATTTGGAATTTTGTAAATTTAGAACACGAAATTTTGAAATCCCGAATTTGGGAATTTTGATTCAACGAAGTCTTGAATTTCTGATTTTGGAGAATTTTAATTCGTTATAATATAATTGTTGAACTTAGAAATTTTGAATTCCCGATTTTGGGAATTTGCTAATTTTGATCCAATGAATTGGAGAATTTGTACATCACGAATAGATGCTATTTTTGAAATTTTAAATTCACAAATTTTGAATTCCCGAGTTTGGAATTTTTAATTTTTAAAATTTCTAATTTCTGAATGTTGTGTTTGGAAAATTTGGAATCGATGAAATTTTGAAATCCCGAATTTGGAGAATTTATTTATTTTTTTGTTATTTCTGAATTTCAAAATATAGAATTGCGGAGTTTGTTGAATTTGCTAATTTTTAATTAATGAATTGGAGAAATTGTACATTACGAATAGATGCAGTTTTTGAAACTCTAAAAGCAGAAATCCCAAATTCGGAGATTTTTTTTTGTTATTGTGAATTTCAACATTTTGAATTTCGTAGTTTGAGAATGTGCAAAATTTGAACTAACGAATTGGAAAATTCGTACATTACGAAAAGATGAAAATTTTGAAATTCTAAAAACAGAATTTTTAAAATTTTGAATTCCCGGGTTTGGAATTTGCAAATGTTTAAAATCTGGAATTTCTGAATGTCGCGTTTGGTAAATTCAGAATCGATGAAATTTTGAAATCCCGAATTTGGAGAATCTATTTATTGCTCCGTTGTCCCTGAATTTCAAAATTTAGAATTTCGGAGTTTGGGAATTTGCAAATTTTAAATTAATGAATTGGAGAATTCATACATTACGAATGGATGCAATTTTTGAAATTCTAAAAGCAGAAATTTGAATTTTTAAAATTTTGAATTCCCGGTTTTGGAATTTGCAAATCTTTGAAATCTCGAATTTCTGAATGTCGCGTTTGGTAAATTTAGAATCGACGAAATTTTGAAATCCCGCATTTGGAGAATTTATTTATTTTTTTCTGTTGTACCTGAATTTCAAAATTTAGAATTTCGGGAGTTTGGGAATTTGCAAATTTTGAATTAATGAATTGGAGAATTTGTACATTACGAACGGATGCAATTTTTGAAATTCTAAAAGCAAAAATTTGAATTTTTAAAATTTTGAATTCCCGTTTTTGGAATTTGCAAATCTTTGAAATCTCGAAATTCTGAATGTTGCGTTTGGTAAATTTGGAATCGATGAAATTTTGAAATCCCGCATTTGGAGAATTTATTTATTTTTTTGCGATTCCTGAATTTCGAAATTTTGAATTTCGGAGTTTGGGAATTTGCAAATTTTGAATTAAAGAATTGGAGAATTTCTACATTACAAATACATTCAATTTTTGAAATTCTAAAAGAAGAAATTTGAATTCTTAAAATTTTGAAATTTCTGAAATGTCGCGTTTGGTAAATTTAGAATGATAAAATTTTGAAATCCCGAATTTGGAGATTTTTTTTATTCCTGAATTTCAAAATTTTGAATTTCGGAGTTTGGGAATTTGCAAATTTTGAACTAATGACATTATTCGTCTGTGGTGCCTAGGCAAAACAATTGTTTAAAAAACTTGCCATTTGCACACATGTGCGCGAGCTTGTCAGATTTTTGAGGTTAGGTTAATGATTTCCATAGCTTCGATAAATTTTGTGGATGATGTGGTATTTTCGAAATACTTATAGTGGCAGTAATTTTAGTAGTAAATTCATTTATGGAACGGGACCCCATGGAATAAAATTTTGAAAACTGACTCAAAATTAATTTATTGAAATTCAACATCAGGGTGTCTTATCATTCATAGACACCCTGTAGACGTCAATTGTGGATTTTATGTTCAGAAATGTTCGGCCATCAAGCCGCCGATGAATTTTCACCCGCAGCCACAGCCAACATGATAAGCACGTGGAATTCGGGCACTCGAAAACAAATACCAAAACACGAAAATATAAAACGAACATCCTTGTACCAGATCTCGCTGGAATTCGTTGCCCAATGCGGGGGGCCACCCCCCAAGGATGTGAACTCACTGGTGATGACTCAGACCGTTAACGAACCCAAATTAGAATCATGATCCCCCTTGACGTCTTTACAATCATTTCTATTGCATATTTTCCTCGAAATAATCGAATTCAACTTACGTTTTGACATCTCACATTTCGAAGGCCAAAGTCGTTAAAATTTACACACTTTACGGAAAACCTATACGAACGTTTTTTTTTTTCACTAAATCACTGGATTTTCACTGTGATTTCACCAGTTTTAATTCACATGGTCACTTGAACAGTCACTAAACGATTTTTATTCGCTGCCGTCTGGCCATCCACCTCTGACGTCTGTCGGCTGTCAAAACGACTACTAGCTACGACTTACGGCGTCACTGGAAAGAAAGGAAACGTATGTCCACAAAGTTTGGGATTAATTATTTAATTGGAGGTGTAAGAGGAGGGTGGAAATTACGACTGAGGGGGTGACTCCGAGTAGGGTGTGCTTGCTCACAAAAGGATGGCACCAAGGCCGTTTGGTGGCGAAATTCTAGTGACACCGTCAGTGTTGCCAACCCACCCTAACAACAATTTATTTTCAAATTGTTTGTGCAAAATTTTGAAAATTCGGTCGAAATTCGGCGAACACAGACCCGGAGGCAACGCACGGACGGAGCCCCAACAGTCAGAGTCCGATCTCGGGGGCCCCGGCCCCCACAATAAATTACCAAACTCGAAATTGCAAAAACGCCCCAACTGCAATAATTTTTCCGTGCAATTTCCGCAAACCCCACTCACTCCCTCGGGGCCCCCATGCGCCTCCGGCCGATCCCCCGATCCGACCCGGACGCAAACAGGGAAACTTCTTTTTCTTGGTTGGCCAAAAGAAGTAGACGTATATTGATTAAAATTAAAAGGTAGTTTATTTTTATGTCTGAGATGGTCTTCCAACCTAGCGATTCCGTCGTCGCAATTCGATAAGATTTCGGCGAAAGAGTGTCCGAGGGGCGGTTCCGCGATGGCCCTAGCCGACGACCAGCAGTTCTGTCTCAGATGGAACAATTTCCAAGCGAACATCACGTCCCAGTTCGAGGCTCTGCGCGACGACGAGGACTTCACCGACGTCACGATCGCCTGCGAGGGGCAGCGGATGCAGGCGCACAAGGTGGTGCTCTCGGCGTGCAGCCCCTTCTTCAAGGAGCTGTTCAAAGTGAGTGAGTTGGCGAGGGTGGCCCGATGTGATTTGCATGGTTTGAATTTGGCGCTGCCGGGGGTCGGGGGCGGTTGTGGATGGCAGAAATGTGCCGGTGTGCAATTGGAAGGGGGCGGTTTGGTGACTGATGGTGTCCGGATTGTCATTGGGGTGGACAATTGTGCATACACGGGTGTACGTGTGGTTGCTTGCGACAGGGTCTTCATACATAATAATTGTAGTAGGCTTTGAATGAATGTGCATGAATCAATAATTAAAAATAAAAATTTCAGTTGGCAACAATAAAATTGTTAATGTGATTTGGTTGTCAGCCGATGACGGATCGTTGACAGCCAACTACAATTAAATTTGCACGAAACAAACATAACCGTGCATTTGTAAACGACATTCTGTCAACTTAAAATAAATAAATCTACATTTTTATCTTAATCTATTACCAACTGAAACGTAATCAGTTCAATAATAATTAAGTAAATAAATAAAGTAATACATAATAATCAATAGACAATGTTAGGAAGAGTAACAAATGGACAAAAACTTGATGAGACGAAAAGACAAAGAAATTAAGAGACTGCGATAAGACAAAACGACGAATACGAAAGGAGTCGAAAAAGACAAAGAGACTATAAGAGAAGGCGATAAGTCTAAAAAGCGAGATAAACAGAGAGAGGTACAAAAACAAAGAGACAAAGCTACAAACGAATAAAATCACAAAGAGACGAATAGACAAAAAGATAAAGAGACTGAGAGACGGAGATAAGACAACGAGAGTGACATCAATAGGCAAAGGATAAATATATAAAGGGACAAAATGACAAAGCAAGAAAGATACAAGCAAATGGACAAAAAGATACAGAGACAAAGAGACACTAAGAGACAGCGATAAGACTAAACACTCTGACTTATAGAAAGAGGTAAAGAGACAAATAGACAAAGCGACAAATGGACAAAAACTTAATGAGACGAATAGACGAAAAGACAAAGAAATTAAGAGACTGCGATAAGACAAAACGACGAATACGAAAGGAGTCGAAAAAGACAAAGAGACTATAAGAGAAGGCGATAAGCCTAAAAAGCGAGATAAACAGAGAGAGGTACAAAAACAAAGAGACAAAGCTACAAACGAGTAAAATCACAAAGAGACGAATAGACAAAAAGATAAAGAGACTGAGAGACGGAGATAAGACAACGAGAGTGACATCAATAGGCAAAAGATAAATATATAAAGGGACAAAATGACAAAGCAAGAAAGATACAAGCAAATGGACAAAAAGATACAGAGACAAAGAGACACTAAGAGACAGCGATAAGACTAAACACTCTGACTTATAGAAAGAGGTAAAGAGACAAATAGACAAAGCGACAAATGGACAAAAACTTAATGAGACGAATAGACGAAAAGACAAAGAAATTAAGAGACTGCGATAAGACAAAACGACGAATACGAAAGGAGTCAAAAAAGACAAAGAGACTATAAGAGAAGGCGACAAGCCTAAAAAGCGAGATAAACAGAGAGAGGTACAAAAACAAAGAGACAAAGCTACAAACGAGTAAAATCACAAAGAGACGAATAGACAAAAAGATAAAGAGACTGAGAGACGGAGATAAGACAACGAGAGTGACATCAATAGGCAAAGGATAAATATATAAAGGGACAAAATGACAAAGCAAGAAAGGACAAAAACATACAGAGACAAAGAGACACTAAGAGACAGCGATAAGACTAAACACTCTGACTTATAGAAAGAGGTAAAGAGACAAATAGACAAAGCGACAAATGGACAAAAACTTAATGAGACGAATAGACGAAAAGACAAAGAAATTAAGAGACTGCGATAAGACAAAACGACGAATACGAAAGGAGTCGAAAAAGACAAAGAGACTATAAGAGAAGGCGACAAGCCTAAAAAGCGAGATAAACAGAGAGAGGTACAAAAACAAAGAGACAAAGCTACAAACGAGTAAAATCACAAAGAGACGAATAGACAAAAAGATAAAGAGACTGAGAGACGGAGATAAGACAACGAGAGTGACATCAATAGGCAAAGGATAAATATATAAAGGGACAAAATGACAAAGCAAGAAAGGACAAAAACAATACAGAGACAAAGAGACACTAAGAGACAGCGATAAGACTAAACACTCTGACTTATAGAAAGAGGTAAAGAGACAAATAGACAAAGCGACAATTGGACAAAAACTTAATGAGACGAATAGACGAAATGACAAAGAAATTAAGAGACTGCGATAAGACAAAACGACGAATACGAAAGGAGTCAAAAAAGACAAAGAGACTATAAGCGAAGGCGATAAGCCTAAAAAGCGAGATAAACAGAGATAGGTACAAAAACAAAGAGACAAAGCTACAAACGAATAAAATCGCAAAGAGACGAATAGACAAAAGATAAAGAGACTGAGAGACGGAGATAAGACAACGAGAGTGACATCAATAGGCAAAAGATAAATATATAAAGAGACAAAATGACAAAGCAAGAAAGGACAAAAACATATAGAGACAAAGAGACACTAAGAGACAGCGATAAGACTAAACACTCTGACTTATAGAAAGAGGTAAAGAGACAAATAGACAAAGCGACAAATGGACAAAAACTTAATGAGACGAATAGACGAAAAGACAAAGAAATTAAAGAGACTGCGATAAGACAAAACGACGAATACGAAAGGAGTCGAAAAAGACAAAGAGACTATAAGAGAAGGCGATAAGCCTAATAAGCGAGATAAACAGAGAGAGGTACAAAAACAAAGAGACAAAGCTACAAACGAATAAAATCACAAAGAGACGAATAGACAAAAAGATAAAGAGACTAAGAGACGGAGATAAGACAACGAGAGCGACATCGATAGGCAAAAGATAAATATATAAAGGGACAAAATGACAAAGCAAGAAAGATACAAGCAAACGGACAAAAACATACAGAGACAAAGAGACACTAAGAGACAGCGATAAGACTAAACACTCTGACTTATAGAAAGAGGTAAAGAGACAAATAGACAAAGCGACAAATGGACAAAAACTGAATGAGACGAATAGACGAAAAGACAAAGAAATTAAGAGACTGCGATAAGACAAAACGACGAATACGAAAGGAGTCGAAAAAGACAAAGAGACTATAAGAGAAGGCGACAAGCCTAATAAGCGAGATAAACAGAGAGAGGTACAAAAACAAAGAGGCAAAGCTACAAACGAATAAAATCACAAAGAGACGAATAGACAAAAAGATAAAGAGACCGAGAGACGGAGATAAGACAACGAGAGTGACATCAATAGGCAAAAGATAAATATATAAAGGGACAAAATGACAAAGCAAGAAAGATACAACCAAACGGACAAAAACATACAGAGACAAAGAGACACTAAGAGACAGCGATAAGACTAAACACTCTGACTTATAGAAAGAGGTAAAGAGACAAATAGACAAAGCGACAAATGGACAAAAACTTAATGAGACGAATAGACGAAAAGACAAAGAAATTAAGAGACTGCGATAAGACAAAACGACGAATACGAAAGGAGTCGAAAAAGACAAAGAGACTATAAGAGAAGGCGATAAGCCTGAAAAGCGAGATAAACAGAGAGAGGTACAAAAACACAGAGACAAAGCTACAAACGAATTAAATCACAAAGAGACGAATAGACAAAAAGATAAAGAGACTGAGAGACGGAGATAAGACAACGAGATTGACATCAATAGGCAAAAGATAAATATATTAAGGGACAAAATGACAAAGCAAGAAAGATACAACCAAATGGACAAAAACATACAGAGACAAAGAGACACTAAGATACAGCGATAAGACTAAACACTCTGACTTATAGAAAGAGGTAAAGAGACAAATAGACAAAGCGACAAATGGACAAAAACTGAATGAGACGAATAGACGAAAAGACAAAGAAATTAAGAGACTGCGATAAGACAAAACGACGAATACGGAAGGAGTCGAAAAAGACAAAAAGAGACTATAAGAGAAGGCGACAAGCCTAAAAAGCGAGATAAACAGAGAGAGGTACAAAAACAAAGAGACAAAGCTACAAACGAATAAAATCACAAAGAGACGAATAGACAAAAAGATAAAGAGACTGAGAGACGGAGATAAGACAACGAGAGTGACATCAATAGGCAAAAGATAAATATATAAAGGGACAAAATGGCAAAGCAAGAAAGATACAACCAAATGGACAAAAACATACAGAGACAAAGAGACCCTAAGAGACAGCGATAAGACTAAACACTCTGACTTATAGAAAGAGGTAAAGAGACAAATAGACAAAGCGACAATTGGACAAAAACTTAATGAGACGAATAGACGAAAAGACAAAGAAATTAAGAGACTGCGATAAGACAAAACGACGAATACGAAAGGAGTCGAAAAAGACAAAGAGACTATAAGAGAAGGCGACAAGCCTAATAAGCGAGATAAACAGAGAGAGGTACAAAAACAAAGAGACAAAGCTACAAACGAATAAAATCGCAAAGAGACGAATAGACAAAAAGATAAAGAGACTGAGAGACGGAGATAAGACAACGAGATTGACATCAATAGGCAAAAGATAAATATATTAAGGGACAAAATGACAAAGCAAGAAAGATACAAGCAAATGGACAAAAACATACAGAGACAAAGAGACACTAAGAGACAGCGATAAGACTAAACACTCTGACTTATAGCAAGAGGTAAAGAGACAAATAGACAAAGCGACAATTGGACAAAAACTTAATGAGACGAATAGACGAAAAGACAAAGAAATTAAGAGACTGCGATAAGACAAAACGACGAATACGAAAGGAGTCGAAAAAGACAAAGAGACTATAAGAGAAGGCGACAAGCCTAATAAGCGAGATAAACAGAGAGAGGTACAAAAACAAAGAGACAAAGCTACAAACGAATAAAATCACAAAGAGACGAATAGACAAAAAGATAAAGAGACTGAGAGACGGAGATAAGACAACGAGAGTGACATCAATAGGCAAAAGATAAATATATAAAGGGACAAAATGACAAAGCAAGAAAGGACAAAAACATACAGAGACAAAGATACACTAAGAGACAGCGATATGACTAAACACTCTGACTTATAGAGAGAAGTAAAGAGACAAATAGACAAAGCGACAATTGGACAAAAACTTAATGAGACGAATAGACGAAATGACAAAGAAATTAAGAGACTGCGATAAGACAAAACGACGAATACGAAAGGAGTCAAAAAAGACAAAGAGACTATAAGCGAAGGCGATAAGCCTAAAAAGCGAGATAAACAGAGATAGGTACAAAAACAAAGAGACAAAGCTACAAACGAATAAAATCGCAAAGAGACGAATAGACAAAAGATAAAGAGACTGAGAGACGGAGATAAGACAACGAGAGTGACATCAATAGGCAAGAGATAAATATACAGAGGGACAAAATGACAAATCAAGAAAGATACAACCAAACGGACAAAAAAATACAGAGACAAAGAGACCCTAAGAGACAGCGATAAGACTAAACACTCTGACTTATAGAAAGAGGTAAAGAGACAAACAGACAAAGCGACAATTGGACAAAAACTTAATGAGACGAATAGACGAAAAGACAAAGAAATTAAGAGACTGCGATAAGACAAAACGACGAATACGAAAGGAGTCGAAAAAGACAAAGAGACTATAAGAGAAGGCGATAAGCCTAAAAAGCGAGATAAACAGAGCGAGGTACAAAAACAAAGAGGCAAAGCTACAAACGAATAAAATCACAAAGAGACGAATAGACAAAAAGATAAAGAGACTACGAGACGGAGATAAGACAACGAGAGTGACATCAATAGGCAAAAGATAAATATATAAAGGGACAAAATGGCAAAGCAAGAAAGATACAACCAAACGGACAAAAACATACAGAGACAAAGAGACCCTAAGAGACAGCGATAAGACTAAACACTCTGACTTATAGAAAGAGGTAAAGAGACAAATAGACAAAGCGACAATTGGACAAAAACTTAATGAGACGAATAGACGAAAAGACAAAGAAATTAAGAGACTGCGATAAGACAAAACGACGAATACGAAAGGAGTCGAAAAAGACAAAAAGAGACTATAAGAGAAGGCGATAAGTCTAAAAAGCGAGATAAACAGAGCGAGGTACAAAAACAAAGAGGCAAAGCTACAAACGAATAAAATCACAAAGAGACGAATAGACAAAAAGATAAAGAGACTACGAGACGGAGATAAGACAACGAGAGTGACATCAATAGGCAAAAGATAAATATATAAAGGGACAAAATGGCAAAGCAAGAAAGATACAACCAAACGGACAAAAACATACAGAGACAAAGAGACCCTAAGAGACAGCGATAAGACTAAACACTCTGACTTATAGAAAGAGGTAAAGAGACAAATAGACAAAGCGACAATTGGACAAAAACTTAATGAGACGAATAGACGAAAAGACAAAGAAATTAAGAGACTGCGATAAGACAAAACGACGAATACGAAAGGAGTCGAAAAAGACAAAAAGAGACTATAAGAGAAGGCGATAAGTCTAAAAAGCGAGATAAACAGAGCGAGGTACAAAAACAAAGAGGCAAAGCTACAAACGAATAAAATCACAAAGAGACGAATAGACAAAAAGATAAAGAGACTACGAGACGGAGATAAGACAACGAGAGTGACATCAATAGCCAAAAGATAAATATATAAAGGGTCAAAATGGCAAAGCAAGAAAGATACAACCAAACGGACAAAAACATACAGAGACAAAGAGACCCTAAGAGACAGCGATAAGACTAAACACTCTGACTTATAGAAAGAGGTAAAGAGACAAATAGACAAAGCGACAATTGGACAAAAACTTAATGAGACGAATAGACGAAAAGACAAAGAAATTAAGAGACTGCGATAAGACAAAACGACGAATACGAAAGGAGTCAAAAAAGACAAAAAGAGACTATAAGAGAAGGCGATAAGTCTAAAAAGCGAGATAAACAGAGAGATTTACAAAAACAAAGAGACAAAGCTACAAACGAATAAAATCACAAAGATACGAATAGACAAAAAGATAAAGAGACTACGAGACGGAGATAAGACAACGAGAGTGACATCAATAGGCAAAAGATAAATATATTAAGAGACAAAATGACAAAGCAAGAAAGGACAAAAACATACAGAGACAAAGAGACACTAAGAGACAGCGATAAGACTAAACACTCTGACTTATAGAAAGAGGTAAAGAGACAAATAGACAAAGCGACAAATGGACAAAAACTGAATGAGACGAATAGACGAAAAGACAAAGAAATTAAGAGACTGCGATAAGACAAAACGACGAATACGAAAGGAGTCGAAAAAGACAAAGAGACTATAAGAGAAGGCGACAAGCCTAATAAGCGAGATAAACAGAGAGAGGTACAAAAACAAAGAGGCAAAGCTACAAACGAATAAAATCACAAAGAGACGAATAGACAAAAAGATAAAGAGACCGAGAGACGGAGATAAGACAACGAGAGTGACATCAATAGGCAAAAGATAAATATATAAAGGGACAAAATGACAAAGCAAGAAAGATACAACCAAACGGACAAAAACATACAGAGACAAAGAGACACTAAGAGACAGCGATAAGACTAAACACTCTGACTTATAGAAAGAGGTAAAGAGACAAATAGACAAAGCGACAAATGGACAAAAACTTAATGAGACGAATAGACGAAAAGACAAAGAAATTAAGAGACTGCGATAAGACAAAACGACGAATACGAAAGGAGTCGAAAAAGACAAAGAGACTATAAGAGAAGGCGATAAGCCTGAAAAGCGAGATAAACAGAGAGAGGTACAAAAACACAGAGACAAAGCTACAAACGAATTAAATCACAAAGAGACGAATAGACAAAAAGATAAAGAGACTGAGAGACGGAGATAAGACAACGAGATTGACATCAATAGGCAAAAGATAAATATATTAAGGGACAAAATGACAAAGCAAGAAAGATACAACCAAATGGACAAAAACATACAGAGACAAAGAGACACTAAGATACAGCGATAAGACTAAACACTCTGACTTATAGAAAGAGGTAAAGAGACAAATAGACAAAGCGACAAATGGACAAAAACTGAATGAGACGAATAGACGAAAAGACAAAGAAATTAAGAGACTGCGATAAGACAAAACGACGAATACGGAAGGAGTCGAAAAAGACAAAAAGAGACTATAAGAGAAGGCGACAAGCCTAAAAAGCGAGATAAACAGAGAGAGGTACAAAAACAAAGAGACAAAGCTACAAACGAATAAAATCACAAAGAGACGAATAGACAAAAAGATAAAGAGACTGAGAGACGGAGATAAGACAACGAGAGTGACATCAATAGGCAAAAGATAAATATATAAAGGGACAAAATGGCAAAGCAAGAAAGATACAACCAAATGGACAAAAACATACAGAGACAAAGAGACCCTAAGAGACAGCGATAAGACTAAACACTCTGACTTATAGAAAGAGGTAAAGAGACAAATAGACAAAGCGACAATTGGACAAAAACTTAATGAGACGAATAGACGAAAAGACAAAGAAATTAAAGAGACTGCGATAAGACAAAACGACGAATACGAAATGAGTCACAAAAGACAAAGAGACTATAAGAGAAGGCGACAAGCCTAAAAAGCGAGATAAACAGAGAGAGGTACAAAAACAAAGAGACAAAGCTACAAACGAATAAAATCACAAAGAGACGAATAGACAAAAAGATAAAGAGACTACGAGACGGAGATAAGACAGCGAGAGTGACATCAATAGGCAAAAGATAAATATATAAAGAGACAAAATGACAAAGCAAGAAAGGACAAAAACATACAGAGACAAAGAGACACTAAGAGACAGCGATAAGACTAAACACTCTGACTTATAGAAAGAGGTAAAGAGACAAATAGACAAAGCGACAATTGGACAAAAACTTAATGAGACGAATAGACGAAAAGACAAAGAAATTAAGAGACTGCGATAAGACAAAACGACGAATACGAAAGGAGTCGAAAAAGACAAAGAGACTATAAGAGAAGGCGACAAGCCTAATAAGCGAGATAAACAGAGAGAGGTACAAAAACAAAGAGACAAAGCTACAAACGAATAAAATCGCAAAGAGACGAATAGACAAAAAGATAAAGAGACTGAGAGACGGAGATAAGACAACGAGATTGACATCAATAGGCAAAAGATAAATATATTAAGGGACAAAATGACAAAGCAAGAAAGATACAAGCAAATGGACAAAAACATACAGAGACAAAGAGACACTAAGAGACAGCGATAAGACTAAACACTCTGACTTATAGCAAGAGGTAAAGAGACAAATAGACAAAGCGACAATTGGACAAAAACTTAATGAGACGAATAGACGAAAAGACAAAGAAATTAAGAGACTGCGATAAGACAAAACGACGAATACGAAAGGAGTCGAAAAAGACAAAGAGACTATAAGAGAAGGCGACAAGCCTAATAAGCGAGATAAACAGAGAGAGGTACAAAAACAAAGAGACAAAGCTACAAACGAATAAAATCACAAAGAGACGAATAGACAAAAAGATAAAGAGACTGAGAGACGGAGATAAGACAACGAGAGTGACATCAATAGGCAAAAGATAAATATATAAAGGGACAAAATGACAAAGCAAGAAAGGACAAAAACATACAGAGACAAAGATACACTAAGAGACAGCGATATGACTAAACACTCTGACTTATAGAGAGAAGTAAAGAGACAAATAGACAAAGCGACAAATTGACAAAAACTTACTGAGACGAAAAGACAAAGAAGTTAAGACACTGCGATAAGACAAAATGACGAAGACGAAACGAGCCAAAGAGGCACCCATATGTTTGCCCACCCCACAAACCATATCTCTGAAATAAACTGAAAATCACTCATTTTCCAGACCAACCCCTGCTCCCACCCCATCATCTTCATGCGCGACGTCGAGGCCCAGCACGTCGTCGCCCTCATGGAGTTCATGTACGCCGGCGAGGTCAACGTGGCCCAAGCCCACCTCTCCGCCTTCCTGAAAACGGCCGAGTCCCTCAAGATCCGGGGCCTCACCGACACCTCCGCCGAGCACGAGAGCCACAAGGAGGAGGACGCCCTCTTCCTGAACCCGCAGCCGAACAAGTTCGTCAAGTCGCAGATCTCGTCGTCGAGCACCGTCACTTCCAGCCAGGACGTTTCGAGTAATTCCCCCGGAATCTCCAGTCCGCCGCCGCCGAAGAGGCAGTGCAAGTCCGAGTCGGAGCTGTCGAGGACGAGGCAGGTGAAGGACGAGATGAACGTCAACCCGTTCGCGCTGCAGGGCGAGGGGAGGGCGCCGGGGGAGGCGAGCAAGGGCCTGGTGCAGCCCAAGATGGAGCTTCCCGATTATTTGAGCGACGACGACGGGAGGGAGGAGAGCGGACAGAACTTCTATTCGGCGGCGGACGTCACGGAGTTGCCAGGTTTGTACTTAAGGTTTAAGGCACCGCATTCG
Organism: Diaperis boleti; assembly: GCA_963583935.1. NCBI lineage: Eukaryota > Metazoa > Arthropoda > Insecta > Coleoptera > Tenebrionidae > Diaperis > Diaperis boleti. Next base: position 1,821,473 of record OY757242.1, read on the forward strand.
CTAAAAGTCGATTCTTTCCCAGGCGGCATGGAGATCATCCCCCAGGTATCGAACTTCGGCGTCAAAGAGAGCCCCCAGGACGCCCCCCAAGGTAAGCCGCCCGCCCCCCGTCCCCGTCCTTCCTCCCTCCCTGGGGTCCAGTCCGGAGCTCCTTGTCGTGCTTGCAACGATCTTTGACCACTTAAACTCGCCTTGTTGCAGGCCACGACACGCGCAAGCTGCACTCCCTGGACCCCAGGCCCTGCGAGGCGTGCGGACGCGTCTACAGCAACCTCTCCAATCTCAGACAGCACATGAAGCTGATTCACTATCCGACGTACGTGCAGTGCCCCGTCTGCAGGAAGCCGTTTAAGACGGACCTGTACCTGCGCAGGCACATCATGAGCGCGCACGACGGCGCCACCAGGAACTACCCTAAGGGGCCCGTCAAGGGGCTGAGTGGCGCGGGCGGTGATATCAAGTACGAACTGAGGAGTGCTTCCTAGAGGTTTTTTTGCTGTTTTGTCTCGAAGGAAGAGACATGTTTCATATTATCTCGAGGTGTAAATATTTTTTTATAGTTCTCATCAGTTACCTAATTACATTTCTGCGATCTTGTACGTTTGTGACATGAATAAAATATTATTGCTATTGTTTCTTACTAAAATATTCCTATAAAATAATGCCTCGCAAATTCAATTCCTCAATATGTGTATGAAAGTCAAAAATTGCCATAGCAACGCTCTGACAGGAGCACAAATATGTAGTTTTGACAATTCTAAAACTTCAAAACCTTGAAACATTACATAACATTTAAAGAACCTGAAGCTTTTAAAACCTTAGCAATGGATCCTCCGAGAACTCCTAGAAATATAATTTAAGTATATATAAGTTCTCAGCATTTTATGTTTCAAGGTTTTAAGGTTTTTAGCTTTAAGGTTTTCAATGTGTTAGTTTGTTTTGTGGTTATGAGTTTTAAAGTTTCAAGTATTCATTTTCGTACTTTTAAGGTCTTGAAGTTTTGGATTCTTACTTTCTCAAATTATTAGCTATTGCAGTTCTCACGTTCTAACTTTTAAGTCCTCCCTACTTTAGGTTCTCGAGGTTTTTGTGTTCTAAATTATTTCTTTTTTAAATTTGGGTTTTTTTTAATTCTTGAGCTTCAACGTTTCTTGGTCTTAGCTTTAGGGTTCTCAGATCTCAATTTCTAAATCATTTAACTTATTAGGTTGTAATTTTGTCGGATTTTTAGTTTTTTGAAATCGTAGTTTCTGAAATACCCGTTTAAGGTTTCAAATTCTTTGGATTTTGTAATTTAAAATTTTCATATAATTGGCACCCAGTATCGCACAAAAACCCACATTGAGAGGAAGGACGACCGACAGAAAACGCTTGAGGCAAGATAAAGAAGAAGAACTTTTTCAGGCTCTCAAGTTTTCAATTTCTAAGGTTTTCAAGGTTAATAATTATTGTCTCACGTTCATACGATTTTGTGTACCAAGGTTTTACGGTTTTGGGATTTTGATGTCCCAAATTTTTGGGTTTTCAATGCCTCACTTTTTAAGGTTCTCAATTTCTAAAGTTTTCAAGGTTTATAGTTATTGTCTCAGGTTCATACGATTTTGTGTACCTGGGTTTTAGGGTTTTGGGATTTTGATTTCCCAAATTTTTGGGTTTTCATATCGTCACTTTTTAAGACTCCCAAGTTTTCAATTTCTAAGGTTTTCAAGGTTAATAGTTATTGTCTCAGAATCATAACATTTTGTGTACCAAGGTTTTAGGGTTTTGGGATTTTGATTTCCCAAATTTTTGGGCTTTCATATCGTCACTTTATTTCTAAATTTTCAGGGTTTATAGTTATTATCTCAGGTTCATAAGATTTTGTGTTCCAAGGTTTTAGGGTTTTGGGATTTTGATTTCCCAAATTTTTGGGTTTTCATATCGTCACTTTTTAAGGCTCTCAAGTTCTCAATTTCTAAGGTTTTCAAGGTTTATAGTTATTATCTCAAGTTCATAAGATTTTGTGTTCCAAGGTTTCAAGGTTATTGGGTTTTGGGATTTTGATTTTCCAAATTTTTGGATTTTCAAGTCCTTACTTTTTAAGGTTCTCATTTTTTTAATTCAAGGTTTATAGTTATTATCTCAGGTTCATAAGATTTTGTGTTCCAAGGTTTCAACGTGTTAGGGTTTTGGGATTTTGATTCCCCAAATTTTTGGGTTTTCAACTCCTCACTTTTTAAGGCTCTCAAGTTTTTAATTTCTAAGGTTTTCAAGGTTTACAGTTATTATCTCAGGTTCATAAGATTTTGTGTTTCAATGTTTTAGGGTTTTGCTATTTTGATTTCTAAAATGTTCGTTTGTATGTCCTCACTTTTTAAGGCTCTCAAGTTTTCAATTTCTAAGGTTTTCAAGGTTGATAGTTATTGTTTCGAATTCATACGATTTTATGTTCTAAGATTTTAGGGTTTAGTGTTTTAATTTCTCAAATTTTCGGGTTTTCAATGCCCCACTTTTTAAGGTTCCCAATTTCTCAATTTAAGGTCTGTAGTTATTATCTCAGGTTCATAAGATTTTGTGTTTCAAGGTTTCAAGGTTTTAGGGTTTTGGAATTTTGATTTCCCAAATTTTTGGGTTTTCAAGTCCTCACTTTTTAGGGCTCTCAAGTTCTCAATTTCTAAGGCTTTCAAGGTTTACAGTTATTATCTCAGATTTTTATAAGTTTTTGTGTTCCAACGTTTCAAGGTTTTAGGGTTTTGGGATTTTAATTTCTCAAATTTTCGGGTTTTCAATGCCCCACTTTTTAAGGTTCCCAATTTCTCAATTTATGGTTTATAGTTATTATCTCAGGTTCATAAGATTTTTGTGTTCCAAGGTTTCCAGGTTTTAGGGTTTTGGGATTTTGATTTCCCAAATTTTTGGGTTTTCAAGTCCTCACTTTTTAAGGTTCTCAAGTTCTCAATTTCTAAGGTTTTCAAGTTTTACAGTTATTATCTCAGGTTCATAAGATTTTGTATTCTAAGGTTTTAGGGTTTTGGGATTTTGATTTCCCAAATTTTCGGGTTTTCAATGCCTCACTTTTTAAGGTTCTCAATTTCTTAATTTAATTGATTTCCCAAATTTTTGAGTTTTCAACTCCTCACTTTTTAAGGCTCTCAAGTTTTTAATTTCTAAGGTTTTCAAGGTTTAAAGTTATTATCTCAGGTTCATAAGATTTTGTGTTTCAATGTTTTATGGTTTTTCTATTTTGATTTCTAAAATGTTCGTTTTTATGTCCTCACTTTTTAAGGCTCTCAAGTTCTCAATTTCTAAGGTTTTCAAGGTTGATAGTTATTGTTTCAAATTCATACGATTTTATGTTCTAAGATTTTAGGGTTTAGTATTTTAATTTCTCAATTTAAGGTTTATAGTTATTATCTCAGGTTCATAAGATTTTGTGTTCCAAGGTTTCAAGGTATTGGGGTTTTGGGATTTTGATTTCCCAAATTTTTGGGTTTTCATATCGTCTTTTTTTAAGGCTCTCTAGTTCTCAATTTCTAAGGTTTTCAAGGTTTACAGTTATTATCTCAGGTTCATAAGATTATGTATTCCAAGGTTTCAAGGTTTTATGGTTTAGTATTTTAATGTCTCAAATTTTCGGGTTTTCAATGCCTCACTTTTTAAGGTTCTCAATTTCTCAATTTAAGGTTTATAGTTAATATATCAGGTTCATAAGATTTTGTGTTCCAAGGTTTCAAGGTGTTAGGGTTTTGGGATTTTGATTTCCCAAATTTTCGGGTTTTCAATGCCTTACTTTTTAAGGTTTTCAATTGCTTAATTTAAGGTTTATAGTTATTATCTCAGGTTCATAAGATTTTTTGTTCCAAGGTTTCAAGGTTTTAGGGTTTAGTATTTTAACTTCTCAAATTTTTGGGTTTTCAATGACCCATTTTTTAAGGTTCTCAATTTCTCAATTTAAGGTTTATAGTTATTATCTCAGGTTTATGAGATATTGTGTTCCAAGGTTTCCAGGTTTTAGGGTTTTGGGATTTTGATTTCTCAAATTTTTGGGTTTTCAAGTCTTCACTTTTTAAGGCTTTAAGTTCTCAATTTCGAAGGTTTTCAAGGTTTACAGTTATTATCTCAGATTTCCGTAAGATTTTGTGTTCCAAGGTTTCAAGGTTTTAATGTTTAGTATTTTAATGTCTCAAATTTTCGGGTTTTCAATGCCTCACTTTTTAAGGTTCTCAATTTCTCAATTTAAGGTTTATAGTTATTATATCAGGTTCATAAGATTTTGTGTTCCAAGGTTTCAAGGTGTTAGGGTTTTGGGATTTTGATTTCCCAAATTTTCGGGTTTTCAATGCCTTACTTTTTAAGGTTTTCAATTTCTTAATTTAAGGTTTATAGTTATTATCTCAGGTCCATAAGATTTTGTGTTCCAAGGTTTCAAGGTTTTAGGGTTTAGTATTTTAACTTCTCAAATTTTTGGGTTTTCAATGCCTCACTTTTTAAGGTTCTCAATTTCTCAATTTAAGGTTTATAGTTATTATCTCAGGTTCATAAGATATTGTGTTCCAAGGTTTCCAGGTTTTAGGGTTTTGGGATTTTGATTTCCCAAATTTTCGGGTTTTCAATGCCTTACTTTTTAAGGTTCTCAATTTCTTAATTTAAGGTTTATAGTTATTATCTCAGGTTCATAAGATTTTGTGTTTCAAGGTTTCAAGGTTTTAGGGTTTTGAGATTTTGATTTCCCAAATTTGTGGGTTTTCATATCGTCACTTTTTAAGGCTCTCAAGTTCTCAATTTCTAAGGTTTTCAAGGTTTATAGTTATTACCTCAGGTTCATAAGATTATGTATTCCAAGGTTTCAAGGTGTTAGGGTTTTGGGATTTTGATTTCCCAAATTTTCGGGTTTTCAATGCCTTACTTTTTAAGGTTTTCAATTTCTTAATTTAAGGTTTATAGTTATTATCTCAGGTCCATAAGATTTTGTGTTCCAAGGTTTCAAGGTTTTAGGGTTTAGTATTTTAACTTCTCAAATTTTTGGGTTTTCAATGCCTCACTTTTTAAGGTTCTCAATTTCTCAATTTAAGGTTTATAGTTATTATCTCAGGTTCATAAGATATTGTGTTCCAAGGTTTCCAGGTTTTAGGGTTTTGGGATTTTGATTTCCCAAATTTTTGGGTTTTCAAGTCTTCACTTTTTAAGGCTTTAAGTTCTCAATTTCTAAGGTTTTCAAGGTTTACAGTTATTATCTCAGATTTTCGTAAGATTTTGTGTTCCAAGGTTTCAAGGTTTTAGGGTTTAGTATTTTAATGTCTCAAATTTTCGGGTTTTCAATGCCTCACTTTTTAAGGTTCTCAATTTCTTAATTTAAGGGTTATAGTTGTTATCTCAGGTTCATAAGATTTTGTGTTTCAAGGTTTCGAGGTTTTAGGGTTTTGAGATTTTGATTTCCCAAATTTGTGGGTTTTCATATCGTCACTTTTTAAGGCTCTCAAGTTCTCAATTTCTAAGGTTTTCAAGGTTTATAGTTATTACCTCAGGTTCATAAGATTATGTATTCCAAGGTTTCAAGGTGTTAGGGTTTTGGGATTTTGATTTCCCAAATTTTCGGGTTTTCAATGCCTTACTTTTTAAGGTTTTCAATTTCTTAATTTAAGGTTTATAGTTATTATCTCAGGTCCATAAGATTTTGTGTTCCAAGGTTTCAAGGTTTTAGGGTTTAGTATTTTAACTTCTCAAATTTTTGGGTTTTCAATGCCTCACTTTTTAAGGTTCTCAATTTCTCAATTTAAGGTTTATAGTTATTATCTCAGGTTCATAAGATATTGTGTTCCAAGGTTTCCAGGTTTTAGGGTTTTGGGATTTTGATTTCCCAAATTTTTGGGTTTTCAAGTCTTCACTTTTTAAGGCTTTAAGTTCTCAATTTCTAAGGTTTTCAAGGTTTACAGTTATTATCTCAGATTTTCGTAAGATTTTGTGTTCCAAGGTTTTAAGGTTTTAGGGTTTAGTATTTTAATGTCTCAAATTTTCGGGTTTTCAATGCCTCACTTTTTAAGGTTCTCAATTTCTCAATTTAAGGTTTATAGTTATTATATCAGGTTCATAAGATTTTGTGTTCCAAGGTTTCAAGGTGTTAGGGTTTTGGGATTTTGATTTCCCAAATTTTCGGGTTTTCAATGCCTTACTTTTTAAGGTTCTCAATTTCTTAATTTAAGGGTTATAGTTATTATCTCAGGTTCATAAGATTTTGTGTTTCAAGGTTTCGAGGTTTTAGGGTTTTGAGATTTTGATTTCCCAAATTTTTGGGTTTTCATATCGTCACTTTTTAAGGCTCTCAAGTTCTCAATTTCTAAGGTTTTCAAGGTTTATAGTTATTACCTCAGGTTCATAAGATTATGTATTCCAAGGTTTCAAGGTGTTAGGGTTTTGGGATTTTGATTTCCCAAATTTTCGGGTTTTCAATGCCTTACTTTTTAAGGTTCTCAATTTCTTAATTTAAGGTTTATAGTTATTATCTCAGGTTCATAAGATTTTGTGTTCCAAGGTTTTAGGGTTTAGTATTTTAACTTCTCAAATTTTTGGGTTTTCAATGCCTCACTTTTTAAGGTTCTCAATTTCTCAATTTAAGGTTTATAGTTATTATCTCAGGTCCATAATATTTTGTGTTCCAAGGTTTCAAGGTTTTAGGGTTTAGTATTTTAACTTCTCAAATTTTTGGGTTTTTAATGCCTCACTTTTTAAGGTTCTCAATTTCTCAATTTAAGGTTTATAGTTATTATCTCAGGTTCATAAGATATTGTGTTCCAAGGTTTCCAGGTTTTAGGGTTTTGGGATTTTGATTTCTTAAATTTTTGGGTTTTCAAGTCCTCACTTTTTAAGGCTCTTAAGTTGTCAGTTTCCGAGGTTTAAAAGTTTCTGGTTCTTATTTTCCAGGTTTTCAGCATTTTTTAAGTTTTTAGGTTTTCAGGTTTTCAATTTCTTAGTTTTAAGGTATTAAGTTTTTATCTCGTTTTAAGATTTCCAAATTCTCAGTCAAGGTTCTCAGTCTCAACTTTGCAAGTATGTACTCATTTTAGGTTCTAATGAATTTATTTTTTATTATTTTTAGGTTTAAGGAATTTCAATTTATAAAATTCTCAGGTTTTCACTTGTATGGTCCTCATATTTTAAGGTTTGCAAATTTTTGTTCTCTTATTTTCTGGTTTGCATATTCTAAAGTTTTTAGTTTCAAGGTTTTTGAGTTTAATTTTTTTTAAGGTTTTTAGGGTTCCAAGTTATCAGATTCTCAGATTTTTGTGTCTCAAAATTAAGATTATAATCGAGTTCTTAAGACTTTTTTTATTTTCTGCATTCCCTACTTTTCATGTTTCCATGAACTCAGGTTCTCTGCTGTTTTATTTCTCAGGTTCAAATTCTCAACTTTTCAGGTTACTGGGTTTTAAAATCCCAATTTCTAAAATTTTAAAACCTGAGAAATTGAGAATATGAGAATCACAAAACATAAGGACTTAAAAACTTGACAATTTCAGAACTAGGTCAACCTGAAATACTAGTAAATTTTATGTAATAAACTGAGAACTTGAGATACGAAACTTGAGAACTGGAGGATCTTCCTTCCAATTAACCCAATTTTAGAATTTGAGTCTGAACACCTGAGACCTAAAGGAATTTGAGAAGTTGAACCATTTGAGAACTTGAGCATTTAAAAAAAATTGAAACCTCGGCAAACCTGAGACTTTAGGGAACTTGAGACTGACCAAAGAAACTGAAATTTTGGGAAACCAAATTTGATATGAAGTGAAGGAACCAGAGATTTTGGAAAACCGAAGAATTTATGGAACCAGAAAACTTGAGAAACTTGAGATATTGTACAACTTGAGATTCTAGGGAACTTAGGACATTGAGTACTTTGAGAACCTGAGAGCTTGAGAACTGGAGAATTAGTCCGACCTTAGAATGTGAGGATTCTGAGAACTTGAGAAACTCAAATTGAGAACTTAAGGAACTTAACAATTTGGACAATTTGCGATCTTGGGAGATTTAAGATCACAGAGATTTTGAGGCCTTGAGAAACCAAGGTTGAAACCTCAAAAATTTGGAAACCTCGAGACTTTAGGAAACTTGAGATCTTGAGTAACTGAAAGCTTTGACCAAATTTGAAAAGTGGTTGCAGAACGTAACAAACCTTAGAACTTGAGAACCTGAACTAGAGAAATGGAGGAAGTGAATTTTGAAAAACTTGAAATTTTAGAAATTTTAGTACCGGAGAGATTGAGAAACACAAATTGAGAACTGAAGGAACTTGAAATTTTGAAGAATCTGAAATCGTACAGGACCTGAGAAGTTAAGAAACTTGAGAATTTGGACAATTTGAGATTATAGAAAAGCTTTGAGAAACCAAGGTTGAGAAGTGCAGGAACCTCAGGAATTTGGAAACCTTGAGACTTTAGGAAACTTGAGACGTTGAGTAACATAAGAACCTGACAACTTGAGAGACCAGTTTGTGAACCTTAGACATTGAGGCACTTAACAACTTTCGAACTTGAGAACCCGAAGTTGAGAAGTGGAGGAAGTGAATTTTAGAAAACCTGAAAATTTGAGGAGCCTGAGGACTTAGGAACTTGAGAATTTGGAGAAATTGAAACCTTGGCAAATCTGAGACTTTAGGGAACTACCTGAGATTTTGCACTTGAGATTTTAGGGAATTTGAGACATTGAGTAGTACTTAATTAACCTCAGATCTTGAGATCTGGAGGATCTCCCAATCTCCCAAATCTGAGGATTCTGAGATCTGGGAACTTGAGAACTGGAGGAAATTTGAAGAGCTTGAAATCTTACAGAACTTGAGATTTTAGAAAACCTGGGAACCAAGCGAACCTTAGACTTTTAGAAAACTTAAAAATGTGGGAACTTGATAAACACAAAGATCTTGGATACTTTTTTGCAGCAGGAATTTTATTCTGACATCTTGGAGCATCCAAGCGCTGTAATATTGAAATACTTTTGACCACAACAGGACACTTTCTACACTTTAAATTTTCACCAGGTCCTTTAAGACTCCGCCGAAGACGCTTATCCGACCACTGGCTTCCATTCGAACTGCACAGACCCGACGACCCTTCCACCGAATCTTCCATGAGGGTCAAAGAAAAAGGAGAAAGGAGAAACAGACTGGTAACTATCAAAAGACATAAACGACCACTAAAAAAACCTTTCCAGATAAAACTAGGAGAAGGCATCGAGATCTACGAGGATCAGCTCAGAAGCGTGAAATGGAACGACTACAGGAAACTCACCAGAGGACTGGCGACGATCCTCTTCAGTCCCGCCGAACTGGCGACCTGTTCGGTCACCGGGCAAAGATGGAGTCGGGCGGGCAGCGGTGAGAGGCCGGTCAAACCGGCTCTGGACCGATCCAAGGTCCAGGCCATAATCTGTAAGTGGCGAGTTTTTTCCTCGAGATGTTACGGTGTCTTTTGCAGCGTACGTGGCGACCCGGTTCCCCATGGTGGAAATCAGCAGAATCAAGCAAGTGTTGGCGTATAAATGCAAGGAGAATTCGACGGCCTTCAAGATGAAAGCCGTTCGGTACTACGAGTGAGTCCCAATCGGGTTTGTCGTTACTCCTTGACTATCTATGTGCTCGTAGGGATCAGCACTCCAAGTGAAGCAGCCGTAGGTAGTCTAACCGTTAGCGAACAAAAGATGTGTCAAAGAATTTAGGACGTCTTGTTTTCCGTGTATTGTTTTAGTCTCTATTGAGTCTCTGTAACTTCGGTTGGTTTATACCCATGCCTGTGTCTTTGAATAAAGTTTTTCTTATTCACCACGTGTCAACAAATTAAGAACTCGAGATCGACATCCAGGACCATTAGTCGTCGGGGTGTGGTGTATCCTCTCGTGACAGCCCAAAATGGATCTGCTTATTGTTATGTTAATCAGATGGCAATGAAATAACTAATTATGCTCCCGGTCGGAGCACAAGAACGTTTTGTTTCACCGATGTAGAAGAGATGGTATCTGGTCCGGCGGTAGCTAAGTGATTTTTTCTTACTTTGATTTCGCTTGATTAATGGTTCACGTTAATGATACGTAATCGATGCTCTCGAGATAACCGCCGTTCTCCCAATACCAATAATCGTTCATTGTTCATTTGCATGATAATTAGACGCTACCGAGCTGATTAGTCTGGAGAGCTGGAGACGTATGCGGTGGCATCGTTCGTTAGTAAAAGCGATAAAAAACGAAGTATCTCCGTTCCAATTTTTCATTTAATGAATGTTTCAATTTCTTGTCTCAGTTCTTAATTTTTTTATCTCTTAGTTTCATAGTTCTTCGATCTCTCAATTTCCGAATTTCATAATCTGTCAGTAATCCAGTTTCTCAATGCTCAATCTCTATCCCTCAATCTCACAATTTCTCAACCTCCTAAGTCTCCAATCCCCCCATTTCTCAATCTCCCAATCCCACAATTTCTTAATTTCCGAATTTCTCAATTTTTCAATCTCTCCAGGTCCGAATCTCTCAATTTCAGAACTTCTCAATCTTTTAATTTCCCGATCCCCCCAGTTCTCCATCTCCGAATTCCCCAATTTCGTAATTTCTCGGTTTCTCAATTTTCCAATTTGTCAGTTTCCTAATTTCTTAATTTTTCAATCCATTCAGGTCCGAATCCCTCAATTTCTCAATTTTTCAATGCTCAATCCCCACCTCTCAATTTCACAATTTCTCAACAACTTAATTTTCCAATCCCCCCATTTCTCAATCTCCAAATCCCCCAATTTTTCAGTTTCGCACTTTTTCAATTTCACAATCTCTCCATTTCCCAGTTTCTCAATTTTTCAATTTCACAATCTTTAATTTTTCAATCTCTTCAGGTCCAAATCTTTCAATTTCCCAATTTTTCAATACTCAATCTCTATCTCTCAATTTCACAATTTCTCAACATCTTAGTTTCTCAATCCCCCCATTTCTCAATCCCCAAATCCCCCAATTTCTCAGTTTCTCAATTTCACAATCTCCAAATATCCCCCAATTTCTCAGTTTCTCAATTTTTCAATTTCACAATCTCTCCATTTCCCAGTTTCTCAATTTTTCAATTTCACAATCTTTAATTTTTCAATCTCTTCAGGTCCAAATCTTTCAATTTCCCAATTTTTCAATACTCAATCTCTATCTCTCAATTTCACAATTTCTCAACATCTTAGTTTCTCAATCCCCCCATTTCTCAATCCCCAAATCCCCCAATTTCTCAGTTTCTCAATTTCACAATCTCCAAATATCCCCCAATTTCTCAGTTTCTCAATTTTTCAATTTCACAATCTCTCAACTTTCCAATTTCTTAGTTTCTGAATTCCTCAACATTTCAATTTTGCCAATTCCGAATCTCTCAATTTCCCAATTTCTCAATCCTCAATTTTTATTTCTCAATCTCTTCAGGTCCAAATCTTTCAATTTCACAATTTTTCAATACTCAATCTCTATCTCTCAATTTCACAATTTCTCAACATCTTAGTTTCTCAATCCCCCCATTTCTCAATCTCCAAATCCCCCAATTTCTCAGTTTCTCAATTTCACAATCTCCAAATATCCCCCAATTTCTCAGTTTCTCAATTTTTCAATTTCACAATCTCTCAACTTTCCAATTTCTTAGTTTCTGAATTCCTCAACATTTCAATTTTGCCAATTCCGAATCTCTCAATTTCCCAATTTCTCAATCCTCAATTTTTATTTCTCAATTTCACAATTTCTCAATCTCTTCAGGTCCAAATCTTTCAATTTCACAATTTTTCAATACTCAATCTATCTCTCAATTTCACAATTTCTCAACATCTTAGTTTCTCAATCCCCCCATTTCTCAATCTCCAAATCCCCCAATTTCTCAGTTTCTCAATTTCACAATCTCCAAATCCCCCAATTTCTCAGTTTCTCAATTTTTCAATTTCACAATCTCTCAACTTTCCAATTTCTTAGTTTCTGAATTCCTCAACATTTCAATTTTGCCAATTCCTAATCTCTCAATTTCCCAATTTCTCAATCCTCAATTTTTATTTCTCAATCTCTTCAGGTCCAAATCTTTCAATTTCACAATTTTTCAATACTCAATCTCTATCTCTCAATTTCACAATTTCTCAACATCTTAGTTTCTCAATCGCCCCATTTCTCAATCTCCAAATCCCCCAATTTCTCAATTTCTCAATTGCTCAATTTCACAATCTTTCAATTTTCCAATTTCTCAGTTTCACAATTTTTCAATTTCACAATTTCTTAGTTTCTGAATTTTTCAACTTTTCAATGTTGCCAATTCCGAATCTCTCAATTTCCCAATTTCTCAATCCTCAATTTTTATTCCTCAATTTCACAATTTCTCAATCTCTTCAGGTCCAAATCTTTCAATTTCACAATTTTTCAATACTCAATCTCTATCTCTTAATTTCTCAATTTCTCAACAACTTAGTTTCTCAATCCCCCCATTTCTCAATTTCCAAATCCCCCAATTTCTCAGTTTCTCAATTTGACAATCTTTCAATTTTTCAATTTCTCAGTTTCACAATGTTTCAATTTCACAATCTCTCAACTTTCCAATTTCTTAGTTTCTGAATTTCTCAACTTTTCAATTTGGCCAATTCCGAATCTCTCAGTTTCCCAATTTCTCAATCAATTTTTATTTCTCAATTTCACAATTTCTCAATTTCTTCAGGTCCAAATCTTTCAATTTCACAATTTTTCAATACTCAATCTCTATCTCTCAATTTCTCAACATCTTAGTTTCTCAATCCCCCCATTTCTCAATCTCCAAATCCCCCAATTTCTCAGTTTCTCAATTTCTCAATTTCACAATCTTTCAATTTTCCAATTTCTGTTTCACAATTTTTCAATTTCACAATCTCTCAACTTTCCAATTTCTTAGTTTCTGAATTTCTCAACATTTCAATTTTGCCAATTCCGAATCTCTCAGTTTCCCAATTTCTCAATCCTCAATTTTTATTTCTCAATTTCACAATTTCTCAATCTCTTCAGGTCCAAATCTTTCAATTTCCCAATTTTTCAATACTCAATCTCTATCTCTCAATTTCACAATTTCTCAACATCTTAGTTTCCAAACCCCCCATTTCTCAATCTCCAAATCCCCCAATTTCTCAATTTCTCAATTTCGCAATCTTTCAATTTACCAATTTCTCAATTTCACAATTTTTCAACTTCACAATTTTTCAATTTCACAATTTTCCAATTTCTCAGTTTCTCGATGTTTCAATTTCACAATCTCTCAACTTTCCAATTTCTTAGTTTCTGAATTTCTCAACTTTTCAATTTTGCCAATTTCCAATCTCTCAATTTCCCAATTTCTCAATCCTTAATTTTTATGTCTCAATTTCACAATTTCTCAATCTCTTCAGGTCCAAATCTTTCAATTTCCCAATTTTTCAATACTCAATCTCTATCTCTCAATTTCACAATTTCTCAACATCTTAGTTTCCAAACCCCCCATTTCTCAATCTCCAAATCCCCCAATTTCTCAATTTCTCAATCTCGCAATCTTTCAATTTACCAATTTTTCAATTTCACAATTTTCCAATTTCTCAGTTTCTCGATGTTTCAATTTCACAATCTCTCAACTTTCCAATTTCTTAGTTTCTGAATTTCTCAACTTTTCAATTTTGCCAATTTCCAATCTCTCAATTTCCCAATTTCTCAATCCTTAATTTTTATTTCTCAATTTCACAATTTCTCAATCTCTTCAGGTCCAAATCTTTCAATTTCCCAATTTTTCAATACTCAATCTCTATCTCTCAATTTCACAATTTCTCAACATCTTAGTTTCCAAACCCCCCATTTCTCAATCTCCAAATCCCCCAATTTCTCAGTTTCTCAATTTCTCAATCTCGCAATCTTTCAATTTACCAATTTCTCAGTTTCACAATTTTTCAATTTCACAATCTGTCAATTTTCTAATTTCTCAATTTCACAATTTTTCAACTTCACAATTTTTCAATTTCACAATTTTCCAATTTCTCAGTTTCTCGATGTTTCAATTTCACAATCTCTCAACTTTCCAATTTCTTAGTTTCTGAATTTCTCAACTTTTCAATTTTGCCAATTTCCAATCTCTCAATTTCCCAATTTCTCAATCCTTAATTTTTATTTCTCAATTTCACAATTTCTCAATCTCTTCAGGTCCAAATCTTTCAATTTCCCAATTTTTCAATACTCAATCTCTATCTCTCAATTTCACAATTTCTCAACATCTTAGTTTCCAAACCCCCCATTTCTCAATCTCCAAATCCCCCAATTTCTCAATTTCTCAATCTCGCAATCTTTCAATTTACCAATTTCTCAATTTCACAATTTTTCAACTTCACAATTTTTCAATTTTCCAATTTCTCAGTTTCACAATTTTTCAATTTCACAATCTCTCAACTTTCCAATTTCTTAGTTTCTGAATTTCTCAACTTTTCAATTTCGCCAATTCCGAATCTCTCAATTTCCCAATTTCTCAATCCTCAATTTTTATTTCTCAATTTCACAATTTCTCAATCTCTTCAGGTCCAAATCTTTCAATTTCCCAATTTTTCAATACTCAATCTCTATCTCTCAATTTCACAATTTCTCAACATCTTAGTTTCCCAATGTTTTTCTCAATCTCCAAATCCCCCAATTTCTCAATTTCTCAATTTCTCAATTTCACAATCTTTCAATTTACCAATTTCTCAGTTTCACAATTTTTCAATTTCACAATCTCTCAACTTTCGAATTTCTTAGTTTCTGAATTTCTCAACTTTTCAATTTTGTCAACTCCGAATCCTTCAATTTCCAAATTTTTCAATACTCAATCTCTATCTCTCAATTTCTCAATTTCTCAACATCTTAGTTTCTCAATCCCCCCACTTCTCAATCTCCAAATCCCCCAATTTCTCATTTTCTCAATTTCTCAATTTCACAATCTTTCAATTTTCCAATTTCTCAGTTTCACAATTTTTCAATTTCACAATCTCTCAACTTTCCAATTTCTTAGTTTCTGAATTTCTCAACTTTTCAATTTTGCCAATTCCGAATCTCTCAGTTTCCCAATTTCTCAATCTTCAATTTTTATTTCTCAATTTCACAATTTTTCAATCTCTTCAGGTCCAAATCTTTCAATTTCACAATTTTTCAATACTCAATCTCTATCTCTCAATTTCTCAACATCTTAGTTTCTCAATCCCCCCATTTCTCAATCTCCAAATCCCCCAATTTCTCAGTTTCTCAAGTTCTCAATTTCACAATCTTTCAATTTTCCAATTTCTCAGTTTCACAATTTTTCAATTTCACAATCTCTCAACTTTCCAATTTCTTAGTTTCTGAATTTCTCAACTTTTCAATTTTGCCAATTCCGAGTCTCTCAGTTTCCCAATTTCTCAATCCTCAATTTTTATTTCTCAATTTCACAATTTCTCAATCCCTTCAGGTCCAAATCTTTCAATTTCACAATTTTTCAATACTCAATCTCTATCTCTCAATTTCTCAACATCTTAGTTTCTCAATCCCCCCATTTCTCAATCTCCAAATCCCCCAATTTCTCAGTTTCTCAATTGTTCAATTTCACAATCTTTCAATTTTCCAATTTCTCAGTTTCTCAATTTTTCAATTTCACAATTTCACAATCTCTCAATTTTCCAGTTTCTCAATTTTCCAATTTCTGAGTGTCCGAATTTCTCAATTTTTTCAATCTCTCAAGGTCCAACAATTTCTCAATGCTCAATCTCTGTCTCTCAGTTTCACAACTTCTCAATCTCTTAATTTCGCAATCTCCCCATGTCTTAAGCTCCGAATCCCCCAATTTCTTAATTTCCAAATTTTTCAATTTCAGAATTTCACAATCTCTCAATTTTTTAATTTCTCAGTTTCTCAATTTTTTAATTTCACTATCTCTCAACTTTCCGATTTCTCAATTTCCTAATGCTCAATGTTTATCTCTCAATTTTACAACTTCTCAATCTCTTAATTTCCCAATTTCTCCATCTCCGAATCCCCCAATTTCGTAATTTCTCGGTTTCTCAATTTTTCAATTTCACAATCCTTTAATTTTACAATTTCTCCATTTCCTAATTTCTGAATGCTCAATCTGTCAATTTCACAATTTCTCAACATCTTAATTTCCCAATGCCCCCATTTCTCAATCTCCAAATTCTCCAATTTCTCAGTTTCTCAATTTTTCAATTTCTCAATCTCTAAATCCCCCAATTTCTCAGTTCCTCAATTTTTCAATTTACCAATTTCTCAGTTTCTCAATTTTTCAGTTTCACAATCTCTCAATTTTTCAATCTCTTCAGGTTCAAATCTTTCAATTTCCCAATTTCTCAATACTTAATCTCTATCTCTCAATTTCACAATTTCTCAACATCTTAATTTTCCAATCCCCCCATTTCTCAATCTCCAAATCCCCCATTTCTCAATCTCCGAATCCCCCAATTTCTCAATTTTTCAATTTCACAATCTTTCCATTTTCCAGTATCTCAATTTCACAATCTCTCAACTTTGCAGTTTCTCAGTTTCCGAATTTCTCAATGTTTCAATCTCTCCAGTTCCGAATCTCTCAATTTCCCAATTTCTCAATGCTCAATCTTTATCTTTAAATTTTACAACTTCTCAATCCCCCCATTTCTCCATCTCCGAATTCCCCAATTTCTCAGTTTCTCAATTTCATAATTTCTGTTTTCTAATTTCTCATTCTCTCAACTTCTCAGTTGATCAATTACTAGATTTCCAGATTCGTCAATCTCTCAATTTCACAATTTCTCAATGCTCAATCTCCATCACTCAATTTCACTATTTCTCAATGCTCAATATCACTATTTCTCAGCCTCTTAATTCCCCAATCTCCCCCATTTCTCAATTTCCCAATTTCACAACTAACTAATTTCTTAATTTCACAATTTCTTAGTTTTTCAATTTTTCAATTTCACAATCTCTCAATTTTCCAGTTTCTCGATGTTTCAATTTCACAGTCTCAATTTTCCAGTTGCTGAGTGTCCGAATTTCTCAATTTTTTCAATCTCTCAAGGTCCAACAATTTCTCAATGCTCAATCTCTGTCTCTCAGTTTCACAACTTCTCAATCTCTTAATTTTGCAATTTTTCAATTTCAGAATTTCTCAGTTTCTCAATTTTTTCAATTTCACAATCTCTCAATTCCTCAGTTTCTCAATTTCACAATTTTACAATCGCTCAAATTTCTCAATTGCAGACTTCTTAATTTCTCAGTTTCTCAATTTTGATTTTTGGCGTTCCTTATTAAGTAATCTCTAAAAAGCTCTCCAAATATCTCAATGTCTCGATTTCTCAAGTTTCCAATTTCCCGATTTCTCAATTCCAATTTTTCATTTACTGAATGTCTCAATTCTTCATTTTTTATCTCTGTTTCCCAGTTGCTCGATGTCTCAATTACCGAATTTCACAATCTCTCAATTTTCCAATTTCTCAGTTTCCGAATGTCTCACTTTCACAATTTCTTAATGCTCAATTTTTATCTCTCAATTTTACTATTTCTCTGTCTCTTTTTGCCCTAGTTGCCCCATTTCTCAATATCCCAATCCCACAATTTCTTAATATCTCAATTTTTTAGTTCTCAAATTTCTCAATTGCAGAGTTCTTGATTTCTCAGTTTCACAATTTTTAAAGGGCCATCCAAATATCTCAATGCTTCGATTTCTAAAGTTTGCAATTTGCCAATTTCCTAGTTTCTCAATGTTTCAATTTCACAATCTCAATTTTCCAATTTATCAATTTCCCTAATTTCTCAATGCTGATGCTGCATTTCCTAATCCCTCCTATTTGTCAATCTCCCAATCCCCCAATTTTTCAGTTTCTCAATTTTTTGATTTCACAAAGAGCTGTAAAGATTTGTTGAAGTATCTCAAATGTCTCGATTTCTCAAGTTTCCACTTTTCCAATTTTCCGATTTCTCAGTTTCATTTTTTCCAATTATTCTTGTCTCAATTTTTTATAAATAATTGTCAAAATGTGTTCATGTTGGTATAAGCAACAGTAATTTTTGGTTGGTCACATTGAATGTCAATTTCTGACATTGATGGTCTGACATCTATGAACATAACCTCAATAAGATCTGCTATACAGCTCGGTCCGAAAGAACCTATTTTTAGATGATACAGTCTGGTCTTTAATTGCATTTTGACATTGACAATTGTTTAAAAAAAATGAATTATAAATTTCTCAATTTCCCAGTAAACACAATAAAAGACGATAAATTATTAAAAATAATCTACTGATAAGTAAAGAACAATGTACCAAAAAAACAAGGTATAACACAAATCAAGCAGAGGATCAGAATCAAGACGCTGTCTCGTATAATTGGTTGCCTATATCGCACTAGCGTTTCATTGCACCTTCGAAGAATTCTATTGAGAAATACTTCTATACATATACATACGTATCTATTTACGACAATTTTTTGTTATCGCATGAACGATTATTTTTTCCCTTCTGTCCGGTTGTTTGCCTTGAAGTTTTTACCTCATGTTCCTTATTTCATTGCATAATTAATTAATTTGCTCTTTGTTATCCATTTTTGCCAGACTTCTGGAACCGCCTTGGTCAGATTAGTCTTTTTAAATTTTTTCCCCTCTTTAATTGGCCGTCATAATTATAACTAATATGACAGGTATGTGTAATCTTTTTTGTAAATGTCTGAGCCGGCATTATTTGCAGTAAACTATTTCCTCCGCGAACAGCTGATTTTCTTAATCCTAATTGCAGTATTCGTCCGTTTGTGACGTTAACGATAAAGAGGACTGATTTGAAAATTTTTGTAGCGCAGGTTTTTAAGGATTTTCGGAAAAACCTGGTTGTAAATTCCAGAAACTCAAAATTTGGTATCCTAAAACCATAAAAAAAAATATAATATAATCTAGAAAGCCTGGTGTATCCCCGAACCTTAAAAAACCTGTTGAAAATTT
The DNA here is from genome assembly GCA_963583935.1 of Diaperis boleti. Lineage (NCBI taxonomy): Eukaryota > Metazoa > Arthropoda > Insecta > Coleoptera > Tenebrionidae > Diaperis > Diaperis boleti. Next base: position 1,840,389 of record OY757242.1, read on the forward strand.
CAGAAACTGAAAACTTGTGGAATCCAAAGTCTCAAGGTTTCCAAATTTCTGAGGTTCTTTCACTTCTCAACGTTGGTTTCTCAAGGCCTCAAGTTCTCTATGATCTCAAATCTTACAAGATCTTAATTTGTCTAAATCCTCAAGTTCTCAGGTTCTACAAATTTTCAAGTTCCTTCAGTTCTCAATTCGTGCCTTTCAAGTTCTCCTCAGAATCCTCAAATTCTAAAGTTGGATTAGTTAATAGATTTTCCAAAATTGGGAGATCCTCCAGTTCTCAAGGTTCAAGTTCCTAAAGTACTGTGTCTCAAGAACCCTGGAATCTCAAGTTGTCTAATAACTCAAATTCTCAAGTTTTCTGGTTCCGCAAATCCCTCATCTCAAATTTGGTTTCTTAAGTTCTCAGCTCCTTTGGTTAGTCAAGGGTAAATCTTTATTTGCCCTACGGGCTTTCTGATTCCTATACATATACAAGTAAACTTAACAATTATAATAATAAAAAAACTAAACTAAATAAAATTCTCGTCTTTCTTTCTTTCTCGCTCTCCCTCCCCAAATACTTCGGTACTTCCTCGACCATGCATCTTCCGTACTTCCCGTTGTATCTGGATTCTCTAATTCTTTCTCTCCTCTCTTGTCTATCCGTATCCTTATCTCTTTCACTTAGTTCTACATTCATCCACACGCCTCTTTCTCTCAGTCTCCCTATTTCTTTGCTTGCATTCCCATTCCTCCTGTAGTAATTCTCCCTATCATACTCCTCTGAATTCTTCTTTTTTTCTCTCTAGCACTCCCTTAGTATCCTACATTCTTTCTTCCCTTCCATCCTGTCTTCGAACTTGACCGCTCTTTTTCCCGCTTTCACTCTCAACCTATTCCTCTTGCATTCTTCTCTCACTATTTACCCTGGCGTTTCTCACTCCACCGCTAGCACCCACCTCAGATATTTCTCTCTATCACCTCTTGTTCTTTCCATCCCCAGACCTCTGCTCCGTACAACAACACGCTTTCAATAAGACTTTCAAACATCATCATTCTCCTCTTAAAATCGCCTCCCCACCTTCTCTCTCCTATTCCCCATACACATCCTATCACCTTGTTCGCTTTTCTTGCCAGTTCTCTAATATGTGCCTTATCTGTGGCTCTTTCATTGAACACATACCCCAAGTATTTGAATTCTTTTACTTGTTCTATTGCTTCTCCCTCCCACCTCCAATCACTCTCTTCGTTCTTCCTCTTTCTCTTATTGAACACCAGCATTTTTGTTTTCTCTACACTCACTTCTAGTCTTTTCTTCTTCACATATTTTCCTAAACTCTTTATCATTTCCTTTATTTCTCTTTCACTCTTTGCCACCATTACCACATCATCCGTAAACGCCAGGCGCCACACTTTTTTTCTACCTACCACACACCCCCCCGCTTGTGCTCTCTCTAACATTCCGTCCATATCTGCCACATACATCGTGAACAACAAGGGGCCGAGCGGGCAACCTTGCCTCACTCCCTTTGTTGTCACAAACCATTCACTTTCCCTCTTCCTTACCTTCACTTTACTTTTTGTCTTCTCATATATCTCCTCCACCTTTCTTACCAGCCATTCATTTACCCCTTTCTCCCTCAGGCACTCAAACATCCTCTCTCTGTCCACCTTGTCAAAAGTCGCCTTGAAGTCTACGAATAATGCATACACCCTCCCCCCTTTCTTCTTTAACTCCCTCTTCGTCAAATGGTCCAGGATGTATACATTATCCATAGTTCCCCTCCCCTCTCTAAATCCTGCTTGGCTGTCTGGTAATGCTCCCTTTTCCTCTATCTCTCTGCTCATCCTTTCATTCGGAATTGATGCATACAACTTGTACCCTGAGTTTAGGAGAGTTATCCCTCGGTAATTTTCTACTTTATTTTTCTCCCCTTTTTTGTAAATGGGGTGAATTATGCCCTCTCTCCACCCTACCGGGAATCCTTCTCCTCTCCACACCCCATTCATTACCTCCACCAGTCTCTCTAGCACTCTTCTCGTTTCATACATCCACGACTCATTCTGTATTCTATCGCTCCCTGGTGCCTTCCCTTTCCTCAGTTTCTTCACATGCCTCTCCACCTCTTCCATTGTAATTTCTTCTCATTCAGGTTCTTCTCGGTTTCTCTTCGTCTCTATTTCCGTTTTCTTTTTTTCCTTTTCTCCCTCCAGCAGCCTCATGAAGTACTCCTCCCACTCATTCATCGTTATCTCCTCGCTCCCATTTTTTTTTCTTTCTCTCTCTCTATTAATTAGTTCCATACCTCCTTCTCCGTTCTTATTGCTTTTATATCTTCCTCCTCTCTCTCCTTCTTCTGCCTCTTCTTTTCCCTGCATGTCTCTCTGTATCTTCTTTTCGCTTCTAAAAAGTTACTTCTGTTCCCTTTAGTCTTTCTCCACTTTCTTAGTTCTTTTATTGCTTCCTTTTTACGTTGCTCACATTCTTTGTCCCACCATTTATTCTTTCTTTTTGTTCCTCCACCTCTTACTGTTATTTCTCTTTTTGTCGCTGCTTTTTCCAATATTTCTACCAATTCTTTCTCCATTTTCCCTACTTCTTGTTCTTTAAATCTTGCTTTTTCCAGTCTTCTCTTATACTCTTCCACCCCTTGCTCGTCCCATACTTTAATTAATACCTTCCGCCTTTCCTCTATTTTTTGTTCTTCTCCTCTCTTCTCTCTCCCCCTTCCTATACTTATCTCTATAGGCAGATGGTCTGACTCTACTCTTTCCCTTATTCTGAATTCTTCGACTTCTTCCCATGCTTCTTCGTTTACTATTCCGTAGTCTATCACCGTCTCTCCTCTACCGCCTATGTAGGTCCATTCTCCTTCTTCGTCTCCTTGTTTATTTCCATTCAACACTTCCCATCCTTTTTCTTCTATCCATTCCATCAACTTCTTCCCTTCCGCGTTTTCTTTCTTGTCTTTGGATATTCTTTTTCCCTCTCCTCTGTCTTCTTCCCAATCCCTGGCTCGTCTTTCCCCAATTTTCCCGTTAAAACCCCCCACAGAAGCAGACATTCTTCCCTGTTGTCTTTTAATGTTTCTTCTATCTTGCTATTTGTTTCTTTCATCTCTTTGCTGTACACTGTCACTATTTTCTACCATTTACTGTCTATTTTAACTCTTCTCACCATGTGACCTTCCTCTTCTCCCTTCTTTTTAGTATTCTCTTTTATTCCTTTTTTTACCCCTGTTATTATTCCCCCTGCTGCTCTTCCTTTTTTCTTTCCCCTTCTCGCCCCTTGCCATTCCCACTTGAAGTCCTTTGGTAACAGTTTTTCTATTTTTTCCCAGCTTTCTGACCATGTTTCTGTTAATCCAACAATATCGAACTCCTTCACATAGTCCCAAAAATCTTCTTCTTTTTTCCCTAGTCCCGCTACATTCCAAAATAGTGCCCTCACCCCTATTTTTCTCGTTACCTTCTTTGATTTCCCCCTTCCTTCCTTAGTTTCCCTCCTACTTCCTTTTTTGTTTCTTTTTTCCCGTTACATTGTCCTTTTTACTTTGCCGTTGTCCCTCTTTTTCCCTCCTCCCCTTCTAGACTCTCTCTCTTTTCATTCCATCTCCATTGTTCCCCGTCCACTCTTACTTCTTTCCCTTCTTCCCTTTTTTCCTTCGCCATACTTCTTAGTTTCTTCTGTAAATCTCTTTCTTTCTTTGTGAGGTCGTTGTCTATGTATATCCCCCTTGTTTCCCTCTTCTACCTCAATTTTCCTTTGTGCTTCATTATTCTTTCCTTCTCACCCCATCCCCCCATCTCCACCAATACTTGATCCTTGTTAATCCTGTAACAATCTTTTACTTTACTATCCCCTACATTTTCCTTCAAAAACTTCTCTACATCCTCTTTTTTTACATGACTCTTTCTTTCCCCGTCCCATCCTGTTATCACGATGTTGTTCTTCCTCTTTCTTCTCTCTTCGATTTCCATTCTCTCTTCCAGCCTTTCCACTCTCTCCTTCCACCAGACTCTCTCTCCTTCTCTTTAAATTCTTCTCTCTGCCTCTCTATCTCTCTCTTGAGTTCCTTGTTTTCTCGTCTCCTCCTTCAACTCTTGCAACAGCTCCAATATTTTTTTCTCCATCTCTGTGTCCGTTTCCTTCTCTTTCTCTGATGTCTTCTGTGTTTTCTTTACTACAGGAGACCTCGCCGTCTCTTTACTTTTTAGAAAAAAAGTCAAAATGGCAGCAGTAAATTTTAGTCATTTTAGTCTGACTTTATTTGTATTCATAACATAAGATGTAGTGTAAATCCTAGCACATGTTTCACTTAAAATTCATGCAGTCTGGCTTTCATAAGTGCATTCAAAATCACTGCAAAATAACGCGAACTGGAAAATAAACAGTTAAGATGAATATAAAATTCAGTGATGATCTTGAATGGCACAAACTTACATCACCAGATAACGCCGTTGTTCCAGTTATTCTGAAAAAGACTACTGATCTTGCCTCAAATCTTGCCTCAAAATAGTGTTCTTGCTCACCAATGCAGTCTTTATTTCGGCAATCAACAACATTCCAGTCAGCTTCATCCATGGAGGTCTCAATATAATAATTGCAATGGTCTAGTAGAAGAAAAAACTTCACTTTGGTGACCACAAATGGTTGTGCTAAAACGTGACTCAGTTGATACAGTATCGGTACTTTGTAAGCATTGCTTACACAATTGAATTACAATGCCTCCGTCGTTTATCATGTGACCAAAATAAAATTCATCTCGTAAAATCGGTTTCCAGATATATCTGAAAATAGTCTCAAGTTAATGTAGGTGTAAAAACGTATACTAGAGTTACTAACCCTTTTTTGACTACTGCATTCTTGTACGGTACTATGAGGTTGCGTGCAGCACAAACTATCCCGTTCAGAGTTTTGGGAATGCTGCTTCTGAAGTATGTTTCAAAAAATTCGATTTCAAAGGTCTGTTTAAATTGAAATTAAAGTCGAAATTAAAAAAAAAGTTTACGCTCACTTTTCCTATAGAAGCCTTTGTCCCGACAATTTTTATATACTTTGTTCGCTGATGGTCAAAATACAACTCTTGAAGACCTCTACAGGGAACTTCACTGTAATCAATGATTTTCTTCCAGTTAGAGTTGTCCTCAGAAATTTCAATCTTGTAAGAGTAATAGCTGTAAAGAAAAAATAATAAAAAAATACCTTATTTTCAGAATCCGAAATTAATTTTATTTCCAAAGGCCTTAAATACAATGTCCAACCATTAAATATCCAACACGTGAAAGAAACACTTGCAGTTGAAACAGAAATCATCACCAATCATTATAATACACCATGAATATCCGATACCATTCCATCACCAGTAACAACATTAACTACCTTATCTAAAGACCACCACAATATCACAAAGAACATTTCAGATTCAAACATGATTAAGAGATTAAAAACAAAAATTGAAGAAAACAACATTTGTATTAGTAAAGCCGACAAGGGTAATTAGACAAAGTAGAGAATTTCTTAAGATCTAGTGACTTTACAAAACTCAAAAAAGATCCTACTTCAAAATTTGTTCCCAACCTTAAATCTACGCTCAAAGACCTTTCAGAAACCGTTAAATATTTTGACCTACAAGCTTTCACACTAATACCCATGTATCCTTGTATACCCCGAGTATACGGTCTACCTAAAATACATAAAACTTTTCCCATTGGACCAGTAGTTTCTTTTGTTAATTCACCTGTATCAATACTTTCAAAATGGCTTAATACAATTTAGATTTCAATAACAAATTTGCAATAAAAAACTCAATAGATCTTTATTTCTGTATTGACCAGAAAGAGCTCCCCGTGATTCCGACCTTCACGAGGTTCTTTGCTGCTCAGGTCCATTTCGTACATCATAGCCACTCCTCAAAACCCTGAGGTCAATAGCTATAAATCCCGCAAAAGTCTCTGCCGGTTTACGGCAGGGAGGAATGATTTTCAGATTGGAGACGAGCGAGTCTTGATGCCTCCCATGCACCCAATTACCAAAACGACGAGCTTCGCTGAGTAACCTGAGTAGAGCCTCCGAAGTTCAAAGAGAGGGTCTTGATATTTTGTCCGCTTTTCCTCCTCCTTGACGCAGATGTTATTTTCAGCTGGAGCCGAAAATTCAATAACAAACATCTGCTTGGAGGAGTGGTCCAATAGAACCAAGCCAGGCTTGTTCGCTGTTATCTGCCTGACTGTGGAGAACGAGAAGTTCCAATAGATTCGGCACCTCTCGTTCTCCACAACGGACTCAATATCGTTCGGGACATAGGGCAGCACTGGAGTGCTATTCCTATCTCCCTTCACTTCAAAGCGTATACGACTCAACTCGAAGAGTTTCAAAGCGGCAATTGGCAACGCCGCAATTATATCAGCTGTTTGCGTGGACGTATTGTCAGATGTAGGTTAGATCGGGTTAAATGCTAGATACCAAACTTGGTTTCAAACCCCATCTAGAATAGATTACCACCAAGGCTACTCGGGCCCTATGGGCCTGTAGAAGCATGGTGGAAAAGACGTGGGGATTAAAACCAGAAATGGTTCACTGGCTCTACACCAAGGTCATAATTCCCACGGCAACATACTCTTCGATGATTTGGTGGCATAAGGCGTCTGGAAAGCACGCTACAAGGCTTTTAGGGAAGCCGCAAAGACTTGCCTGCCTTGGAATAACGGGAGCAATGAATACAACGCCTACCGCAGCCATGGAAGTGCTCCTGAACCTCCCTTCGCTACACCTTTTGGTGAAATCGGAGGCAATGAAGGCAGCATACAGGCTTGTAAGTGCCGGATATGGCAAGACCCACGTTAGAAGGGGATACCACACCGAGATATTTGGGAAAATACTGTCACGTTTACGGGTTCACAAAACTATTTATTTGAACAAACTATGTACAATTTATTTCAACACTAGACTATTTACAGTTACAACAGCACAATTATTTATTTTAACAGTCACACGGATTAAGTAGCTTATTCGCACTTCTTCATCGACGCGATTCGACTATACTGATCATGCCGCAGTCGTTCTCCCGTCCTATTTAAAGCGGGAAGCCGCTTTCTGGTCTCTTCGAGAATAGAATATTTGCGATCCTACGGATTTACGATTAAATCATCACTCCCGATTCTTCGAGAACGTCACACTGCCCCCTCCTTAAAGATGTTTCGTCCCGAAACGTCAAAGCAGTCTCATGGTGGCGAAACCTGCAGTTTGCTCCTTTTCTGCACCCAGACGTTCTATGGAAGTAACAATCGACAGTCTTCCAGTTCGTTGGCCTTTTTGGGTTGTAGCAATGCACTAAGATTTCCACTCCCGTGAAACGAAAGAGCACTTCCAACATACTTCGGACTAGCCTCCAATCCAGGCAATCAAATCCACAGGCGATCTTCGGAATTGCTAATCTCCTGATACCTTGAGAGAGAACGGTTTCCCTCAACACACATAAGGTATCCCAAACATTTTGGTAGGTAGCCTTCTCGAACGTGAATTGTTTCGTGACTAGATAGAAGATGTTCCTTCGTGAATTCTGCCGAGTGCCTGCCAGACATAGTAACCCTCCAACTTGTGGGTTTTGCTTCCGAAGCTCATCGAGTCTACCAAACTTCCTTTTGAACACAGTGGCGATCCCTCTCGACATGTCCAGATCTTGAGACACACAATGGACTAGTGAATAGTCTGCTGGAGCTTTAAAAATGTCTTGACGTACTTCTTGGGTGATTCCAAATCGGGACTTATAACTTCCAGAATGCAGACATAAACTCTTCAAATGACAAGTCTTCCACTGGCATCAATTGCCGCACCTGCTGGCCTTGCTAACGGTCTTCGTTGGTTCCATGGTATGGTGATCTTGGGTTTTCCGTGTGGCCTTTTCCTTATGCGGTAAACGACACCATTAATTCGGTTAAGAACTTCGTACGGCCCTTCCCAAGAAGTCTGTAACTTTGGAGACAAACCCCGGCGGCGTCGTGGGTTGTACAACCACACCAAGTCGCCTGGCTGGTATCCACCTCTGTCAGCATTGATGTCGTAGGTATCCTTCATCCGATCGCTAGCACTCTGGATGTTTAAGCGTGTCCGATAGTGAATGTCTTCCATCCTTCTTCGCAGTTCGGTGACATAGTCGTCGCCAGCTAGGTCTTCACCCGGTGGGCACCCAAATCGCAAATCGCAGGGAAAAGGTAATTCGCGACCCATCACTATGCTAGCTGGTGTCTGTCCGGTTGACTCATGAACGGATGATCGGTATGCCATGAGGAATAGGTGAAGGTAACTATCCCAATCTCTTTGATGGTCAGAGACGACTTTGGACAAGTATCGATTTATCGTCCTGTTCATTCGTTCCACCATTCCATCAGACTGCGGGTGAAGCGGCGTTGTTCTTGTCTTCCGAATATTGTGCTGCACATCTTCTGAAACAAGGCGGATTCAAAGTTTCTACCTTGGTCGGAATGTAGTTCCAACGGCACACCAAATCGACAGATAAGCTCTTTCACAATTACATCGGCAACTGTGGCAGCTTCCTGATTCGGAATGGCATATGCTTCCACCCACTTGCTGAAATAGTCCATAACTACAGCAATGTACTTATTTCCGTCATCTGTTTGGGGAAACGGACCGGCAATGTCCACGGCAATTCTTTCGAATGGACTACCCACGTTGTATTGTCTCATCGGAGCCTTCCTGCGTTTTTGTGGACCGTTACTTGCGGCACAAGTTGCACATTTCTTACACCACTCCTTAACATACTCCTTGCAGTTCACCCAGTAGAACCTTTCCCGCAGCTTCCCAAGGGTCTTTGACACTCCCAAGTGTCCACCTGTTACTCCACAATGGAGTTCCTCCAGAACTTCCGGAATTCTGTTTTTGGGGATCAACAGTTGTTTTCTCTCTATTTGACCGTCAGGTTTTACAAGCACGCGTTTCAAGACTCCATCTTCCACGACAATGGAATTCCACTGAGCCCAATACGATTTCACACTAGGTGAGTATTGCGCAACTTGTTCCCACGTCGGTCTCCGGTCTTCGTTCTTCCATCCTAGTACCAACAGCAAGTCCGGGTCCTTCTCCTGGTCTTCTCGAATCCTTTCAGGGCTCCAGCGTTCGTTTATAACTTTCGTCCTTCGAACGGAGAGGTCCTTATCCTCAGCACGTCGGCAGTGACTGCAGTTTTCTGGACACGGTCTTCCGATAGCGCATCGGCGTTCTGATGGATTATACCAGCACGATGTACCGTATCAAAGTCGAACTCTTGCAGTCTCTCGATCCACCTGGCTACTTGTCCTTCGGGATTCTTGAAGTTTAGAAGCCACTTCAACGCTGCATGATCCGTCCTCAACAAGAATTTTCTTCCGTAGAGGTATTTATAGAAGTGCTCTACGGACTTCACGACGGCCAACAGTTCTCGTCTAGTAACGCAATAATTTCGTTCTGGCTTTGACAATGTTTTGCTCAAGTAACCAATGACACACTCTCGCCCCTCCTGTATTTGGGACAATACAGCGCCCATTCCCACGTTGTTAGCATCTGTGTCTAACACAAATTCTCCTTGTGGCAACGGATAACTCAAAATCGGTGCATTGATCAGTGCGTTCTTCAGCTGGCCAAACGATTCCTTGCAATCTTCGTCCCATCGGAACCTTCTTTCGCCCTCAGTTAGCCTAGTCAACGGTTTAGCAATGTTGGCGAATCCTGGTACGTACCGGCGGTAGTAAGTACATAAACCGAGAAAACTGCGCAAGTCGTGCTTGTTTGTAGGCGTTGGCCATTCCTTCACGGCCTTGACCTTCTGATCGTCGACGGCGACACCCTGACTTGAGACTACATGCCCTAGATATTGCACTTCTTTTCTAAACAAGTGGCATTTCTTCGGACTAAGCTTCAGTCCAGAATTTCGAAGGCGTTGAAACACTTCCTCTAGATTCTTCACGTGCTCTTCGAATGATTTTCCGACCACAATGATGTCATCCAGATACACTAGGCAAGTTTTCCACGATAATCCTTTCAGCACCGTCTCCATTAATCTTTCAAAAGTTGCAGGAGCATTGCAAAGGCCAAACGGCATTACAGTAAACTGCCACAGGCCTGTGCCAACAGTAAATGCTGTTTTCTCTTTGTCTCCAGGTGCCAATTCAACTTGCCAATAACCACTTTTTAAGTCCAAAGTCGAGAAGATCTTCGAACCCGCCAAGGTATCAAGGGTATCATCAATTCGGGGGAGTGGATAACGGTCCTTATTCGTCACGTTGTTCAGTTGACGATAGTCCACGCAGAATCTAGTTGATCCATCCTTTTTCTTTACTAGAACAACAGGCGAGGCCCATGGACTGCTGGATGGTTCAATCACTCCTTCTTCCTCCATTTCCCGAATGATCTTGTCGGCCTCTTCCTTCTTGGCAAGAGGTAGTCTTCTAGCAGGCTGTCTAACCGGGCACGCATCCCCAGTGTTGATCTGATGCTTGATGACATCGGTTCTGCCTCTTTTGCCCTTTCCGGTATCGAAGATGTCCTGATAACGGCTGACGAGTACTTTAAGCTGCTTCCTTTGGGTGTCATTAAGTTCCCTCGACGATGTCTTGACCAGGTTGACTAGTTCGGGTGCAATCCTCTTCTGTGGCTCTTCAGTGATTCTTATTTGGCGGATGATGGATGAAATAGGAGAACAATACCCTAATATAGTGCCTTTCTTCAGGGTCAGATCGTAGAAGTTGACATTCATCACTCTTATTGGTACTACACCAGACGTATGCAACAAACTTTTGCCCAGTACCAATCTCATTGTCACTACATCTGGGTTCAAACATCATGATGTTTCTCTCTCCATCTTTGTGATCCACCCGAGCTTCCAGAATCATTTCACTCCGTTCTGGTATTGAAGTGTCTTCAGTCAAAATCACACGAATGGCTTCCTCATTAGTTCGGTGTAGTACTACCTCTTCTCCATTTATTTTCAACGTGCCACGTTCGAAGTCTAATCCGCAGCCCTTACTGCCCAGAATGTCCATTCCAAGTATTACCTCATCCTGGATATTCGCTACCAGTACCTTGTGGTGGAAAGCGGTACTCCCAATTGTGATAACGACGTTGACTTCTCCGTGGGTGGTAGCCGAATCCCCAGTAGCGGTACGTGTTCTCCAATTTGTGGGTAGTATGTCCTTGTCGGTGTTTAAAACGTTGGGCCTTACGATCGTCTTCGTTGCTCCTGTATCCACCAACAGCGAACATTGCTTTCCGTCCAGAAATCCGTCCACGAACGCGCTGTTAAGTTGGCGTTTGATGCATGCAACACTTGCTTCCAGGGTATTTTGACGTTGCCTCCTTATGCTGGCTCCGTTGGACTTTTTGACGTTGACGGTGCATCGTTTATTCTTGTGACTCTCTTTTCCACACTTCCTACACTTGATATTCGTCTTCTTTTCTTTTGACACAATATCCTTTAGCACCCTCCTAAGTGTTGCTTCAATTTTTTCTTCTATTCCATTCGTAGCTTCTTCTTCAATGGTTCGAACTCGGGCTTGACTTCTCAAACCGGCTTTACTTGTTTCGAACTCCAAAGCCCGAGCTAGAGCATCAGCTAATTTTGCTGGGCGGGCTAATATCAATGCCTGCCTAGTGTCACCATCTCGAATGCCGTCTGTGAAATTTTGCACAGCGATTCTTTCCATCATATCGTCTGGAGCGTCCGGGAAAGCTAGCCGAACCAAGCGTGCTATGTCTGCTTCAAACTCTTGTAGAGACTCCGTTGGCTTCTGGCAACGATTTCGCAACTGAGAAGTATATACATGCACAAGGTGTGTCTGTCCATAGCGCATCTCCAAGCACTTCACAAGCTGTCCATAGTCTGCCCTTTGTTCTGATGGGATTGTCTGTAGCACGTCGGTTGCGTCACCCCGTAGTGCCAATATCAAGGCCACGGCTTTCTCGGCATTACTCCAAGCGTTGGCTGCGGCTGCGCATGCAATCGGACCGACTCAGGACCGAGTATGACTTTTGTGAACCCTTCGAGGTACTCATACCGAGAAGGGAGGAGAGGGTCGATACCCGGAAACTCAGGAGTAACAACGGAACCATCTGGTATACGGACGGGTCCAAAACAACAAAGAGCACTGGGGCAGGGGCAGCCGGAGAAGCACCGGGGGATGACATGAGCATCAACCTGGGCTCCTTGTCAACCGTGTTCCAAGCAGAAATCACTGCGATTGACATCTGTGCCGGGGAAATAATGAGGAGGGGCTGTGCAAACAGGCGGATCCACATTATGACTGACAGTCAGGCAGCGCTTAAAGCTCTGGAGAGTGTCGAAGTACGCTCCAGAGTTGTGAAAGAATGTCTCGAATCGCTTGTGGAACTGGCAAAACACAACAGAGTGAATCTGTGGTGGGTGCCGGGACACAAGGGATTTGAAGGAAATGAAAAAGCTGACCTCCTAGCCAAAGAGGGAGCGAAAACACCTTTGATAGGCCCAGAGCCCACTCGTGGGATCGCACATGAGACTGCAAAAAGGGTGATTCAGGGCTATATCAACAGAGAACACCACATCCATTGGAATAACATTCCTGGACAGAGGCAATCGCGGATGTTCATGGAAGGCCCGTCGAAAAAGCGGTCAGAAGAAATCCTGAGATTGAGCAGGAGACAACTGAGAAAGGTAGTTGGACGGGACACTGCTGTCTCATGAAACACCTCACCACAATCGGGGTGAAGCAAGATCCTGATTGTAGGATGTGCAGGGAGGAGGAAGAAACTCCACTACACATACTATGCGAGTGTCCAGCGCTTGAGGCGGGGAGGCTTCGACACTTCGGGTTGACGTATGTTGAACCGAATGACATAAAACATATGCCCATAGAATCTGTGCTGAAGTTCATCAACAGCACAGGCCTTGTGGAGTAAGCTTGCTAAGTGGGGCAGAATAAGCTGAGCTTCAGTGCAGCGGGGTCTGAACCGTGCCCCTTAAGAATAATAATAAGTCATTCCTGAGGTCGTTGGTCCACTCAAAGCGTCCATGGGCATTGCCCCAGTCGTCAATCGGTAAATCTCCGGAGACCCCCCCACCACCTTCACCTTAGCCCCTATCCAAATGGGACCGGTCGTGGGGGGGGTCTTTTCCTGCTGTGTTGGGAACAACAGTTTAGGGCTCCGATTGGTTGTTAGCCAACCAGCTGTGTTGGGAACCCCGGCCGGTAATGGGGCCAATATATATGTTGATCCCCCCAGGTGCGCCAAGGGTTACCGGTCCGATTTGCACCTGGGCGGAGGCTGTACCTGTTATGCCCGCGCTTTTACTCTAGAAATCCTATGACTTGAATAGCAATAAAGTAAGGGATGTGCTCAAGCTTGCAATCTATTTGTGATGATCATAACGGGCTTTAAAAACTGTTGTGCTAGGGCTAAGCACTACGTCCGCTGGAAGAGCATTCCAAACGTCGAAAACCCTGTTAACAATAAAGTTCTGCCTGACATTAGTACGAAAGTAGTCCTTCGAAAGCTTGTAATTGTGTCCCCTTGTGGATCTGTTTGTGCTTAGTTCGTAAAGATCTTTGAAGTGAATATTGCGTCTCCTCTTATGCGATGATCCACTAACGAAGGAAGTTGCATTAAAGACAACCTTTCTTCATACTGTGGCTTATTACGACCAAATGGGACCCTCGTAGCTCGTCGTTGAACAGATTCCAAAAGAACTAGATCTTTTACCAATACTGGCGACCAAGCATAGTTAGCATATTCTAAAATCGGTCAAACGTAAGATTTATACATTTTAGCGAACACAAAAGCATCTGGTCGGTAAAACTTAGAACTTACTTAGGAGGTGAAGGATTTTGTTAGCTTTTTTGGTTATTAGAGTGATGTGGTCAGACCATGATAATGTTGAATTAATTTTAAGGCTTAAGTCTGAAACCGACTCCACCGTCGGGGGTTATTTGCACCTATGTATAGCATTTCACATTTGCCAAAGTTTAATGGAAGCAACCAATGATTTGACCATCAGATAGAAACTGAACGAATGTCATTGGCCAAGACCCCATAAGAGCTACTCTTGTTAAATTTTTTTAAATCATCAGCAAAGAGAGCAAACGATGATTTCAATTGAGTTCCCAAATCGGCTGTATATGTGATAAAAAGCAGAGGTCCAAGCACAGAACCTTGTGAAACACCACTTAAAACTTTAGTTTTACAACTGTATGAATCGCCAACCTTTACCCTAAAATTACGGTCGGAGAGAAAAGATTCAATCCAGTTTAATATTTTGCCGCGGATACCAAGAAGGTGCCGTTTGAGAACTCGATCGAATGCTTTGGGGAAGTCCATATAAGCTACATCGATTGAGATGCCAGAGTCCAAGTCTTTGGTTCGCTGTGCCAAGCAAATAAGCGAGTTAGTGGCAACAGATTTGCCAGGGACAAATCCGTGTTGCTCGTTAGGGATGACCTTCGATGTTATCAGAAATGCCAGCAAATTATTATACAGAATGGATTCAAGCACTTTCACAACTATCGCGGTTAGACTAACTGGACGATAGTTGTCAGGATCAAACTTGTCACCCTTTTTGTAAACAGACTTGATAACAGCAGTTCTCCAATCGAGTGGTAGCACAGAAGAATTGAAGGACTGTGTAAATAAAAAACTAAGAGGTGTGCTCAGCAAGTCTGCACATTCCTTTAATATTTTGGCCGAAATGTTGTCAGGGCCAGGGGATTTGGTAGTAATCTAATTACCCAGTCTTTCTTGGACGATTCTTGGACGACTGGGAATGATTGTTCACATAAGATGCTCTCATGAGCCTAGAAGATTCTGTCGCGGTGATCTCATACTATACGACTCTCGCACAAAGAGGATGATCTCATTCTTCAGGAAGTTTCGATCGCGCCGAAAGGATGATCTCATTATTCGCGGAATAGAAGGAATCGAGAACGCCAGTGGGGGTATAAGAAGGGAACGAACGACGGAGCAGAGTAGTGTATTGGTGGCATCGTGAACAAGTGGTCAGCGTGTTATCGTGAAAGTTTGTACATAGTAAGTTAGTTTTTTTTTTTTAAATAAAAGTTGGTAACTACAGTGTGCACCAGAATTTCTTTAAATCCTCGAACCCGCCTGGCTCACGCTGATGTTACAATAACTTAGAAAATCACTTTTTAACTTCTTCTTTCTTTAAAAATCATTTTCTCTTTTGCTTTAGATATGTAGACGACATGATTGTTTTATTCAAAGGATCTGATTCTGAACTAGATAACGCACTCAGCAACTTAAATTCTTTAAACCAATCGATTAAATTCACCGTTGAAATTGAATGATTTCATTATTTATCACCTTTTTTACCACTCAAACAAACTTACCAGATTCTCCTTGATCCATTTTTAATTTCTACATTATTTTTTCTACGATCATCATTGTAAATAGCTAAAATTGTACATTCTGCTATCAATGTAGACAAGTGAATTTATTTGAAAGTTGCAGAATCTGTACTAGAACACAGTAAAACGGTTTCCTTATTACCATTTTGACAATAAAAGCTATAAAAAATCAGGACGCAGCCATTGAGCGTTCTTCCCTTAACAAATTTCATAAAGAAATAGAAGTAAAATAAGGTAACATTTACCGCAAAAATATCAATGTCTCAGATCGAATCGAAAAGCACAAAACGGTCATTGAAATCTGTGATCACAAAGTTTCTGTATAAAATTGTTAGGGTACAAAAAATGAAACCATTCTTCCTGGGGTGCAGTTTTAAGAGCAAAAACCGAAAAACTTTGAACAACCAGAACAACCATTTCTTGAAAAATATTACCACCTATTTAAATTGTACATATAAAATTTAACATTCTAAAAAAGTTGTTCTGAAATATTAAACAAATAATGATTGAAGTTGAGTTACGCAGGAGCACGGGAAGGTGACCGACTGTCTAGTATGGAATAATAAATAAGATAGAAGGGGACATAAGGGCTAAACTTGGAGGCGTCGAATGTACTGGAAAATCATTAAATTATTTATCACTATTCGTAATTTAACAACTAATACTCAACGTTGTTTAATTTCAACTGAAACCTTTCATTCAACTTGCAAGAAATAAACCTCTATAAACTTACATCAAATAATAATAATCATAAGATTATTCTATTGTGCCTGCATCTTGTAGCCAGACCACAAACAACAACAAAACCAACCATACTGACCATTCTCTTATATTTAACAATTCTTAAGTGGCAATGAAACAAATATTCAAATAATTATGACAATGGAATTATTGAGTTGTTCCTAACTGGTCAATATATTTTTTTATACTATTAATTACTTTTTTCTACCTGTGATCGTTGAAAAAGCATAGTACATAAAGCTCGAGTTGTAAAGCATATTACACACTCCTGGAATTACACACTCGGCGCTACGCGCCTCGTGCGTAACTTTTTCCGGTGGTGTGTAATGTGCTTATTACAACTCTTGTTATGTAATATACTATTATACAATGTTGATTTTACCAAATCCTTTAAGTATAATGTAACCTTTTCAAAACGTCAAATTTAATACATTCAAAAATAATTTTAAACATTCTTTAAGGTAAGAACCCCGGTGTCTGTAATTCATCAATTGCATCATTAATCTCTTGCAAAATTTGGGCTGATGATGGGAGTAGTTTTCTCCCGAAACATGTTCCAATTGTAATTTATGTTTATTAAAGTTTGTTGAGTTTGACTTGAATATATTCGAATTTTTAAAACATAATTAGTCTGTGTTTGTTGTGGTTGATGGTACTTACCGCGCATCATCCTCGCGAAGCATCATCCTTATATGGTTTATATAAACTGGTTTGCGCGTTCGGACTATAATTCCAGATCCACAGTTTATATCATGATAGACGAAGTTGTGAACATTTCTGCTGTTAACTTCCGTCCATCCTGCATTCGTTCCGTTTAGCTGAACCCCTAGAGTAGATGCTGCGTAGATAGAGTAGTTGATGTTGGAACCTTCAATTTTTCGTCTAGCACAAAGAACCTAAAGTTGCCAACTTACTGCTTCTGGGTCGGCGATTGTCCTTATTGTTTCCAGTTGTAATCTTTTCTATAGCCTCAAACAATTTATCAGGAGCGACCAGCCTCGATGGCCAGATAATTGTCGTAAGTTCATCAATCGTCATCGACTCAAACTTTACACAGTTCCACACGGAATCGTCGGCGTTTGGGTTTGAAGAATACCATTTTGTTGCACATCTGAAAATTTCCACTTCTGGGGCCACAAACGTCTCTCGACTGAGTAGTCCTACCATTGACTCCTGCAATCAGAGAAATAAAAAAAATACGAGTGTGCTTTAGACCACACGACTGAAGTAAAACTTCAGTTCGCCATTGTGAAAGTAGTCTTAATTTATGTAAGTTTATAAACGGAGCTAGAGAATCCTGAATTAATACCGTCTGCAGTAGGTCGGTCAACTTGGCCCCCGACTTTTAATTTTTTAATATTTTATTATTGTAATCAATTGTGCCGCTGTTTGTTTCAACTGTGCTCCTCTGTAAAAAACAAAAAAAGCGGAAAACAAATCCGGAGGCCAAGTTGACCGTCAGCCCCCGTTTTTTTTACCTTTTTTTTAATATTGGGCTTAAGTCAAGTGTCCGTAAAGAAGTTTTACTTCAAAAATATGCTTTGTAGCGCAAAGTCTTGTACATACATCCGACTGTTACGAATATCGAATTTGAATTTGGCGCGCTATCTTTGGTTGGCACCAGTGGCACCCGAACGGGAGGAACGCACTCGACCCTTTGTTTTTCGACCCGTGTGGTAGATGCTCTTCATTCTATTAATATTCTTAATCTAATAAAGTATTTTGATAAGTGTTGTTACGACTTTTCATATTTTCATTTTTCCTTGTAATGTCCAAAATATTAATATATTAATATAGTAACGTAATTTCAGCGCCATCGAGTGGATTAGAAACACACCATTCCTTGGTACGGTTTCGCCTTAACCTTAACAAATTGAAACAGTGTGACTAACCCTCAAATGAACAAACTCGTTAGGTAATCAAAGTAAATAATCTCAAAGTCAATTCAGCAAAATTGCTGCTAAAGTCAAGAAATAATGTGTATTTAAACCCGCAATTTTTGCGTTCTTAATTTACGCTTTACATCTGACGCTCATTCGGTGCATCCAAAGTACTTTATCGCGTTCTTGTTTTGGTTTGGTTTCAATTTCCCGCCACCGCTTTGTCTTTGTCAAAAAAAACGTGGCCAAATTTTCGCGGGTTAACAAATTTCGAATTGGGTCCATCACAGCATACAATCTATTCTATTAAAAGCCAAGAAGTCGAGGTTCAACAATCGACGTTTCTTTTGTAAGAGAAAGAGATGGCTATATATACGAGCTGTTGCGACAAAAAGCAACAAAACATAGATGCGCGCGTCACCGGTGGTCTAGTTGGCAGCATGACCCATTTTAATAATCTTATGTTGCTTGCTAGCAGTAAGTTGTCAAGTCCAACTGCTGGCATTGTCAATGCGTTTTGAGGTTAAGTTGTTGATAAACAAAGCAAATACCGCATTTCTGCACCAATTTTGAATTTTGAACGAACTTCACTTCTATTCGTCAATACGTCGCTGACGTTGGCGTGTTGTCGATGTCGTAGCCACTCGTTGCGCGCGCACCCAGTTAAAAAAGAAACGTCTGAATAATAATAAATAACAATGAATGAAAAACATAACAATGGCTGTGAGAAAAGGTTACAATGGAAGTGATAATAATACCGGGTGACCATAATTGTTTGAAAATTATTTTGTTGCGGTGGTCATAGATTTAACTTTTGTTTCACTCTGTTGTTGAACGTGGAGCGTAGCCCACGGGTTTGGCTAGTAGTGTTTAACAATATTAATGTTAAACATGCACTCACCTGTGTTAAAGTCTTCAGGGAATCGTAGTTGTATACAATATCTAAAGAATGCTTCTCCATAAACGAATAGCAAGCTCTTTGTAACAATTCCAAATCGTACAAATTTGCCGTATTCAACAAACTGCAGATGTTTTTTAGGTTTATTTTGGTTTCTCCTTTCTCAATGACAGTGGAATTTATAGAATCTTTACTAAAGTTGATGGGCAGTTCCAGAACCTCCACAGTCACCCGGATGTCTTGATCTAGTTGGTCGGCGTACCGCTCGTCTTAAAATAAAAATACACTAATCTGAATTTCCTCCTTTTTCTAGTTACTTGGCCCGGTTCGATAGCGCGCAGTCCGTGAACCGCCCATATCCAGATCATGAAGTATATTAACCAAAGTGTCACTGTCAACAACTTTGCTCGGTCTAACGATGGAATAAATCTCGCTTTTCGTAAAGAAGGACCATCGAACGCAATTCGCGACCAGTTTGTCCGTGTCGGCGTTCGATTTGATCCATCTTTGCGCCAGGTCAAAAATTTCTATCTCTGGAAGAAGTAGTGAGTCCCTTTCCAGGAACTTTACCATTGATTGCTACAACTGCGCGTTAAAAAAATGTATTAATACTATTGCGTAACCAACTTGGGTGAGACTATTGAGCAAGTCACTGCCTCTGAACTCCAAGATGTGTTGATCCATAAAACGGTGACAGACTTCTCTAATTCGCTCCAAATCAGTAACATTAGAGTAGTTTAAAATTGTGCAGACATTGTCAATAGTTAAAAGAGGAGACAACTTTTCAGTGAGTCCGTCTTTTAAACTTTGCAGTGAATATTTGTGGGCCATCTTTATAAAATCCAGTACAGAGGTGGTCTCTAACGCCAGGTTGATTTCTCCTACAACTCCGAATTACATTTCTTTGAAATACTATAGCATCGTCACCTGTGTAGATATATCTAAGTATATTAGTAAAAACATCACTCGTGACTTCAGCTACTTGTAGTTCGTCCTACGATCACAAAAAATCATGATCTCAGTTTCATGAAATACTCCAAATACGTACCTGCTTGGGGTCCTCTTGTAGCAGCAATTGGAAATATCTACATCTTGTGCTTAGGATGACCTGTACATGTACAAACAACATTGTCATTGAACCATTATTTCTTTTGTCCAAAACGGGCGTTTGTGCCAGAATCAATTAATAGACAGACTGTCGTTTATTTACCATTTATATGCATTAAATCGAAGTCAAAATCAATCGGAGATGAATTCCCGTGATTTCGAAACGGATGGGCCGTAATTTCATTGATAATTTTAGACGAAAGATATTTACTACAGAGAAAGAGGCAACCCTATATAATAACTGTATAACTAGTGATGATAAAGCAATTACAGTGTGGAAAAAGTAAAAGGTTGCAAATGCAGTACTCACTTTGTGAGCTGGAAGTCTACGTCCTTCGACCACAAGGTTGATGTCCGAGAACGTCTCGTTGAGGAAGTAGATAGAAACATCGTCGATACGACACACATCGTTGACAATTTTAATTGCTTCTTGGGGTGCCTCCTCGTTTGCCATTTGGAAATTACTTGTTAAAACTCACAACTAAATCGAAGTCGCTGCGATAAGATTAGATAAGATGCTTAAACGCTGTATCGGTGCAACCTGTATCGTATTCTCGGTGTCATAATCAAGATTCTTTTTAAAATTGTCATTCCTTTCCGTTATCACATCAAGGTCATATTTTCACCACTCTTTGTTATTTTGTTAATTGCTGATGTTACAATAATCTTAGCACTTTAAATTCTGGGAAAAGAGAACTGAGAGCCCTGAAATCTAACTGAAAAATTAAGAATTCCCAAACCTGAGAATATAAACACTTGATAATTCGAGAACGTGGTGGATTTTAAACCTTAATCCTTCAATCTTAAAAACCTGAGAAACCTAAAAAACCAAAACGGTGAAATCAACGAACATTTAAAACCAGAAAGCCTTGAAAATTGAGAATTTGGGTACCCACTCTCACGAAAGTTGAGAACCCAAAGATTTTGTACTTGTAGAAATTGTTAATGCAATGTTTTATTGATGAGTATAGATAGAACCGCGATCTTATTTTGCAACTTTGTTATTTATTTACCGATTTCAGTCCTTATTTGTGAACTTCAGAAATTGCTTGTTAAACTTTACAACTAAAGCTGTCTACACGTAATTTGTTGTTTATAAAGGTAGTACCTTCAACACAATCAGTGATGCCAGATCCGGAGAATGGAAATTAGACACCTTCCCGAAAATTCCCTACATTTTTTTATGCTTGCTTTAAAAAATAAAGCAACAAAATTTGTGATCGTAGGAGCCTCTGAATCCAAAATTTTGAGGCGATTCTTGATCGATACGATTGTGTAAAAAGTCATCGAGTTGTCAAATCTGATTTGAAATAAAAAAAGTTCACTTGAGTGGGACCCGTGCAACCCTATTTTCACAATGCAACAAAAGTAAACGGGATTTGGAAACATTCTATTCCGGATATCTGGGAAGAATTTCGAGGTGAATATCGTGATATTGTTATAAGCGACAGTAAAAAGTGTTAACTGAAAAGAAGGTAGTGGTAGATATCGGAATGTTCGAATACCTGAAACGGTTGAAGGAAGCCCCAAAGACCTGCACGATGACGAACTAACGATGGGTTATTTCAAGCAGGATGAAGCTACAGTGCACACAACAAGAACTTCCATCGACTTATTAAGAGAATTTTTTGATAACCAAATTATTAGCAGAATATTAAAGCATTGCCCCTAAAACCATAATCACCCAATCACCCTGTTCCAGTGCTCTTGCACACATTCAAGCTACGAGCATTTCCATTATAAAAATGTTCGACATAATCGGCGACTGCAAAGACATCGCAGTCAAAGGTTTGGAAATTATAAAACGTTGCGACAAAGTCTATCTGGACACGTCGATCCTAACCTGTGGAACCGAAGCGGATTTATTATAATGACTCTTGGAAAGCCAGGAGACTTCCGCGGCCGCAAACACAAGGAGCCGACGACGTCTTTTCAGGGACACCGAAACTACAGACGTTGGAGACCCACACGGACCTGGTGCTGAGGGCAAGGGAGCGTAGGGTTGACACGAGGGTGGTCTCAATTCCCTATTGGACGAGGTTTCTAATTATAGGAATATGTTGCACACTTTGTGTTTGTTGGGTAGGTCTGTTCAGTATTGTGACAGAGAGTATGTATTGAAGGGAAATGTTGCAGATATAAAGGTCAAGCAGCCCACATTAGAGAGTTTAACAGAGAAGAAGAAGGACGCATGCCACTTAAATTCATATCTGTGAGTGAGGCTTCGCAGCAGCTGCTGGAGATACTGAAGAACAAGGGACAGGATGAGTTAGGTAGATGTCAAAATGGTGTAAAGCTGACTCTTATTGGATTTGTAGTGGCTGAAAACACCCTTTGCATTGGGCTTGCTAGAGTAGGATCTGAAACTCCCCCCTTACATTCTCTCATTATTGCAGGACCTGTATTACATCCTCTTGAAAGAGAGTATCTTGAGCATTGTAAGGGGGGAATACATTAGGAATTAGTCACTTGTTATTTCAACATTATGCCGTTATAGTGTCCTAGCTTTCTTCTCTAGAGCCTCGTTTTCACTGAAGAAACGTTGAGCAACTTTTGTGTTTCTCTTGATTGTTTCCGAAAATGTTCCCAAATGTTTCTGAATATTCTTCATTGTTTCGGAAACAAATGTTGATTATTCCCATTTCAAACGGTAACATCAAAGGAACAATCGACACGCGATAATAACGCGTCTTCCTCCTCCATTTTGCTGCAACTTTTCATATCAGTGTGCGCTTTCTTAAGCTACAACTATAGGCGACTTTCAATTGCTCAGACGGAGACACAAAGTCTATGTATGTTGCCAATTCCTTAGTGGTTGCCAAACATTTCCTAAACACGCGACAAAGGGAAACACAAAATTCCTCAATGTTTCTTCGGTGGAAACGGGGCTTGAAAGGGACAATTAATGTAAACAGTAAAGTAATATTTATTAATCTATATATATAAAAGAAAGTCGTGTTAGTTACTTCGCTTATAACTCAAGAACGGCTGAACCGATTTGGCTGAAAATTGGTGGGAAGGTAGCTTAGAACCGGGAGAAGGACATAGGATACTTTTTATTGTTTATTGAACATGGGGGCCCAGGGGGGGCCCTTAGGTTTATTACTCGAGAACGGCTGAACCGATTTGGCTGAAAATTCGTGGGGAGGTAGCTTAGAACCAGGAGCAGGACATAGGATACTTTTTATCGACATGGGGGCCCAGGGGGGCCCCTTAGGCTCGACCGATTTTTGGGTCGACCGATTCTTATGATTTTTTTTGTATATTTGGTAGGTATGAGAATAAGTGGTAAGCTATTTTCCACATGGACATGGGGGCCCAGAGGGGCCCCTTAGGCTGGATATATTTTTCGGAACGACCGATTCTTATGAATTTTTTTTTGTCTATTTGGTAGGTATGAGAATAGATGGGAAGCTATTTTTCACATAGACATGGGGGCGCAGGGGGCCCCTTTGGACTGGACCGATTTTTCAGATCGACCGATTTTTATGATTTTTTTTTTGTATATTTGGTAGGTATGAGAATTGGTAGTAAACTATTTTTCACATAGACATGGGGCCCCAGGGTGCCCCCTTGGGCTAGACCAATTTTTTGGGTCGACCGATTTTTATGATTTTTTTTTTTTTGAATATTTGATAGGTATGGGAACAGGTCGTAAAGTATTTTTCACATGGACATGGGGGCCCAGTGGGACCCTTGGGTTGGACCAATTTTTTGGCTCGACCGACTTAATAAGGGCTTTTATGATATTTGATTTGTTGGATTTGTCCCCGCCCCCAATAGCAGAATAACTGTTGAACCATGGACAGGGGGCTCAGGAGGAACCCTTGGGTTTATATCTCAAGAACGGCTGGACCGATTTTTATGATCTTCGATTTGTTGGATTTGTCTCCGCCCCGAATAGCAGAATATTATTAAAACAAGGACATGGGGGCCCAGGGGCCCCCTTGGGTTTATAACTGAAGAACGGCTATACCGATTTTTATGATCTTCGATTTGTTGGATTGGTCTCCGCCCCGAATAGCAGAATAACTATTATAACATGGACAGCGGGCTCAGGGAGCTGCCTTGGGTTTATAACTCAAAAGCGTCTCGATCGATTTTTATGATCTTTCATTTGTTGGATTTGCCTACGCCCCGAATAGCAGAACTATTATTAAAACATTGGAAAAATTACAGGGGGGCGGGGAGCTAAGTACAGGCAAAGACAATAACAAAGCCCCCCTGGTACAGGGCAACAATAAGAAATAACGCCGGCCACCAAAATTTGTCGTACCGGGCTTTAAAAATGAAAATCGATTTTTAAGGAGTAAACTTCAAAGTTTCACTTCTGTTGCGCGTGGACTCTACACACAAATTTTTTGATGATATCTCGAGAATGGATTGACTGACTTTTTTCGAGGGCGAGTAACTATTAAAAACATTAACATTAACAAAAAAAAAATGTCTCATACATTTTGTGTAGAATCCGTATATAACGCCATCTTTGATACATGAGAGAAACAAAAATAAACATGGCGTTGTATGCTGGTTCCGGTAATGCCAGTAGATGACGTTGTGGGCATTATCCTTTTATAAAAAAACATTAATTTAATTCAGCTAATAAGTTGCCACAACATTTATTGATTCTGAGGCGGTACAAAGTTCGCCGGGTCAGCTAGTAAACTATAAAATAACAACTTGACTACAATTTTAAGTACAGTAGCACACAGAATTGTGTTTTAATTATATATAATTACATGCATTAAAATTTTGACAACAGCCTCAGAATTTAATTTGTTGCGTTTTTTTAATTTTGACATCAGTCACCACTGAAAATACTCTTTCAGTTTCTGCGTTGCTCTGTGGCTAACTTGTGACGTCAACAACGATAAAGAAGATTGATTTGAAGATTATTGTATTAAATGCCGCAAGTTGTTCTTAGATTTTCCAAAATTGGGAGATTCTCCAGTTCTCAAGCTTTCGGGTTCTTAAAGTACTTGGTGTCTCAAGTTCTTTAGAATCTCAAGTTGTTCAATATTTTCTGGTTCCCAAAATCCTGAGTTTTGCCAAAATCTCAGGTTCCTTTACTTTATCCCGAATTTAGTTTTTCAAATTCTCAATTTCCTAGGTTGGTCAAAATCTCAAGTTCCCTAAGATCTCAGGTTTGCCAAGATTTCGATTTCTCCAAACTCTCAAGTTCATTAAGTTCTCAGGTTCTCTAGTATCTCAGAAAATTCAGGTTCCTCAAAATTTCAGGTTTCTCCAGTTCGAAAGTAGGGTTTCTCAAATTGTGCGAGATTCTGAAATTAGTCAAGGTCCCAAGTTTTCTAAAGTCTCAAGGTTTTCTTTCTGTGCTAACGGTGAATACTGTCTTCTCTTTATCCTAAGCACTTTTTAAATTCAAATTCGACCCCACCGAGGTATCGAGGGAATCATCAATTCGGGAGAGTGTATAACAATTCTTTTTCGTCATGTTGTTATCTAATCTAGTAAGTTGATCTATTCCTTTTCTGTACTAAAACAACCGGCGAAGCTCGTAGATTACTCGACGGTTCAATCAATCCTTCTTCTTCCCGGCTCAGGCAACGTTACAATACATATACGGTAATGTTTATATATTAAGTTATATGCCACTTTCTCCATTATATATTTCATAAAACGAATGAAAACGTGATTTAAATACGACATTTTTGAACATTATTAAATTTGCATTTTTGCGGAAAGTCAAAATGGCAGCAGTAAATTTTAGTCTGACTTTATTTCTATTCATAACATAAGATGTAGTGTAAATCCTAGCACACGTTTCACTTAAAAATCATGCAGTGTGGCTTTCATAAGTGCATTCAAAATCAAGGCAAATTAACGCTAACTGGAAAATAAACAGTTAAGATAAATATAAAATTCAGTGATGATCTTGAATGGCACAAACTTACATCACCAGATAACGCCGTTGTTCCAGTTATTCTGAAAAAGACTACTGATCTTGCCTCAAAATAGTGTTCTTGTTTACCAGTGTAGTCGTTATTTCGGCAGTCAACAACAACATTCCAGTCAGCTCCATCCACGGAGGTCTCAATATAATACCTGTACTTGATCCAACTGTGAAGACATAAATTCACTTTCGAGACCATAAAGGGTTGTGCTAAAAACGTAACCCAGTTGATACAGAATCGGTACTTTGTAAGAAATGCTTACACAATTGAATCACAACGCCTCCGTCGTTTATCTTGTGAGCAATAAGAAATTTATTTCGTCGTAAAAACGGTTGCCAGGTATATCTGAAAATAGTCTCAAATTAATGTAGGTGTAAAAACGTATACTACAGGTACTAACCCTTTTTTGACTACTGCATTCTTGTACGGTACTATGAGGTTGCGTGCAGCACAAACTATCCCGTTCAGTGTTTTGGGAATGCTGCTTCTGAAGTATGTTTCAAAAAATTCGATTTCAAAGGTCTGTTTAAATTGAAATTAAAGTTGAAATTAAAAAAAAAGTTTACGCTCACTTTTCCTATAGAAGCCTTTGTCCCGACAATTTTTATATACTTTGTTCGCTGATGGTCAAAATACAACTCTTGAAGACCTCTACAGGGAACATCACTGTAATCAATGACTTTTTTCCAGTTAGTTTTGTCTACAGAGATTTCAATCTTGTAAGAGTAATAGCTGTAAAGAAAAAATAATTAAAAAATACCTTATTTTCAGAGGCTGAAATTAATTTTATTTCCAAAGGCCTTAAATATAATGCCCAACCATTAAATATCCAACACGTGAAAGAAACACTTGCAGTTGAAACAGAAATCATCACCAATCGTTATAATACTCGATACAATTTCATCACTAGTAACTCAAAGACCTTTCAGAAACCGTTAAATATTTTGACCCAGAAGCTTTCACACCAATACCCATGAATCCTTGCATACCCAGACCATACGGTTTACCTAAAATACATAAAACTGCACCTTTTCCCATTGGACCAGTACTTTCTTTTGTCAATTCACCTGTATCAATACTTTTGAATAAAAAACTCAATAGATATTTGTTAAATTAAAAATTTCCAAATTCCATAAGACACCAGGCTTGTTTCATTTGACGTAGTTAATTTATTCCCCAGCGTCCCACCCAAATCTTGCTTATTAATTTTAAAAAATCTACTATTTAATTCTAATATTCCAACCATACATGCACTTAATTTACATTCACTTTGTCAGACTGTCCTATACCAAAATTTCTTTCAATTTAATAATAATTTTTATTCACAAAACTCAGGCTTAACAATGGGTTCTAATTTGTGACCTCTTTAGCAGAAATAGTTATGAATAATGAGACGACGGCGCGACGGCACCGGAAGCGGATGATGTCATGATGATTTCACCACGTATGGTAACGTGATTAATTTAGAACAGTCACGAGAACGTCTGGGAATGATTGTTCACATAAGATGCTCTCATGAGCCTAGAAGACTCTGTCGCGGTGATCTCATACTATACGACTCTCGCACAAAGAGGATGATCTCATTCTTCAGGAAGTTTCGATCGAGCCGAAAGGATGATCTCATTATTCCCGGAATAAAAGGAATCGAGAACGCCAGTGGGGGTATAAGAAGGGAACGAACGACGGAACGGGACCGTGTATTGGCAGCATCGTGAACAAGTGGTCAGCGTGTTATCGTGAAAGTTTGTACAAAGTAAAAAGTTAGTAGCTACGGTGTGCACCAGAATTTCTTTAAATCATCGAACATGCCCGGCTCAGGCTAATGTTACAATAACTTAGAAAATCACTGATTCTGAACTAGATAACGCGCTCAGCAACTTAAATTCTTTAAACCAATCCATTAAATTCACCGTTGAAATTGAATTATTTCATTATCACCTTTTTTACCACTCAAACAAACTTACCAGATTCTCCTTGATCCATTTTTAATTTTTACATTTTATAAAATGTTGATTTTACCAAATCCTTTAAAAATAATGTAACCTTTTCAAAACATCAAATTTAATACTTTCAAAATAACGTCATAACTTTAAACATTATTTAAGATAAGAACCCCTCTGTAATTCATTAATTGTATCATTAATCTCTTATCACGTTAGGGCTGATGATGGGAGTAGTTTTCTCCCGAAACATGTTCCAATTGTAATAATAATAATAAGATATATTTCCTTGCCTTTCGGCTTTGAAAAAGATTCCTATTCCCATACAATGCTAAATAACTGATTACTGCTTAAATAAAACTATAAAACATAAACATCACCAATAGCTAAATTAATTTCATTTTCCTCCCATCTCTTCCCCCCTTTTCTCTACATTCTTTCTTCTGTCTAAAACTCCTTTCATCCAGCCTAGTCCTTTCCCTTCTTCTCCTATCAGTACTTTCCAATCTTCTCTTTCCTCTCTCAGCTCCTCACATTCTTTCATCATGTGCTCTATTGTTTCTGCTCCTTCTCTGCATAGTCTGCACACTCTCTCGTCTCTCTCTTTCCAGTATTTGTTTTCTCTTTCCTCGTTTCCACATCTAAACCTTGCTATTACTTTCTTATCGTTCTTCTCGCTTTCTTTTCTCAGGTATGCCGGCAATTCCTCCGTGATTAGTGACCTATACTTTCCATTATACCTTGACTCATTAATCCTCGTTCTCCTTTCCTGCCTCTGTACGTCTCGGTCCACCTCAACTATCTCTCTTAGTACATTTACTCCATTATTTCTTCGCCTCTCTACCTCCTCCACTGCATACCCATTTCTCTCGTAGTATTTTCTTCTCTCTTTTCCTGCTCTTTCCATGTTCCCATTCTTTATCTCTTTCCAACACTCTTGCAAGATCTTACATTCCGTTCTTTCTCTTATTCTCTCTTCAAATCTTACTGCTCTTTTTCCTGCTTCCACTCTTATCTTGTCTCTCTTTACTTCTTCTAGTACGATATATGCTGGCGTTTCCCTGTCCAATCCTAGTACCCATCTCCAGTACTTCGCTTGGATTGCTTCCAGCTTTTCCTGCTCCTTCCATCCCCATATTTCTGCTCCGTACATCATTACACTCTGTACTAGCCTTTCGTACATCAGTCCTCTCCTTCTTATATCTCGTCCGAATTTTCTCTCGCCTATTCCCCATACTTGACCTACCACCCTGTTCGCTTTCCTTTCTAGTTCCTTTATATGACTTTTCTCGTTGTTAGTCTCGTTAAAGGTGTAACCCAAGTATTTAAATTCTTTTACGTTTTCTAGTTCTTTTCCTTCCCACTTCCATTCTTCTTTCTTTCTTCTGCCTCCTTTCTGAAAAATCATCATTTTTGTTTTCTCCACGTTTAACTTTAGCTTCTTTCTTTTCAGGTATCTTCCTAGGCATTTTATCATTCCCTTCATTTCTTTGGCCTCTCTCGCTATTAACACCATATCATCGGCGTATGCCAACGAGTGGACTTTCATTTTTCCTACCACCACTCCCCCTGCCTGTGATAGTCTTAGTTTTTCTTCCAGGTCGCTTATATATGCCGCGAATAGACTTGGACTGAGTGGGCATCCTTGTCTTACTCCTTTCGTCGTCCAGAATCTTTTACTTGTTTTCCCGTTTACTTTTACTTTGTTTCCCGTTTCTAAGTAAATTTCCTCTATTCTGCTCACCAGCTGCTCGTTGATTCCTTTCTCTCTTAGGTACTCCCATAATCTCTCTCTATTTACACTGTCAAAAGCCGCCTTCAGGTCTACAAACAGCGCGTACATCTTCCCTCCTTTCTTATCGAGTTCTTTATCTATTAGATGTTTCAAGATGTACACGTTATCGATGGTGCTTCTCCCTCTCCTAAAACCCGCTTGTCCATCTGGTAACAAATCTTTTTCATCTAGTTCTTCCTTCAATTTATCTTCCAGTATCATTGCGTAGATCTTGTACGCCGTGCTCAGCAGACTTATTCCTCGGTAGTTCTCCACCTTTTCTCTTGTTCCTTTTTTGTGTATCGGACACACTAGCCCCATCCTCCATTGGCTTGGTAGCCCCTTTCCTTGCCAGACGTCGTTTACTATCTCCCTCATTATCTCTATTATTTCTTCTGTTGCATAGATCCACGCTTCATTTTGCAGTTCATCTTCTCCCGCCGCTTTTCGTTTCTTCATTCTTCCTATACCCCTTTTAATCATTTCCTTCGTAATCTCTTCCCCTTTCTCTTGTTCTCTTGGTCCTCCTCCCTTCTGTCTTCTTTCCGTTTCGTCCTTTCCGTCTAGTAATTCTTTAAAATACTCTCTCCATTCTTCTATCCTTATCTTCTCGTCTGCCCACTTTTTCACTTTTCGTTCTCTGTTTATGTATTTCCAAACTTCTTCTTCTGTGTTGATTGATCTAATTTCCTCTTCTTCTTCTCTTTTCTTTTCTTCCTTCTTCTTCTCACAAGTGTCTTTGTATTTCTTTAATTGCTTCCGGTATTCTTCTCTTGATCCCTTCCCACTTCTCCATTTTCTCATTTGCTTTCTGGCAAGTCTTTTCATTTCCTGGCATTCTTTATCCCACCATCTATTTCTTCCCATTCTTTCTCCCACTTCTACTTCTATTTTCTTTGTTGTCATCGCTTCTCTCATTCTCCTTTCGAGTTCTTTCATTCTTGTTTCGGTGTCTTTTTGTTTTTCTTTTTCTCTTTCAACATGTTGTAGCGCACTTCTGTACTTTTGTATGCTTTCTTCTTCCCAGATTGTTTTTATAATTGTTTCTTTCTTAGGTTTTTTTCTTTTTATTTCTTCTCTGGCGATTTCCATTTCTAACGGTTGGTGATCTGATTCCACTCTGTTTCCCACTTCGAATCTTCTTACTTCATCCAATGCATGTTGATTGACTATTGCGTAGTCAATCACTGATTCTCCTCTCGGCCCCACGTACGTAAATTCTCCTGTATCATCTTCCCAGTTCCCGTTCAGTACCTCGTATCCTCTCTCTTCTATAAATTCAATCATTTTTCTTCCTTCTTTATTTTCTGTCTTGTCCTTCGATGTTCTTTTCGCATCTTCTGTCTCATTATTCCGTCTTCCTAATCTTGTCCCAATTCTAGCATTAAAGTCGCCCCCAATTATTACCATTCTTTTTTCTGTCTCACTTATGGTCTCTTCTAACATTTGTTTTGTTTTACTCATCTCTTTACTGTATACCGTGATTACTTTAACTTTTTTTGTTCCTATTTTTAGATTTCTTTCTGTTATTCCAGTTCTCTGTAGTTCTTGTTTTGTTTTTATTTCGTCCTCAATTTCTTTCCTTACTCCTGTGATAATGCCTCCTTTCGCTCGTCCTTTCTTGTTTTTCCTTTCTGCTGCTTGACATCTCCATACATAATCTCTCGGCATTCTCTCTTCTATCTTCTTCCACTCCTTTTCATCTACCCACGTTTCTACCATTCCAATTACGTCAAATTCGCTTATGTATTTCCAGAAGTCTTCTCCTTTGTTTCTTATACCCGCTACATTCCAATATACCAATTTTATTCTTCCTTTTATTTTCTTCTGTTGCTTTCCCGTTGAATCGTGTACCTTCTTTCTTTTTGCCTTCTGTCTGCTTTTTCTTTCCCGGTTTTTTCCTTTCTCCTTTAAAAATTTTCCAGTCGCTCGGTGTCATCGTTCCATTTCCTCCAATTTCCCTCAACCTGCAGTTTCCTGTAGCTTACCCTTACCGTCTTTCCTTCTTCCCTTTCCCTCTTCGCTATCTCTCTTATCTTTTTCTGTATCTCTCTTTCTTTCCTTGTTAGGTCGCTGTTCACAAAGATTTTCGGTCCTGTCTTATTCCTAAGTTTTTCTTTATTCCTCATGACGTTCAGCTTCTGTTCCCAACTCTCAGTTTTTGCTATTACCATTTCTTCCCCCTTTATGGCATAGGCCTCTGTTATTTTCACTTCTGTTTCCAACTCCTTTTCAATCCATTTCTCGATTTCTTTTCTCATGTTTTGTCCCGTCCCTTTTAGTCTTAGCCCTGTTATTACTATGTTATTTCTTCTTTCACCTTTTTCTTTTTCCTCCATCTTCGACTCCATCTGTCCTATCTTCTTTTCTAGTAAGCTTTTTTCTTTTCTCCATTTTTCCTCTTTTTCTTCCATCGCTTTCTTCAGTTGGTTCACTTCTCTCTTTAGTCCTTCCATATCTTCCCTGAGCTGTCTGTTGACGTTTTCAGCTCTTTCACTTCTTTCCTCGTCTCTCTTGTGTCTTCCTTGATTTGTTTAAGGTCTTCCATTATACTTTTTGTCATTTCCTCCATCTTCTTCTCCACTTCTTTTTGCGTTCTTTCGTCCCCTGGAGATCTTGCAGTTTTTTTGCTTTTTTGGAAGGCCACTGGGCTTTCTTCTATGTCTCTTTTTCGTTTGGTTTCCTCTTTATCTTCTTTGAATTCTTCTTCCTGTTTCATACCGGTCCGCAACCTTCTACACTGTACCGTGTATTGTTGGTTGCCGGAGTTCTTTGTTGACGTTACTGTTTCTTCCTCTGGCTTTTCTTCACTCCTCGCACTCTATCTCTTCCTACCTTTTGTTTATGTTGCTTTTTCTGCTGCCTTCTTCGCTTTTCTCTGTTTTGTTTGCTCTATTTTCCTCAATTTTCTTCTGGACACTTCTTTCCACGTGCTGTCATGACGGTCCATGTTCCAATTGTAATTTACGCTTATTAAAGTTTGTGCAGTTTGACTTAAATATATTTACATTTTTAAAACATAATTAGTCTGTGTTTGTTGTGGTTGATGGTACTTACCGCGCATCATCCTCGCGAAGCATCATCCTTATATGGTTTATATAAACTGGTTTGCGCGTTCGGACTATAATTCC
The DNA here is from genome assembly GCA_963583935.1 of Diaperis boleti. Taxonomy (NCBI): domain Eukaryota; kingdom Metazoa; phylum Arthropoda; class Insecta; order Coleoptera; family Tenebrionidae; genus Diaperis; species Diaperis boleti. The sequence continues at coordinate 1,873,135 of OY757242.1, forward strand.
AGATCTACAGTTTATATCATGATTGACGAAGTTGTGAACATTTCTGCTGTTAACTTCCTGCATCCTGCATCCGATTAGCCAAGCCCCTAGAGTAGATGCTGCGTAGTTGATGTTGGAACCTTCAATTTTTCGTCTAGCACAAAGAACCTAAAGTTGCCAACTTACTGCTTCTGGGTAGATAATTGTCCTCATTTTCATCAGTTGTAATCTTTTCTATAGCCTCAAACAATTTTTCAGAAGCGACCAGCTTCGATGGCCAGACAATAGTCGTAAGTTCATCAATCGTCATCGACTCAAACTTTACACAGTTCCACACGGAATCGTCGGCGTTTGGGTTTGAAGAATACCATTTTGTTGCACATCTGAAAATTTCCACTTCTGGGGCCACAAACGTCTCTCGACTGAGTAGTCCTACCATTGACTCCTGCAATCAGAGAAATAAAAAAAATACGAGTGTGCTTTAGACCACACGACTGAAGTAAAACTTCAGTTCGCCATTGTGAAAGTGGTCTTAATTTATGTAAGTTTATAAACGGAGCTAGAGAATCCTGAATTAATACCGTCTGCAGTAGGTCGGTCAACTTGGCCCCCGACTTTTAATTTTTGAATATTTTATTATTGTAATCAATTGTGCCGCTGTTTGTTTCAACTGTGCTCTTCTGTAAAAAACAAAAAAAAAACGCAAAACAAATCCGAGGGCCAAGTTGACCGTCAGTTCCCGTTTTCTTTACCTTCTTTTTTTAATATTGGGCTTAAGTCAAGTGTCCGTAAAGAAGTTTTACTTCAAAAATATACTTTGTAGCGCAAAGTCTTGTACATACATCCGACTGTTACGAATATCGAATTTGAATTTGGCGCGCTATCTTTGGTTGGCACCAGTGGCACCCGAACGGGAGGAACGCACTCGACCCTTTGTTTTTCGACCCGTGTGGTAGATGCTCTTCATTCTATTAATATTCTTAATCTAATAAAGTATTTTGATAAGTGTTATTTCTAACACGACTTCATATTTTCATTTTTCCTTATAATGTCCAAAATATTAATATATTAATATAGTAACGTAATTTCGGCGCCATCGAGTGGATTAGAAACACACCATTCTTTGGTACGGTTTCGCCTTAACCCGGTACAAATTGCTGCTAAAGTCAAGAAATAATGTGTATTTAAACCCGCAATTTTTGCGTTCTTAATTTACGCTTTACATCTGACGCTCATTCGGTGCATCCAAAGTACTTTATCGCGTTCTTGTTTTGGTTTGGTTTCAATTTCCCGCCACCGCTTTGTCTTGTCAAAAAAACGTGGCCAAATTTTCGCGGGTTAACAAATTTCGAATTGGGTCCATCACAGCATACAATCTGTTCTATTAAAAGCCAAGAAGTCGAGGTTCAACAATCAACGTTTCTTTTGTAAGAGAAAGAGATGGCTATATATACGAGCTGTTGCGACAAAAAGAAACAAAACATAGATGCGCGCGTCACCGGTGGTCTAGTTGGCAGCATGACCCATTTTAATAATCTTATGTTGCTTGCTAGCAGTAAGTTGTCAAGTCCAACTGCTGGCATTGTCAATGCGTTTTGAGGTTAAGTTGTTGATAAACAAAGCAAATACCGCATTTCTGCACCAATTTTGAATTTTGAACGAACTTCACTTCTATTCGTCAATACGTCGCTGACGTTGGCGTGTTGTCGGTGTCGTAGCCACTCGTTGCGCGCGCACCCAGGTAAAAAAAAACGTCTGAATAATAATAAATAACAATGAATAAAAAACATAACAATGGCTGTGAGAAAAGGTTACAATGGAAGTGATAATAATACCGGGTGACCCTAATTGTTTGAAAATTATTTTGTTGCGGTGGTCATAGATTTAACTTTTGTTTCACTCTGTTGTTGAACGTGGAGCGTAGCCCACGGGTTTGGCTAGTAGTGTTTAACAATATTAATGTTAAACATGCACTCACCTGTGTTAAAGTCTTCAGGGAATCGTAGTTGTATACAATATTTAAAGAATGCTTCTCCATAAACGAATAGCAAGCTCTTTGTAACAATTGCAAATCGTACAAATTTGCCGTATTCAACAAACTGCAGAGGTTTTTTAGGTTCATGTTGGATTTTCCTTTCTCAATGACAGTGGAATTTATAGAATCTTTACTAAAGTTGATGGGCAGTTCCAGAACCTCCACAGTCACCCGGATGTCTTGATCTAGTTGGTCGGCGTACCGCTCGTCTTAAAATAAAAATACAGTAATCTGAATTTCCTCCTTTTTCTGGTTACTTGGCCCGGTTCGATAGCGCGCAGTCCGTGAACCGCCCATATCCAGATCATAAAGTATATTAACCAAAGTGTCACTGTCAACAACTTTGCTCGGTCTAACGATGGAATAAATTTCGTTTTTCGTAAAGAAGGACCATCGAACGCAATTCGCGACCAGTTTGTCGGTGTCTGCGTTCGATTTGATCCATCTTTGCGCCAGGTCAAAAATTTCTATCTCTGGAAGAAGTAGTGAGTCCCTTTCCAGGAACTTTACCATTGATTGCTGCAACAATTCGGCGTTAAAAAATTTATCAATACTATTGCGTAACAAACTTGGGTGAGACTATTGAGCAAGTCACTGCCTCTGAACTCCAAGATGTGTTTATCCATAAAACGGTGACAGACTTCTCTAATTCGCTCCAAATCAGTAACATTAGAGTAGTTTAAAATTGTGCAGACATTGTCGATAGTTAAAAGAGGAGACAACTTTTCAGTGAGTCCGTCTTTTAAACTTTGCAGTGAATATTTGTGGGCCATCTTTATACAATCCAGTACAGAGGTGGTCTCTAACGCCAGGTTGATTTCTCCTACAACTCCGAATTAAATTTCTATGAAATACTATAGCATCGTCACCTGTGTAGATATATCTAAGTATATTAGTAAAAACATCACTCGTGACTTCAGCTACTTGTAGTTCGTCCTACGATCACAAAAAATCATGATTTCAGTTTCATGAAATACTCCAAATACGTACCTGCTGTGGGCCCTCTTGTAGCAGCAATTGGAAATATCTACATCTTGTGCTTAGGATGACCTGTACATGTACAATATAGGGATTACCAGCAATATGGCAACATTGTCACCGAATGAGTAGCACCATTATTTCATTTGTCCAAGAACGGGCGTTTGTGCCAGAATCAATTAATAGACCGACTCGTTTATTTACCATTTATATGCATTAAATAGAAGTCAAAATCAATCGGAGATAAATTCCCGTGTTTTCGAAACGGATGGGCCGTAATTTCATTGATAATTTTGGACGAAAGATAGTTACTACATAGAAAGAGGCAACCCTATATAATAACTGTATAACTACTAGTGATGATAAAGCAACTACAGTGTGGAAAAAGTAAAAGGTTGCAATTGCAGTACTCACTTTGTGGGCTGGAAGTCTACGTCCTTCGACCACAAGGTTGATGTCCGAGAACGTCTCGTTGAGGAAGTAGATAGAAACATCGTCGATACGACACACATCGTTGACAATTTTAATTGCTTCTTGGGGTGCCTCCTCGTTTGCCATTTGGAAATTACTTGTTAAAACTCACAACTAAATCGAAGTCGCTTATATAAGATTAGATAAGATACTTAAACGCTGCATCGGTGCAACCTGTATCGTATTCGCGGTGTCATAATCAAGATTCTTTTTAAAATTGTCATTCCTTTCCGTTATCACATCAAGGTCATATTTTCACCACTTTTTGTTATTTTGTTTATTTGTGATTAACACCTTAAAATCTGGGAAAAGAGAACTAAAACCCCTGACACCTAACTGAAAAATTAAGAATTCCAAAACTTGAGAATATAAACACCATAATATAGTCAGATAGTGCCGGTCCCGTCGCATCGCGAGCTCAACTGATCCCATTTGGCAATTGTGCACAATTCTGCTCGCACTCTCCTCGTTGTTTAAACAACGGTTTGAGTTAAGAAAATGAGTTCCATGGAAGATGTCTTATTGTTGGCTCTTCTGTTTGGAGAGGAAGAAAAGCGCCAAAGAAAAAAGCGCACGGGATTTTGGATTCATCCAATTAGCAGAAGCAGGCAAACTTTATATAAAAAATTATTACTGCAGGAACAGCGATTTTTCCAATACTTTCGTATGCCATCTGGAAAGTATAATGACCTACTAGATATTATTCACGAAGACATCCGGCTGGCCCAACATCCGAATGCATTGCAAGCGATCATCAAAAACGCACGCACTAGACGTTCGCGAGCTCGTCTCGGTCACTGAGCGCGGTCGAGACTAGCTCAGCTTGCGATGCGACGGGACCGTGACCGTCTAGTGCGTTTTAGCCTTTAGCCTTAAGTGTCATCTCAAATGAGATTGTTGTCATTTGTCATTTCCCAACCCAATACTGATTGATGTAACAACGCAGCTTTTATTATGGTTGTGGCTGTTCTTTCTTTATATTGTTCTTTAAAATATTTGGAGACTCTATTAACACCATAAAAACTATATATCTGTATTTTTTCTTTATTCTATCAATTTTACAAATAACGTGTTCTCCACCAAAATGCCCATCACAAACTTTTCGTCACCATTTTGACACGCGTGGTGCAAAGGAAGAAGAACCCTTTCTTGTAACACTTGCGATTAAGATTTGCTAACGCTTCTACAGGCAACAAGAAGAGGAGTGCGCCCTGCTTTATCGACGACATCTATGTCAATATATACATGTTGCAACAGCAGTTTGACGACCTCCAGGCGGTTCTCCTGACAGGCTATGTGCAGTGGGGTGAATTTGTACAGGGTGCCCATTTTATCTGTTCACGCCCGAAGATTAAGATCTAGGCAACATATTAAACATTTTACAAATCACTTTGCGTAAACTATTTATTTTTTAAATAAAGAATCATAGTCTAAAATTCGTCAATTCAAAACAATATTTTAATCAAGTATGAAATATAAATACTTAAAAATGCATGGCCGAAACCACGTTTCTCTCAGAGGAGGCACCAGTGGCGTGCTGCACCAAAATTTTAACAACCTTTGCAAGCGTAGACCGAAATGGAAAAATTTGCTGTATCTAACGTCCCACCTAAGCCCTTTTTCCTCTATCCATGTCTTTTTATAACCCACTTTCACCTGATGTCCTTTTTGTCGCTCCTCTTTGGCTATCGCTCTTAATTCCTTCTGTATATCTTTTTCCTTCTTCGTCAGATCATCTTCTATGTATACCCTGTTTCCTTTTTTTCTCTTATTTTTCATAACTTTCTTCTTTTCCCCCAAGCTCCCAAGTTCCGCCACAATAATTTTTCCTCCATTTATTTTATACATCTCTCACACAGTCACTTCTACCTCTAATTCATCTTTCATCCATTTTTCCAGTTCCCTCTCGTTCTCGCATTCCTCTTCGTTCAGTCCCGTTACGTTACATTTTCTCCTCCATTTTTTGCATTTTTTCTTTTAGTTCCAACTTTTCTTTTTCCCATTTTTTATCATAATTTTCAATTGTATCATCTTCCGATTCTCTTCCTTTATCTGCCCTACATCCTCCATCTTTTTTCACCATTTGTTTCATTTCCCCACTCATTGCCTTTTTAACCGGTGACCTTTCCAATTTTTTGCTTTTTTCTTTTCTTCCGATTCTCGTTCTTCTTTTCTTTTTTTTATAGTCTTCGTCTCTTTCGTTCTCACTTTTCAAGCGCCACAAAGAAACGCCCGTTCGGTTCAACTGCTCGAATCGCAATCCGTTCATCTGCTTTATTAATAATTTTAATTTAGCGCTGAAAATAAGGCTCCGCGTAACTGTACTCATTTTCCAACGTCATTTATGAGCGTGGGCAAAAAATTCATGAGATCAATTATTTACTGCAGAGTTTAATGGAGAACATAAATCCGATACAATTTTCTCTTCGGAGTTACCGTTTACGAGAAAAATGCAGAAAAGCTTTTTGAGGTCTCGCTCGGGGGCGTTTTTTTCTGCAAAAGGGGATGAAGCTCTCTTCGAGGGGTGGGAACTATTCGGATCTTTATGTGGGTCATTTCAAAATTTTATAAATTATGGCTTTTAAAAAGTCTAATTTGGGGACAGAAGGGCTTTACCCCTCTTACACCGCTCCCCTCCCGATGTTTGATGACTAGACCTTGTACAGAAAAGCTGCTCTACAATTTTGTTTCTATACAGTTTTTGCTCCAGAGGCAACATAATGTATGAATCATTTACGAAAAAAGTAAAAAGGCGCAAAGGCAGTACTCACTTTGTGAACTGGAAGTCTACGTCCTTCGACCAAAAGGTTTATGTCCGAGAACGTCTCCTTCAGGAAGAAGAAAGAAACATCGTCGTTTCGACATACCCCGTTGGCAATTTTAATTGTCTCTTCGTTTGCCATTTCGAAATTACTTTTTAAAACCCACAACTAAATTACTGTCGCTTAGATAAGATACTTAACCGTCATCGGTGCAACCTGCATTGTATTCTCAACATTCTTTGTTGGTTTGTTTATTTGTGACTTTACAGTAATCTTAACACCTTAAAATCTGGGAAAAGGGATCTGGTAGTTGACCTGGGAGGACGGTAGGAGCCTTCATGGCAACTGGCTAGTGGGGGGTTAGTAGGGAGGCGACCAACTCGCGACGCATACCGTAAACCGCCTGTGTGCAGACAGGGGGCACGGAGGCTTGGCATAAGTTTCTGTTTTAGAAGCCTTTGCTTATCAGCTGTTGGAAATGCCTAATCAAAAGAAGGTTGAAGAGAGCGTGAAGTGAAAAAATTGCAATATTTAGAACGGAAGAATAATTTTGCCGGTATTGGAACCTAATGAGAGGCCAAAGTGGGACTGAAGGAATTTCGCAGAATAAGTTGGACATAATACATGGTGTTCAATAACAAGAAGAAGAAAGAGGTAACAAGAATGGAGTATGAAATTTTTACTGCGCTAAGGATTTGAATCTGCTCCTTACCGTTCAGGAAGTTTCTATACCTTCTAGAACCTAAAATAGTCATAAAAACTTCTGGGCTCTCTGTAAACTCACATTAAAATCTTAGACAGCTGAAGGCCTTAATGAATCTCTTAATTTGATGTTTCTTTAATTTGGTTAATTATGCTTATGGAATACTCGAATACTTCCTAAATAACATAAAGGAAATATTACATTTGGTATTTGGTCAGTTCCTTTCGAGTCCTGCTCGTGTATACATCGTAAACGCCCTAAATACTTCAGTGTGGTAGTGATAAATAATGTAGTTACAAACGATTGATTCAAGTGAGCAACTTGTCTGTTGTTAAGGACACGACTGCAATGGAAGTTTGTTCGAAATTTATCTTTGGTTCTGGATCTACCTATTCGGTTCTATCCTATCCTTATGGTCGGAGAATGTGTGTGACGTTTGCGATGGTCGGAGTGCCTCGAGCGCCAGTTTTTTAACGTGGTATGCTCCACCTGACCACGGGTAGTACTTTCTCCCAAAGGGCTGGTGTACTCATCCTGCGGTCGCGGCCCAGTGGTCCTTTTTACGTAAATAGGGCACATAACGAGGGATGTCACTATTTTTACACAATTTTGTAATTTACCATCACAACTTACGACTTTTAATTTGAACTTGAAACCGTTAATTGGGGACAGTCGGCTTTCATTTTATCTGCAATTTACAATTTATTTCAAAACATTTAGCTTTTAACATGTCCCGTTAAAATGTTAAACCTCTTTTCTCTTAAATTTACGATTCATCAATTTCTTTTTTCATACTTGACTTCAAATAAATTTATTAAATGCGAATTTAATCGAAATCCGACGTACTAATAATAGTATTTGTTAATTCATTACAATTCCTTTATAAAAGTTCTTATGGCCGTTGTCAGGTCACTGAAATCGAAAGTGTTGTTATATAGAACCGGAAGCGTTGCGATATATTCCATATTGTAACTGTGGTGATACTTGTTATTACTGAACACTTGTTATTACCCCAGACGTCTGTTTCGCGTCGTAATTGTAGGGAAGCGACTTCTCGAACGTTCGCTCGTAGAATTACTCCAGAACGATCTCGATCGCATGAGCTGCAGTAGCATTGCAAAGACCAAAGGGCACACTGTCACAGGAATGTGCAAACGGTGAATACTGTGTTCTCTTTATCCTAAGCACTTTTTAAATCCAAATTCGACTCCGCCAAGGTATTGAGGGTATCATCAATCAATATTATAATTGCATTTTTGCGGAAAGTCAAAATGGCGGCAGTAAATTTTAGTCTAAATTTATTTGTGTTCATAACATAAGATGTATAAAATTTATGGAGTCTGGCTTTCATAACTGCATTCAAAACCATCGCAAATCAACCCGAACTGGAAAATAAACAATTAAGATAAATATAAAATTCAGTGGTGATCTTAAATGGCACAAACTTACATCATACTCTATCTGCGAGGTTCCAGTTATTCTGATAAAGACTACTGATCTTGCCTCAAAATAGTGTTCTTGTTTACCAGTGTAGTCGTTATTTCGGCAGTCAACAGCAACCCTCCAGTCAGCTTCGTCCATGGAGGTCTCAATATAATACCTGCAACGGGACACTGGAAGAAAAAACTTCACTTTGGACACCACAAAGGGTTGTGCTAAAAACGTAACTCAGTTGATACAGAATCGGTACTTTGTAAGAAATGCTTACACAATTGAATCACAACGCCTCCGTCGTTCATCTTGTGAGCAATAAGAAATTGATTTCGTCGTAAAATCGGTTGCCAGATATATCTGAAAATAGTCTCAAATTAATGTAGGTGTAAAAACGTATACTACAGGTACTAACCCTTTTTTGACTACTACATTCTTGTGCGGTACTATGAGGTTGGGTGCAGCACAAACTATCCCGTTCAGTGTTTTGGGAATGCTGCTTCTGAAGTATGTTTCAAAAAATTCGATTTCAAAGGTCTGTTTAAATTGAAATTAAAGTTGAAATTAAAAAAAAAGTTTACGCTCACTTTTCCTATAGAAGCCTTTGTCCCGACAATTTTTATATACTGTGCTCGCTGATGGTCAAAATACAACTCTTGAAGACCTCTACAGGGAACATCACTGTAATCAATTACTTTTTTCCAGTTAGTTTTGTCTACAGAGATTTCGATCTTGTAAGAGTAATAGCTGTAAAGAAAAAATAATTAAAAAATACCTTATTTTCAGAGTCTGAAATTAATTTTCTTTCCAAAGGCCTTAAATATAATGTCCAACCATTAAATATCCAACACGTCAAAGAAACACTTGCAGTTGAAACAGAAATCATCACCAATCTTTATAGTACACAGTTTTAACTACCTTATCTAAAGACCAGCACAATATCACAAAGAACATTTCAGATTCAAACATGATTAAAAGCTTGAAAACAAAAATTAGAGAAAGCAACATTTGTATTAGTAAAGCCGAAAAAGGTAATTGCTTGGAAATACTTAACAAACAAGATTACTTAAACAAAGGAGAGAATTTCTTAAAATCTGGTAAGTTTACAAAGCTCAAAAAATTCTTACTTCAAAATTTGTTTCCAACCTTAAATCTACGCTCAAAGACCTTTCAGAAACCGTTAAATATTTTGACCCACAAGCTTTCACACTATACCTACCCATGAATCCTTGCATACCCAGACCATACGGTCTACCTAAAATACATAAAACTCCACCTTTTCCCATTGGACCAGTAGTTTCTTTTGCCAATTCACCTGTATCAATACTTTCAAAATGGCATAATACAATTATTCTTAGACAACATTTAGATTTCGATAACAAATTTGCAATAAAAAACTCAATAGATGTTTGTTCCAAATTTACGTTCACTTTGTCAGACTGTCCTAGATCAAAATTTCTTTCAATTTAATAATAATAATTTTTATTCACAAAACTCAGGCTGAGCAATGGGTTCTAATTTGTCACCTCTTTTAGCAGAAATAGTGATGAATCACTTAGAAAATCACTTTTTAACTTCTCCCTTTAAAAAACATTTTCTCTTTTGCTTTAGATGACATGATTGTTTTATTCAAAGGATCTGATTCTGAACTTGATAACGCACTCAGCAACTTAAATTCTTTAAACGAATGAATTAACTTCACCGTTGAAATTGGATGATTTCATTATTTATCACCTTTTTACCACTCAAACAAACTTACCAGATTCTCCTTGATCCATTTTTAATTTATACATTTTATAAAATGTTGATTTTCCCAAATCCTTTAAAAATAATGTAACCTTTTCAAAACTTCAAATTTAATACTTTCAAAATAACGTCATAATTTTAAACATTCTTTAAGATAAGAACCCTTCTGTAATTCATCAATTGTATCATTAATCTCTTGTAAAATTAGGGCTGATGATGGGAGTAGTTTTCTCCCGAAACATGTTCCAATTGTAATTTACGCTTATTAAAGTTTGTGGAGTTTGACTTAAATATATTTACATTTTTAAAACATAATTAGTCTGTGTTTGTTGTGGTTGATGGTACTTACCGCGCATCATCCTCGCGAAGCATCATCCTTATATGGTTTATATAAACTGGTTTGCGCGTTCGGACTATAATTCCAGATCCACAGTTTATATCATGATCGAGGAAGTTGTGAACATTTCTGCTGTTAACTTCCGTCCATCCTGCATTCGTTCCGAATAGCTGAACCCCTCGAGTAGATGCTGCGTAGTTGATGTTGGAACCTTCAATTTTTCGTCTAGCACAAAGAACCTAAAGTTGCCAACTTACTGCTTCTGGGTTTGCGATTGAGCTTATTTTTTTCAGTTGTAATCTTTTCTATAGCCTCAAACAATTTATCAGGAGCGACCAGCCTCGATGGCCAGATAATAGTCGTAAGTTCATCAATCGTCATCGACGCAAACTTGACACAGTTCCACACGGAATCGTCGGCGTTTGGGTTTGAAGAATACCATTTTGTTGCACATCTGAAAATTTCCACTTCTGGGGCCACAAACGTCTCTCGACTGAGTAGTCCTACCATTGACTCCTGCAATCAAACAAATAAAAAAGAGTCGGGTTGTATCCGTGAGACAAACTCTATTGAGATATAACCCCGAATTTAACATTCTGCCCTGTAAATAAAAACAACTTCAAAATGTCCGCCAAGGAATGCCCAGTTAAAAACGACTAAAGCAATCTATGGAAGCTCACAAGTCTCTAGTCGGTACACACAGAATGGTGCTTCGGCCATTATGTTTTCGAGCCAACAGTGGGACGTTTTCTATAGTATATAGTTCTGCTAGCGTACTTCACTATGTTGTGGAACTTTGACACCCTTGTAACGCGTAAATTTTCCTTTGAAACAGTATGAGTCGAATCGAATCACAAGATTGTTTGTCGCACTAAAATTATACAACTTAATTTTGAATTGTATTAATGCATGTTGTCTTCTGAAGAACTAAATTGTCAATCTAATTAAATTATTGCAAATTGTCAATTGATTTAAGGCTAAAGGTGACGAAATTTTATTACCAAGTGTGCGACAGAGAGAAAATATGTCTAAAATAATCCCGCTTTCTTTCAGAAACGGTTCAATCGATTTGAAATCTACAAATGGGGTTGTACTTAAGGCCTTATGCTGATTCACGCTATAGTGCTAAAATTTTAAATTCAATTTTCTTTGGGAATTTTTGATTTTTTTTTGGTAATTATCAAGAATTCCAAAAATTTGAGGTAGTCATTTCAATTTCCTGCAAAGGTCAAGCATTAATCCGTTTTAAAAATTCCAATATCGTAAAGAGCGCCGGCCGGAAAAGGTTTTGAAAATTTCTCTTTGTTCATTGCCGACGCGACGTCCCGCTGCAAATGCTGTATTGTTGAAAGGAGTCGGAGTCAGTAAAACTGACTGGCAGCATACTGACGTATTGTATCATTGTTATTCCGCCACCTATGTTACAACAAACAATCCAAGAAGTAAAAGAAAAACACCTCATCTGAAAGTTTATTATCGAGTAGTCCAAGCAAATTAGACTTTCTAGAAGAAATAATTGATAAAGTTTTGAAATTTTGGTCATGAACTCCTAGCAGGGACCCAAATAAAAATCCGAAGAGTTCCCACGCCCCGAGCTTTGGCCCAAAAAAAAACGCCCCGAGCGACACGTCATGAAGCTATTCTACATTTTTCTCGTAAACGGTAACTCCGACGAGAAAATGTTATAGGGCCTATGTTCTCCATTAAATTCTGCATAAAATTGGTCTCACGAAGTTTTTGCAGATCTCCCACCCAAGGCTCATAAATGACGTTGGAAAATGAGTATAGTTTTCAGCGCAAAGACAACCCCCGATTTTTGCGGCGATCATCTCGAAAACCGTTAGTGGGAACAAAAAATGTATAGAAACAAAATTGTAGAGCAGTGTTTTCTGTACAATTCCCATATTGAATGAAACATTTGCAGTAAATTGTTATTGGTCAAAAAACTGGGGTGGGCATTTTCCACCGTCATTTATAAGCGTTGAGTGGGAAATAGACAAAAACTTCATGAGACCAATTTTATGCAGAATTTACTGGAGAACATAAGTCCTATAACATTTTCTCGTCGGAGTTACCTTTTACGAGAAAACTGCAGAAAAGCTTCATGGGGCACGCTCGCGGGCGCTTTTTTGAGCAAAAGGGGATGAAGCTCCCCCGGGGGGTCCCTGTTGAGAGTTCATAACCAAAACTTTATAAATTAGTTCTTCTATTCGGCGTTTTTTCGTCTAATTTGCTTGGACTGTATCTATAAACGGCTCGGTGATGATTTACTTTTTTCGTTGAACATTACTTTTTATTTTTGGAAATGCGTGAGCACCTTGCACTGACCGTGTTTCAAATATTATTTAGTTTCTTTTGACGGTTCTTGGAGAACGTTAGGGTGTCAGAAAACATCGACATTTCTTTTGCCGAATACATTGAACGGTTGTGTGTAAGTAAAAATTTTTTTTCGTTTTTGTTCGATTCCTTTGTAACGTTGGATTATTCTGAAATGTTTTTATTTTGGATTTCGGCTAACATCGATATCTGTTCAAGGATTGCCGATTGCAATTTTTAATTTTACCTTATTCAATTCCATTAGACTTTATTTAACTTTTTATAACATTTAGTTACACTATATACGTAAATACATATTTAATTTTTTTTTTAATTTTTGCATTGATTCGATTACCAATCCGTTACATACCACTCGAATTTCGAGTGACTGGCGATCAATAAAATTCTAAATCTCTAAGTTTAATTTCAATATAATATTTGTTTATTTCATACTGGTATCTAAAGTGAAATCTTTCGGATTATTTATTTTATCAGAAGTGGAATCTTAACGTCCTACTACTTGAAAGTAGAATTTTTAAAATCCTAGTACTTTAAAATTATACGCCAATTATTTCCTTAGTGAAACTTTGCCTCCACTCACGGAACAGCTGGTATTCCTTCTCATATTGTTCCGGAGACTTCTGTGGCTAACTAATATAAAAGATGCACGAGGCAATGAGTGCTTGATTAATCGTAAAAACAGCCTGACTGGTCAATTGATGTTGTTTCCATTTCAGAATCACATAATAATTTCAAAATAATTGACCTTGAAATGAGGATAAAATAACACCCTGAATACATAAGACGGCGACCGGCGGCTTTATCAAACAGAAAATAGTTTTTCCCAGTTTTTATGAGCAGATCTTACCCAAATTTAAAAAATAAAAATTCTAGGCTTTACTAAATCTTTCGGACATTCTTGTGTATACCTTGGAATTTTGGTTTTTTTGCTCTGTGTAGGAGAATAAGGCTTATTATAAAATATACTTCGTAGCGCAAAGTCTTGTACATACATCCGACTTTTCATACTTTTATTTTTCCTTATAATGTCCAAAATATTAGTAACGTAATTTCAGCGCCATCTAGCGGATTAGAAACACACCATTCCTTGGTACGGTTTCGCCTTAACCCGTTACAAATTGAAACAGTGTGACCAACTCTCAAATGAACAAAGTCAGCATAATTTGTTATTATTCGTCAATACGTCGCTGACGTTGGCGTGTTGTCGATGTCGTAGCCACTCGTTGCGCGCGCACCCAGGTAAAAAAGAAACGTCTGAATAATAATAAATAACAATGAATAAAAAACATAACAATGGCTGTGAGAAAAGGTTACAATGGAAGTGATAATAATACCGGGTGACCCTAATTGTTTGAAAATTATTTTGTTGCGGTGGTCATAGATTTAACTTTTGTTTCACTCTGTTGTTGATCGTGGAGCGTAGCCCACGGGTTTGGCTAGTAGTGTTTAACAATATTAATGTTAAACATGCACTCACCTGTGTTAAAGTCTTCAGGGAATCGTAGTTGTATACAATATCTAAAGAATGCTTCTCCATAAACGAATAGCAAGCTCTTTGTAACAATTGCAAATCGTACAAATTTGCCGTATTTAACAAACTGCAGACGTTTTTTAGGTTCATGTTGGATTTTCCTTTCTTAATGACAGTGGAATTTATAGAATCTTTACTAAAGTTGATGGGCAGTTCCAGAACCTCCACAGTCACCCGGATGTCTTGATCTAGTTGGTCGGCGTACCGCTCGTCTTAAAATAAAAACACAGTAGTCTGAATTTCCTCCTTTTTCTGGTTACTTGGCCTGATTCGATAACGCGCAGTCCGGGAACCGTTCATATCCAGATCATAAAGTATATTAACCAAAGTGTCACTGTCAACAACTTTGCTCGATCTAACGATGGAATAAATCTCCTTTTTCGTTAAGAGAGACCATCGAACGCAATTCGCGACCAGTTTGTCCGTGTCTGCGTTCGATTTGATCCATCTTTGCGCCAGGTCAAAAATTTCTATCTCTGGAAAAAGTAGTGAGTCCCTTTCCAGGAACTTTACCATTGATTGCTACAACTGCGCGTTAAAAAAATGTATCAATAATATTGCGTAACCAACTTGGGTGAGACTATTGAGCAAGTCACTGCCTCTGAACTCCAAGATGTGTTGATCCATAAAACGGTGACAGACTTCTCTAATTCGCTCCAAATCAGTACCATTAGAGTAGTTTAAAATTGTACAGACATTGTCCATAGTTAAGAGAGAAGACAACTTTTCAGTGAGTCCGTCTTGTATATTTTGCAGTGAATATCTGTGGGCGATCTTTATGAAATCCACTACAGAGTTGGTGTCTAACTTCAGGCTGACCTCTCCTACAACTCCAAGTTACATTTTTATCAAAAACTATAGCATCACCACCTGTGTAGATATATCTAAGGATATTGGTAAAAACATCAACCGTGACGTCCGCTACTTGTATTTCGTCCTAGGATCGCAAAAAATCTTAATTTCAGTTTCAGAAGTACTCCAAATACGTACCTGCTGTGGGTCCTGTTGTAGGAGCAATTGGAAATATTTACATCTTGTGCTTAGGATAACCTGTCGATGTACAAAATAGAGATTACCAGTAATATGGCACTATCCATTGAATGAGTAACACCATTATTTCTTTTGTTTGGCACCAAGTGCACGTTTTTCCAAAAGAGGCGTTTGTGCCAGAATCAATTAATATTAATGGTTATTTACCGTGTATATGCATAATATAGAACTCAAAATCAATCAGCAATGCAATGACATTCGTGACATCTTAGAAATTGTCGACATAACTTTGACTACTTATCGTATTATAAGTGATAATTTTGGACGAAAGATGCATGTCGTTCTTTGAAAACGTTCCTATCAATAGAATTTCTCGGAAGTCATAAAAATGTCTGCCATTTTGTGCAAGCAAAACCACCTGCGTTTGTATTCGTTGTAGCACAGAAATTTTATATTTGTTAGAACTTTTTCTGTCAAAGCCTAATCTGAAAACGAGGGGCTGTTAACTATGGAATTAGTTGTACATCTTGCGAGAATTAATTCCGAGTACTATCGGAATTGCCGGAATTAGTTTGGAATTACATGGAATTATTTCAAGCACTCAAAATTATGGAAGTACTTGTGATTACAGGAAGTACTCGTGAATTACTGGAATTACCGGAATTACCCTAGAATTACTGGAATTACCTTCAAATAATATGAAATTATTCTGGAATTACTTGAATTACATCCAGGTTTTATTTCTACTGCTGGTCGTCCAGTGGTCAGAATCCGATCGTAATCAATTAAATTTGTAAGCCTGAACGTAATTGGGGTTCAGCTGTGAGCGTGTCTAAATGTCATTAACGTGTGCTGTTTGCCCTAATTCCCTGCAATACATATGAAAAAGGAACATTTGAAATCACACAACATTCACAACTCGAAACTCATTCAGTGCTCTGTGCGACTGTTTGACCACAGACTATTTATTATTTAATGTATTTGTAACACACATTAAATACATTATACACGGTGTCGCAAAATTAGCGTATTCCGAGTTCGGAACGTTGTAGCCCATCATCCCAGAAGTAAGAAGAAAATTAATAAAAAATATATAGGAGCCCCCTTACCAAAATATATAGGACTCAAGGTCTAAACTTTGGATCATGTATTCTTCAAATAAAAGCAATGAATGTTAGCGCTTATTTCTACTTATGGGTAGGCTACTCATATAAAATAATAATTCAAGCACTATGACCCATCTTCCGCCGCGACCTCACACTTGCGCAGTCAATTACAGCAAATGTTCAAAGTGTTCTCCCCCAGCTTCAATGCAGCTGTTAACTCTCGGTTTCATATTTTCAAATGCATTTTCCAACATCTGATAGTACAACTATATACAATACGGTGTTTTTGAGATACGAGAATATGAAATAATTTAGAACTGCCAAGTCCGGACTTCGAAGCGGAAATTGAATGACTCGATCATCATAAAACTCGTGAGTTCGGTCCATAATTTCCCTTGTCCTGTAAGCTGGTGCATTATCCTGCTGGAAGTACCCATGTGGAGGTTCGCCATCATGAAGGTTTTGGAAAAAAGGTTCGAGTAAATTATTGCGATATCTCTCGGCATTTACCGTTCCTTCAAAAAAAAACAAAAAAAAACAGGTCCAACTATACGTCTTCGAGCGACCGCCAGCTAAACACCAAACAGTTTTTGGAAAATGGATGAGTGGGTCTTCTTGGTTCCGAACACGTGGCCTTAACAGTTTCCCAATATTTAATGATGTTGCACACATGACACTTCGCTTGGCTGAATTATCTTGTAGAAAACGCTTGTACACGTTGTACATTTATTTCATGAAAACGGTTATGATTTGAGCAAAACCAAAAAATAGGAGTACTCTATTTTAAGCAGTTTTATTTATAAAAAAAGTTTCAAAATTTTGTATACTACTCCATTGAATGAAGTGCTTCATCTTTTGTTGGAATTACCGAAATTACCTGTTGATTACCGGAATTAATTACTTTTTGTGGGAATTATTTCCTGATTATTGGAATTACCTACGAATTACTGCGATTACCACGATTACATGCGAATTAATTCCCCGAATCGGAATTACCGGAATTGTTCGTGATTACCTTGAATTAATTCCATGTGGAATTAGTTGTACAATTTTCTTCCAAGTTAACAGCCCCTCGTCTGAAAAGTTCCATTATCTAATACGCTTACAAAGTTTAAATGGCACTTTTGTCGTTTGGCACGTTGTTGGAGAACAGACAAACCATGGAGTCACAATCGGGTTTATAGATTACCAAAACGAGTGTCTAGTTGAATTTCACATTTTGTTGACAATTCATTTCATCTTCAAGTAGTGGTCACATCATGATAGACTCGACCTCATCAAAGTTAGAGGATATTCATAAATGATTCACACATCCAGTAGGCTTTGCACGTCAGAACTCTCCATCTAACTACCTAGAAATTTTGTTATCCAGAGGTAACATGATGTATGAATCATTTATGAAGACCCTATATAATGACTGTGTAAACTAGTGATAATAAAGCAATTACATCACTATGGAAAATATTAAGAGATGCAAAGGCAGTACTCACTTTGTGAGCTGGAAGTCTACGTCCTTCGACCACAAGGTTTAGGTCCGAAAACGTGTCGTTGAGGAAGAAAAAAGAAACATCGTCGATACGACACTCATCGTCGACAATTTTAATTGGTTCTTGGGCGGCTTCCTCGTTCGCCATTTCCAAATTACTTGTTGAAACTTACAACTTTACACGTAATTTGCTGCTCGGTTTTTTACACACAGTTAGTACCACAAAACATCCACTGGAAGAAACCATAGACAAGGAAGGAAAATAGATAGCCCACTCTTTCTAGCAAACCTGATGTCGTTTTGGCGCGCCATCTACATTCAGTTTCCCAAAGTTCGACAAACTAAACATGGTTGCAAAACAGAAATCTGTAATGCAAACAACCCGCGTAATTCAAATTATCATATTTATACTTCAAATTTCGTTCCTGTATAAAAAGAACTGCGAGTGTTATGATAAAAATTTTACTCTACCACTTATTTACAAACACGGTATTGATAAAAAGCCATGTCAATAAATAAAGTAAAGAGTAAAAATTTATCACACACTTACAGTTCTTTTTATACACAAATAATTTATAACTAAATAACATGTTCTAAATACTACAATATGGAAATCATAATCTTTCGAGTAAAAATGATTTATTAAATAATAAAAAAAATACATGTATAATGAAAAATATGCATAGACAAATAAACTATAAATGTTAAATAGTAGACCATATTACAAGTGACAGAAATTGTCATACATTGTCAGCGAGTGAGATACACATGGCACGAGCTTACAATTTCATTTCCGTCACGTGTGAGATATGACGTTTTATGCCCGACGTGTAATTTCTTACCATAGAGTAACCATAGTGATTCAACCCTTTTAACATTATATCACTTGTGAGTAAAATGTTCCATTATACCTTTCATTTGCGTGGCATAATAAGTCATCTAGACGTTGGTAGGGCATAAAATGTATTATTAATGTAAATAAAGAATTACAAAAAGTATCTAAAGTGAGATTCAATACTTAGCGCCCACTGAATTAAAAGTTAGTTTGGTAGTATCCGTTTTAGTTTCTTAGCTCTGAGATTGCCAGCCTTAAATGACCCAAGCTGCGATTCCATTTGACAGACAGGCGCACAAGTGTGGATAGGCGTAGAATAAAAACCACAAAAATGAGTTCACAATAAAGTCTACCACTCGTTAGAGCTACAAATACTTCAATTGCTTTCTCAGTTTCTTAACCTAAAAAACTTAGTGACCATCTTCGCAAATAATTTGGCAACTAGATTGCCCCCACTACGACTTCTTGACCAAAATCCTGATTCACACGTATGAAATTTTCAAAACTTACACTAGAGCGTGGGCGCTAAGCAATGAATACGGAATTACTTATGATTACCTTTAAAACACTTTTCGTTCGAGGTAAATACAAAGTTTTATTTCATACTGCAAGTTTAATGAACTAGGTTAAAATAAAAAGAAATTTTGAGTGTTTATCTTGTCCAAATTATTCGTAATAATTAAATATGCGGGAACTAACATTCCCGTAGTAACCAACGTTTGTAAAAATGACAACGAAAAAACTAGTTTATTCGATTATTCCGTTTAAAATGGATAAAATTGAGGTGCCTCAAGATATTCTAGATGAAGCAGATCGGGTGAAGAACAATTTGATGCCACAGAAATCTCGGAGACAATATAAAAACGATTGACGTATAATTTTAAAGTACTAAGACGTTAATGTTCCACTTTTGGTATCATAAATAATCCGAAAATGCAACTTTAGATACAAGTATGAAATAAAACTATTTTACCTATTATATACATTTATACACAAAGCAGCTTGTGAATCTCTAACATTATTGTATTCTGATTATTATTTCTTTTTCTGCCTTTTTAAATATTTTTGTAAAGCTAATTTCGTAATCGTGTCCTGGTTTGCGGTTCTCAAATCCCTTCCTGATAAAATTTTGTTTAAATTATTTAAATATGAATGTAGTATTACGTTAACACATATTTCAATTATTGTTTCTACATTTTCATCCTGATGTAGTATACAGAAAATAGAACTAATATCTGCGTGCATTTCGTTTTTGAGAACTGTACGAAGTTGTTGTTTAAGCCCGTAACATATAATAAATTTAGGTATATTTTGCAACAAAAGTTTTGTAATTTGGCCAAAAATTCTTACAAAATTACTTGACGGATGAATTAATTGCTGCTTTCTGTATTCTCTTTGAATAATCAATATATTTTCATCAAGGATACCTTTACTGCACATTTTATCTTTACAAACAACACAAGAATTACGTTTTAAAACCCTTTTCGCAACAAAACCGGCCACGTAGGCCGATGTATACTTTGATATAATATTTGGCGTAACATTTTCAGGACTAGTCACTATATTTAATGGTTCAACAAAAGTTTGAACATATGTAACATTTGGTTGTTCAATAAATGTTCTTAAATTGTCCAAGGGGCCCATTGAATCATCCGCTTCACAGTTAGCATTTACGGAGTGATGCGACACAAAATTATTAACCAAAAGAGATTTACAGGAGTTAATGAACGAGGAACATGTAGGATTTGTATTTCGTACACCATGACTTCTAATGCAAGAGAAAAAATTTTCAACTGGGTCTTGATTAAAAGCTCTTGGGGCAAAATGTTTAAAATTCAACTGAAATAGTTGTGGTGTTAAATAAATCAAACCACGAATAGAAAATACCCAGTTCTTTAAACATGGTGGTCGGGATGTCTTTCCGGAATTTGGATCCCTAAAACTCATTGAAGCAAGTACGGGCAAACAAGATTTCCAAAAATCAACATGACCTGATTTTTGTGTAACAACACACCGTAAATCCTTTCCTGGTTCCGGATATAGTGAACTACCATTCACGCTATCAAATAATTTGTCGAAAAACAATAGTAGATCAGCGGTTTCCGTAGCTTTTGGATTTAAATAAAATTCAGATTCTGCAGAGAGTTGAGTGCTTACGGTAGCTGCGGAATGAATAGCTGTAGCTACTGTGTGACTGAAAACTTGAGTACAGTTTTTTACTTTCATTTTTTTAATTTTTGAAGGAATGACATGTTCATCTGTTAATTTTAAAAACTGACTATAAAAACCCTTTTGTTTATCCATTTCATACAATCTAACAATGTGCGACCACGACGCTACTTTCTGGGTACCATCCTGAATAAACATCAAATCTTTATTTAATAATAAATTTCGAATGCACTTCATTAAATGCGGAAAATCAAACAAATGAACAGTTTCTTTTTCATCAATAAGATAACCTTGAAGTTTGTTTTCGATACCCCTTGCAGAAAAAAAATGTTCAGTATTGGAAAGCAGGAGACTTATTGCAGCTTGGTTGGTAGATCCCTGATCTGAAATACTAGCTACAACATTCAACCCACAGCTCCGTAAGCGGGGAATAAGTTGGTTCAACTGGCTACTGATTAAATTAGTAGGTGTTGTGCCTTCACAAAATGAGAAAAAAACAGTTTGCTTCCATTTTTTGTGGATGCCCTTAACTATATAAGTTAAAGCATGATCAGCAAACGCAAGGCGTCGATGCCCCGCGCCACCATCCACAAAACCGTCTACAGAATCGGATTTTACATTATATTGCAACCCAGGAGACAAAGCAATTTCGTCAAACATGAGGGTGCAATGTCGGTCAATTGATTTAAGCTTAGAAACTTGTATTTTAAGATGTTCAAAAATTGGCTCATTTATTCCAGTAGAGAAAGGAATTTTGTTTAATAAAGTTCTTAGTACTTTCCTTGAGGGCAAACTGAAAATTTTTGCCAAAAATCTATAAGCTTTACCGCTTTGCTTGAAAATTGACAAGGCTAAAATTTTATCATCAACAGAAAATCTACGGCCTCTTGGTTTCAAATGCTGAGTTTTAAGTTGTGAAAGAAAAAAATTTGCAGTAACAGTATTAACATTTTTGAAATATGTTAACAATCCCGGATTGCCATTTAAATAATTAATTTTTTTTTTCAGAGAGGAATTTTGTTTTCTTAATCTATAAGCAACCTGTTTCAATCGTTTTGTTTCCTTGTAGAAAAATCGGGCTGTCGGGGTTAAAGATTCCTGCCTCCTTACGCCAGCAGCTCGCAACAAACCTTTTGTTTTCTTCTGTTGGGTTGAACCTACAAAAACAAAAAATTAGATTTCTCAAATAAACCAACAAAATACAAGTAAGTTAATACAATACGTCGGTGAAATGTGTTAACCAGCTAACTCCATTTGGCAAAATCTTAGAGGAGACTAGTAAAACGCTTGTGTTGTATTTCGGAGTTTATATTAAACCATTTGGAGACAGCGGATATTATTGAGAAAAAACATAAGACATTTTGTCTCAATAATACCTGCTATCTTCCAATAGTTTAATATAAACTCGGAAATACAAGGATTTTACAGCCATTCCATGATTACGGACGGGACATAATTTTGTCAACTTTCATTTTCAAAATCAATTTTTCTCTTGAGTCAGAAAATAATAGTTAAAGTGATCATATTAATAATTGAAACATCTATCAATGATCTCTGTATTGCATATCGCAAGAATATCTCCACATGAACTGCCACTTCTAGGTTACCATTTGGTGTTATAAATTATCAAAATTGTACTTCCTATAATATCATATATTTGTCTACTTGCCTAAAAGATTCAGTGCAGATGGGACACTTTTTGTTGCAACATATCCTGATGTGGATGCAACTGGATGACCTAGAAGGGATTAAATATTTGTTTAAAAAATACAGTTCCAATATAACTCGTATAAAACTTACAACTCATTTGTTCTTCAACATAACTTTCTGCTGGTAACTCGGTAATTGGTTTAACACCTAAGGCGCCAAAATCAGAGCTGCATGTTACGTTTTCTGTAAAAAACATTATATATATTTATTGCACACATTTATGTCTATTTTTGGGGATACCTGATGGCATATCAGTACTTTCTCTGGTAAACAAGGTAGCCTGTGATTTCCTTGCATAGGTTTTTCTTGGTGGACTTCTTATATGCCACTTCTCCGGAGTGTAGGCTGCTGAAGATGGCAACAACAAAAGAGATTCTGACAAAAAAAAAAACTTGTAGATTTAGAAACAATAAATTTATAAAATATATACCTCGTATTTTCTCTGGAGTTCTTAAGTTTTCTTCTGTAGGATAACTAAAATTGCTTGAAGCTTCATGGGTTTCTGAAAAAATATTATTATTAATTATTATTATTTAAAACAATAGAATATCATGGGCATACCTGGCAAATTTTTAGTAGGCAAAGAATAACGAAATAATCGATCAGTGGCAGGATCGATACATACATCAGCAAAATGAGTTTTGCAGACTTTATAATTCTTTAAATTTTTTATATCTCCTCCTAACAATTTTTGATTTCCAATCCTCTGAAGCCAAATTTTACTTAGGCGTTCATCATTCGGAATGGAAAACCTGAAATAATAGTTATTTACGTATAGAGGGCCCAAAAAAAAAGAGTTTAAACGGGCGTAAACGGTTTTTCGGACAGAGGTACGTACGTTTTACGCACAACTGCTAATCTATGAAATTTTCATTTCTTTTGTGATAATTTTACGGGCGTAACGGTTCATTTTGAATCATGGTAACCAAGATGTAAAAATGCAGTTGTGCATAATAGTTATTAAGATACCATAGGTGTTATAAGGATGATATTATAAGGTTGGAGCTTCTATGCAGTTGCTACGGAAATATTTAAGAGGTTGCCAAGGATTGTTTATTTTAGAAAACGACGCTGCATTAAATTTTTGTGTGAATTGACGTGACTGTTATGGGCAGTTGCACCGCACAAAATTTAACTTTAAGTAGAGATTAACATCATAGCAACTATTGTTGCAACAATGGTATCTATGGAGTTATGTTCCGCTTAAAGCCTAGTTATGTGCGGTGCCACTGGGCGTTAGTATTGTAAATTTAAAACGGTTGTGTTTAGAATAATTATGGAGATTTCACAAACTGTGTTACTACAGGCTGAAAAAGCCAAAGGAAACGGTGAAGTTTAAACACAATGAATCCTACAATGATAGCACATTCTGTTTCCGAAAAAGCAAACTACTTAATCTTTTTCAAGCACATTTCAAAATTGTAATTTTTATTGGAGATGAAAGAATTAATTAATTTGTATGTATCAGTTATAAATAAATGTTTATTATAAAGCAATAATGGACAGGTGCAAAATGAAAGCAATTACTTCATCAAGGAGTAGGTTTTATGCATATTTTTAAAATGGTTAAAATTGATGTTCATAAATCTTGAAATAAACAATCACAATAAATTCTGAATTTGAAAGCAAATGGTTAAAACTGCCAAGAAAAGGTATTCTTATTTGAATCAGGTGGGATTAAACCGGAAATTTTTTAATCGAATGTGTATATAGGTATAGGATAACAATTATTATCTAAATAAAAACTTACCTGAGGCTAATTCTATCTTCGCACCCTGGAACACAACAACGCCGAACTTTCATTATTTTTTCGAATATATCGTCTTGGAATCTTAAATCCAACTGAATGAGCACAAAACTTACACTCAAATAAACCCTTTGAACAAAAATACAGCCCATTTTGACTTGGTGGGGACGATTTCCTGGACCAAATAACATTTCCTTGAAAGCAAGTGAAACTGTTGAAAAACAAACGACCTGCAAATGAAAAGTGTCAGCTGTCAGCTCAAAACCTACAGTAAAATACACCCCTTTAACAAAAATACATCCCATTTTGACTTCGTGGGGACGATTTCTTGGACCAAATAATAACATCACATTGAAAGCGTGTGAAACTGTTGAAAAACAAACGACCTGCAAACGAAAAGTGTCGGCTGTCATCACAAAACTTGCACTCCAATACATCATTTGAACAAAAATAAAGCGCATTTTAACTTCGTGGGGAGGATTTCTTGGACCAAATATCCAAATAATAACATCACATTGAAAGCGAGTAAAACTGTTGAAAAACAAACGACCTGCAATCGAAAAGTATCGGCTGTCAGCACAAAACCTGCACTCCAATACATCATTTGAACAAAAATACAAGGCATTTTAACTTCGAGGGGACGATTTCTTAGACAAATAATAAATCACATTGAAAGAGAGTGAAACTGTTGTAAAACAAACGACCTGCAAACTGACAAGTGTCAGCTGTCAGCTAAAATTAAATGTAGGGTGATGTAGGGACACCGACAGTTGTACCAATCTTTTGTTGCTAAATGTTGCAACAGTTCTTTCGATTATTTAAAAAAACTGATTGCGTTGCCATCTACATTTGATTTCCCTTACTAAAATTGTGTATCAAAGTCCTTGATCGAGTGCCTACCCTATGGAGGAACGCACTCGACCCTTTGTTTTTCGACCCGTGTGGTAGATGCTCTTCATTCTATTAATATTCTTAATCTAATAAAGTATTTTGATAAGTGTTATTTCTAACACGACTTCATATTTTCATTTTTCCTTATAATGTCCAAAATATTAATATATTAATATAGTAACGTAATTTCGGCGCCATCGAGTGGATTAGAAACACACCATTCTTTGGTACGGTTTCGCCTTAACCCGGTACAAAGTGCTGCTAAAGTCAAGAAATAATGTGTATTTAAACCCGCAATTTTTGCGTTCTTAATTTACGCTTTACATCTGACGCTCATTCGGTGCATCCAAAGTACTTTATCGCGTTCTTGTTTTGGTTTGGTTTCAATTTCCCGCCACCGCTTTGTCTTGTCAAAAAAAACGTGGCCAAATTTTCGCGGGTTAACAAATTTTGAATTGGGTCCATCACAGCATACAATCTGTTCTATTAAAAGCCAAGAAGTCGAGGTTCAACAATCAACGTTTCTTTTGTAAGAGAAAGAGATGGCTATATATACGAGCTGTTGCGACAAAAAGAAACAAAACATAGATGCGCGCGTCACCGGTGGTCTAGTTGGCAGCATGACCCATTTTAATAATCTTATGTTGCTTGTTAGCAGTAAGTTGTCAAGTCGAACTGCTGGCATTGTCAATGCGTTTTGAGGTTAAGTTGTTGATAAACAAAGCAAATACCGCATTTCTGCACCAATTTTGAATTTTGAACGAACTTCACTTCTATTCGTCAATACGTCGCTGACGTTGGCGTGTTGTCGATGTCGTAGCCACTCGTTGCGCGCGCACCCAGGTAAAAAAGAAACGTCTGAATAATAATAAATAACAATGAATAAAAAACATAACAATGGCTGTGAGAAAAGGTTACAATGGAAGTGATAATAATACCGGGTGACCCTAATTGTTTGAAAATTATTTTGTTGCGGTGGTCATAGATTTAACTTTTGTTTCACTCTGTTGTTGAACGTGGAGCGTAGCCCACGGGTTTGGCTAGTAGTGTTTAACAATATTAATGTTAAACATGCACTCACCTGTGTTAAAGTCTTCAGGGAATCGTAGTTGTATACAATATTTAAAGAATGCTTCTCCATAAACGAATAGCAAGCTCTTTGTAACAATTGCAAATCGTACAAATTTGCCGTATTCAACAAACTGCAGACGTTTTTTAGGTTCATGTTGGATTTTCCTTTCTCAATGACAGTGGAATTTATAGAATCTTTACTAAAGTTGATGGGCAGTTCCAGAACCTCCACAGTCACCCGGATGTCTTGATCTAGTTGGTCGGCGTACCGCTCGTCTTAAAATAAAAATACAGTCGTCTGAATTTCCTCCTTTTTCTGGTTACTTGGCCCGGTTCGATAGCGCGCAGTCCGTGAACCGCCCGTATCCAGATCATAAAGTATATTAACCAAAGTGTCACTGTCAACAACTTTGCTCGGTCTAACGATGGAATAAATTTCGTTTTTCGTAAAGAAGGACCATCGAACGCAATTCGCGACCAGTTTGTCGGTGTCTGCGTTCGATTTGATCCACCTTTGCGCCAGGTCAAAAATTTCTATCTCTGGAAGAAGTAGTGAGTCCCTTTCCAGGAACTTTACCATTGATTGCTACAACTGCGCGTTAAAAAAATGTATTAATACTATTGCGTAACCAACTTGGGTGAGACTATTGAGCAAGTCACTGCCTCTGAACTCCAAGATGTGTTGATCCATAAAACGGTGACAGACTTCTCTAATTCGCTCCAAATCAGTACCATTAGAGTAGTTTAAAATTGTGCAGACATTGTCAATAGTTAAAAGTGGGGACAACTTTTCAGTGAGTCCGTCTTGTAAACTTTGCAGTGAATATTTGTGGGCAATCTTTATGAAATCCAGTACAGAGGTGGTCTCTAACGCCAAGTTGATTTCTCCTACAACTCCGAATTACATTTCTATGAAATACTATAGCATCGTCACCTGTGTAGATATATCTAAGTATATTAGTAAAAACATCACTCGTGACGTCAGCTACTTGTAGTTCGTTCTACGATCACAAAAAATCATGATTTCATTTTCATGAAATACTCCAAATACGTACCTGCTTGGGGTCCTCTTGTAGCAGCAATTGGAAATATCTACATCTTGTGCTTAGGATGACCTGTACATGTACAAACAACATTGTCATTGAACCATTATTTCTTTTGTCCAAAACGGACGTTTGTGCCAGAATCAATTAATAGACAGACTGTCGTTTATTTACCATTTATATGCATTAAATAGAAGTCAAAATCAATCGGAGATGAATTCCCGTGTTTTCGAAACGGATGGGCCGTAATTTCATTGATAATTTTGGACGAAAGATAGTTACTACATAGAAAGAGGCAACCCTATATAATAACTGTATAAACTAGTGATGATAAAGCAATTACAGTGTGGAAAAAGTAAAAGGTTGCAAATGCAGTACTCACTTTGTGGGCTGGAAGTCTACGTCCTTCGACCACAAGGTTGATGTCCGAGAACGTCTCGTTGAGGAAGTAGATAGAAACATCGTCGATACGACACACATCGTTGACAATTTTAATTGCTTCTTGGGGTGCCTCCTCGTTTGCCATTTGGAAATTACTTGTTAAAACTCACAACTAAATCGAAGTCGCTTATATAAGATTAGATAAGATACTTAAACGCTGCATCGGTGCAACCTGTATCGTATTCGCGGTGTCATAATCAAGATTCTTTTTAAAATTGTCATTCCTTTCCGTTATCACATCAAGGTCATATTTTCACCACTCTTTGTTATTTTGTTTATTTGTGATTAACACCTTAAAATCTGGGAAAAGAGAACTAAAACCCCTGACACCTAACTGAAAAATTAAGAATTCCAAAACTTGAGAATATAAACACCATAATATAGTCAGATAGTGCCGGTCCCGTCGCATCGCGAGCTCAACTGATCCCATTTGGCAATTGTGCACAATTCTGCTCGCACTCTCCTCGTTGTTTAAACAACGGTTTGAGTTAAGAAAATGAGTTCCATGGAAGATGTCTTATTGTTGGCTCTTCTGTTTGGAGAGGAAGAAAAGCGCCAAAGAAAAAAGCGCACGGGATTTTGGATTCATCCAATTAGCAGAAGCAGGCAAACTTTATATAAAAAATTATTACTGCAGGAACAGCGATTTTTCCAATACTTTCGTATGCCATCTGGAAAGTATAATGACCTACTAGATATTATTCACGAAGACATCCGGCTGGCCCAACATCCGAATGCATTGCAAGCGATCATCAAAAACGCACGCACTAGACGTTCGCGAGCTCGTCTCGGTCACTGAGCGCGGTCGAGACTAGCTCAGCTTGCGATGCGACGGGACCGTGACCGTCTAGTGCGTTTTAGCCTTTAGCCTTAAGTGTCATCTCAAATGAGATTGTTGTCATTTGTCATTTCCCAACCCAATACTGATTGATGTAACAACGCAGCTTTCATTTTGGTTGTGGCTGTTCTTTCTTTATATTGTTCTTTAAAATATTTGGAGACTCTATTAACACCATAAAAACTATATATCTGTATTTTTTCTTTATTCTACCAATTTTACAAATAACGTGTTCTCCACCAAAATGCCCATCACAAACTTTTCGTCACCATTTTGACACGCGTGGTGCAAAGGAAGAAGAACCCTTTCTTGTAACACTTGCGATTAAGATTTGCTAACGCTTCTACAGGCAACAAGAAGAGGAGTGCGCCCTGCTTTATCGACGACATCTATGTCAATATATACATGTTGCAACAGCAGTTTGACGACCTCCAGGCGGTTCTCCTGACAGGCTATGTGCAGTGGGGTGAATTTGTACAGGGTGCCCATTTTATCTGTTCACGCCCGAAGATTAAGATCTAGGCAACATATTAAACATTTTACAAATCACTTTGCGTAAACTATTTATTTTTTAAATAAAGAATCATAGTCTAAAATTCGTCAATTCAAAACAATATTTTAATCAAGTATGAAATATAAATACTTAAAAATGCATGGCCGAAACCACGTTTCTCTCAGAGGAGGCACCAGTGGCGTGCTGCACCAAAATTTTAACAACCTTTGCAAGCGTAGACCGAAATGGAAAAATTTGCTGTATCTAACGTCCCACCTAAGCCCTTTTTCCTCTATCCATGTCTTTTTATAACCCACTTTCACCTGATGTCCTTTTTGTCGCTCCTCTTTGGCTATCGCTCTTAATTCCTTCTGTATATCTTTTTCCTTCTTCGTCAGATCATCTTCTATGTATACCCTGTTTCCTTTTTTTCTCTTATTTTTCATAACTTTCTTCTTTTCCCCCAAGCTCCCAAGTTCCGCCACAATAATTTTTCCTCCATTTATTTTATACATCTCTCACACAGTCACTTCTACCTCTAATTCATCTTTCATCCATTTTTCCAGTTCCCTCTCGTTCTCGCATTCCTCTTCGTTCAGTCCCGTTACGTTACATTTTCTCCTCCATTTTTTGCATTTTTTCTTTTAGTTCCAACTTTTCTTTTTCCCATTTTTTATCATAATTTTCAATTGTATCATCTTCCGATTCTCTTCCTTTATCTGCCCTACATCCTCCATCTTTTTTCACCATTTGTTTCATTTCCCCACTCATTGCCTTTTTAACCGGTGACCTTTCCAATTTTTTGCTTTTTTCTTTTCTTCCGATTCTCGTTCTTCTTTTCTTTTTTTTATAGTCTTCGTCTCTTTCGTTCTCACTTTTCAAGCGCCACAAAGAAACGCCCGTTCGGTTCAACTGCTCGAATCGCAATCCGTTCATCTGCTTTATTAATAATTTTAATTTAGCGCTGAAAATAAGGCTCCGCGTAACTGTACTCATTTTCCAACGTCATTTATGAGCGTGGGCAAAAAATTCATGAGATCAATTATTTACTGCAGAGTTTAATGGAGAACATAAATCCGATACAATTTTCTCTTCGGAGTTACCGTTTACGAGAAAAATGCAGAAAAGCTTTTTGAGGTCTCGCTCGGGGGCGTTTTTTTCTGCAAAAGGGGATGAAGCTCTCTTCGAGGGGTGGGAACTATTCGGATCTTTATGTGGGTCATTTCAAAATTTTATAAATTATGGCTTTTAAAAAGTCTAATTTGGGGACAGAAGGGCTTTACCCCTCTTACACCGCTCCCCTCCCGATGTTTGATGACTAGACCTTGTACAGAAAAGCTGCTCTACAATTTTGTTTCTATACAGTTTTTGCTCCAGAGGCAACATAATGTATGAATCATTTACGAAAAAAGTAAAAAGGCGCAAAGGCAGTACTCACTTTGTGAACTGGAAGTCTACGTCCTTCGACCAAAAGGTTTATGTCCGAGAACGTCTCCTTCAGGAAGAAGAAAGAAACATCGTCGTTTCGACATACCCCGTTGGCAATTTTAATTGTCTCTTCGTTTGCCATTTCGAAATTACTTTTTAAAACCCACAACTAAATTACTGTCGCTTAGATAAGATACTTAACCGTCATCGGTGCAACCTGCATTGTATTCTCAACATTCTTTGTTGGTTTGTTTATTTGTGACTTTACAGTAATCTTAACACCTTAAAATCTGGGAAAAGGGATCTGGTAGTTGACCTGGGAGGACGGTAGGAGCCTTCATGGCAACTGGCTAGTGGGGGGTTAGTAGGGAGGCGACCAACTCGCGACGCATACCGTAAACCGCCTGTGTGCAGACAGGGGGCACGGAGGCTTGGCATAAGTTTCTGTTTTAGAAGCCTTTGCTTATCAGCTGTTGGAAATGCCTAATCAAAAGAAGGTTGAAGAGAGCGTGAAGTGAAAAAATTGCAATATTTAGAACGGAAGAATAATTTTGCCGGTATTGGAACCTAATGAGAGGCCAAAGTGGGACTGAAGGAATTTCGCAGAATAAGTTGGACATAATACATGGTGTTCAATAACAAGAAGAAGAAAGAGGTAACAAGAATGGAGTATGAAATTTTTACTGCGCTAAGGATTTGAATCTGCTCCTTACCGTTCAGGAAGTTTCTATACCTTCTAGAACCTAAAATAGTCATAAAAACTTCTGGGCTCTCTGTAAACTCACATTAAAATCTTAGACAGCTGAAGGCCTTAATGAATCTCTTAATTTGATGTTTCTTTAATTTGGTTAATTATGCTTATGGAATACTCGAATACTTCCTAAATAACATAAAGGAAATATTACATTTGGTATTTGGTCAGTTCCTTTCGAGTCCTGCTCGTGTATACATCGTAAACGCCCTAAATACTTCAGTGTGGTAGTGATAAATAATGTAGTTACAAACGATTGATTCAAGTGAGCAACTTGTCTGTTGTTAAGGACACGACTGCAATGGAAGTTTGTTCGAAATTTATCTTTGGTTCTGGATCTACCTATTCGGTTCTATCCTATCCTTATGGTCGGAGAATGTGTGTGACGTTTGCGATGGTCGGAGTGCCTCGAGCGCCAGTTTTTTAACGTGGTATGCTCCACCTGACCACGGGTAGTACTTTCTCCCAAAGGGCTGGTGTACTCATCCTGCGGTCGCGGCCCAGTGGTCCTTTTTACGTAAATAGGGCACATAACGAGGGATGTCACTATTTTTACACAATTTTGTAATTTACCATCACAACTTACGACTTTTAATTTGAACTTGAAACCGTTAATTGGGGACAGTCGGCTTTCATTTTATCTGCAATTTACAATTTATTTCAAAACATTTAGCTTTTAACATGTCCCGTTAAAATGTTAAACCTCTTTTCTCTTAAATTTACGATTCATCAATTTCTTTTTTCATACTTGACTTCAAATAAATTTATTAAATGCGAATTTAATCGAAATCCGACGTACTAATAATAGTATTTGTTAATTCATTACAATTCCTTTATAAAAGTTCTTATGGCCGTTGTCAGGTCACTGAAATCGAAAGTGTTGTTATATAGAACCGGAAGCGTTGCGATATATTCCATATTGTAACTGTGGTGATACTTGTTATTACTGAACACTTGTTATTACCCCAGACGTCTGTTTCGCGTCGTAATTGTAGGGAAGCGACTTCTCGAACGTTCGCTCGTAGAATTACTCCAGAACGATCTCGATCGCATGAGCTGCAGTAGCATTGCAAAGACCAAAGGGCACACTGTCACAGGAATGTGCAAACGGTGAATACTGTGTTCTCTTTATCCTAAGCACTTTTTAAATCCAAATTCGACTCCGCCAAGGTATTGAGGGTATCATCAATCAATATTATAATTGCATTTTTGCGGAAAGTCAAAATGGCGGCAGTAAATTTTAGTCTAAATTTATTTGTGTTCATAACATAAGATGTATAAAATTTATGGAGTCTGGCTTTCATAACTGCATTCAAAACCATCGCAAATCAACCCGAACTGGAAAATAAACAATTAAGATAAATATAAAATTCAGTGGTGATCTTAAATGGCACAAACTTACATCATACTCTATCTGCGAGGTTCCAGTTATTCTGATAAAGACTACTGATCTTGCCTCAAAATAGTGTTCTTGTTTACCAGTGTAGTCGTTATTTCGGCAGTCAACAGCAACCCTCCAGTCAGCTTCGTCCATGGAGGTCTCAATATAATACCTGCAACGGGACACTGGAAGAAAAAACTTCACTTTGGACACCACAAAGGGTTGTGCTAAAAACGTAACTCAGTTGATACAGAATCGGTACTTTGTAAGAAATGCTTACACAATTGAATCACAACGCCTCCGTCGTTCATCTTGTGAGCAATAAGAAATTGATTTCGTCGTAAAATCGGTTGCCAGATATATCTGAAAATAGTCTCAAATTAATGTAGGTGTAAAAACGTATACTACAGGTACTAACCCTTTTTTGACTACTACATTCTTGTGCGGTACTATGAGGTTGGGTGCAGCACAAACTATCCCGTTCAGTGTTTTGGGAATGCTGCTTCTGAAGTATGTTTCAAAAAATTCGATTTCAAAGGTCTGTTTAAATTGAAATTAAAGTTGAAATTAAAAAAAAAGTTTACGCTCACTTTTCCTATAGAAGCCTTTGTCCCGACAATTTTTATATACTGTGCTCGCTGATGGTCAAAATACAACTCTTGAAGACCTCTACAGGGAACATCACTGTAATCAATTACTTTTTTCCAGTTAGTTTTGTCTACAGAGATTTCGATCTTGTAAGAGTAATAGCTGTAAAGAAAAAATAATTAAAAAATACCTTATTTTCAGAGTCTGAAATTAATTTTCTTTCCAAAGGCCTTAAATATAATGTCCAACCATTAAATATCCAACACGTCAAAGAAACACTTGCAGTTGAAACAGAAATCATCACCAATCTTTATAGTACACAGTTTTAACTACCTTATCTAAAGACCAGCACAATATCACAAAGAACATTTCAGATTCAAACATGATTAAAAGCTTGAAAACAAAAATTAGAGAAAGCAACATTTGTATTAGTAAAGCCGAAAAAGGTAATTGCTTGGAAATACTTAACAAACAAGATTACTTAAACAAAGGAGAGAATTTCTTAAAATCTGGTAAGTTTACAAAGCTCAAAAAATTCTTACTTCAAAATTTGTTTCCAACCTTAAATCTACGCTCAAAGACCTTTCAGAAACCGTTAAATATTTTGACCCACAAGCTTTCACACTATACCTACCCATGAATCCTTGCATACCCAGACCATACGGTCTACCTAAAATACATAAAACTCCACCTTTTCCCATTGGACCAGTAGTTTCTTTTGCCAATTCACCTGTATCAATACTTTCAAAATGACATAATACAATTATTCTTAGACAACATTTAGATTTCGATAACAAATTTGCAATAAAAAACTCAATAGATGTTTGTTCCAAATTTACGTTCACTTTGTCAGACTGTCCTAGATCAAAATTTCTTTCAATTTAATAATAATAATTTTTATTCACAAAACTCAGGCTGAGCAATGGGTTCTAATTTGTCACCTCTTTTAGCAGAAATAGTCATGAATCACTTAGAAAATCACTTTTTAACTTCTCCCTTTAAAAAACATTTTCTCTTTTGCTTTAGATGACATGATTGTTTTATTCAAAGGATCTGATTCTGAACTTGATAACGCACTCAGCAACTTAAATTCTTTAAACGAATGAATTAACTTCACCGTTGAAATTGGATGATTTCATTATTTATCACCTTTTTACCACTCAAACAAACTTACCAGATTCTCCTTGATCCATTTTTAATTTATACATTTTATAAAATGTTGATTTTCCCAAATCCTTTAAAAATAATGTAACCTTTTCAAAACTTCAAATTTAATACTTTCAAAATAACGTCATAATTTTAAACATTCTTTAAGATAAGAACCCTTCTGTAATTCATCAATTGTATCATTAATCTCTTGTAAAATTAGGGCTGATGATGGGAGTAGTTTTCTCCCGAAACATGTTCCAATTGTAATTTACGCTTATTAAAGTTTGTGGAGTTTGACTTAAATATATTTACATTTTTAAAACATAATTAGTCTGTGTTTGTTGTGGTTGATGGTACTTACCGCGCATCATCCTCGCGAAGCATCATCCTTATATGGTTTATATAAACTGGTTTGCGCGTTCGGACTATAATTCCAGATCCACAGTTTATATCATGATCGAGGAAGTTGTGAACATTTCTGCTGTTAACTTCCGTCCATCCTGCATTCGTTCCGAATAGCTGAACCCCTCGAGTAGATGCTGCGTAGTTGATGTTGGAACCTTCAATTTTTCGTCTAGCACAAAGAACCTAAAGTTGCCAACTTACTGCTTCTGGGTTTGCGATTGAGCTTATTTTTTTCAGTTGTAATCTTTTCTATAGCCTCAAACAATTTATCAGGAGCGACCAGCCTCGATGGCCAGATAATAGTCGTAAGTTCATCAATCGTCATCGACGCAAACTTGACACAGTTCCACACGGAATCGTCGGCGTTTGGGTTTGAAGAATACCATTTTGTTGCACATCTGAAAATTTCCACTTCTGGGGCCACAAACGTCTCTCGACTGAGTAGTCCTACCATTGACTCCTGCAATCAAACAAATAAAAAAGAGTCGGGTTGTATCCGTGAGACAAACTCTATTGAGATATAACCCCGAATTTAACATTCTGCCCTGTAAATAAAAACAACTTCAAAATGTCCGCCAAGGAATGCCCAGTTAAAAACGACTAAAGCAATCTATGGAAGCTCACAAGTCTCTAGTCGGTACACACAGAATGGTGCTTCGGCCATTATGTTTTCGAGCCAACAGTGGGACGTTTTCTATAGTATATAGTTCTGCTAGCGTACTTCACTATGTTGTGGAACTTTGACACCCTTGTAACGCGTAAATTTTCCTTTGAAACAGTATGAGTCGAATCGAATCACAAGATTGTTTGTCGCACTAAAATTATACAACTTAATTTTGAATTGTATTAATGCATGTTGTCTTCTGAAGAACTAAATTGTCAATCTAATTAAATTATTGCAAATTGTCAATTGATTTAAGGCTAAAGGTGACGAAATTTTATTACCAAGTGTGCGACAGAGAGAAAATATGTCTAAAATAATCCCGCTTTCTTTCAGAAACGGTTCAATCGATTTGAAATCTACAAATGGGGTTGTACTTAAGGCCTTATGCTGATTCACGCTATAGTGCTAAAATTTTAAATTCAATTTTCTTTGGGAATTTTTGATTTTTTTTTGGTAATTATCAAGAATTCCAAAAATTTGAGGTAGTCATTTCAATTTCCTGCAAAGGTCAAGCATTAATCCGTTTTAAAAATTCCAATATCGTAAAGAGCGCCGGCCGGAAAAGGTTTTGAAAATTTCTCTTTGTTCATTGCCGACGCGACGTCCCGCTGCAAATGCTGTATTGTTGAAAGGAGTCGGAGTCAGTAAAACTGACTGGCAGCATACTGACGTATTGTATCATTGTTATTCCGCCACCTATGTTACAACAAACAATCCAAGAAGTAAAAGAAAAACACCTCATCTGAAAGTTTATTATCGAGTAGTCCAAGCAAATTAGACTTTCTAGAAGAAATAATTGATAAAGTTTTGAAATTTTGGTCATGAACTCCTAGCAGGGACCCAAATAAAAATCCGAAGAGTTCCCACGCCCCGAGCTTTGGCCCAAAAAAAAACGCCCCGAGCGACACGTCATGAAGCTATTCTACATTTTTCTCGTAAACGGTAACTCCGACGAGAAAATGTTATAGGGCCTATGTTCTCCATTAAATTCTGCATAAAATTGGTCTCACGAAGTTTTTGCAGATCTCCCACCCAAGGCTCATAAATGACGTTGGAAAATGAGTATAGTTTTCAGCGCAAAGACAACCCCCGATTTTTGCGGCGATCATCTCGAAAACCGTTAGTGGGAACAAAAAATGTATAGAAACAAAATTGTAGAGCAGTGTTTTCTGTACAATTCCCATATTGAATGAAACATTTGCAGTAAATTGTTATTGGTCAAAAAACTGGGGTGGGCATTTTCCACCGTCATTTATAAGCGTTGAGTGGGAAATAGACAAAAACTTCATGAGACCAATTTTATGCAGAATTTACTGGAGAACATAAGTCCTATAACATTTTCTCGTCGGAGTTACCTTTTACGAGAAAACTGCAGAAAAGCTTCATGGGGCACGCTCGCGGGCGCTTTTTTGAGCAAAAGGGGATGAAGCTCCCCCGGGGGGTCCCTGTTGAGAGTTCATAACCAAAACTTTATAAATTAGTTCTTCTATTCGGCGTTTTTTCGTCTAATTTGCTTGGACTGTATCTATAAACGGCTCGGTGATGATTTACTTTTTTCGTTGAACATTACTTTTTATTTTTGGAAATGCGTGAGCACCTTGCACTGACCGTGTTTCAAATATTATTTAGTTTCTTTTGACGGTTCTTGGAGAACGTTAGGGTGTCAGAAAACATCGACATTTCTTTTGCCGAATACATTGAACGGTTGTGTGTAAGTAAAAATTTTTTTTCGTTTTTGTTCGATTCCTTTGTAACGTTGGATTATTCTGAAATGTTTTTATTTTGGATTTCGGCTAACATCGATATCTGTTCAAGGATTGCCGATTGCAATTTTTAATTTTACCTTATTCAATTCCATTAGACTTTATTTAACTTTTTATAACATTTAGTTACACTATATACGTAAATACATATTTAATTTTTTTTTTAATTTTTGCATTGATTCGATTACCAATCCGTTACATACCACTCGAATTTCGAGTGACTGGCGATCAATAAAATTCTAAATCTCTAAGTTTAATTTCAATATAATATTTGTTTATTTCATACTGGTATCTAAAGTGAAATCTTTCGGATTATTTATTTTATCAGAAGTGGAATCTTAACGTCCTACTACTTGAAAGTAGAATTTTTAAAATCCTAGTACTTTAAAATTATACGCCAATTATTTCCTTAGTGAAACTTTGCCTCCACTCACGGAACAGCTGGTATTCCTTCTCATATTGTTCCGGAGACTTCTGTGGCTAACTAATATAAAAGATGCACGAGGCAATGAGTGCTTGATTAATCGTAAAAACAGCCTGACTGGTCAATTGATGTTGTTTCCATTTCAGAATCACATAATAATTTCAAAATAATTGACCTTGAAATGAGGATAAAATAACACCCTGAATACATAAGACGGCGACCGGCGGCTTTATCAAACAGAAAATAGTTTTTCCCAGTTTTTATGAGCAGATCTTACCCAAATTTAAAAAATAAAAATTCTAGGCTTTACTAAATCTTTCGGACATTCTTGTGTATACCTTGGAATTTTGGTTTTTTTGCTCTGTGTAGGAGAATAAGGCTTATTATAAAATATACTTCGTAGCGCAAAGTCTTGTACATACATCCGACTTTTCATACTTTTATTTTTCCTTATAATGTCCAAAATATTAGTAACGTAATTTCAGCGCCATCTAGCGGATTAGAAACACACCATTCCTTGGTACGGTTTCGCCTTAACCCGTTACAAATTGAAACAGTGTGACCAACTCTCAAATGAACAAAGTCAGCATAATTTGTTATTATTCGTCAATACGTCGCTGACGTTGGCGTGTTGTCGATGTCGTAGCCACTCGTTGCGCGCGCACCCAGGTAAAAAAGAAACGTCTGAATAATAATAAATAACAATGAATAAAAAACATAACAATGGCTGTGAGAAAAGGTTACAATGGAAGTGATAATAATACCGGGTGACCCTAATTGTTTGAAAATTATTTTGTTGCGGTGGTCATAGATTTAACTTTTGTTTCACTCTGTTGTTGATCGTGGAGCGTAGCCCACGGGTTTGGCTAGTAGTGTTTAACAATATTAATGTTAAACATGCACTCACCTGTGTTAAAGTCTTCAGGGAATCGTAGTTGTATACAATATCTAAAGAATGCTTCTCCATAAACGAATAGCAAGCTCTTTGTAACAATTGCAAATCGTACAAATTTGCCGTATTTAACAAACTGCAGACGTTTTTTAGGTTCATGTTGGATTTTCCTTTCTTAATGACAGTGGAATTTATAGAATCTTTACTAAAGTTGATGGGCAGTTCCAGAACCTCCACAGTCACCCGGATGTCTTGATCTAGTTGGTCGGCGTACCGCTCGTCTTAAAATAAAAACACAGTAGTCTGAATTTCCTCCTTTTTCTGGTTACTTGGCCTGATTCGATAACGCGCAGTCCGGGAACCGTTCATATCCAGATCATAAAGTATATTAACCAAAGTGTCACTGTCAACAACTTTGCTCGATCTAACGATGGAATAAATCTCCTTTTTCGTTAAGAGAGACCATCGAACGCAATTCGCGACCAGTTTGTCCGTGTCTGCGTTCGATTTGATCCATCTTTGCGCCAGGTCAAAAATTTCTATCTCTGGAAAAAGTAGTGAGTCCCTTTCCAGGAACTTTACCATTGATTGCTACAACTGCGCGTTAAAAAAATGTATTAATAATATTGCGTAACCAACTTGGGTGAGACTATTGAGCAAGTCACTGCCTCTGAACTCCAAGATGTGTTGATCCATAAAACGGTGACAGACTTCTCTAATTCGCTCCAAATCAGTACCATTAGAGTAGTTTAAAATTGTACAGACATTGTCCATAGTTAAGAGAGAAGACAACTTTTCAGTGAGTCCGTCTTGTATATTTTGCAGTGAATATCTGTGGGCGATCTTTATGAAATCCACTACAGAGTTGGTGTCTAACTTCAGGCTGACCTCTCCTACAACTCCAAGTTACATTTTTATCAAAAACTATAGCATCACCACCTGTGTAGATATATCTAAGGATATTGGTAAAAACATCAACCGTGACGTCCGCTACTTGTATTTCGTCCTAGGATCGCAAAAAATCTTAATTTCAGTTTCAGAAGTACTCCAAATACGTACCTGCTGTGGGTCCTGTTGTAGGAGCAATTGGAAATATTTACATCTTGTGCTTAGGATAACCTGTCGATGTACAAAATAGAGATTACCAGTAATATGGCACTATCCATTGAATGAGTAACACCATTATTTCTTTTGTTTGGCACCAAGTGCACGTTTTTCCAAAAGAGGCGTTTGTGCCAGAATCAATTAAT
Organism: Diaperis boleti; assembly: GCA_963583935.1. Classification (NCBI taxonomy): domain Eukaryota; kingdom Metazoa; phylum Arthropoda; class Insecta; order Coleoptera; family Tenebrionidae; genus Diaperis; species Diaperis boleti. Next base: position 1,912,960 of record OY757242.1, read on the forward strand.
ATTAATGGTTATTTACCGTGTATATGCATAATATAGAACTCAAAATCAATCAGCAATGCAATGACATTCGTGACATCTTAGAAATTGTCGACATAACTTTGACTACTTATCGTATTATAAGTGATAATTTTGGACGAAAGATGCATGTCGTTCTTTGAAAACGTTCCTATCAATAGAATTTCTCGGAAGTCATAAAAATGTCTGCCATTTTGTGCAAGCAAAACCACCTGCGTTTGTATTCGTTGTAGCACAGAAATTTTATATTTGTTAGAACTTTTTCTGTCAAAGCCTAATCTGAAAACGAGGGGCTGTTAACTATGGAATTAGTTGTACATCTTGCGAGAATTAATTCCGAGTACTATCGGAATTGCCGGAATTAGTTTGGAATTACATGGAATTATTTCAAGCACTCAAAATTATGGAAGTACTTGTGATTACAGGAAGTACTCGTGAATTACTGGAATTACCGGAATTACCCTAGAATTACTGGAATTACCTTCAAATAATATGAAATTATTCTGGAATTACTTGAATTACATCCAGGTTTTATTTCTACTGCTGGTCGTCCAGTGGTCAGAATCCGATCGTAATCAATTAAATTTGTAAGCCTGAACGTAATTGGGGTTCAGCTGTGAGCGTGTCTAAATGTCATTAACGTGTGCTGTTTGCCCTAATTCCCTGCAATACATATGAAAAAGGAACATTTGAAATCACACAACATTCACAACTCATTCAGTGCTCTGTGCGACTGTTTGACCACAGACTATTTATTATTTAATGTATTTGTAACACATATTAAATACATTATACACGGTGTCGCAAAATTAGCGTATTCCGAGTTCGGAACGTTGTAGCCCATCATCCCAGAAGTAAGAAGAAAATTAATAAAAAATATATAGGAGCCCCCTTACCAAAATATATAGGACTCAAGGTCTAAACTTTGGATCATGTATTCTTCAAATAAAAGCAATGAATGTTAGCGCTTATTTCTACTTATGGGTAGGCTACTCATATAAAATAATAATTCAAGCACTATGACCCATCTTCCGCCGCGACCTCACACTTGCGCAGTCAATTACAGCAAATGTTCAAAGTGATCTCCCCCAGCTTCAATGCAGCTGTTAACTCTCGGTTTCATATTTTCAAATGCATTTTCCAACATCTGATAGTACAACTATATACAATACGGTGTTTTTGAGATACGAGAATATGAAATAATTTAGAACTGCCAAGTCCGGACTTCGAAGCGGAAATTGAATGACTCGATCATCATAAAACTCGTGAGTTCGGTCCATAATTTCCCTTGTCCTGTAAGCTGGTGCATTATCCTGCTGGAAGTACCCATGTGGAGGTTCGCCATCATGAAGGTTTTGGAAAAAAGGTTCGAGTAAATTATTGCGATATCTCTCGGCATTTACCGTTCCTTCAAAAAAAAACAAAAAAAACAGGTCCAACTATACGTCTTCGAGCGACCGCCAGCTAAACACCAAACAGTTTTTGGAAAATGGATGAGTGGGTCTTCTTGGTTCCGAACACGTGGCCTTAACAGTTTCCCAATATTTAATGATGTTGCACACATGACACTTCGCTTGGCTGAATTATCTTGTAGAAAACGCTTGTACACGTTGTACATTTATTTCATGAAAACGGTTATGATTTGAGCAAAACCAAAAAATAGGAGTCCTCTATTTTAAGCAGTTTTATTTATAAAAAAAGTTTCAAAATTTTGTATACTACTCCATTGAATGAAGTGCTTCATCTTTTGTTGGAATTACCGAAATTACCTGTTGATTACCGGAATTAATTACTTTTTGTGGGAATTATTTCCTGATTATTGGAATTACCTACGAATTACTGCGATTACCACGATTACATGCGAATTAATTCCCCGAATCGGAATTACCGGAATTGTTCGTGATTACCTTGAATTAATTCCATGTGGAATTAGTTGTACAATTTTCTTCCAAGTTAACAGCCCCTCGTCTGAAAAGTTCCATTATCTAATACGCTTACAAAGTTTAAATGGCACTTTTGTCGTTTGGCACGTTGTTGGAGAACAGACAAACCATGGAGTCACAATCGGGTTTATAGATTACCAAAACGAGTGTCTAGTTGAATTTCACATTTTGTTGACAATTCATTTCATCTTCAAGTAGTGGTCACATCATGATAGACTCGACCTCATCAAAGTTAGAGGATATTCATAAATGATTCACACATCCAGTAGGCTTTGCACGTCAGAACTCTCCATCTAACTACCTAGAAATTTTGTTATCCAGAGGTAACATGATGTATGAATCATTTATGAAGACCCTATATAATGACTGTGTAAACTAGTGATAATAAAGCAATTACATCACTATGGAAAATATTAAGAGATGCAAAGGCAGTACTCACTTTGTGAGCTGGAAGTCTACGTCCTTCGACCACAAGGTTTAGGTCCGAAAACGTGTCGTTGAGGAAGAAAAAAGAAACATCGTCGATACGACACTCATCGTCGACAATTTTAATTGGTTCTTGGGCGGCTACCTCGTTCGCCATTTCCAAATTACTTGTTGAAACTTACAACTTTACACGTAATTTGCTGCTCGGTTTTTTACACACAGTTAGTACCACAAAACATCCACTGGAAGAAACGATACCAACATGCTAAATCTGGAGCAACTAAATTTTGAGCGTCAACAGCGACGTGCAGTGCTTAGGCGGCGTACTAAACACCTCCGGTGGGAAATTTAAACCTGTGTTTGGAATTGAATTTTTTCCAAGCTAATAGGAAAATGTCAATATTTTTGTTCTCTCTAAAATTGTTGAATTGAACAGCAGCAGCATAAAGAGTATATATTTATATAATTCCACTCTTCACACCAATGTAGCGTTACGGGTTACAAACTATTTATTTATAAACAGTATTTACAATTATTGCAACAACACTCGTCTAAGTAGATACAAATTTCAGTTATTAGTAAAACAGTTTGCACAGACTTCTTCTGACTGCCTCATACGGTTGTTTCGCGTCGCATTTGTAAGGAAGCGATTTCTCGAACTTTCGCAAGTAGAATTCCTCCAGAACGATCTCGGTCGTAGAAGTTGGCAACAAAATGATCACGAGTTTCTTCAGAACTTCTTCTTCTAAAGTCTTTAATTCTTCAAATTCTTTCTAGGGGTCATCCCTAATTACGTCACACGGAATTCATAATTTCTTGACCTCTTGTCCCGTTCTTATCACAGGTGGTCACCTTTGGGTGTCCCCCTAACCTTGATCTGACGTCACATATTTAGCAATTTTAAATTTCGGAATTATTCAATTAAAACAGCACTTCCAAAATTGAAGTTTAGGGTTTTAACACTTCAATTTTATACATGTGACGTTACGAAATTTATCGTCCCCCCCTTGTAACACGATGTCACACATTGGTGGCCCCCTCCCACCCCTTTAACATGAGATGTGAATTCGTTATTTTAATATTTCGTTATTTTGCAGTTTTACTATTTCAACAATTCGTTATTTCAAAATTGTATAATTTTGTAATCTCATAATCCGCTAACATCTTATTTTCTAAACTTCGTTATTTCGTCATTTTGAAGTATATAACAAAATCAATCTATTACATCATTTTACTATTATTCTGTAATTTCCTTGTTGCTCTATTTCCCTATATCTATTTGAAAATTTCGTTATTTCGCAGTTTTACTATTCGATTAACCCGTTGCTTCTTTATTTCGTAATTTCGTAATCCCATCGTCCGCTAATATCGTAATTACGGAATTTCGTAATTTCTAAATCTGTAACGAAATCAATCTATTTTACTATTTTGTTTTCTATTTCGTAATTTGCTTGTTGCTCTATTTCCATTTATCGCAACTTTGCTATTTCTATTACGTGGTATTTCGTGATTTCGTTATTTCGCAGTTTTACTATTTCTTCAACTTGTTTCTTCATTTCGTAATTTCATAATATCCTCATTTCGGAATTTCGTTATTAGGTCATTCTGAAATCTATAACGAAATCAATCTATTACAACATTTTGCTATTTTGATTTTTTGTTACTTTTCCATTTCGTTATTTCCATGTTTCTCTATTTCCGTATACCGCAACTTCGCTTTTTCTTATATGCGGTATTTCGTAATTTCGCTATTTGAAAATTTCGTTATATCGCAGTCGATTAACCCGTTGTTTCTTTATTTCGTAATTTCGTAATCCCATCGTCCGCTAATATCGTAATTACGGAATTTCGTAATTTCCAAATCTGTAACGAAATCAATATATTTTACTATTTTATTTTTTGTAAATTTTCTATTTCGTAATTTGCTTGAATTTTCTATTGCGTAATTTGGTTGTTGCTCTATTTCCATTTATCGCAACTTTGCTATTTTTATTACGTGGTATTTCGTTATTTCGCAGTTTTACTATTTCATCAACTTGTTTCTTCATTTCGTAATGTCATAATATCCTCATTTCGGAATTTCGTTATTAGGTCATTCTGAAATCTATAACGAAATCAATCTATTACAACATTTTGCTATTTCGATTTTTTGTTACTTTTCCATTTCGTTATTTCCATGTTTCTCTATTTCCGTATATCGCAACTTCGCTTTTTCTTATATGCGGTATTTCGTAATTTCGCTATTTGAAAATTTCGTTTTATCGCAGTCGATTAACCCGTTGTTTCTTTATTTCGTAATTTCGTAATCCCATCGTCCGCTAATATCGTAATTACGGAATTTCGTAATTTCCAAATCTGTAACGAAATCAATATATTTTGCTATTTTGTTTTTTGTAAATTTTCTATTTCGTAATTTGCTTGTTGCTCTATTTCCATTTATCGCAACTTCGCTATTTCTATTACGTGGTATTTCGTTATTTCGTTATTTCGCAGTTTTACTATTTCATCAACTTGTTTCTTCATTTCGTAATGTCATAATATCCTCATTTCGGAATTTCGTTATTAGGTCATTCTGAAATCTATAACGAAATCAATCTATTACAACATTTTGCTATTTCGATTTTTTGTTACTTTTCCATTTCGTTATTTCCATGTTTCTCTATTTCCGTATATCGCAACTTCGCTTTTTCTTATATGCGGTATTTCGTAATTTCGCTATTTGAAAATTTCGTTATATCGCAGTCGATTAACCCGTTGTTTCTTTATTTCGTAATTTTGTAATCCCATCGTCCGCTAATATCGTAATTACGGAATTTCGTAATTTCCAAATCTGTAACGAAATCAATATATTTTACTATTTTGTTTTTTGTAAATTTTCTATTTCGTAATTTGCTTGTTGCTCTATTTCCATTTATCGCAACTTCGCTATTTCTATTACGTGGTATTTCGTTATTTCGTTATTTCGCAGTTTTACTATTTCTTCAACTTGTTTCTTCATTTCGTAATTTCATAATATTCTCATTTCGGAATTTCGTTATTAGGTCATTCTGAAATCTATAACGAAATCAATTTATTACAACATTTTGTTATTGTGATTTTTTGTTACTTTTCCATTTCGTTATTTCCATGTTTCTCTATTTCCCTATATCGCAACTTCGCTATTTCTTATATGCGGTATTTCGTAATTTCGCTATTTGAAAATTTCGTTATATCGCAGTTTTACTATTCGATTAACCCGTTGTTTCTTTATTTCGTAATTTCGTAATCCCATCGTCCGCTAATATCGTTATTACGGAATTTCGTAATTTCGAAAGCTGTAACGAAATCAATCTATTTTACTATTTTAATTTTTTGTAAGTTTTCTATTTCGTAATTTGCTTGTTGCTCTATTTCCATTTATCGCAACTTCGCTATTTCTATTACGTGGTATTTCGTTATTTCGATATTTCGCAGTTTTACTATTTCATCAACTTGTTTCTTCATTTCGTAATTTCATAATATTCTCATTTCGGAATTTCGTTATTAGGTCATTCTGAAATCTATAACGAAATCAATTTATTACAACATTTTGTTATTGTGATTTTTTGTTACTTTTCCATTTCGTTATTTCCATGTTTCTCTATTTCCCTATATCGCAACTTCGCTATTTCTTATATGCGGTATTTCGTAATTTCGCTATTTGAAAATTTCGTTATATCGCAGTTTTACTATTCGATTAACCCGTTGTTTCTTTATTTCGTAATTTCGTAATCCCATCGTCCGCTAATATCGTTATTACGGAATTTCGTAATTTCCAAATCTGTAACGAAATCAATATATTTTACTATTTTGTTTTTTGTAAATTTTCTATTTCGTAATTTGTTTGTTGCTCTATTTCCATTTATCGCAACTTTGCTATTTCTATTACGTGGTATTTCGTTATTTCGCAGTTTTACTATTTCATCAACTTGTTTCTTCATTTCGTAATGTCATAATATTCTCATTTCGGAATTTCGTTATTAGGTCATTCTGAAATCTATAACGAAATCAATTTATTACAACATTTTGCTATTTCGATTTTTTGTTACTTTTCCATTTCGTTATTTCCATGTTTCTCTATTTCCCTATATCGCAACTTCGCTATTTCTTATATGCGGTATTTCGTAATTTCGCTATTTGAAAATTTCGTTATATCGCAGTTTTACTATTTGATTAACCTGTTGTTTCTTTATTTCGTAATTTCGTAATCCCATCGTCCGCTAATATCGTTATTACGGAATTTCGTAATTTCCAAATCTGTAACGAAATCAATCTATTTCACTATTTTGTTTTTTGTAAGTTTTCTATTTCGTAATTTGCTTGTTGCTCTATTTCCATTTATCGCAACTTTGCTATTTCTATTACGTGGTATTTCGTTATTTCGCAGTTTTACTATTTCATCAACTTGTTTCTTCATTTCGTAATGTCATAATATCCTCATTTCGGAATTTCGTTATTAGGTCATTCTGAAATCTATAAGGAAATCAATCTATTACAACATTTTGCTATTTCGATTTTTTGTTACTTTTCCATTTCGTTATTTCCATGTTTCTCTATTTCCGTATATCGCAACTTCGCTTTTTCTTATATGCGGTATTTCGTAATTTCGCTATTTGAAAATTTCGTTATATCGCAGTCGATTAACCCGTTGTTTCTTTATTTCGTAATTTCGTAATCCCATCGTCCGCTAATATCGTAATTACGGAATTTCGTAATTTCCAAATCTGTAACGAAATCAATATATTTTACTATTTTGTTTTTTGTAAATTTTCTATTTCGTAATTTGCTTGTTGCTCTATTTCCATCTATCGCAACTTCGCTATTTCTATTACGTGGTATTTCGTTATTTCGCAGTTTTACTATTTCATCAACTTGTTTCTTCATTTCGTAATGTCATAATATCCTCATTTCGGAATTTCGTTATTAGGTCATTCTGAAATCTATAACAAAATCAATCTATTACAACATTTTGTTATTGTGATTTTTTGTTACTTTTCCATTTCGTTATTTCCATGTTTCTCTATTTCCCTATATCGCAACTTCGCTATTTCTTATATGCGGTATTTCGTAATTTCGCTATTTGAAAATTTCGTCATATCGCAGTTTTACTATTCGATTAACCCGTCGTTTCTTTATTTCGTAATTTCGTAATCCCATCGTCCGCTAATATCGTTATTACGGAATTTCGTAATTTCCAAATCTGTAACGAAATCAATATATTTTACTATTTTGTTTTTTGTAAATTTTCTATTTCGTAATTTGCTTGTTGCTCTATTTCCATTTATCGCAACTTCGCTATTTCTATTACGTGGTATTTCGTTATTTCGTTATTTCGCAGTTTTACTATTTATTTCATCAACTTGTTTCTTCATTTCGTAATTTCATAATATCCTCATTTCGGAATTTCGTTATTAGGTCATTCTGAAATCTATAACGAAATCAATCTATTACAACATTTTGCTATTTTGATTTTTTGTTACTTTTCCATTTCGTTATTTCCATGTTTCTCTATTTCCGTATATCGCAACTTCGCTATTTCTTATACGCGGTATTTCGTAATTTCGCTATTTGAAAATTTCGTTATATCGCAGTCGATTAACCCGTTGTTTCTTTATTTCGTAATTTCGTAATCCCATCGTCCGCTAATATCGTAATTACGGAATTTCGTAATTTCGAAATCAGTAACGAAATCAATCTATTTCACTATTTTGTTTTTTGTAAATTTTCTATTTCGTAATTTGCTTGTTGCTCTATTTCCATTTATCGCAACTTCGCTATTTCTATTACGTGGTATTTCGTTATTTCGCAGTTTTACTATTTCATCAACTTGTTTCTTCATTTCGTAATTTCATAATATCCTCATTTCGGAATTTCGTTATTAGCTCATTCTAAAATCTATAACGAAATCAATCTATTACAACATTTTGCTATTTCGATTTTTTGTTACTTTTCCATTTCGTTATTTCCATGTTTCTCTATTTCCGTATATCGCAACTTCGCTTTTTCTTATATGCGGTATTTCGTAATTTCGCTATTTGAAAATTTCGTTATATCGCAGTCGATTAACCCGTTGTTTCTTTATTTCGTAATTTCGTAATCCCATCGTCCGCTAATATCGTAATTACGGAATTTCGTAATTTCTAAATCTGTAACGAAATCAATCTATTTCACTATTTTGTTTTTTGTAAATTTTCTATTTCGTAATTTGCTTGTTGCTCTATTTCCATTTATCGCAACTTTGCTATTTCTATTACGTGGTATTTCGTTATTTCGCAGTTTTACTATTTCATCAACTTGTTTCTTCATTTCGTAATGTCATAATATCCTCATTTCGGAATTTCGTTATTAGGTCATTCTGAAATCTATAACGAAATCAATCTATTACAACATTTTGCTATTTCGATTTTTTGTTACTTTTCCATTTCGTTATTTCCATGTTTCTCTATTTCCGTATATCGCAACTTCGCTTTTTCTTATATGCGGTATTTCGTAATTTCGCTATTTGAAAATTTCGTTATATCGCAGTCGATTAACCCGTTGTTTCTTTATTTCGTAATTTCGTAATCCCATCGTCCGCTAATATCGTAATTACGGAATTTCGTAATTTCCAAATCTGTAACGAAATCAATATATTTTACTATTTTATTTTTTGTAAATTTTCTATTTCGTAATTTGCTTGAATTTTCTATTGCGTAATTTGGTTGTTGCTCTATTTCCATTTATCGCAACTTTGCTATTTTTATTACGTGGTATTTCGTTATTTCGCAGTTTTACTATTTCATCAACTTGTTTCTTCATTTCGTAATGTCATAATATCCTCATTTCGGAATTTCGTTATTAGGTCATTCTGAAATCTATAACGAAATCAATCTATTACAACATTTTGCTATTTCGATTTTTTGTTACTTTTCCATTTCGTTATTTCCATGTTTCTCTATTTCCGTATATCGCAACTTCGCTTTTTCTTATATGCGGTATTTCGTAATTTCGCTATTTGAAAATTTCGTTATATCGCAGTCGATTAACCCGTTGTTTCTTTATTTCGTAATTTCGTAATCCCATCGTTCGCTAATATCGTAATTACGGAATTTCGTAATTTCCAAATCTGTAACGAAATCAATCTATTTCACTATTTTGTTTTTTGTAAGTTTTCTATTTCGTAATTTGCTTGTTGCTCTATTTCCATTTATCGCAACTTCGCTATTTCTATTACGTGGTATTTCGTTATTTCGCAGTTTTACTATTTCATCAACTTGTTTCTTCATTTCGTAATGTCATAATATCCTCATTTCGGAATTTCGTTATTAGGTCATTCTGAAATCTATAACGAAATCAATCTATTACAACATTTTGCTATTTCGATTTTTTGTTACTTTTCCATTTCGTTATTTCCATGTTTCTCTATTTCCGTATATCGCAACTTCGCTTTTTCTTATATGCGGTATTTCGTAATTTCGCTATTTGAAAATTTCGTTATATCGCAGTCGATTAACCCGTTGTTTCTTTATTTCGTAATCCCATCGTCCGCTAATATCGTAATTACGGAATTTCGTAATTTCCAAATCTGTAACGAAATCAATATATTTTACTATTTTGTTTTTTGTAAATTTTCTATTTCGTAATTTGCTTGTTGCTCTATTTCCATCTATCGCAACTTCGCTATTTCTATTACGTGGTATTTCGTTATTTCGCAGTTTTACTATTTCATCAACTTGTTTCTTCATTTCGTAATGTCATAATATCCTCATTTCGGAATTTCGTTATTAGGTCATTCTGAAATCTATAAGGAAATCAATCTATTACAACATTTTGCTATTTAGATTTTTTGTTACTTTTCCATTTCGTTATTTCCATGTTTCTCTATTTCCGTATATCGCAACTTCGCTTTTTCTTATATGCGGTATTTCGTAATTTCGCTATTTGAAAATTTCGTTATATCGCAGTCGATTAACCCGTTGTTTCTTTATTTCGTAATTTCGTAATCCCATCGTCCGCTAATATCGTAATTACGGAATTTCGTAATTTCCAAATCTGTAACGAAATCAATATATTTTACTATTTTATTTTTTGTAAATTTTCTATTTCGTAATTTGCTTGAATTTTCTATTGCGTAATTTGGTTGTTGCTCTATTTCCATTTATCGCAACTTTGCTATTTTTATTACGTGGTATTTCGTTATTTCGCAGTTTTACTATTTCATCAACTTGTTTCTTCATTTCGTAATGTCATAATATCCTCATTTCGGAATTTCGTTATTAGGTCATTCTGAAATCTATAACGAAATCAATCTATTACAACATTTTGCTATTTCGATTTTTTGTTACTTTTCCATTTCGTTATTTCCATGTTTCTCTATTTCCGTATATCGCAACTTCGCTTTTTCTTATATGCGGTATTTCGTAATTTCGCTATTTGAAAATTTCGTTATATCGCAGTCGATTAACCCGTTGTTTCTTTATTTCGTAATTTCGTAATCCCATCGTTCGCTAATATCGTAATTACGGAATTTCGTAATTTCCAAATCTGTAACGAAATCAATCTATTTCACTATTTTGTTTTTTGTAAGTTTTCTATTTCGTAATTTGCTTGTTGCTCTATTTCCATTTATCGCAACTTCGCTATTTCTATTACGTGGTATTTCGTTATTTCGCAGTTTTACTATTTCATCAACTTGTTTCTTCATTTCGTAATGTCATAATATCCTCATTTCGGAATTTCGTTATTAGGTCATTCTGAAATCTATAACGAAATCAATCTATTACAACATTTTGCTATTTCGATTTTTTGTTACTTTTCCATTTCGTTATTTCCATGTTTCTCTATTTCCGTATATCGCAACTTCGCTTTTTCTTATATGCGGTATTTCGTAATTTCGCTATTTGAAAATTTCGTTATATCGCAGTCGATTAACCCGTTGTTTCTTTATTTCGTAATCCCATCGTCCGCTAATATCGTAATTACGGAATTTCGTAATTTCCAAATCTGTAACGAAATCAATATATTTTACTATTTTGTTTTTTGTAAATTTTCTATTTCGTAATTTGCTTGTTGCTCTATTTCCATCTATCGCAACTTCGCTATTTCTATTACGTGGTATTTCGTTATTTCGCAGTTTTACTATTTCATCAACTTGTTTCTTCATTTCGTAATGTCATAATATCCTCATTTCGGAATTTCGTTATTAGGTCATTCTGAAATCTATAACAAAATCAATCTATTACAACATTTTGTTATTGTGATTTTTTGTTACTTTTCCATTTCGTTATTTCCATGTTTCTCTATTTCCCTATATCGCAACTTCGCTATTTCTTATATGCGGTATTTCGTAATTTCGCTATTTGAAAATTTCGTCATATCGCAGTTTTACTATTCGATTAACCCGTCGTTTCTTTATTTCGTAATTTCGTAATCCCATCGTCCGCTAATATCGTTATTACGGAATTTCGTAATTTCCAAATCTGTAACGAAATCAATATATTTTACTATTTTGTTTTTTGTAAATTTTCTATTTCGTAATTTGCTTGTTGCTCTATTTCCATTTATCGCAACTTCGCTATTTCTATTACGTGGTATTTCGTTATTTCGTTATTTCGCAGTTTTACTATTTATTTCATCAACTTGTTTCTTCATTTCGTAATTTCATAATATCCTCATTTCGGAATTTCGTTATTAGGTCATTCTGAAATCTATAACGAAATCAATCTATTACAACATTTTGCTATTTTGATTTTTTGTTACTTTTCCATTTCGTTATTTCCATGTTTCTCTATTTCCGTATATCGCAACTTCGCTATTTCTTATACGCGGTATTTCGTAATTTCGCTATTTGAAAATTTCGTTATATCGCAGTCGATTAACCCGTTGTTTCTTTATTTCGTAATTTCGTAATCCCATCGTCCGCTAATATCGTAATTACGGAATTTCGTAATTTCGAAATCAGTAACGAAATCAATCTATTTCACTATTTTGTTTTTTGTAAATTTTCTATTTCGTAATTTGCTTGTTGCTCTATTTCCATTTATCGCAACTTCGCTATTTCTATTACGTGGTATTTCGTTATTTCGCAGTTTTACTATTTCATCAACTTGTTTCTTCATTTCGTAATTTCATAATATCCTCATTTCGGAATTTCGTTATTAGCTCATTCTAAAATCTATAACGAAATCAATCTATTACAACATTTTGCTATTTCGATTTTTTGTTACTTTTCCATTTCGTTATTTCCATGTTTCTCTATTTCCGTATATCGCAACTTCGCTTTTTCTTATATGCGGTATTTCGTAATTTCGCTATTTGAAAATTTCGTTATATCGCAGTCGATTAACCCGTTGTTTCTTTATTTCGTAATTTCGTAATCCCATCGTCCGCTAATATCGTAATTACGGAATTTCGTAATTTCTAAATCTGTAACGAAATCAATCTATTTCACTATTTTGTTTTTTGTAAATTTTCTATTTCGTAATTTGCTTGTTGCTCTATTTCCATTTATCGCAACTTTGCTATTTCTATTACGTGGTATTTCGTTATTTCGCAGTTTTACTATTTCATCAACTTGTTTCTTCATTTCGTAATGTCATAATATCCTCATTTCGGAATTTCGTTATTAGGTCATTCTGAAATCTATAACGAAATCAATCTATTACAACATTTTGCTATTTCGATTTTTTGTTACTTTTCCATTTCGTTATTTCCATGTTTCTCTATTTCCGTATATCGCAACTTCGCTTTTTCTTATATGCGGTATTTCGTAATTTCGCTATTTGAAAATTTCGTTATATCGCAGTCGATTAACCCGTTGTTTCTTTATTTCGTAATTTCGTAATCCCATCGTCCGCTAATATCGTAATTACGGAATTTCGTAATTTCCAAATCTGTAACGAAATCAATATATTTTACTATTTTATTTTTTGTAAATTTTCTATTTCGTAATTTGCTTGAATTTTCTATTGCGTAATTTGGTTGTTGCTCTATTTCCATTTATCGCAACTTTGCTATTTTTATTACGTGGTATTTCGTTATTTCGCAGTTTTACTATTTCATCAACTTGTTTCTTCATTTCGTAATGTCATAATATCCTCATTTCGGAATTTCGTTATTAGGTCATTCTGAAATCTATAACGAAATCAATCTATTACAACATTTTGCTATTTCGATTTTTTGTTACTTTTCCATTTCGTTATTTCCATGTTTCTCTATTTCCGTATATCGCAACTTCGCTTTTTCTTATATGCGGTATTTCGTAATTTCGCTATTTGAAAATTTCGTTATATCGCAGTCGATTAACCCGTTGTTTCTTTATTTCGTAATTTCGTAATCCCATCGTTCGCTAATATCGTAATTACGGAATTTCGTAATTTCCAAATCTGTAACGAAATCAATCTATTTCACTATTTTGTTTTTTGTAAGTTTTCTATTTCGTAATTTGCTTGTTGCTCTATTTCCATTTATCGCAACTTCGCTATTTCTATTACGTGGTATTTCGTTATTTCGCAGTTTTACTATTTCATCAACTTGTTTCTTCATTTCGTAATGTCATAATATCCTCATTTCGGAATTTCGTTATTAGGTCATTCTGAAATCTATAACGAAATCAATCTATTACAACATTTTGCTATTTCGATTTTTTGTTACTTTTCCATTTCGTTATTTCCATGTTTCTCTATTTCCGTATATCGCAACTTCGCTTTTTCTTATATGCGGTATTTCGTAATTTCGCTATTTGAAAATTTCGTTATATCGCAGTCGATTAACCCGTTGTTTCTTTATTTCGTAATCCCATCGTCCGCTAATATCGTAATTACGGAATTTCGTAATTTCCAAATCTGTAACGAAATCAATATATTTTACTATTTTGTTTTTTGTAAATTTTCTATTTCGTAATTTGCTTGTTGCTCTATTTCCATCTATCGCAACTTCGCTATTTCTATTACGTGGTATTTCGTTATTTCGCAGTTTTACTATTTCATCAACTTGTTTCTTCATTTCGTAATGTCATAATATCCTCATTTCGGAATTTCGTTATTAGGTCATTCTGAAATCTATAAGGAAATCAATCTATTACAACATTTTGCTATTTAGATTTTTTGTTACTTTTCCATTTCGTTATTTCCATGTTTCTCTATTTCCGTATATCGCAACTTCGCTTTTTCTTATATGCGGTATTTCGTAATTTCGCTATTTGAAAATTTCGTTATATCGCAGTCGATTAACCCGTTGTTTCTTTATTTCGTAATTTCGTAATCCCATCGTCCGCTAATATCGTAATTACGGAATTTCGTAATTTCCAAATCTGTAACGAAATCAATATATTTTACTATTTTATTTTTTGTAAATTTTCTATTTCGTAATTTGCTTGAATTTTCTATTGCGTAATTTGGTTGTTGCTCTATTTCCATTTATCGCAACTTTGCTATTTTTATTACGTGGTATTTCGTTATTTCGCAGTTTTACTATTTCATCAACTTGTTTCTTCATTTCGTAATGTCATAATATCCTCATTTCGGAATTTCGTTATTAGGTCATTCTGAAATCTATAACGAAATCAATCTATTACAACATTTTGCTATTTCGATTTTTTGTTACTTTTCCATTTCGTTATTTCCATGTTTCTCTATTTCCGTATATCGCAACTTCGCTTTTTCTTATATGCGGTATTTCGTAATTTCGCTATTTGAAAATTTCGTTATATCGCAGTCGATTAACCCGTTGTTTCTTTATTTCGTAATTTCGTAATCCCATCGTTCGCTAATATCGTAATTACGGAATTTCGTAATTTCCAAATCTGTAACGAAATCAATCTATTTCACTATTTTGTTTTTTGTAAGTTTTCTATTTCGTAATTTGCTTGTTGCTCTATTTCCATTTATCGCAACTTCGCTATTTCTATTACGTGGTATTTCGTTATTTCGCAGTTTTACTATTTCATCAACTTGTTTCTTCATTTCGTAATGTCATAATATCCTCATTTCGGAATTTCGTTATTAGGTCATTCTGAAATCTATAACGAAATCAATCTATTACAACATTTTGCTATTTCGATTTTTTGTTACTTTTCCATTTCGTTATTTCCATGTTTCTCTATTTCCGTATATCGCAACTTCGCTTTTTCTTATATGCGGTATTTCGTAATTTCGCTATTTGAAAATTTCGTTATATCGCAGTCGATTAACCCGTTGTTTCTTTATTTCGTAATCCCATCGTCCGCTAATATCGTAATTACGGAATTTCGTAATTTCCAAATCTGTAACGAAATCAATATATTTTACTATTTTGTTTTTTGTAAATTTTCTATTTCGTAATTTGCTTGTTGCTCTATTTCCATCTATCGCAACTTCGCTATTTCTATTACGTGGTATTTCGTTATTTCGCAGTTTTACTATTTCATCAACTTGTTTCTTCATTTCGTAATGTCATAATATCCTCATTTCGGAATTTCGTTATTAGGTCATTCTGAAATCTATAACGAAATCAATCTATTACAACATTTTGCTATTTCGATTTTTTGTTACTTTTCCATTTCGTTATTTCCATGTTTCTCTATTTCCGTATATCGCAACTTCGCTTTTTCTTATATGCGGTATTTCGTAATTTCGCTATTTGAAAATTTCGTTATATCGCAGTCGATTAACCCGTTGTTTCTTTATTTCGTAATCCCATCGTCCGCTAATATCGTAATTACGGAATTTCGTAATTTCCAAATCTGTAACGAAATCAATCTATTTCACTATTTTGTTTTTTGTAAGTTTTCTATTTCGTAATTTGCTTGTTGCTCTATTTCCATTTATCGCAACTTTGCTATTTCTATTACGTGGTATTTCGTTATTTCGCAGTTTTACTATTTCATCAACTTGTTTCTTCATTTCGTAATGTCATAATATCCTCATTTCGGAATTTCGTTATTAGGTCATTCTGAAATCTATAAGGAAATCAATCTATTACAACATTTTGCTATTTAGATTTTTTGTTACTTTTCCATTTCGTTATTTCCATGTTTCTCTATTTCCGTATATCGCAACTTCGCTTTTTCTTATATGCGGTATTTCGTAATTTCGCTATTTGAAAATTTCGTTATATCGCAGTCGATTAACCCGTTGTTTCTTTATTTCGTAATTTCGTAATCCCATCGTCCGCTAATATCGTAATTACGGAATTTCGTAATTTCTAAATCTGTAACGAAATCAATCTATTTCACTATTTTGTTTTTTGTAAATTTTCTATTTCGTAATTTGCTTGTTGCTCTATTTCCATTTATCGCAACTTTGCTATTTCTATTACGTGGTATTTCGTTATTTCGCAGTTTTACTATTTCATCAACTTGTTTCTTCATTTCGTAATGTCATAATATCCTCATTTCGGAATTTCGTTATTAGGTCATTCTGAAATCTATAACGAAATCAATCTATTACAACATTTTGCTATTTCGATTTTTTGTTACTTTTCCATTTCGTTATTTCCATGTTTCTCTATTTCCGTATATCGCAACTTCGCTTTTTCTTATATGCGGTATTTCGTAATTTCGCTATTTGAAAATTTCGTTATATCGCAGTCGATTAACCCGTTGTTTCTTTATTTCGTAATTTCGTAATCCCATCGTCCGCTAATATCGTAATTACGGAATTTCGTAATTTCCAAATCTGTAACGAAATCAATATATTTTACTATTTTGTTTTTTGTAAATTTTCTATTTCGTAATTTGCTTGTTGCTCTATTTCCATCTATCGCAACTTCGCTATTTCTATTACGTGGTATTTCGTTATTTCGCAGTTTTACTATTTCATCAACTTGTTTCTTCATTTCGTAATTTCATAGTATCCTCATTTCGGAATTTCGTTATTAGGTCATTCTGAGATCTATAACGAAATCAATCTATTACAACATTTTGCTATTCTGATTTTTTGTTACTTTTCCATTTCGTTATTTCCATGTTTCTCTATTTCCCTATATCGCAACTTCGCTATTTCTTATATGCGGTATTTCGTAATTTCGCTATTTGAAAATTTCGTTATATGGCAGTTTTACTATTCGATTAACCCGTCGTTTCTTTATTTCGTAATTTCGTAATCCCATCGTCCGCTAATATCGCAATTACGGAATTTCGAAAGCTGTAACGAAATCAATCTATTTCACTATTTTGTTTTTTTCAAATGTTCTATTTCGTAACTTGCTTTTTGCTCTATTTCCATTTATCGCAATTTTGCTATTTCTATTACGTGGTATTTCGTTCATAACCTAAAAATTTATGACAGAACTCAAAATGAACAAGACACTACTACAGAAAGCACAGATACGATTTATTTCAGTTATACAATAGAGTATACAGAAGCATAAAATAATAAAAAATAACACATCTGACTAGATAATTACAATAAAATGATAACCCTTACGTATGTACAGCTAAACAGACCTATCCTAGAGAAGCTTACACTAACTGAGCATTTTATTTTGTGATTACCTCTAACAGCATACATATCGAATCATGTACATAACTAGAAACAAATTGAACTTTCAGTAGATGCCACACTCTTAGTTATTTGGTATTGTCCTAACTAAAATTACAATGACATTACAACCTTACACTAGGATGTTGCTATTTACAACCCAGATGCGTCCCGCGGCAATGTTTGCACGTCCTCGCCCGATTTATATTCAATCCCTGGCAAATACGCGTGTTTAACAGTGATTAGATCGATCGATCATGGTAGGCGAGGCGCGCTGTCACCTGTCAGACCGCATGTGTCACTTTGCCAGGCCGACTTGACCGGTAGATTAATAAAATAACAAGGATGTGCCTGCCTACGCGCTGCCAGGTTTTACGCGAAAATGGATCGTTCGCGCGCGGCGAGGGCGAGAAGCCGTCGTTTCACCCCCGCGTGGGAGCCGGATTTTTAATTGGAGCCGATGCCGTCACGCTCGTCGGATTATCTCCGAGCCGTCATAATGACTATCTGCCCGGAATATCGTGTCAACTAATTGATGTTTCGATATAAAAAAGCACGTTACAATCACGAATAAAAACTCCATTTTGTAACGTGTCTAGTAATTTATGTAAAGACGGCGACGAGTTGGATTTCGGAGACGCGAGAGTGACGGCTCTAAGAGGACAATTTTTCATCTGGAAACCATAAATGGATTAGGGGATTAACGTATTAATGAGCGCCGGTGCCCTCCTCGTACGGCGGTTTGAATTTGGCGCTCTCCTATTCCTATCTAGATGGCCGTGGTACAGGCTGCCAGTTTCTTTACAGTAGAAATCATTTGTTTCAAAAACGTACGTCACACCTGTCAAATGACAAACGAATGCACCCTTGAAAATTTGTAAAAAAAACTGCCATCGAGCAATACAGCTACAGCTAATAAACATAACCTAACAATTAATAAATATCGCATAAATACTTAATGAAAATTAGTACGTTTCCACAAACTTTACAATAAATATATACAGGGCGGTTCGTTAGTAAGGGGGCTATTCGGGGGTGTTGCTGTCTTCGGTGTGGTTGCCGCTGGAGTCTTCGGCGGAATCACCGTGGGGGGCGGCGTTCTGCCCCCGGCATTTCAGACACAGGTCGGGGGTGCCGTTGCAGATGTACATCTTTCCGCAGCGGGTGCATTCTTCTTGGGGATCGCCTGGAAAATAAACATATAATATAATCAACAGTCTTGTAAATCAAAATTGTTAATCCACAGCATTTTAATATTTAATTAATAACTTGTGGTTTCACCTGTCAAATTTGCGATCTTATCATGGAGTTTTATAAAACATTACATGAGACCAAAGTCAGTTTTATAATGATGATTAATAAATTTTTGGTCTCAAGTTTTATAAACCAACTCGTTACGTCAACGAAATAAGTTTTATAATATTTTATAATAAGCAATTTCGGGTTTGACGTGTCAAATTTAGATACTTTAAAGTTTCGAATGGTTAACGATCTTATTGAGTTTTATAAAACATTTCGTCATGTCACCAAAATCAGTTTTTTAACATTTTTTAAGGTTCCTCATCGGTAACGACTTCATTATGAAATCCAAATTACAGTTTAATAAAGTATATCGTTACGTCGACGAAATACGTTTCATAATTATTAATAACAATTAATTTCGAGTTTCACATGTCAAATATACATTTCTATTGTTTCTGACCGGTAACGACCACATTATGAACTCAAAATTACAGTTTTATAAACCAACACGTTACGTCAACGAAATAAGTTTTATAATGTTCTATAATAAGCAGTTTCAGGTTTGACGTGTCAAACTTAGGTACTTTAAAGTTTCGAAAGGTTAACGATCTTATTGAGTTTTATAAAACATTTCGTCATGTCACCAAAATCAGTTTTATAATGTTTAATAATTAATTTCGGGTTTCACATGTCAAATTAACATATTTTAAGGTTCCTGATCGGTAACGACTTCATTATGAAATCCAAATTAGAGTTTAATAAAGTATATCGTTACGTCGACGAAATACGTTTTATAATGATTAATAATAATTAATTTCGAGTTTCACATGTCAAATATACATTTTTATGGTTTCTGATCGGTAACGACCACATTATGAACGCAAAATTACAGTTTTATATAAACCGACTCGTTACGTCAACGAAATAGGTTTTATAATGTTTTATAATAAGCAATTTCAGGTTTGAAGTGTCAAATTTAGATATTGTAAAGTTTCGAATGGTTAACGATCTTATTGAGTTTTATAAAACATTTCGTCATGTCACCAAAATCAGTTTTATAATGTTTAATAATTAATTTCGGGTTTCACATGTCAAATTAACGTATTTTAAGATTCCTGATCGGTAACGACTTCATTATGAAATCCAAATTAGAGTTTAATAAAGTGTATCGTTACGTCGACGAAATACGTTTTATAATGATTAATAATAATTAATTTCGAGTTTCACATGTCAAATATACATTTTTATGGTTTCTGATCGGTAACGACCACATTATGAACGCAAAATTACAGTTTTATATAAACCAACTCGTTACGTCAACGAAATAAGTTTTATAATGTTTTATAATAAGGAATTTCGGGTTTGACGTGTCAAACTTAGATACTTTAAAGTTTAGAACGGTTAACGATCTTATTGAGTTTTATAAAACATTTCGTCATGTCACCAAAATCAGTTTTATAATGTTTAATAATTAATTTCGGGTTTCACATGTCAAATTAACATTTTTAAGGTTCCTGATCGGTAACGACTTCATTATGAAATCCAAATTAGAGTTTAATAAAGTGTATCGTAACGTCGACGAAATACGTTTTATAATGATTAATAATAATTAATTTCGAGTTTCACATGTCAAATATACATATTTATGGTTTCTGATCGGTAACGACCACATTATGAACTAAAAATTACAGTTTTATATAAACCAACTCGTTACGTCAACGAAATAAGTTTTATAATGTTTTATAATAAGTAATTTCGGGTTTGACGTGTCAAATTTAGATACTTTAAAGTTTCGAATGGTTAACGATCTTATTGAGTTTTATAAAACATTTCGTCATGTCACCAAAATCAGTTTTATAATGATTAATAATTAATTTCGGGTTTCACATGTCAAATTAACATTTTTTAAGGTTCCTGATCGGTAACGACTTCATTATGAAATCCAAATTAGAGTTTAATAAAGTGTATCGTTACGTCGACGAAATACGTTTTATAATGATTAATAATAATTAATTTCGAGTTTCACATGTCAAATATACATATTTATGGTTTCTGATCGGTAACGACCACATTATGAACTAAAAATTACAGTTTTATGTAAACCAACTCGTTACGTCAACGAAATAAGTTTTATAATGTTCCATAATAAGCAATTTCGGGTTTGACGTGTCAAATTTAGATAGTTTAAAGTTTCGAATAGTTAACGATCTTATTGAGTTTTATAAAACATTTCGTCATGTCACCAAAATCAGTTTTATAATGTTTAATAATTAATTTCGGGTTTCACATGTCAAATTAACATTTTTTAAGGTTCCTGATCGGTAACGACTTCATTATGAAATCCAAATTAGAGTTTAATAAAGTGTATCGTAACGTCGACGAAATACGTTTTATAATGATTAATAATAATTAATTTCGAGTTTCACATGTCAAATATACATATTTATGGTTTCTGATCGGTAACGACCACACTATGAACGCAAAATTACAGTTTTATATAAACCGACTCGTTACGTCAACGAAATAGGTTTTATAATGTTTTATAATAAGTAATTTCGGGTTTGACGTGTCAAATTTAGATACTTTAAAGTTTCGAATGGTTAACGATCTTATTGAGTTTTATAAAACATTTCGTCATGTCACCAAAATCAGTTTTATAATGTTTAATAATTAATTTCGGGTTTCACATGTCAAATTAACATTTTTTAAAGTTCCTGATCGGTAATGACTTCATTATGAAATCCAAATTAGAGTTTAATAAAGTATATCGTTACGTCGACGAAATACGTTTTATAATGATTAATAATAATTAATTTCGAGTTTCACATGTCAAATATACATTTCTATGGCTTCTGATCGGTAACGACCACATTATGAACTCAAAATTACAGTTTTATATAAACCAACTCGTTACGTCAACGAAATAAGTTTTATAATGTGTTATAATAAGCAGTTTCGGGTTTGACGTGTCAAACTTAGATACTTTAAAGTTTCGAATGGTTAACGATCTTATTGAGTTTTATAAAACATTTCGTCATGTCACCAAAATCAGTTTTATAATGTTTAATAATTAATTTCGGGTTTCACATGTCAAATTAACATTTTTGAAGTTCCTGATCGGTAACGACTTCATTATGAAATCCAAATTAGAGTTTAATAAAGTGTATCGTTACGTCGACGAAATACGTTTTATAATGATTAATAATAATTAATTTCGAGTTTCACATGTCAAACATACATTTTTATGGTTTATGATCGGTAAGGACCACATTATGAACTCAGAATTACAGTTTTATATAAACCAACTCGTTACGTCAACGAAATAAGTTTTATAATGTGTTATAATAAGCAGTTTCGGGTTTGACGTGTCAAACTTAGATACTTTAAAGTTTCGAACGGTTAACGATCTTATTGAGTTTTATAAAACATTTCGTCATGTCACCAAAATCAGTTTTATAATGTTTAATAATTAATTTCGGGTTTCACATGTCAAATTAACATTTTTTAAAGTTCCTGATCGGTAATGACTTCATTATGAAATCCAAATTAGAGTTTAATAAAGTATATCGTTACGTCGACGAAATACGTTTTATAATGATTAATAATAATTAATTTCGAGTTTCACATGTCAAATATACATTTCTATGGCTTCTGATCGGTAACGACGACATTATGAACTCAAAATTACAGTTTTATATAAACCAACTCGTTACGTCAACGAAATAAGTTTTATAATGTTTTATAATAAGTAATTTCGGGTTTGACGTGTCAAATTTAGATACTTTAAAGTTTCGAATGGTTAACGATCTTATTGAGTTTTATAAAACATTTCGTCATGTCACCAAAATCAGTTTTATAATGATTAATAATCAATTTCGGGTTTCACATGTAAAATTAACATTTTTTAAGGTTCCTGATCGGTAACGACTTCATTATGAAATCCAAATTAGAGTTTAATAAAGTATATCGTTACGTCGACGAAATACGTTTCATAATGATTAATAATAATTAATGTCGAGTTTCACATGTCAAATATAGATTTTTATGGTGTTTGATCGGTAACGACCACATTATGAACTCAAAATTACAGTTTTATATAAACCAACTCGTTACGTCAACGAAATAAGTTTTATAATGTTTTATAATAAGGAATTTCGGGTTTGACGTGTCAAACTTAGATACTTTAAAGTTTCGAATGGTTAACGATCTTATTGAGTTTTATAAAACATTTCGTCATGTCACCAAAATCAGTTTTATAATGTTTAATAATTAATTTCGGGTTTCACATGTCAAATTAACATTTTTTAAAGTTCCTGATCGGTAATGACTTCATTATGAAATCCAAATTAGAGTTTAATAAAGTATATCGTTACGTCGACGAAATACGTTTTATAATGATTAATAATAATTAATTTCGAGTTTCACATGTCAAATATACATTTCTATGGCTTCTGATCGGTAACGACCACATTATGAACTCAAAATTACAGTTTTATATAAACCAACTCGTTACGTCAACGAAATAAGTTTTATAATGTTTTATAATAAGTAATTTCGGGTTTGACGTGTCAAATTTAGATACTTTAAAGTTTCGAATGGTTAACGATCTTATTGAGTTTTATAAAACATTTCGTCATGTCACCAAAATCAGTTTTATAATGTTTAATAATTCATTTCGGGTTTCACATGTCAAATTACAATTTTTTAAGGTTCCTGATCGGTAACGGCTTCATTATGAAATCCAAATTAGAGTTTAATAAAGTGTATCGTTACGTCGACGAAATACGTTTTATAATGATTAATAATAATTAATTTCGGGTTTCACATGTCAAATTAACATTTTTTCAAGTTCCTGGTCGGTAACGACTTCATTATGAAATCCAAATTGGAGTTTTATAAAGCATCTACTTACGTCAACGAAATAAGTTTATGTTAAATAATAATTAATTTCGAGTTGCACGTATCAAATTTAGATACTTTACGGTTTTGAGGGGTTAATGATTTTATTATTGAGTTTTATAAAACATTACGCCATGTCACCAAAATCAGTTTCATAATAATACTTAATAATTAATTTCTGATGGAGAAGGATCTCATTATAAAATCCAAATTTGAGTTTTATAAAACACAAATAACTATAGACGAGTGTAATGAGGATGCAATGCGGGTTGCATTTTAAACAAGATCAGACCCATTATCAGTTGACCAACATAATAACCTCGTGTTATAGCCCGTCTAAAATATTTTTCTGCCCCGAATTCGATCAAAGCCCGATCGGAAATTTCGTTCCCACGTTCCCAGGGTGAAACCCACGGAAGGCAGCAGATATCGGGTCGTGGTCGCGCAATCTGTGGGTATAACGTAGGTAATACCCCAATTATGGCCCGTCAATTTTTGCCTATTATAATTTCAAATGCGTTGCACTAATGCATTATAAATTGGTGGAATCCGAGATGGCCTCCTCGGGCTAGAATTATAGACTGACCTAATGCGACTAGCGACTAGACCGTCCGAAATCCAGACCTGGATGCGATTCGGGTAATTGCAGGGACACACGGGGCCGATTATAGTGTTTTCGGTGTCACTTAATTTACGCTGGCTGCACTGCACTGCTTTTGCGGTCGGTCGTCGGAAACCCGAGAGTTATGGGAAAGGCGCGAGCGGTGCGGTTGACGGCGATTTTTACATGCCTGGAAGAGTTGGGGCCCGAGTGGTGTATGATTTTCGTTTTTTGTGAATTTTGATCGTTATGGATAAGTGGCGATTGATAACGTTATTAACAACTCTCAAACTTTCACTATTGTATCTCGATTTTACAACATCTTGGCCCCGCTGTATTTCATTCTTTCTCTCACACTTTCTCAAACACCCGACCTTTCAGACTCTTAATTTCTCAAATTCTCATTATCTCAATTTTTCAATTTCTAAATTCTTCAAGGGCGTTATGAGTCTCGTTATCTCAATTTCTCAAGAATTCTCAATTGCTCAAGCGCGCAATTTCTCAAGCTCTTAATTTTTCTATACTTCAATCTCAAGATCTATTAAATGTCCGATTTCTCAATTTCTCAAGCTCTTGATCTTTCAATATCTTAATTTCTCACTGTTTCTCAGTTTCTTAAGTTCTCAATTCTACTCATCATTTTTCATCATTATCTCAATCTCTCAAGCTTTCTCAATTCCTCAAGCGCGCAATTTCTCAAGCTCCCAATTTTTGAATATTTCAATCTCAAGATGTCTCAGTTTTCTAATTTTTCATTTTCTCAAGCTCTTGATATTTAATTTTTTTAATTACTCCGTGTGCCTCAATTTTTCAATATTTCAATTTCAAGATCTCTTAATTTTCCAATTTCTCAAGCTCCTCATCTTTCAATATCTTAATTTCTCATTGTTTCTCAGTTTCTTAAGTTCTCAATTCTACTCTTCATTTTTCATCATTATCTCAATCTCTCAAGCTTTCTCAATTCCTCAAGCGCGCAATTTCTCAAGCTCCCAAATTTTTGAATATTTCAATCTCAAGATGTCTCAGTTTTCTGATTTCTCATTTTCTCAAGCTCTTGATATTTAATTTTTTTAATTACTCCGTGTGTCTCCATTTTTCAATATTTCAATTTCAAGATCTCTTAATTTTCCGATTTCTCAAGCTCCTCATCTTTCAATATCTTAATTTCTCATTGTTTCTCAGTTTCTTAAGTTCTCAATTCTACTCATCATTTTTCATTATTATCTCAATCTCTCAAGCTTTCTAAATTCCTCAAGCGCGCAATTTCTCAAGCTCCCAAATTTTTAAATATTTTAATCTCAAGATGTCTCAGTTTTCTGATTTCTCATTTTCTCAAGCTCTTGATATTTAATTTTTTTAATTACTCCGTGTGTCTCAATTTTTCAATATTTCAATTTCAAGATCTCTTAATTTTCCAATTTCTCAAGCTGCTCATCTTTCAATATCTTAATTTCTCATTCTTTCTCAGTTTCTTAACTTCTCAATTCTACTCATCATTTTTATCATTATCTCAACCTCTCAAGCTTTCTCAATTCCTCAAGCGCGCAATTTCTCAAGCTCCCAAATTTTTGAATATTTCAATCTCAAGATGTCTCAGTTTTCTGATTTCTCATTTTCTCAAGCTCTTGATATTTAATTTTTTTAATTGATCGGTGTGTCTCAATTTTTCAATATTTCAATTTCAAGATCTCTTAATTTTCCGATTTCTCAAGCTCCTCATCTTTCAATATCTTAATTTCTCATTGTTTCTCAGTTTCTTAAGTTCTCAATTCTACTCATCATTTTTCATCATTATCTCAATCTCTCAAGCTTTCTCAATTCCTCAAGAGCGCAATTTCTCAAGCTCCCAATTTTTGAATATTTCAATCTCAAGATGTCTCAGTTTTCTGATTTTTCACTTTCTCAAGCTCTTCATATTTATTTTTTTTATTACTCCGTGTGTCTCAATTTTTCAATATTTCAATTTCAAGATCTCTTAATTTTCCGATTTCTCAAGCTCCTCATCTTTCAATATCTTAATTTCTCACTGTTTCTCAGTTTCTTAAGTTCTCAATTCTACTTATCATTTTTCATCATTATCTCAATCTCTCAAGCTTTCTCAATTCCTCAAGCGCGCAATTTCTCAAGCTCCCAATTTTTGAATATTTCAATCTCAAGATGTCTCAGTTTTCTGATTTTTCATTTTCTCAAGCTCTTGATATTTAATTTTTTTAATTACTCCGTGTGCCTCAATTTTTCAATATTTCAATTTCAAGATTTCTTAATTTTCCAATTTCTCAAGCTGCTCATCTTTCAATATCTTAATTTCTCATTGTTTCTCAGTTTCTTAAGTTCTCAATTCTACTCATAATTTTTCATTATTATCTCAATCTCTCAATCTTTCTCAATTCCTCAAGCTCCCAAATTTTGGAATATTTCAATCTCAAGATGTCTCATTTTTCTGATTTCTCATTTTCTCAAGCTCTTGATATTTAATTTTTTTTAATTGCTCGGTGTGTCTCAATTTTTCAATATTTCAATTTCAAGATCTCTTAATTTTCCGATTTCTCAAGCTCCTCATCTTTCAATATCTTAATTTATCATTGTTTCTCAGTTTCTTAAGTTCTCAATTCTACTCATAATTTTTCATTATTATCTCAATCTCCCAATCTTTCTCAATTCCTCAAGCTCCCAAATTTTGGAATATTTCAATCTCAAGATGTCTCAGTTTTCTGATTTCTCATTTTCTCAAGCTCTTGATATTTAATTTTTTTAATTACTCCGTGTGCCTCAATTTTTCAATATTTCAATTTCAAGATTTCTTAATTTTCCAATTTCTCAAGCTCCTCATCTTTCAATATCTTAATTTCTCATTGTTTCTCAGTTTCTTAAGTTCTCAATTCTACTCTTCATTTTTCATCATTATCTCAATCTCTCAAGCTTTCTCAATTTCTCAAGCGCGCAATTTCTCAAGCTCCCAATTTTTGAATATTTCAATCTCAAGATGTCTCAGTTTTCTGATTTCTCATTTTCTCAAGCTCTTGATATTTACTTTTTTTATTACTCCGTGTGTCTCAATTTTTTAATATTTCAATTTCAAGATCTCTTAATTTTCCGATTTCTCAAGCTCCTCATTTTTCAATATCTTAATTTCTCATTGTTTCTCAGTTTCTTAAGTTCTCAATTCTACTCATCATTTTTCATCATTATCTCAATCTCTCAAGCGTTCTCAATTTCTCAAGCGCGCAATTTCTCAAGCTCCCAAATTTTTGAATATTTCAATATCAAGATGTCTCAGTTTTCTGATTTCTCATTTTCTCAAGCTCTTGATATTTAATTTTTTTAATTACTCCGTGTGCCTCAATTTTTCAATATTTCAATTTCAAGATCTCTTAATTTTCCGATTTCTCAAGCTCCTCATCTTTCAATATCTTAATTTCTCATTGTTTCTCAGTTTCTTAAGTTCTCAATTCTACTCATCATTTTTCATTATTATCTCAATCTCTCAAGCTTTCTCAATTTCTCAAGCTCCCAATTTTTGATTATTTCAATCTCAAGATGTCTTTTTTCCGATTTCTCAATTTCACAAGCTTTAGATATTTAAATTATTTAAATTTCTCCGTGTGTCTCTTTTTCGATTCCACTGATCAATCTCCAATGTGTTAAATCTTTGATATTCCAGTGTCTCAATGGGGCAATTTCGTTACCTCTGATTTTCTCAAGCTTCCGACCTTTCAATACTTCAATTGCTTTGCGTTTCTCAATTTTTTAATTCTCAATTTCTCAACCTCTTGGTCTCCCTGTATTTCATTCTTTCAATACATCTCACACTTTCCACCCATTCTACATTATTTCAATGTCTCAAAATTTCTTAATTTCTCAATTCCTCACTCGCTCAAGATAAAAATTTGAGAACTTGAGAACCTGACAACTAGAAAATTTAAGTGTTTTTGTGTCTCGAGATAGCCACATAAAGTCGTTAAAACTCTTATCCCTTACAGCATCCAAACCCGGCACGTTGACACAGCCTCACCCACGCCCATCAGCCCAACCATCTCAAACCCATGAATATTCACAATTTATCATAAATAACGGCCACACCCGTCCGTTCCGCGACTGACATATTTGCGTTGTTTGCACATTAACTCGGTCATGTCTTAATTACTCCGCCACATAGTATCTCGTTAATTTAATAAAAATGTCGAATGCAAATCGCCGGATAATTATTTCTCGCGTCGATTAACAATCGACTAATTGCATAAATCGTCGCTTAGGTACTCACCCTCATGGGTCTTCATGTGAGCGCGCAGGTTGCAGGCCAACGCGAACTTCTTGTTGCAGAGGTCGCAGGCGTGGGGTTTGTCGCCTGAAAGGAAAACCAAAAGTCAAATTCGGGCGGGAAATTCGAAACTTCGCCGACCTTGGGGCCGCGGAACAGATTTATCGGCCCCGTCTGGCCCGCTCCGGCAAAAAAGTGGCCGATTTTTCGTCGTTCATGTGCCATCTTGTTTTAAGAGCATACTCATCCGACACTATGAAATATGTATGCTATGCGCTCGTCCGGATCTTATCTAGCTGCAAAAAGTGACGGAGACACCGTTTAAAATTCTATACGGGTTTGGACCGGATCCCTTTCTTTATCGTTAATATTAATGCCGTCCCGAAAGAATGGCCTTTGTCGATCTGTGCACGCGGCAAAAAAGCGATATTGATATATATACCGTACCGTACGTTAACAGTGGGTGCGACGCTAATTACCGCTCCGACTCCGCTTATTTTATTACGTTGGTAAAAATGGCTCCGATAATGAACGATCGATCATAAATAATTAATCGATCCATGAATTATTGATCGGGAACTATATGATAAAACACGGCGCTCGTTAACATAAGCTCGTTCGACCGAAATAGTCATCCTTAATTGATGGCTTTTTATTGACAGAAATCATCAAAATTCCTCCGATCCGATCCAGATTCCCTACGTCTTTATTGTTCGTTTTGCGGCTCGGATTTCCGCTCGACGCGCTTATATGGAAAATGCCGGAGAAAGCGGGGTTTTTATCGGAAAATAAAATGCCAATTACGAGGCGTTTTTCTCCCTGCATTATCATCTAATTAATATCCAGGAAGAAGGCCTTGATCAATTGATTTTTCATTCGGTAGGCTGCGACCAGTGTGTAGAAAGATCATTTGATGACAGGCCTACTTTCATCCAATTTCAAACATAAATATAAACACCTGTGAAGAGGGTGAACGGTTAAGGAATCAATTACGTGTAAGTACCATTATCGGAAATGAGCTTTCCTGAAATTTGGATAATTACACGGGAGCCGCGGTATTGTTAAGTGCCTACCTGGCGATAAGAGGTGAACACACCCCATTAGGATCTAGTAATAGATAAGATTTACAATTATTTAGAAAGCTCCATAAACACGATTTTATGGCAGTTAACCTAACCTTAATCAGATATTATGTTTTACACCCTCTAAGAACAGGTTTTCAGGTTTTGGGCTTCCGAAATTTTCAGGATTTCAAGTATTCATTTTTGGCTTTCAGGTTCTAAAAGTTTTTCATTGTACTAGAGCAAAAAGTATTCACTTGATGCAATAAAAATGTATTAAAAATTGGCCAGGTAACAATTTCTTTTTCCCGCAGTGTCTTTTTGTTTGTAAATGTTTAAAGGAGGTCTGGGACGATCACACAAAAAATACTGTATGCAACACGTGTTAAAAGTTTGAAACCTGACGTGTTATCCAACTCGGACTTCAGACTCGTAGGACAATTTTCACTTCGCGTGTCACTTTATCACTTGTTGCACAAATAATTGTAAACAGTCCACCGGTTCTCAAGTTTTATATATCTATGCATCTAAATTTCCCAATTTCGAATTTGTTGAATATTCATTTTCCCAGATCTGAATTTATTTATTTCTTAAACATAAAATAAAAGGCGAGTAAAAGAAGACAAAACCAAAAAAAGAAGGAAACAAAGAATGGATAAAAAAATACAAGTAAATTAAAACGCAGACGTAAGACGTAGACTATGAGAAAATACAAACAAATTAGAAAACCAAGTTGTAAAATCAAAAAGTATGACGTAGATGCAGATATAAAAAAGAAAACAATAATGGATAGAAAATAAAAAAAAAAACAAAAAATACAAAGAAATTAAATTGCCCGATTCCTTAGTTTTTTGTCAAATATTTAAGTCGAACGTTTTCATATTTCTACAACATACACATAAATTAAAAAATATAGATGTAGACGTAAGACCCAAACGTAAGACGCAGACGTAAGGCGTAGTCAAAGTGCAAAAAAATTAGAAAGCATTGATGTAAGATAAACGTAAGACGTAAACGCAAACGTTAGACATAGGATCTACAAAAAAGAAATAATAAAGACAGAACCGAAAAAAGAAACAGAATTAATAAAAAAAAACAAAAATACAAAAAAATCAAAATGCAAACGTAAGACTTAGGCTACGAGAAATTACAAATAAATTAGAAAGCGAAGAAGTATGACGTACATGCAGATATAAGACGTAAACGTAAGACGCAGACGTAAGACGTACACTATGAGAAAATACAAATAAATTAGAAAACCAAGATGTAAAATCAAGAAGTATGACGTAGATGCAGATATAAAAAGAAAACAATAATGGATAGAAAATAATAAAAAAAAATACAAAGAAATTAAATTGCCCGATTCCATAGTTTTTTGGCAAATATTTAAGTCGAACGTTTTCATATTTCTACAACATACACATAAATTAAAAAATATAGATGTAGACGTAAGACCCAAACGTAAGACGCAGACGTAAGGCGTAGTCAAAATGCAAAAAAAATTAGAAAGCATTGATGTAAGATAAACGTAAGACGTAAACACAAACGTTAGACATAGGATCTACAAAAAAGAAATAATAAAGACAGAACCGAAAAAAGAAACAGAATTAATAAAAAAACAAAAATACAAAAAAATCTAAATGCAAACGTAAGACTTAGGCTACGAGAAATTACAAATAAATTAGAAAGCAAAGAAGTATGACGTACATGCACATATAAGACGTAAACGTAAGACGCAGACGTAAGACGTACACTATGAGAAAATACAAATAAATTAGAAAACCAAGATGTAAAATCAAGAAGTATGACGTAGATGCAGATATAAAAAAGAAAACAATAATGGATAGAAAATAAAAAAAAATACAAAGAAATTAAATTGCCCGATTCCTTAGTTTTTTGGCAAATATTTAAGTCGAACGTTTTCATATTTCTACAACATACAAATAAATTAAAAAATATAGATGTAGACGTAAGACCCAAACGTAAGACGCAGACGTAAGGCGTAGTCAAAGTGCAAAAAAATTAGAAAGCATTGATGTAAGATAAACGTAAGACGTAAACGCAAACGTTAGACATATGATCTACAAAAAAGAAATAATAAAGACAAAACCGAAAAAAGAAACAGAATTAATAAGAAAAAAACAAAAATACAAAAAAATCAAAATGCAAACGTAAGACTTAGGCTACGAGAAATTACAAATAAATTAGAAAGCGAAGAAGTATGACGTACATGCAGATATAAGACGTAAACGTAAGACGCAGAAGTAAGACGTACACTAAAACAAAATACAAATAAATTAGAAAGCGTTGATGTAAGATGAAAACGTAAGACGTTGAGGTTAGACAAAGAATCTACAAAAAGGAATAAAAAGAGACAAAACCAAAAAAAAAGAAACAAAGAATTCATAAAAAGAAACAAAAAATACAAAGCAATTAAAACGCAAACGTAAGACGTAAACCACGAGACAATACAAATACAACAGAAACGCAGATGTAAGACGTAAACGTAAGACGTAGATGCAGACGTTAGACATAGAATCTACAAAAAAGGAATAATAAAGACAAAACCGAAAAATGAAACAGGATGGACAAAACCGAAAAATGAAACAGGATGAATAAAAAACCCAAAAAATACAAGAAAATCAAAACGCAAACGTAAGACGTAGGCTACGAGAAAACACAAATAAATTAGAAAGCAAAGAGGTCTGACGTAGATGCAAATATAAGACGTAAACGTAAGACGCAGACGTAAGACGTACACTAAAACAAAATACAAATAAATTAGAAAGCGTTGATGTAAGATGAAAACGTAAGACGTTGAGGTTAGACAAAGAATCTACAAAAAGGAATAAAAAGAGACAAAACCAAAAAAAAAGAAACAAAGAATTCATAAAAAGAAACAAAAAATACAAAAGCAATCAAAACGCAAACGTAAGACGTAAACCACGAGACAATACAAATACAACAGAAACGCAGATGTAAGACGTACACTACGAGAATATACAAATAAATTAAATTCCCCAATTTTACAAAGTCTATTTTAAAAAATATTTAAGTTGACCGTTTCCATTTTTCTATAAAATACAAAAAAAAATAAAAAAGTTAAACGTGGACGTAAGACGTACCAGACGTAAGACGTAGACGCAGATGTAAGACGTAAACGTAAGATGTAGACGTTAGACATAGAGTCTACAAGAAAGTAATAATAAAGATAAAACCAACAAAGGGATCAAAGTTCATGACGTTAGACATAAAAAGGAAACGAAGAATGGATATAAAAAAAAAACGAAAAATACAAATAAATTAAATTCCCCAATTTCATAAACTGTATTTTTAAAAATATTTAAGTTGACTATTTCCGTTTTTCTATAAAATACAAAGAAATTAAAAAAGTTAAACGTGGACGTAATACCCAGACGTAAGACGTAGACGCAGATCTAAGACGTAAACGTATGATGCAGACGCTAGACATAGAATCTACAAAAAAGGAATAATAAAGACAAAACCGAAAAATAAAACAGGATGAATAAAAAACCCAAAAAATACAAGAAAATCAAAACGCAAACGTAAGACGTAGACTACGAGAAAACACAAATAAATTAGAAAGCAAAGAGGTCTGACGTAGATGCAAATATAAGACGTAAACGTAAGACGCAGACGTAAGACGTACACTAAGACAAAATACAAATAAATTAGAAAGCGTTGATGTAAGATGAAAATGTAAGACGCAGAGGTTAGAAAAGAATCTACAAAAAGGAATTAAAAGAAACAAAACCAAAAAAAAAAGAAACAAAGAATTAATAAAAAGAAACAAAAAATACAAAGCAAACAAAACGTAAACGTAAGACGTAAACCACGAGACGATACAAATACATCAGAAACGCAGACGTAAAACGTACACTACGAGAATATACAAATAAATTAAATTCCCCAATTTTACAGTCTATTTTAAAAAATATTTAAGTTGACTGTTTCCATTTTTCTATAAAATACAAAGAAATTAAAAGAGTTAAACGTGGACGTAATACCCAGATGTAAGACGTAGACGCAGATGTAAGACCTAAACGTAAGATGTAAACGTTAGACATAGAGTCTACAAGAAAGGAATAATAAAGACAAAACCAAAAAAGGAATCAAAGCCTGAATAAAAAACAATAAGATGTAAAAGTAAGACGCAGACGTAAGACGTAGACTAAGTCAAACGTTGAAATAAATTAGAGAACGATGACGTAAGACGGAGACGCAAAGCTATGATGTAAAGGTAAGACGTATACGTAGACGTTAGACATAGAATCTATAAAAAAAGGAATCCAAAAAGCATAAAACAAAGAATGAATAGAAAAAGAAAACAAAAAATATCGGACGTAAGACGAAGAAGTACATTAAAAGACGTAATTTTGATTTTCTATACTGTTAACCACCAGACCGCCAAAGAAGAGGTGAAATCGTCTCCATGCAACTTTCTAATTAGAAACCTCCCTCATTACCATAAAAATTTGCATTTTGCGCCCCCAACAAAGAAGCACTAATTCCCCTTATCGCAGGTAGCCGAATTGGCGCCGCGATATCACCGCCGATGACCTCACACCTCATTGGTCGACACTATGCTAATCTCTTCGCCGACCCCCGTTGGGGGTGGTAACCGATATCACATTTATGGTCCAGATAGGGAATTCTTCATTTGCGCTTTTGCCATCGTCACGATGCAAACCAAACTTCTGAGTGTCTTAAAACAGTGTTTGAGTTCCAAATCTCCAAGTGCCACCATTGACATGAGGGAAAAACGATCGAATCAAGTTGGCCGATTCGTGGTCAACGTCTACGATCAACCGACGTGGTCGCAGACTTTGAAGTACGAGAAGATGTGCCGAAGCACCTGTGATCTGTCGGATTCCAAAACCAAGTGTTCCAGCGTTAGTGTTTCGAATCTGACCGACCTGCTCGATTCCACCAGGTCTTCGGATAAGACTTGGACCAGAAGCAGTTTGGTGAGTAAACAGCGATTAGCGTTATCGAAGAGTTTGTTTGGACGCCAAGGCTAATGTAATTGTTTTTGCAGTTATCGGCCAGACTGAGCGACGATCGCCACGAAGACCAAGATTTGTCCGGCCCCCCGAACCCCAAAGAGGAGTCAATTCGGACCGACCGCAATCTGGTGAGTAAACAGTTAATCTCGTCCAAACAGTCGTGACTAATCCGAATTTGCAGAACTTGAAGGGGCTCGGAGAGTACATGATGCTGATGACCCGGCGACACATGGAGTGCCTCAAGCTGAAGGAGGCGTCCAACGTGCTGGACAACCTCAACAGGCACCCGACGAAATTCAGTTCCGAAAAACTGATAACCGACAAGATCCTCCTCGAAAGTGGTAAGTTTCTTCACGCTGCTTGCGACCCCATCGACGTAACGCCGTGTTAACGTTACAGGAAAACGCGTGGAGTTGCTGAAAACCTCCATAAGCGAGAGATACCTGATGGACCCGAGCGAAGAAGTGAAAATCGGCACGATCCTGCTGTCCCAATTCAAGTTCAGGGTGAACTTGGCCCACGTCAAGCGGACGGACACTCTATTCTTCGTCCTACTGGCGTTCTGCGGCGACGAGGTGAGAACCTCCAAGATCCAGAGGGCCGCGAACCAAACCGCGTTCGACGAGAACTTCACGTTCTCAGTTTGCTGCAACTTCAAGGTCAAGATCCAGCTGTACTGCTACGTCATGAGGCAGAAGAACAGGTTTTCGAAGATCCTAAAGACGAACGTGAGTATTTCGTCCGGCCAATTTGACCAAACTAACTTCTTTTCGTTCCAGAACCCCCAAACCCACCGACGTGTCAAAATCCAGTACAAGAACCCCAACACCTCCGACTACGAGGAAACCTCCGTCCTCAGAACGTCCTTCCAACTGTGGGCCGAAACGGAGGTCGTGCCGTCGAACATTTACGCCGAGTCCTGGAAGCTGCAGCTTCGGAACAACAACGTCGTCGCCGACACCGCGAGCCTCTCGGCCAGGATGAACAGCTTCCGGATCGACATCCGCAAAGAGGGATTCGCCACTCTGGGCCTCCCTTTCAAGGACCTGATCGTGTGGGACCGACGCTACTGCCATCTCGACGGCAACGTCCTTCGGATCTATTCCGGTCCCGACGAAGATCTGAGGACGCAGCTGGACCTGATGCGGTGTCCTTTGCGGCCGATAAAGGAGATCGGGACGCACGTTTGCGGCCGAAAGAGGACCGTCATGATCGAGGTCGACGCCGAAAGGTACTTTCTCAGGTTCGATAACCAGGAGGAGCTGACGAATTGGATTAGAGACTTGAATGCGGTTGTGGAAGCGCTGAGGTTCAAAAAGTTTCATTGTTTGTAGTCGTGGTGGAAGGATCGCTCTGTATATATTGTACTATATGTGTTTTAATAAATTGTTTTCCAAGTTATCTCATAATCTCTCAATTTAAGTATGACGGAAAAAAACTTGTGTGCAACACAATAATAATGAGTCAAATTTATTGTTTCATTAGAATTTTTTATCTAGTAGGCTGGCAGACCACAAATTTCAATTTCAGTGGTTGTCATTCCAATACTTTTAGTCAATCAGTCAGTTGTGGATGCGAAGTAATAACAGGTGTTCAAATCGAGAGTGCCATGGAATTTTTATATGGCATCATAACCTTACATGTTTTGACAAGTAAAAATTTTGTTTTCCACAAACACCAAGAGATTACCTCAAAACTCAAAACTCGTTCTGGGGTTATTGGGTTTCAGTATTTTATTGTTCTGAGGTTTATACAGTTCCGAGTTTCAGGTTCCTGGGCAACTAAATTTATAGGTTCTCATTCTTAATTCGAGGTTCCGAGGTTTTCAAGTTCTTAGGTCCTTTGGTTTTCAGGTTCTTACGCTTTCAGGTTCCTGTTTTGAGGTTATTACGTTTCCGATTTTTTTTGTTCTTTGGTTCTCAGGTTTTTATATTCCTAGGTTCTCAGGTTTTCAAGTCCTTAGTCCTTAAGTATTTTCAGGTCCTCATGTTCTTAGGTTTCCGTATTTTTTTTCTTGGGTTCTAAGTTTTCTCAGATTTTTATAATCCCAGGTTCTAAGGTTTTCAGGTTATTCATTCTTAGGTTCTTAAATTTTCAGGTTCTTAGGTCCTCAGGTTTATAATGTGTTCTTGGATTCTAAGTATCTCAGATTTTTATATTCCCAAGTTGTAAGGTTTTCAGGTTATTATTCTTAGGTTCTTCCATTTTCAGGTTCTGCAATTAAATTTCTAGGTTCTCATTCTTAGTTCTTAAACTTTCAAGTTCCTATGTTCTTAGGTTTCCGTATTTTTTTTTCCTGGGTTCTAAGATTCTCAGATTTTTATATTCCCAGGTTCTAAGGTTTTCAGGTTATTCATTCTTAGGTTCTTAAATTTTCAGGTTCTTAGGTCCTCATGTTTATAATGTGTTCTTGGATTCTAAGTATCTCAGATTTTTATATTCCCAAGTTCTAAGGTTTTTAGGTTATCATTCTTAGGTTCTTCCATTTTCAGGTTCTGCAATTAAATTTCTAGGTTCTCATTCTTAGTTCTTAAACTTTCAAGTTCCTATGTTCTTAGGTTTCCGTATTTTTTTTCCTGGGTTCTAAGTTTGTCAGATTTTTATATTCCCAGGTTCTAAGGTTTTCAGGTTATTCATTCTTAGGTTCTTAAATTTTCAGGTTCTTAGGTCCTCAGGTTTATAATGTGTTCATGGATTCTAAGTATCTCAGATTTTTATATTCCCAGGTTCTAAGGTTTTCAGGTTATTCATTCGTAGGTTCTTCAATTTTCAGGTTCTGCAATTAAATTTCTAGGTTCTCATTCTTAGTTCTTAAACTTTCAAGTTCCTATGTTCTTAGGTTTCCGTATTTTTTTTCCTGGGTTCTAAGTTTCTCAGATTTTTATATTCCCAGGTTCTAAGGTTTTCAGGTTATTCATTCTTAGGTTCTTAAATTTTCAGGTTCTTAGGTCCTCAGGTTTATAATGTGTTCTTGGATTCTAAGTATCTCAGATTTTTATATTCCCAGGTTCTAAGGTTTTCAGGTTATTCATTCGTAGGTTCTTCAATTTTCAGGTTCTGCAATTAAATTTCTAGGTTCTCATTCTTAGTTCTTAAACTTTCAAGTTCCTATGTTCTTAGGTTTCCGTATTTTTTTTCCTGGGTTCTAAGATTCTCAGATTTTTATATTCCCAGGTTCTAAGGTTTTCAGGTTATTCATTCTTAGGTTCTTAAATTTTCAGGTTCTTAGGTCCTCAGGTTTATAATGTGTTCTTGGATTCTAAGTTTCTCAGATTTTTATATTCCCAAGTTCTAAGGTTTTCAGGTTATCATTCTTAGGTTCTTCAATTTTCAGGTTCTGCAATTAAATTTCTAGGTTCTCATTCTTAGTTCTTAAACTTTCAAGTTCCTATGTTCTTAGGTTTCCGTATTTTTTTCCTGGGTTCTAAGTTTCTCAGATTTTTATATTCCCAGGTTCTAAGGTTTTCAGGTTATTCATTCTTAGGTTCTTAAATTTTCAGGTTCTTAGGTCCTCAGGTTATTCATTCTTAGGTTCTTAAATTTTCAGGTTCTTAGGTCCTCAGGTTTATAATGTGTTCTTGGATTCTAAGTATCTCAGATTTTTATATTCCCAAGTTGTAAGGTTTTCAGGTTATCATTCTTAGGTTCTTCAATTTTCAGGTGCTGCAATTAAATTTCTAGGTTCTCATTCTTAGTTCTTAAACTTTCAAGTTCCTATGTTCTTAGGTTTCCGTATTTTTTTTCCTGGGTTCTAAGATTCTCAGATTTTTATATTCCCAGGTTCTAAGGTTTTCAGGTTATTCATTCCTAGGTTCTTAAATTTTCAGGTTCTTAGGTCCTCAGGTTTATAATGTGTTCTTGGATTCTAAGTTTCTCAGATTTTTATATTCCCAAGTTCTAAGGTTTTCAGGTTATCATTTTTAGGTTCTTCAATTAAATTTCTAGGTTCTCATTCTTAGTTCTTAAACTTTCAAGTTCCTATGTTCTTAGGTTTCCGTTTTTTTTTTCCTGGGTTCTAAGTTTCTCAGATTTTTATATTCCCAGGTTCTAAGGTTTTCAGGTTATTCATTCTTAGGTTCTTAAATTTTCAGGTTCTTAGGCCCTCAGGTTTATAATGTGTTCTTGGATTCTAAGTTTCTCAGATTTTTATTCCCAAGTTCTAAGGTTTTCAGGTTATCATTCTTAGGATCTTCAATTTTCAGGTTCTGCAATTAAATTTCTAGGTTCTCATTCTTAGTTCTTAAACTTTCAGGTTCCTATGTTCTTAGGTTTCCGTATTTTTTTTTCCTGGGTTCTAAGTTTCTCAGATTTTTATATTCCCAGGTTCTAAGGTTTTCAGGTTATTCATTCTTAGGTTCTTAAATTTTCAGGTTCTTAGGTCCTCAGGTTTATAATGTGTTCTTGGATTCTAAGTTTCTCAGATTTTAATATTCCCTAGTTCTAAGGTTTTCAGGTTATCATTCTTAGGTTCTTCAATTTTCAGGTGCTGCAATTAAATTTCTAGGTTCTCATTCTTAGTTCTTAAACTTTCAAGTTCCTATGTTCTTAGGTTTCCGTATTTTTTTTCCTGGGTTCTAAGATTCTCAGATTTTTATATTCCCAGGTTCTAAGGTTTTCAGGTTATTCATTCCTAGGTTCTTAAATTTTCAGGTTCTTAGGTCCTCAGGTTTATAATGTGTTCTTGGATTCTAAGTTTCTCAGATTTTTATATTCCCAAGTTCTAAGGTTTTCAGGTTATCATTTTTAGGTTCTTCAATTAAATTTCTAGGTTCTCATTCTTAGTTCTTAAACTTTCAAGTTCCTATGTTCTTAGGTTTCCGTTTTTTTTTTCCTGGGTTCTAAGTTTCTCAGATTTTTATATTCCCAGGTTCTAAGGTTTTCAGGTTATTCATTCTTAGGTTCTTAAATTTTCAGGTTCTTAGGCCCTCAGGTTTATAATGTGTTCTTGGATTCTAAGTTTCTCAGATTTTTATTCCCAAGTTCTAAGGTTTTCAGGTTATCATTCTTAGGATCTTCAATTTTCAGGTTCTGCAATTAAATTTCTAGGTTCTCATTCTTAGTTCTTAAACTTTCAGGTTCCTATGTTCTTAGGTTTCCGTATTTTTTTTTCCTGGGTTCTAAGTTTCTCAGATTTTTATATTCCCAGGTTCTAAGGTTTTCAGGTTATTCATTCTTAGGTTCTTAAATTTTCAGGTTCTTAGGTCCTCAGGTTTATAATGTGTTCTTGGATTCTAAGTTTCTCAGATTTTAATATTCCCTAGTTCTAAGGTTTTCAGGTTATCATTCTTAGGTTCTTCAATTTTCAGGTTCTGCAATTAAATTTCTAGGTTCTCATTCTTAGTTCTTAAACTTTCAAGTTCCTATATTCTTAGGTTTCCGTATTTTTTTTCCTGGGTTCTAAGATTCTCAGATTTTTATATTCCCAGGTTCTAAGGTTTTCAGGTTATTCATTCTTAGGTTCTTAAATTTTCAGGTTCTTAGGTCCTCAGGTTTATAATGTGTTCTTGGATTCTAAGTTTCTCAGATTTTTATATTCCCAAGTTCTAAGGTTTTCAGGTTATCATTCTTAGGTTCTTCAATTTTCAGGTTCTGCAATTAAATTTCTAGGTTCTCATTCTTAGTTCTTAAACTTTCAAGTTCCTATGTTCTTAGGTTTCCGCATTTTTTGTTCTTTGGTTCTAAGTTTCTCAGATTTTTATATTCCTAGGTTCTAAGGTTTTCAGGTTATTCATTCTTAGGTTCTTAAATTTTCAGGTTCTTAGGTCCTCAGGTTTATAATGTGTTCTTGGATTCTAAGTTTCTCAGATTTTTATATTCCCTAGTTCTAAGGTTTTCATGTTATCATTCTTAGGTTCTTCAATTTTCAGGTTCTGCAATTAAATTTCTAGGTTCTCATTCTTAGTTCTTAAACTTTCAAGTTCCTATATTCTTAGGTTTCCGTATTTTTTTTCCTGGGTTCTAAGATTCTCAGATTTTTATATTCCCAGGTTCTAAGGTTTTCAGGTTATTCATTCTTAGGTTCTTAAATTTTCAGGTTCTTAGGTCCTCAGGTTTATAATGTGTTCTTGGATTCTAAGTTTCTCAGATTTTTATATTCCCAAGTTCTAAGGTTTTCAGGTTATCATTCTTAGGTTCTTCAATTTTCAGGCTCTGCAATTAAATTTCTAGGTTCTCATTCTTAGTTCTTAAACTTTCAAGTTCCTACGTTCTTAGGTTTCCGTATTTTTTTCCTGGGTTCTAAGTTTCTCAGATTTTTATATTCCCAGGTTCTAAGGTTTTCAGGTTATTCATTCTAAGGTTCTTAAATTTTCAGGTTCTTAGGTCCTCAGGTTATTCATTCTTAGGTTCTTAAATTTTCAGGTTCTTAGGTCCTCAGGTTTATAATGTGTTCTTGGATTCTAAGTATCTCAGATTTTTATATTCCCAAGTTGTAAGGTTTTCAGGTTATCATTCTTAGGTTCTTCAATTTTCAGGTTCTGCAATTAAATTTCTAGGTTCTCATTCTTAGTTCTTAAACTTTCAAGTTCCTATGTTCTTAGGTTTCCGTATTTTTTTTCCTGGGTTCTAAGATTCTCAGATTTTTATATTCCCAGGTTCTAAGGTTTTCAGGTTATTCATTCCTAGGTTCTTAAATTTTCAGGTTCTTAGGTCCTCAGGTTTATAATGTGTTCTTGGATTCTAAGTTTCTCAGATTTTTATATTCCCAAGTTCTAAGGTTTTCAGGTTATCATTTTTAGGTTCTTCAATTAAATTTCTAGGTTCTCATTCTTAGTTCTTAAACTTTCAAGTTCCTATGTTCTTAGGTTTCCGTATTTTTTTTCCTGGGTTCTAAGATTCTCAGATTTTTATATTCCCAGGTTCTAAGGTTTTCAGGTTATTCATTCTTAGGTTCTTAAATTTTCAGGTTCTTAGGTCCTCAGGTTTATAATGTGTTCTTGGATTCTAAGTTTCTCAGATTTTTATATTCCCTAGTTCTAAGGTTTTCAGGTTATCATTCTTAGGTTCTTCAATTTTCAGGTTCTGCAATTAAATTTCTAGGTTCTCATTCTTAGTTCTTAAACTTTCAAGTTCCTATGTTCCTAGGTTTCCGTTTTTTTTTTCCTGGGTTCTAAGATTCTCAGATTTTTATATTCCCAGGTTCTAGGGTTTTCAGATTATTCATTCTTAGGTTCTTAAATTTTCAGGTTCTTAGGTCCTCAGGTTTATAATGTGTT
The DNA here is from genome assembly GCA_963583935.1 of Diaperis boleti. Lineage (NCBI taxonomy): Eukaryota > Metazoa > Arthropoda > Insecta > Coleoptera > Tenebrionidae > Diaperis > Diaperis boleti. The sequence goes on from OY757242.1 coordinate 1,955,101, forward strand.
CTTGGATTCTAAGTTTCTCAGATTTTTATATTCCCTAGTTCTAAGGTTTTCAGGTTATCATTCTTAGGTTCTTCAATTAAATTTCTAGGTTCTCATTCTTAGTTCTTAAACTTTCAAGTTCCTATGTTCTTAGGTTTCCGTTTTTTTCCTGGGTTCTAAGTTTCTCAGATTTTTATATTCCCACGTTCTAAGGTTTTCAGGTTATTCATTCTTAGATTCTTAAATTTTCAGGTTCTTAGGTCCTCAGGTTTATAATGTGTTCTTGGATTCTAAGTTTCTCAGATTTTTATATTCCCAAGTTCTAAGGTTTTCAGGTTATCATTTTTAGGTTCTTCAATTAAATTTCTAGGTTCTCATTCTTAGTTCTTAAACTTTCAAGTTCCTATGTTCTTAGGTTTCCGTATTTTTTTTCCTGGGTTCTAAGTTTCTCAGATTTTTATATTCCCAGGTTCTAAGGTTTTCAGATTATTCATTCTTAGGTTCTTAAATTTTCAGGTTCTTAAGTCCTCAGGTTTATAATGTGTTCTTGGATTCCAAGTTTCTCAAATTTTTATATTCCCAAGTTCTAAGGTTTTTAAGTTATCATTCTTAGGTTCTTCAATTTTCAGGTTCTGCAATTAAATTTCTAGGTTCTCATTCTTAGTTCTTAAACTTTCAAGTTCCTATGTTCTTAGGTTTCCGTATTTTTTTCCTGGGTTCTAAGTTTCTCAGATTTTTATATTCCCAGGTTCTAAGGTTTTCAGATTATTCATTCTTAGGTTCTTAAATTTTCAGGTTCTTAGGTCCTCAGGTTTATAATGTGTTCTTGGATTCCAAGTTTCTCAGATTTTTATATTTCCAAGTTCTAAGGTTTTCAGGTTATCATTCTTAGGTTCTTCAATTTTCAGGTTCTGCAATTAAATTTCTAGGTTCTCATTCTTAGTTCTTAAACTTTCAAGTTTCTATGTTCTTAGGTTTCCGTATTTTTTTCCTGGGTTCTAAGATTCTCAGATTTTTATATTCGCAGGTTCTAAGGTTTTCAGGTTATTCATTCTTAGGTTCTTAAATTTTCAGGTTCTTAGGTCCTCAGGTTTATAATGTGTTCTTGGATTCTAAGTTTCTCAGATTTTTATATTCCCTAGTTCTAAGGTTTTCAGGTTATCATTCTTAGGTTCTTCAATTTTCAGGTTCTGCAATTAAATTTCTAGGTTCTCATTCTTAGTTCTTAAACTTTCAAGTTCCTATGTTCTTAGGTTTCCGTATTTTCTTTCCTGGGTTCTAAGATTCTCAGATTTTTATATTCCCAGGTTCTAGGGTTTTCAGATTATTCATTCTTAGGTTCTTAAATTTTCAGGTTCTTAGGTCCTCAGGTTTATAATGTGTTCTTGGATTCTAAGTATCTCAGATTTTTATATTCCCAAGTTGTAAGGTTTTCAGGTTATCATTCTTAGGTTCTTCAATTTTCAGGTTCTGCAATTAAATTTCTAGGTTCTCATTCTTAGTTCTTAAACTTAGTTCCTATGTTCTTAGGTTTCCGTATTTTTTTTCCTGGGTTCTAAGATTCTCAGATTTTTATATTCCCAGGTTCTAAGGTTTTCAGGTTATTCATTCTTAGGTTCTTAAATTTTCAGGTTCTTAGGTCCTCAGATTTATAATGTGTTCTTGGATTCTAAGTTTCTCAGATTTTTATATTCCCAAGTTCTAAGGTTTTCAGGTTATCATATTTAGGTTCTTCAATTTTCAGGTTCTGCAATTAAATTTCTAGGTTCTCATTCTTAGTTCTTAAACTTTCAAGTTCCTATGTTCTTAGGTTTCCGTATTTTTTTTCCTGGGTTCTAAGATTCTCAGATTTTTATATTCCCAGGTTCTAGGGTTTTCAGATTATTCATTCTTAGGTTCTTAAATTTTCAGGTTCTTAGGTCCTCAGGTTTATAATGTGTTCTTGGATTCTAAGTATCTTAGATTTTTATATTCCCAAGTTGTAAGGTTTTCAGGTTATCATTCTTAGGTTCTTCAATTTTCAGGTTCTGCAATTAAATTTCTAGGTTCACATTCTTAGTTCTTAAACTTAGTTCCTATGTTCTTAGGTTTCCGTATTTTTTTTCCTGGGTTCTAAGATTCTCAGATTTTTATATTCCCAGGTTCTAAGGTTTTCAGGTTATTCATTCTTAGGTTCTTAAATTTTCAGGTTCTTAGGTCCCCAGGTTTATAATGTGTTCTTGGATTCTAAGTATCTCAGATTTTTATATTCCCAAGTTCTAAGGTTTTCAGGTTATGATTCTTAGGTTCTTCAATTTTCAGGTTCTGCAATTAAATTTCTAGGTTCTCATTCTTAGTTCTTAAACTTTCAAGTTCCTATGTTCTTAGGTTTCCGTTTTTTTTTCCTGGGTTCTAAGTTTCTCAGATTTTTATATTCCCAGGTTCTAAGGTTTTCAGGTTATCATTCTTAGGTTCTTCAATTTTCAGGTTCTGCAATTAAATTTCTAGGTTCTCATTCTTGGTTCTTAAATTTTCAGGTTCTTAGGTCCTCAGGTTTATAATGTGTTCTTGGATTCTAAGTTTCTCAGATTGTTATATTCCCAAGTTCTAAGGTTTTCAGGTTATCATTCTTAGGTTCTTCAATTTTCAGGTTCTGCAATTAAATTTCTAGGTTCTCATTTTTAGTTCTTAAACTTTCAGGTTCCTATGTTCTTAGGTTTCCGTATTTTTTGTTCTTTGGTTCTCAGGTTTTTATATACCTAGGTTCTCAGGTTTTGAGGTTCTTAGGTCGTTAAGTTTTCAGGTTCTCATTCTTAGGTTCTTGAGTTATCAGCTTCCTATGTTCTTAGGTTATTACGCTTCCGTATTTTTTTTATTTTTTGGTTTTCAGGTTCTTAGTCCTTTAGTCTTCAGGTTCTCATTCTTTTGTTCTTAAATTTTCAGGTTCTTATGTTCATAATTCTCAGGTTCTAAGGTTTATAGGTTCTTAGGTCCTTTAGTTTTCAGGTTCTCATTCTTAGTTCTTAAACTTCCAGGTTCTGATGTTCTTAGGTTTCCGTATTTTTTGTTGTTTGGTTCTCAGGTTTTTTTATATTCCTAGATTTTTAGGTTTTCAGGTTCTTAGGTCCTTAGGATTTCAGGTTCTCATTCTTAGGTTCGAAGAAACGAAATTTGGATACAATATGAAAATGGTTGTCATTCCGAACCAGTTTGTCAACCAGTCAGTCAAAAATGTAAATTTGAGTATATGTATATATATTTTGGTATAAATATCTTTTGCTGGATACAATATGAAAATGATTGTCATTCCGAACCAACTTGTCAACCATTTAGTCAAAAATGCAAATTTCAGTACAATATATTTTGGTATAAATCTCAATTTAGTTTTTTTTTTAGTCAGGCAAAAATGCGCCCTGTCCACTGTACTACTCAACTGACTTTGTTTAGCTAATATTGGAAATATATTTTAAAACGTAATTTCAGAAGTGGGATGAACACTGATGAGTTGAAACAAAAAAGAAAATACACACAACAGACAATAAAACAAACAAAAAAAAAGAGGGTAAAATGAGACAACTAAAAGGATAGGTAGTAAGAGAAGACTATAAAAAGACGAATGAAAGAGAGCCAATAAGAAAGCATGAATTACTCAATTTCAGAATTCCTTATCCCGTGATCTCTCAATTTAAGTATTGCGTTCTCGGACCATCATAGAAAAAAAAATGTATGCAACACAGAAATAATGAATCAAATTGATTGTTTCATTAGAGTTTTTTATCTAGTAGGCTGGTAAGCCACAAATGCGCGTCGTTGTTTGGCTAAACTTAGAAATATATCTTACAACATATTGATGAGTCACTTTGCGCAAAAGACAAAAAAGAAAATACAGATACAACAGACAATAAAACAAACAAAAAAAGAGATAGTAAAATGACACAACTCAAACTTTCAGGTCGTTAGAATTTCTCATTTTCAGGTTGTAGGTTTGTCAAATTTTCAGACTGTTAGATTCTCAGATTTCGAGGTTGTCAGATTCTCAGACGTTTAATTCCTAAGCTTTTCAGGAGGTTCTTAAGTTCTCAAGATTTCAAATTTCTATATTGTGAATCTTAAGATACCAGATTTTCAGGTTGTTGGGTTCTTAGGACCTAAAATTTTCCAGTTGTTAGTTTCTCAATATCACATTTTCAGGTTGTTTGGTTGTCAGGATCTCAAACTTTCAGGTCGTTAGAATCTCTCATTTTCAGGGTGTTGGGTTGTCAAATTTTCAGATTGTTAGATTCTCAGACATTTAATTCCTAAACTTTTCAGGAGGTTCTTGAGTTCTCAAGATTTCTAATTTTTATATTGTGAATATTAAGATACCAGATTTTCAGGTTGTTGGGTTCTCAGGACCTAAAATTTTCAGCTTATTGGGTTCTCAGAATCACAAATTTTCATCTTGTTGGGCTCTAAGGATCTAAAATTTTCGAGTGGTTAGTTTCTCAATCTCACATTTTCAGGTTGTTTGGTTGTCAGGATCTCAAACTTTCAGGTTGTTAGAATCTCTCATTTTCAGGTTGTAGGGTTGTCAAATTTTCAGATTATTAGATTCTCAGATTTCGAGGTTGTCAGATTCTAAGCTTCTCAGGAGGTTTTTAAGTTCTCAAGATTTCGAATTTTTATATAGTGAATCTTAAGATACCAGATTTTCAAGTTGTTGAGTTCTCGGGATCTCAAATTTTCAGTGAATTGGCTTCTCAGAATCACAAATTTTCAGGTTGTTGGGCTCTCAGGATCGAAAATTTGCCAGTGGTTAGTTTCTCAATCTCACATTTTTCAGTTTTTCAGGATGTTAGTTTAATCGCACATCTCACATCTTGAGGTTGTTATATTCTCAGAAGCACAGTTTTTTTTTTTCAATTTTATACATTTTTGGACCTTAGAAACTCATCATCGAGGTCCATTTTTCAATATGCTTTGGTTTAGGTTCCAGGTTGCAAATTTGGAAACCTGAAAAGCCGACAACTTGCAGCAAATGGCCCTATGGGTACAAATAAAGTTGCAAGCGCTTTAATTAAAGGGTTTTCGACAATCTACAAGACGCTAGGAACACATCCCAAAACACTTTCGGGGGCCAAAACCTCTTTGTCCGCAGCAATCCGCTTTTATCGCCCGATAAGCACCTGCCATTCCTTCGGAACGTCCAATAAAAGCCGTTTCGCTTTCAGGTCGGCCATAAACGTCCAGCGATTTAATTCTAAATGAAATAAAGAAAAGGGAGTCCGGATCGGCGGACTGGTTTATTTTTAATTTGTCCGTGGGTCTCATTAAGCGTCCGGTAGCTTCATTTCTTAATTAACATCTCTTGCGTGTTATCGCTGAGAGTGATGTCGGTCGGCCGTCTTTATGTACCACTCCGATAGCCTCTTTTAGTGGACGCATTCTGTACAGTGTGTAGGTCTACCTGTTTTATTATATCTCTCAATAGACACGCACACCTCTTATATCTTCCACTCGGACCAGGGACGTGCACGAAAACGACGAGGACGGTGTTTCAACAGCACGGCGCTACGGCCCCTACGGACGGCCTTAAACACTCGCCGGCACGCCACTCATCTGGTACTAACCTTCCACATGAGCAGCTCTAATTACCTCTTTTACTGCATAATCGCTAATTACCACTACTTACAGATGCCGGTACAAATTGGAAATTTCGAATTCCTGCGGATTATTATCGGAGCTCGCAGTCGTTCGCCCCTTTTTACGACTCGAAAAGGGCGATAATTGCGGAATGATGTGTGCAAATATCCGGAAGAGCCCGCATCTTTCCTTATCGCCGTAATCAGAGTTTTTGCCGAGATCGTCGAGATAAGGTCTCGGACGCTTTGTTGTCTCAAGAGTGACGTCGATGATGGTAAAAATCAGGACGGGGATAAATCTTGATGTTAACACCTGTTTCGTCTTACCGGAGGTGTACCGTCGCTCGAAAATAACTCGAAACCATCTGTCGCCGTTAATTAGAGCCGGGGAAGAATATTTGTTTTTTGTCGGGAGCCGGCAGGGCTCGGTTCGAGTTGATTGTAATTTACACCTATGGGGTAATTTTTTTGTCGTCGAATCGCACCGGTGTCCCCCACGAGCCGCCACTGCCCGACCCGATCCCGCTAGAATCTCGTTCCGATATAATCACCGCATGAGAAATTGTTTGATAAACTCGGCGTGTAATTTTTGTTTACTTTTTAATTAGGGGGCAATGAAGCAGCAGCAGCGGCGGCGGGGAGAGGGGGCGACGGCGCCCCTGCACCAAAGACACCGCCGTCTTCGATTACCGGCTATGACGGTGCACATTATCGGCCATCTTGCACTACATGTGACGCGGCGTTGAGATTGGAAATGAGTACCCGATGGGTAGAAAAACGGCGGTACCGAAATGGTTTATGGTACCGTCCGGTGGTGGTGATGGATCTGTGACGACGGTGGTCCTACATTTGAATATAATGTAACGTCGGCTGATGGAACGGGTTTTTCTGAATGCGGCCGAGGTACTTCTTGCGATATGGTGATTTGAATAAAAATACACCACAAAGTAAAATAGTTGTTTTATGATTCCTCTGCATTCATTTAAGTTAAACTTCTTTTCGGTTTTTGGCACGGTTTAAGCCTAATTCGCGTCCGACACGAAATAAACCATTTGAGATCATACCCGCATCCTTAGGAATTAATCGTCTAAGAATCTGAGAATCTAACAATCTGAAAATTTAACAACCCTACAACCTGAAAATGAGAGATTCTAACGACCTGAAAGTTTGAGATCCTGACAACCAAACAACCTGGAAATGTGAGATTGAGAAACCAATAAGTGGAAAATTTTAGATGCTGAGAGCCCAACAACCAGAAAATTTGTAATTCTGAGAACCCAATAAGCTGAAAATTTTAGGTCCTGGGACCTTCAGAACCTAAGAACCTGAAGACCTGAGATTCACAAATTAAAAATTTAACATTTTGAAAACCTGAGAATCAGGAAACTTGATATTCTGAAGATCTAACAACCTGAGAACCAAAAATCTGGAAATGCGGAATCATGAGAACCCAATAAGAACCTACTGGAAACCTTAGGAACTAAACCTCTGAGAATGTGACCACATCGAAATTTGAAAATTTAAAAGTCGGAAAATTTGACAACCCAACAACCTGAAAAATGGGAGATTCTAGCGGGCTTAAAATTTAAAATCCTGACAGTCTAACAACCTGAAAATGAATATTGAGAACCCCATAACCTGAAAATTTTAGATGAAGAGAACCTTAAGAACCTGAAAGCCTAAAAGAAATAAGCCTGAAAATCTGGAATCCTGAGAATCTAACAAGCTGAAAATTTGAGAAACCTAAGCAGTCTGGGAAAAGCCTAAAAGCTAAGTCTTAAGAATCTCAAACTCTGAGATGTTGAGAATCTAACAATACTAAACAAACTGAAAACCCAAGAATTAACAGCTTGAGAATTTATAAACCTGAAAATCTCAAAGTTGAGAACCTCAAACCCTGAGGACCAGAAAGTTATTCAACATTTAAAAGGTGAAAGCCGTTGAAAAAAGGCAATCTTAAGAACCAATAATTCGCAATTTGAGAACTTGGGAACCTAAGAACCTGAAGACCTGAAAACCTGAGATTCACAATTAAAAAAGTTGAGATCTTGAGAACCTAAGAACCTGAAAACTTCAGATTCTGAGAATCTAACAACCTGAAAGTTTGGAATCCTAAGAACCAACAATCTGAAAATGAAAATCTGTGATCCTGAGAGTTTAACAACCTGAAAATTTGAGAAACCGAAAGCTTTGGCTTCTTGATTCTGAGAACCTCAAAATTAAAATTCTGAAAAAAACATTTGACAACTTCAACCAGCAACCTGAAAATCTGTAATCCAAAGAGCGAACAATTTGAAAATTTGAGATCTTGAAAAACAACCTGAAAGGCAATCTTAAGAACTAATAATTTGAAAATTTGAAAACTTGCGAAACTAAAAACCTGAGATTCACAATTTAAAAATTTGAGATCTTGAGAACCTAAGAACCTGAAAACTTGAGATTCTGAGAATCTAACAACCTGAAAGTTTGGAATCCTAAGAACCAACAATCTAAAAATGAAAGTCTGTGATTCTGAAAGTTTAACAACCTGAAAATTTGAGAAACCGAAAGCTTTCGCTTCTTGATTCTGAGGACCTCAAAATTGAAATTCTGAAACAACATTTGAGAACTTCAACCAGCAACCTGAAAATCTGTAATCCAAAGAGCGAACAATTTGAAAATTTAAGATCTTGAAAAACAACCTGAAAGGCAATCTTAAGAATAAATAATTTGAAAATTTGAAAATTTGCGAACCTAAGAACCTGAGATTCACAATTTAAAAATTTGAGATATTGAGAACTTAAGAACCTGAAAACTTCAGATTCTGAGAATCTAACAACCTGAAAGTTTGGAATCCTAAGAACCAACAATCTGAAAATGAAGATCTGTGATTCTGAGAGTATAACAACCTGAAAACTTGAGAAACCGAAAGCTTTGGGTTCTTGATTGCGAGGACCTCAAAATTGAAATTCTGAAAAAAACATTTGACAACTTCAACCAGCAACCTGAAAATCTGTAATCCAAAGAGCGAACAATTTGAAAATTTGAGATCTTGAAAAACAACCTGAAAGGCAATCTTAAGAACTAATAATTTGAAAATTTGAGAACTTGCGAAACTAAAAACCTGAGATTCACAATTTAAAAATTTGAGATCTTGAGAACCTAAGAACCTGAAAACTTGAGGTTCTGAGAATCTAACAACCTGAAAGTTTGGAATCCTAAGAACCAACAATCTAAAAATGAAAGTCTGTGATTCTGAAAGTTTAACAACCTGAAAATTTGAGAAACCGAAAGCTTTCGCTTCTTGATTCTGAGGACCTCAAAATTGAAATTCTGAAACAACATTTGAGAACTTCAACCAGCAACCTGAAAATCTGTAATCCAAAGAGCGAACAATTCGAAAATTTGAGATCTTGAAAAACAACCTGAAAGGCAATCTTAAGAACTAATAATTTGAAAATTTGAAAACTTGCGAAACTAAAAACCTGAGATTCACAATTTAAAAATTTGAGATCTTGAGAACCTAAGAACCTGAAAACTTGAGATTCTGAGAATCTAACAACCTGAAAGTTTGGAATCCTAAGAACCAACAATCTGAAAATGAAAATCTGTGATTCTGAGAGTATAACAACCTGAAAACTTGAGAAACCGAAAGCTTTGGGTTCTTGATTGCGAGGACCTCAAAATTGAAATTCTTAAAAAAACATTTGACAACTTCAACCAGCAACCTGAAAATCTGTAATCCAAAGAGCGAACAATTTGAAAATTTGAGATCTTGAAAAACAACCTGAAAGGCAATCTTAAGAATAAATAATTTGAAAATTTGAAAATTTGCGAACCTAAGAACCTGAGATTCACAATTTAAAAATTTGAGATCTTGAGAACTTAAGAACCTGAAAACTTCAGATTCTGAAAATCTAACAACCTGAAAGTTTGGAATTCTAAGAACCAACAATCTGAAAATGAAAATCTGTGATTCTGAGAGTATAAAACCTGAAAACTTGAGAAACCAAAAGCTTTGGGTTCTTGATTCTGAGAACCTCAAAATTAAAATTCTAAAAAAAACATTTGACAACTTCAACCAGCAACCTGAAAATCTGTAATCCAAAGAGCGAACAATTTGAAAATTTGAGATCTTGAAAAACAACCTAAAAGGCAATCTTAAGAACCAATAATTTGAAAATTTGAAAACTTGCGAACCTAAGAACCTGAGATTCACAATTTAAAAATTTGAGATCTTGAGAACCTAAGAACCTGAAAATTTGAGATTCTGAGAATCTAACAAACCGAAAGTTTGGAATCCTAAGAACCAACAATCTGAAAATGAAAATCTGTGATCCTGAGAGTTTAACAACCTGAAAATTTGAGAAACCGAAAGCTTTCGCTTCTTGATTCTGAGGACCTCAAAATTGAAATTCTGAAACAACATTTGAGAACTTCAACCAGCAACCTGAAAATCTGTAATCCAAAAAGCGAACAATTCGAAAATTTGAGATCTTGAAAAACAACCTGAAAGGCAATCTTAAGAACCAATAATTTGAAAATTTAAAAACTTGCGAATCTAAGAACCTGAAGACCTGAGAACCTGAGATTCACAATTTAAAAATTTGAGATTTTGAGAACATAAGAACCTGAAAACTTGAGATTCTGAGAATCTAACAACCTGAAAGTTTGGAATCCCAAGAACCAACAATCTGAAAATGAAAGTCTGTGATTCTGAAAGTTTAACAACCTGAAAATTTGAGAAACCGAAAGCTTTCGCTTCTTGATTCTGAGGACCTCAAAATTGAAATTCTGAAACAACATTTGAGAACTTCAACCAGCAACCTGAAAATCTGTAATCCAAAGAGCGAACAATTCGAAAATTTGAGATCTTGAAAAACAACCTGAAAGGCAATCTTAAGAACTAATAATTTGAAAATTTGAAAACTTGCGAATCTAAAAACCTGAGATTCACAATTTAAAAATTTGAGATCTTGAGAACCTAAGAACCTGAAAACTTGAGATTCCGAGAATCTAACAACCTGAAAGTTTGGAATCCTAAGAACCAACAATCTGAAAATGAAGATCTGTGATTCTGAGAGTATAACAACCTGAAAACTTGAGAAACCGAAAGCTTTGGGTTCTTGATTGCGAGGACCTCAAAATTGAAATTCTGAAAAAAACATTTGACAACTTCAACTAGCAACCTGAAAATCTGTAATCCAAAGAGCGAACAATTTGAAAATTTAAGATCTTGAAAAACAACCTGAAAGGCAATCTTAAGAATAAATAATTTGAAAATTTGAAAATTTGCGAACCTAAGAACCTGAGATTCACAATTTAAAAATTTGAGATCTTGAAAACCTAAGAACCTGAAAACTTGAGATTCTGAGAATCTAACAACCTGAAAGTTTGGAATCCTAAGAACCAACAATCTGAAAATGAAAATCTGTGATTCTGAGAGTATAAAACCTGAAAACTTGAGAAACCAAAAGCTTTGGGTTCTTGATTCTGAGAACCTCAAAATTAAAATTCTGAAAAAAAAATTTGACAACTTCAACCAGCAACCTGAAAATCTGTAATCCAAAGAGCGAACAATTTGAAAATTTGAGATCTTGAAAAACAACCTGAAAGGCAATCTTAAGAACCAATAATTTGAAAATTTGAAAACTTGCGAACCTAAGAACCTGAGATTCACAATTTAAAAATTTGAGATCTTGAGAACCTAAGAACCTGAAAACTTGAGATTCTGAGAATCTAACAAACCGAAAGTTTGGAGTCCTAAGAACCAACAATCTGAAAATGAAAATCTGTGATTCTGAGATTATAACAACCTGAAAATTTGAGAAACCGAAAGCTTTGGCTTCTTGATTCTGAGAACCTCAAAATTAAAATTCTGAAAAAAACATTTGACAACTTCAACCAGCAACCTGAAAATCTGTAATCCAAAGAGCGAACAATTGGAAAATTTAAGATCTTGAAAAACAACCTGAAAGGCAATCTTAAGAACAAATTATTTGAAAATTTGAAAACTTGCGAACCTAAGAACCTGAGATTCACAATTTAAAAATTTGAGATCTTGAGAACCTAAAGACCTGAAAACTTGAGATTCTGAAAATCTAACAACCTGAAAGTTTGGAATTCTAAGAACCAACAATCTAAAAATGAAGATCTGTGATTCTGAGAGTATAACAACCTGACAATTTGAGAAACCGAAAGCTTTGGCTTCTTGATTCTGAGAACCTCAAAATTAAAATTCTGAAAAAAACATTTGACAACTTCAACCAGCAACCTGAAAATCTGTAATCCAAAGAGCGAACAATTTGAAAATTTGAGATCTTGAAAAACAACCTGAAAGGCAATCTTAAGAACCAGTAATTTGAAAATTTGAAAATTTGCGAACCTAAAAACCTGAGATTCACAATTTAAAAATTTGAGATCTTGAGAACCTAAGAACCTGAAAACTTGAGATTCTGAGAATCTAACAACCTGAAAGTTTGGAATTCTAAGAACCAACAATCTGAAAATGAAGATCTGTGATTCTGAGAGTATAACAACCTGAAAACTTGAGAAACCGAAAGCTTTGGGTTCTTGATTGCGAGGACCTCAAAATTGAAATTCTGATAAAAACATTTGACAACTTCAACCAGCAACCTGAAAATCTGTAATCCAAAGAGCGAACAATTTGAAAATTTAAGATCTTGAAAAACAACCTGAAAGGCAATCTTAAGAATAAATAATTTGAAAATTTGAAAATTTGCGAACCTAAGAACCTGAGATTCACAATTTAAAAATTTGAGATATTGAGAACTTAAGAACCTGAAAACTTCAGATTCTGAGAATCTAACAACCTGAAAGTTTGGAATCCCAAGAACCAACAATCTGAAAATGAAAGTCTGTGATTCTGAAAGTTTAACAACCTGAAAATTTGAGAAACCGAAAGCTTTCGCTTCTTGATTCTGAGGACCTCAAAATTGAAATTCTGAAAAAAACATTTGAGAACTTCAACCAGCAACCTGAAAATCTGTAATTCAAAGAGCGAACAATTTGAAAATTTGAGATCTTGAAAAACAACCTGAAAGGCAATCTTAAGAACAAATTATTTGAAAATTTGAAAACTTGCAAACCTAAGAACCTGAGATTCACAATTTAAAAATTTGAGATCTTGAGAACCTAAGAACCTGAAAACTTGAGATTCTGAGAATCTAACAAACCGAAAGTTTGGAGTCCTAAGAACCAACAATCTGAAAATGAAAATCTGTGATTCTGAGATTATAACAACCTGAAAATTTGAGAAACCGAAAGCTTTGGCTTCTTGATTCTGAGAACCTCAAAATTAAAATTCTGAAAAAAACATTTGACAACTTCAACCAGCAACCTGAAAATCTGTAATCCAAAGAGCGAACAATTTGAAAATTTGAGATCTTGAAAAACAACCTGAAAGGCAATCTTAAGAACCAATTATTTGAAAATTTGAAAACTTGCGAACCTAAAAACCTGAGATTCCCAATTTAAAAAGTTGAGATCTTGAGAACCTAAGAACCTGAAAACTTGAGATTCTGAGAATCTAACAAACCGAAAGTTTGGAGTCCTAAGAACCAACAATCTGAAAATGAAAATCTGTGATCCTGAGAGTTTAAGAACCTGAAAATTTGAGAAACCGAAAGCTTTCGCTTCTTGATTCTGAGAACCTCAAAATTGAAATTCTGAAAAAAACATTAGACAACTTCAACCAGCAACCTGAAAATCGGTAATCCAAAGAGCGAACAATTTGAAAATTTGAGATCTTGAAAAACAACCTGAAAGGCAATCTTAAGAACCAGTAATTTGAAAATTTGAAAACTTGCGAACCTAAGAACCTGAGATTCACAATTTAAAAATTTGAGATCTTGAGAACCTAAGATCCTGAAAACTTGAGATTCTGAGAATCTAACAACCTGAAAGTTTGAAATTCTAAGAACCAACAATCTGAAAATGAAGATCTGTGATTCTGAGAGTATAAAACCTGAAAACTTGAGAAACCAAAAGCTTTGGGTTCTTGATTCTGAGAACCTCAAAATTAAAATTCTGAAAAAAACATTTGACAACTTCAACCAGCAACCTGAAAATCTGTAATCCAAAGAGCGAACAATTTGAAAATTTGAGATCTTGAAAAACAACCTGAAAGGCAATCTTAAGAACCAGTAATTTGAAAATTTGAATACTTGCGAACCTAAGAACCTGAGATTCACAATTTAAAAATTTGAGATCTTGAGAACCTAAGAACCTGAAAACTTCAGATTCTGAGAATCTAACAACCTGAAAGTTTGGAATCCTAAGAACCAACAATCTGAAAATGAAAATCTGTGATCCTGAGAGTTTAAGAACCTGAAAATTTGAGAAACCGAAAGCTTTCGCTTCTTGATTCTGAGAACCTCAAAATTGAAATTCTGAAAAAAACATTTGACAACTTCAACCAGCAACCTGAAAATCTGTAATCCAAAGAGCGAACAATTTGAAAATTTGAGATCTTGAAAAACAACCTGAAAGGCAATCTTAAGAACCAATAATTTGAAAATTTAAAAACTTGCGAACCCAAAAACCTGAAGACCTGAGAACCTGAGATTCACAATTTAAAAATTTGAGATCTTGAGAACATAAGAATCTTAAAACTTGAGATTCTGGGAGGTTATGTTTGTGTTATCTGTCATTGGTTGACAACCAAATCACAGGCTTATTGTTAAGAATTATTATTATTATTTTTTGATTAGATCCGATCTAACCCTTAGTGACTTCTGTTTCGGTCTTACTCGACCTCATCATTACGGTGTATCCGACTAGGACGACCAAACATCGACACGGCACCTCGGCCGAATAACCCCGTACCGTCCGCAAAAAGCCCGTCGAGTCGGTCCGCCATAAAGACATTCTCGAGCGTCATTTCTGCTGCCACCAAACGAATCGCTCTATCCGTTTTAATTCGTGAAAAATCCTGCGATCCTCCACTTAGTTGATGACGACCGGTCGCCGATAAATTAGCGCGCATATTTGCGATTTGGCCGAAACCGGCCGATTAATCTGCGACATACCGCGCGCCGATCAGCGCCCGGTGAATTATGCGAAACGATCGCGGACCGACGTCGTAATTATTGCGCGGAGACTGCTCTTTTTTCGAGAGCGGGAATGTTCCCCCCGCGCGTCCCGGACGGATATTACAATAAAATATAATGTAGCCGTCCGACGCGGGCTTGTTTGCCCATGAAATATTATCTCAAATTGAATCGGTCGATCTGTTAGTTACCGCGTACACCGGTAGAAACGCGTTGTAGTTCTTTTGTGTACCGTTTTGTTATCTCGGACATATGATCTACCAGGAGTTCCCACACTCCGCACTTCGATTGCGAAAGACGCCGAGGATTAAATTCCGTAAAAATGTTACTAAATTTTGAGGGATTAAACCTTCACGCTTGATTGCGCTGCTTAATTAAGACCCGATGGCTTATCGCGGCTAATTTGAATAACGCCCGCCGGAGGTACGAGACGCCCGCGTTCGAAAATTAACACGAATCGTTGGCTCGATGTTGGGGCACTTTCTAAATTTTTCTAATTTCGTTGTCATCGAATTTCGACATTTAGTTCTCTCTTTGGTTTACAATTTTTGTGTGTGTGTGGGTGCTGCTGAGGCTTAGGACCTTTTCAGCCACTGGAAGGACACATCGTGGCGCCATCTCTTTGGTAGCATCTGAAACGTACCACGAGAAATAGGGTGGAACTCCTAGTAGGTCCAACAGCTATTCCTCGGGCAAATACCCCGACAGAGGCTCAATTACAAAGCCACACCTATAGGTCTGATGCACCTTCGGTACCTTCGGTACCGTCACCGTCGGTCTTACTTGGAGCTCATCAGTATTACGTATAGTGACGTTGGATGAATTTATGAAACGGAAAGTTTGCACTTCACAATTTCACTTTTGCATAATGACACAAGTACACATTCATAGTTTCACAATTTCAAAAAAACAGATTGACAAATTTTCGATTTCACAATTTCATAATTTCAGTGTGAAAAAATACATAATCTCCGAATTAACAGTTTCAGATGATTTAAATTTGACAAATTCACATTTTTAGTTTCACAAATTCACTGTTCACAATTTCATAAATTTAATTTGAGAAATCAGAAATTTGATTATCACTTCACAGTTCTATAATATCACATTTGCAGAAATTCACAATTTTTCACAATTTCACAAGTTCACACATTCATATCACAATTTCAATTTTGCTTTCATAATTTGAAATTTCAAAATTTCCCAGTTTCACAATTTCATCATTTCAAGGAGCGAATGGCGCCATCGGAAACTGGGAAACCCATGGAAATCCAGGGATTGAACTACAGATATTCCTCGGGCAAATACCCCGACAGACTGAATTACAAAGCATCGACAATTTCACAATTCCACATTTTCAGTTTCGGTTTTTAGATTAATAATTTCATAACTTCACATTTTCAGAAATTGATTTCACAATAATTATACAATTCCAGACCTTCCCATATTCACAATTTCACATTTCCAGTTACATACTTTCAGTTTAATAAATTCATATTTCACAGATTTAGAAATTCATAATAATTATGACAACCAAATAATTTCACATTTTTACAAATTCATAATTTCATAAATGTCAAATTCCACATTTAACCTAAACACGTGAGAACATGAAAACCTGACAATTTGAGAATTTGAAAAAATCAGGATACAACCTGAAAACCAGGGAATCTAAAAATGTAGACATTTGAGAATCTGAAAGCGTCAGAATCTAAAATCTGAAACTAGACTTCACAACCTGAAAACCTGACATTTTGAGAGTCTGAAAACATCAGAACCTGAAATATTAAAATGGATTTGACAACCTAAACACCTGGAAACCTAAACACGTAAAAATCTGAGAATCGGACAACTTGAAAACCTGACGTTTTGAGAATCTGAAAAAATCAGAATACAACCTGAAAACCAGGGTATCTAAAAATGTGAACATTTGAGAATCTGAAAGCATAAGAATCTAAAACCTGAAACTGGACTTGACAACCTGAAAGCCTGATATTTTGAGGGTCTGAAAACATCAGAACCTGAAAGATTAAAATGGATTTGACAACCTAAACACGTAGAAACCTAAACACGTAAAAATCTGAGAATCGGACAACCTGAAAACCTGACGTTTTGAGAATCTGAAAAGTTGAAAGTAGCCTTGATAAACTTAAAACCTGAAAACCTTAATACGAAAATCTCTGAGATCTGGAAAACTTGAAAACCTGACATTTTGAGAATCTGAAAGCATCAGAATCTGAAACCTGAAACTGGGCTTGACAACCTGAAAACCTGACATTTTAAGGGTCTGAAAACATCAGAACCTGAAAGGTTAAAATGGATTTGACAACCTGAACACCTGGAAACCTGAACACGTAAGTAGACATAGGGGCACTAACAGGGGTAATTAAGAGCTCATTAACGATGTTCTAATTACTTTAATCAGGGCACTATCGATGGTAATTAGGCACTCATTAAGACTTTCTAATTAGTTATTGATGGTAATTAAGCACTCATTAAAGACTTTCTAATTAGTCTGATAATGAATAACTGTGTAATTACTCTAATAATGATCTCTTAAACATTAGGGCACTTTCATGGTTTTCTATTTATTTTGATCAGGGTGTTTCCGATTGTATTTAATTATACGTTGAAGGTTTCTTACTTACTTATAAATTAAAAAAACTGTTAATAATAATTATATTTAATATTTAATTATCTATATTTATTTTGATCAGGACTTTTCCGATTGTATTTGTATTTGTATTACGTTGAAGGTTTCTTACTTACTTTTAAATTAAAAAAAAGGAGTGGTTAATAATAATTATATTTGATATTTTAATTAATCTAAAGAAAGTTTTACATCTTAACAATAGGGGGAAAAAAGAAAAATTGTATTTGTATTTGTATTACGTTGAACGTTTCTTACTTACTTTTAAATAAAAAAAATATAGGAGCGGTTAATAATAATTATATTTGATATTTTAATTAATCTAAACAATGTTTACATCTTAACAATAGGGAAAAAAATAGAAAAAAGATAATATTTTCAACCGTCTTCGGATACAGTTTCATCAGAATTGTACGACGACTCGTAATTATCAGCATCTACATCCAGTTCACGTAGATAGATATTCTTCAAAGTTGGAGGCAAAAAAGACTTTTCTAGTATTTTTTTATGTCAAAAAAGCTCAAATTCCGGGGTTTTCAAGCAATGCATAAATTTTTCTCAGCTCGTACTGCAGCTTTGGGGTTTTGCGACTCACCGAGTATATCCGTGATACTTCACGACTAATTTCGGCTACATTTGCTTTAACCATTTCTACTCTGAAATAGTAAAAAAGTTCATTGATTAATAAAATAAATTAAATGAGGCCCTTACTTCCAAAACCTGTTATTTCGAAAATTTATGAAAATCAAGGTGCAGAGGATTCTGATAGGGTTTACCGCACCGGTTCTATATCTAATATCAGATAAGGGCAAAAGTTGTTCTTTCTAGGCGATAAACGCATGTAAAAACACATTCAGTTCCAAAGCTCGTTCTTTCGTAGACTCTCTTCTGATGATACTGACATTTTTTCAATTTCTGACCTACACAATGTCCCGGGACGGGGTGCCCATGAGGTGTTTTTCTCTAGTAAGTTGTGTGTAGAAGAATATTTTTGGTCTAGACTGGTTTTGCTTATCTTACAACTGCAGAAAACTAAAACAGTCAAACATTTTAATCAACCTGTTTTAAATTAAGCGGTTTTTTCTTAAATTTTGAAGTTTTTTTTTCTAAGTCTATAAACTTACTGAAGGTAAAGCTGCCTAGCAACCTGAACAACCGTGGCTGTCACGGCTGATACCTCATTTCGAGTAAAATAATAATTAACAAAACAAATTGAACAACCCATCGCGGTTCAAATGAATCACAGGAAATTTTTCTTGAAATTCTTGGATTAAGTACGTGTCGATATGATACCTACGTCGCCAAGACAGTAACACTGAAATAAAAAAGTTCTTTGCTGAAGACAGCATTCCGATTTTTTTGACAACAATGAAGTTTAATAAAGTTTCATTGGTATTTTTTAGGCGTTGCTAGGCAAGTGTTTGGCTTTAAATACTAGATTGATCAAAAATATTTGGACTTAGACAAAAATTCGATCCTATTCCTTTTTTTGTAATTTTATAACAAGCAAAACCAGTCAAGACCAGAAATATTATTCTCCAAACAACTTACTAGAAAAAATCATCTCATGGGCGCAGGGACACATTGTATAATAAGTATTCTGGATTGATTTAAACAAATTAATATCGAATATCAATATCTAGCAATAATAAATAACAAGAACATAAATTTGATGTTTCATCATTTATGCAGCATGGTTTATCGATATTATGTAGTCAAAACTAGTTTTTTAAAAATTCACAGGATCAAAACTTCTTTTGCGAGTATTAAGTGACAAAACTCGTTCTTTCAAAATTGGGAAACGCTCTAGTTTTTTTTAAGTAAGTAACTTTAGTTCTCATTCTGAAAGTTTGTTCAGCAATGTCAGTTACGTAAAAAGAAAAAATAAGAAGTAAATACACCTTCAAGTTTTTTGGTAAACAGTTTTCGCGTTTTGCCAAAAATCGCTTAGAACCGAAAGAACAAGTTTTGGAATTAAGGGCCTCATAATACATGAATACATGTAAATAAATAAATAATAGACTTTGTAAAACTTACCAAGAATGAGCACTACTTGACTAAGAGATGTTTCTAAACAATTCTATCACCGATCGGAAACGCAAACACATGGAACCTGGAAAGGTTGAAGCTCTTATGTGGAAACTTTGGGGCGAAACATTTACTATATTTCAAACCAATGCAATGTAAGAAAGTGATCTCGTGCAGACCGCTGCCAAAGTTTAAAAACCGATTTATTTCTTAATTATTTGGACTCTTCCGATCGTTTTTGAATATTCCCTTACTAACTTTTAAATACATATTTTGTTAATCATCAAGCTGATCAAGCTACCTTAGTCATTAGACGAGCTTTCCCTGACGTCAGAGCTCGTGATTAGAAAATAACGATCATTTTGAAAATTTTAGTTTCATCATAAAAGCGTCATTACAAACTCAACGTTGACAAATTTGAATTGAAATTTTAAGGTACAAGATATTCCTTCCGTATTTCACACGGTCGAGAACGTACTTAAGCCTCAGCATCAAATTTTGATTTGAAGATTTTACCATTAAGCATTAGTTTTATATACATATAGAAATCTCATTATTTATTATTTTTCTCAATTTGTAAGAAAACAAAATGATGTTAATATTTTATAATATTTATTTTTATGTATACATTAGTCGACATAGATTATTATAATGTAAGCGTTACTATAAAACTAATCTAGCCACTTCGAATGTAATTAGAGTGTCTGTGTAGATACACCTGCAGTAATTACAACGGCTTCGTTTAGCGACTTAAAAAAATGTCTTTGCCTAACATTTTTGACTTATTCCGGTCGAATATGTTTACTGAACTTGCTGTTGTACATAAAGTTTTAGTTCACATACACAAACAAATTGTTTTCGAAAACGCCGAAATGACTCCGACGCGACGGCCGTAAATGTTCACAATTAATTGTCAGAAGTTACGAAGAAAAGTGGATCAGTCCCAACTCACCTCTACCTCAAGGCTCGCCTCCAGCCGCTTTAGATAACTTAAATCCTCCCACTGGGGTCTAGGGCTTTGCTGTTTTTGCTGCAGCTGGAGCTGATGGTCCGGTTGATGCTCAAGATATTTCGATTGTTCTAGTTCTAGATGCTGCTGTCGCGCCATCCTTAGTTTATGCTCGACCCAATGGCATCGAAATATATGATTTGAAAGCCTGTGGGCTAACATAATATGATGCTTGTTATAGGGGCACACCCTAATGTCCTCTAAAAACAAAAACAAAAAAAAGATTAAAAACTACATCGAAACATTATAGTTTATGTGTCACAAACCTTCCACCGGATCATAGTAGAAGTTGGCTTTTATGTCTTTCTTTTGTTTTGAACTCATTTTGTTGCGGGTATAACTTTAATGCTCAAAAGCTAAGTGATTTTATTTCTAAACAAGACAGGGGGCTTTATAAGTGACAAACATCCTAAAAGTAGTGGGTGTTACGCATCAATCGACCAATGACTTTAGGGCCGTTAGGGATTTCTTAATCGCTCAAATAATTAGCGTTCGTGTACATAAAACGGATGTGAATTTGTCAAAGGCGTGGAGATTCTTTCAAACTGACGCAAGAATGTCTGTAGAATTTATTGTTCAAAACATTCCTAAAAGAACTGATTTACAAACATGTGGCAAAAAATAAACGCGTATATAAGTATGCACAAAAGTTGGTCGAAAAAATTCTCACTTATGACTCGTACGTCGTCAGGCTCATTTCACTTTTAGGTTCTAACATTTTCTCAACATTTGAATTTCTCAATTTACAGGTTTAAAGTTTCTTAGATTATTGTTTACTCAGGTCCTGAATGTCTTAATTTCTCAGATTTTCTGAATTTGTAATTTCGCAGATTCATCGTCTCGTTTTATGTTTTCAAATTGCTCTCGAGTTTCTAACTTGTCAGTGTGTAACTTTTCGTCTCAAGTTCTTAAGTTTCAGTTTTTAGGTTCTAACTTTTCACAACATTTCAATTTCTCAATTTACAGGTTTAAAGTTTCATAGATTCTTGTATACTCGGGTCCTGAATATCTTATTTTCTCAGATTTTCTGAATTTGTAATATCGCAGATATTCAGTTCAACTTAAGAGATTCTTAAATTTGGATTTAAGAACATTCTTCTAGTTTAAGAGATTCTGCTTAATTTCGTATCTAGAAATTGTAAAATGGCGTCCGGTCGTCTGTTTAAAGTTCAGTAACAAATTTTCATTTTATTTTATTTCCTTCTGATATTACTAAGACAGCTTGAAAAGTAGTTTAAAATTGCGCAAACGAGATTTCGAGTCGATTGTGTATCGTAGTTCTGAATTTGGGTCTTCTTTCTGGTAAGCAGAAGAAGTTTGCCAATTTATCTGGCGCGTTTAAATTTAATTTAATTTCAACGACACTTGAGTCCTAAATCTCATCTACGTTTTTTGTAAACATTTTACTCTGAAAATACATAGTAAAGATAGCATATTTATATTTCATAATTTAATTAATCTAAACAAAGTTTTTACGCCTACACAATAAGGGAATACAGAAAAGAGAAAAACATAAACACCCCATGTATTTAACAATAATAATAATAATGAAGTTTATTCACGGTAACCTAGCCTTTACAAATATACAATAGAAAAAGTAATACAAGATGTAAGCGAAATAAGTAAAAGACAAACACTTTTTCTATGTATCATTTTTCGAAATCGCAATTTTTTAAATTATTTTCCCCCTTACAAATTGATGAGCCTTTTATGAAATGCTCCAATAAAGAAAAATAATAATAAAATTAATTGTATTTTCATGAGCTTGTTTGGAAACGGTTGCTTTCAAATTTTTATGACTTTTTATTATTGCAAATTAATTTGTCGCTTCTGTCAAGTGAAATCTGAAAAAACTCCTAGATTTACCAATAACGAATTCACTGATATTTTGTTAATCCACGGTGAGAACCAAGGGAATGCAGCCTTGGCTAGAAGATTTACATGGACCGATTTCCGTACCGTCGTCTTCCGAATGTTCGCACATTTGCAAATGTGCTGCCATATGTGCTGCAGCATATTCGAGAGCACTGATCACAACGGTGGACACTTTGAACAATTTTTATGATCGTTTTTCTTTCTTTTCGTTAACGCACTTCTCGTGTCAGTTTAAAAATAAATTTGAAATAAACATTTTTGGTGTTTATTGATTTATTGTTTAAAATCGACAATAATAGTCGCAACCAATGGTAACAGTTTCCTCAAAATTTAACGTTAATTTGTGTTTTCCTCACTCTGCGTAAACTAATACAAAAAACACTGTTCAATACTCGTTAGCAATATTAAAGAAGTGAATTCTGTAACTACATTACAAAATTTATTATTAAAACTATTTGTGTTTCGTAGTGCCGAATTTGTTTTGTTCTTTATAGAACTACAACTTTTTTTATGCAGTCGCTATTTTAATGCAAGGTTTTCTTTTATGCCCTTATATCAATGAAAATTCAGAAATAATATATTTTTATACTTTTAATCGCAAATTAGTAGATTTAACAGGTTTTGATTTCTAGTTTTAATATTTACTCAAAGATTTTATAGCAAATCAGCTTTGGTTCCTCTTCATAAATTAAAGCTGCATGATGAGTTTTCAATACATCATAAACAAAATTCATCTATACTCTGAAAAATAAGATGTCACAATAGTTTTCCAAATGTGTCTAATAATAACGGCTTCCAGTAGAGGGAAAGTTCTTCCAATATATATTATTCAAATTTTAAACTCTGTTACTTTAACCAATTTAATTTGAATCCTTTTAAAAATTGCATTTTATGGTTTTCATTCACATCTAATATTCATTATCGTAAAGTTATACTTATCTAGTTATCTTCCATGTTCATTTATGCGAAACATGACACACATATTCAGAAA
Organism: Diaperis boleti; assembly: GCA_963583935.1. NCBI lineage: Eukaryota > Metazoa > Arthropoda > Insecta > Coleoptera > Tenebrionidae > Diaperis > Diaperis boleti. Next base: position 1,978,283 of record OY757242.1, read on the forward strand.
AATTGGAACTTTTTTAATCGAGCAAGTAATATTTTAATTAGTATTGAAATTTTAAGACGCAATATTCCGACGCAGTAGCGTTTTCACTCGTCATCGACGAGTGAAATACGGAATATTGCGTCTTAAAATTTCAATACTAATTAAAATATTACTTGCTCGATTAAAAAAGTTCCAATTTTTCTGAATATGTGTGTCATGTTTCGCATAAATGAACATGGAAGATAACTAGATAAGTATAACTTTACGATAATGAATATTAGATGTGAATGAAAACCATAAAATGCAATTTTTAAAAGGATTCAAATTAAATTGGTTAAAGTAACAGAGTTTAAAATTTGAATAATATATATTGGAAGAACTTTCCCTCTACTGGAAGCCGTTATTATTAGACACATTTGGAAAACTATTGTGACATCTTATTTTTCAGAGTATAGATGAATTTTGTTTATGATGTATTGAAAACTCATCATGCAGCTTTAATTTATGAAGAGGAACCAAAGCTGATTTGCTATAAAATCTTTGAGTAAATATTAAAACTAGAAATCAAAACCTGTTAAATCTACTAATTTGCGATTAAAAGTATAAAAATATATTATTTCTGAATTTTCATTGATATAAGGGCATAAAAGAAAACCTTGCATTAAAATAGCGACTGCATAAAAAAAGTTGTAGTTCTATAAAGAACAAAACAAATTCGGCACTACGAAACACAAATAGTTTTAATAATAAATTTTGTAATGTAGTTACAGAATTCACTTCTTTAATATTGCTAACGAGTATTGAACAGTGTTTTTTGTATTAGTTTACGCAGAGTGAGGAAAACACAAATTAACGTTAAATTTTGAGGAAACTGTTACCATTGGTTGCGACTATTATTGTCGATTTTAAACAATAAATCAATAAACACCAAAAATGTTTATTTCAAATTTATTTTTAAACTGACACGAGAAGTGCGTTAACGAAAAGAAAGAAAAACGATCATAAAAATTGTTCAAAGTGTCCACCGTTGTGATCAGTGCTCTCGAATATGCTGCAGCACATATGGCAGCACATTTGCAAATGTGCGAACATTCGGAAGACGACGGTACGGAAATCGGTCCATGTAAATCTTCTAGCCAAGGCTGCATTCCCTTGGTTCTCACCGTGGATTAACAAAATATCAGTGAATTCGTTATTGGTAAATCTAGGAGTTTTTTCAGATTTCACTTGACAGAAGCGACAAATTAATTTGCAATAATAAAAAGTCATAAAAATTTGAAAGCAACCGTTTCCAAACAAGCTCATGAAAATACAATTAATTTTATTATTATTTTTCTTTATTGGAGCATTTCATAAAAGGCTCATCAATTTGTAAGGGGGAAAATAATTTAAAAAATTGCGATTTCGAAAAATGATACATAGAAAAAGTGTTTGTCTTTTACTTATTTCGCTTACATCTTGTATTACTTTTTCTATTGTATATTTGTAAAGGCTAGGTTACCGTGAATAAACTTCATTATTATTATTATTGTTAAATACATGGGGTGTTTATGTTTTTCTCTTTTCTGTATTCCCTTATTGTGTAGGCGTAAAAACTTTGTTTAGATTAATTAAATTATGAAATATAAATATGCTATCTTTACTATGTATTTTCAGAGTAAAATGTTTACAAAAAACGTAGATGAGATTTAGGACTCAAGTGTCGTTGAAATTAAATTAAATTTAAACGCGCCAGATAAATTGGCAAACTTCTTCTGCTTACCAGAAAGAAGACCCAAATTCAGAACTACGATACACAATCGACTCGAAATCTCGTTTGCGCAATTTTAAACTACTTTTCAAGCTGTCTTAGTAATATCAGAAGGAAATAAAATAAAATGAAAATTTGTTACTGAACTTTAAACAGACGACCGGACGCCATTTTACAATTTCTAGATACGAAATTAAGCAGAATCTCTTAAACTAGAAGAATGTTCTTAAATCCAAATTTAAGAATCTCTTAAGTTGAACTGAATATCTGCGATATTACAAATTCAGAAAATCTGAGAAAATAAGATATTCAGGACCCGAGTATACAAGAATCTATGAAACTTTAAACCTGTAAATTGAGAAATTGAAATGTTGTGAAAAGTTAGAACCTAAAAACTGAAACTTAAGAACTTGAGACGAAAAGTTACACACTGACAAGTTAGAAACTCGAGAGCAATTTGAAAACATAAAACGAGACGATGAATCTGCGAAATTACAAATTCAGAAAATCTGAGAAATTAAGACATTCAGGACCTGAGTAAACAATAATCTAAGAAACTTTAAACCTGTAAATTGAGAAATTCAAATGTTGAGAAAATGTTAGAACCTAAAAGTGAAATGAGCCTGACGACGTACGAGTCATAAGTGAGAATTTTTTCGACCAACTTTTGTGCATACTTATATACGCGTTTATTTTTTGCCACATGTTTGTAAATCAGTTCTTTTAGGAATGTTTTGAACAATAAATTCTACAGACATTCTTGCGTCAGTTTGAAAGAATCTCCACGCCTTTGACAAATTCACATCCGTTTTATGTACACGAACGCTAATTATTTGAGCGATTAAGAAATCCCTAACGGCCCTAAAGTCATTGGTCGATTGATGCGTAACACCCACTACTTTTAGGATGTTTGTCACTTATAAAGCCCCCTGTCTTGTTTAGAAATAAAATCACTTAGCTTTTGAGCATTAAAGTTATACCCGCAACAAAATGAGTTCAAAACAAAAGAAAGACATAAAAGCCAACTTCTACTATGATCCGGTGGAAGGTTTGTGACACATAAACTATAATGTTTCGATGTAGTTTTTAATCTTTTTTTTGTTTTTGTTTTTAGAGGACATTAGGGTGTGCCCCTATAACAAGCATCATATTATGTTAGCCCACAGGCTTTCAAATCATATATTTCGATGCCATTGGGTCGAGCATAAACTAAGGATGGCGCGACAGCAGCATCTAGAACTAGAACAATCGAAATATCTTGAGCATCAACCGGACCATCAGCTCCAGCTGCAGCAAAAACAGCAAAGCCCTAGACCCCAGTGGGAGGATTTAAGTTATCTAAAGCGGCTGGAGGCGAGCCTTGAGGTAGAGGTGAGTTGGGACTGATCCACTTTTCTTCGTAACTTCTGACAATTAATTGTGAACATTTACGGCCGTCGCGTCGGAGTCATTTCGGCGTTTTCGAAAACAATTTGTTTGTGTATGTGAACTAAAACTTTATGTACAACAGCAAGTTCAGTAAACATATTCGACCGGAATAAGTCAAAAATGTTAGGCAAAGACATTTTTTTAAGTCGCTAAACGAAGCCGTTGTAATTACTGCAGGTGTATCTACACAGACACTCTAATTACATTCGAAGTGGCTAGATTAGTTTTATAGTAACGCTTACATTATAATAATCTATGTCGACTAATGTATACATAAAAATAAATATTATAAAATATTAACATCATTTTGTTTTCTTACAAATTGAGAAAAATAATAAATAATGAGATTTCTATATGTATATAAAACTAATGCTTAATGGTAAAATCTTCAAATCAAAATTTGATGCTGAGGCTTAAGTACGTTCTCGACCGTGTGAAATACGGAAGGAATATCTTGTACCTTAAAATTTCAATTCAAATTTGTCAACGTTGAGTTTGTAATGACGCTTTTATGATGAAACTAAAATTTTCAAAATGATCGTTATTTTCTAATCACGAGCTCTGACGTCAGGGAAAGCTCGTCTAATGACTAAGGTAGCTTGATCAGCTTGATGATTAACAAAATATGTATTTAAAAGTTAGTAAGGGAATATTCAAAAACGATCGGAAGAGTCCAAATAATTAAGAAATAAATCGGTTTTTAAACTTTGGCAGCGGTCTGCACGAGATCACTTTCTTACATTGCATTGGTTTGAAATATAGTAAATGTTTCGCCCCAAAGTTTCCACATAAGAGCTTCAACCTTTCCAGGTTCCATGTGTTTGCGTTTCCGATCGGTGATAGAATTGTTTAGAAACATCTCTTAGTCAAGTAGTGCTCATTCTTGGTAAGTTTTACAAAGTCTATTATTTATTTATTTACATGTATTCATGTATTATGAGGCCCTTAATTCCAAAACTTGTTCTTTCGGTTCTAAGCGATTTTTGGCAAAACGCGAAAACTGTTTACCAAAAAACTTGAAGGTGTATTTACTTCTTATTTTTTCTTTTTACGTAACTGACATTGCTGAACAAACTTTCAGAATGAGAACTAAAGTTACTTACTTAAAAAAAACTAGAGCGTTTCCCAATTTTGAAAGAACGAGTTTTGTCACTTAATACTCGCAAAAGAAGTTTTGATCCTGTGAATTTTTAAAAAACTAGTTTTGACTACATAATATCGATAAACCATGCTGCATAAATGATGAAACATCAAATTTATGTTCTTGTTATTTATTATTGCTAGATATTGATATTCGATATTAATTTGTTTAAATCAATCCAGAATACTTATTATACAATGTGTCCCTGCGCCCATGAGATGATTTTTTCTAGTAAGTTGTTTGGAGAATAATATTTCTGGTCTTGACTGGTTTTGCTTGTTATAAAATTACAAAAAAAGGAATAGGATCGAATTTTTGTCTAAGTCCAAATATTTTTGATCAATCTAGTATTTAAAGCCAAACACTTGCCTAGCAACGCCTAAAAAATACCAATGAAACTTTATTAAACTTCATTGTTGTCAAAAAAATCGGAATGCTGTCTTCAGCAAAGAACTTTTTTATTTCAGTGTTACTGTCTTGGCGACGTAGGTATCATATCGACACGTACTTAATCCAAGAATTTCAAGAAAAATTTCCTGTGATTCATTTGAACCGCGATGGGTTGTTCAATTTGTTTTGTTAATTATTATTTTACTCGAAATGAGGTATCAGCCGTGACAGCCACGGTTGTTCAGGTTGCTAGGCAGCTTTACCTTCAGTAAGTTTATAGACTTAGAAAAAAAAACTTCAAAATTTAAGAAAAAACCGCTTAATTTAAAACAGGTTGATTAAAATGTTTGACTGTTTTAGTTTTCTGCAGTTGTAAGATAAGCAAAACCAGTCTAGACCAAAAATATTCTTCTACACACAACTTACTAGAGAAAAACACCTCATGGGCACCCCGTCCCGGGACATTGTGTAGGTCAGAAATTGAAAAAATGTCAGTATCATCAGAAGAGAGTCTACGAAAGAACGAGCTTTGGAACTGAATGTGTTTTTACATGCGTTTATCGCCTAGAAAGAACAACTTTTGCCCTTATCTGATATTAGATATAGAACCGGTGCGGTAAACCCTATCAGAATCCTCTGCACCTTGATTTTCATAAATTTTCGAAATAACAGGTTTTGGAAGTAAGGGCCTCATTTAATTTATTTTATTAATCAATGAACTTTTTTACTATTTCAGAGTAGAAATGGTTAAAGCAAATGTAGCCGAAATTAGTCGTGAAGTATCACGGATATACTCGGTGAGTCGCAAAACCCCAAAGCTGCAGTACGAGCTGAGAAAAATTTATGCATTGCTTGAAAACCCCGGAATTTGAGCTTTTTTGACATAAAAAAATACTAGAAAAGTCTTTTTTGCCTCCAACTTTGAAGAATATCTATCTACGTGAACTGGATGTAGATGCTGATAATTACGAGTCGTCGTACAATTCTGATGAAACTGTATCCGAAGACGGTTGAAAATATTATCTTTTTTCTATTTTTTTCCCTATTGTTAAGATGTAAACATTGTTTAGATTAATTAAAATATCAAATATAATTATTATTAACCGCTCCTATATTTTTTTTATTTAAAAGTAAGTAAGAAACGTTCAACGTAATACAAATACAAATACAATTTTTCTTTTTTCCCCCTATTGTTAAGATGTAAAACTTTCTTTAGATTAATTAAAATATCAAATATAATTATTATTAACCACTCCTTTTTTTTAATTTAAAAGTAAGTAAGAAACCTTCAACGTAATACAAATACAAATACAATCGGAAAAGTCCTGATCAAAATAAATATAGATAATTAAATATTAAATATAATTATTATTAACAGTTTTTTTAATTTATAAGTAAGTAAGAAACCTTCAACGTATAATTAAATACAATCGGAAACACCCTGATCAAAATAAATAGAAAACCATGAAAGTGCCCTAATGTTTAAGAGATCATTATTAGAGTAATTACACAGTTATTCATTATCAGACTAATTAGAAAGTCTTTAATGAGTGCTTAATTACCATCAATAACTAATTAGAAAGTCTTAATGAGTGCCTAATTACCATCGATAGTGCCCTGATTAAAGTAATTAGAACATCGTTAATGAGCTCTTAATTACCCCTGTTAGTGCCCCTATGTCTACTCACGTAAAAATCTGAGAATCGGACAACCTGAAAACCCGACGTTTTGAGAATCTGAAAAGTTGAAAGTAGCCTTGATAAACTTAAAACCTGAAAACCTTAATACGAAAATGTCTGAGATCCGGAAAACTTGAAAACCTGACATTTTGAGAATCTGAAAAAATCATGATACAACCTGAAAACCAGGGAGTCTAAAAATGTAAACATTTGAGAATCTGAAAGCATAAGAATCTAAAACCTGAAACTGGACTTGACAACCTGAAAACCTGACATTTTGGGCGTCTGAAAACATCAGAACCTGAAAGGTTACAATGGATTTGACAACCTGAAAACCTGGAAACCTGAACACGTAAAAATCTGAGAATCGGACAACCTGAAAACCTGACGTTTTGAGAATCTGAAAAAATCAGAATACAACCTGAAAACCAGGGTATCTAAAAATGTGAACATTTGAGAATCTGAAAGCATAAGAATCTAAAACCTGAAACTGGACTTGACAACCTGAAAACCTGACATTTTGGGCGTCTGAAAACATCAGAACCTGAAAGGTTAAAATGGATTTGACAACCTGAAAACCTGGAAACCTGAACACGTAAAAATCTGAGAATCGGACAACCTGAAAACCTGACGTTTTGAGAATCTGAAAAAATCAGAATACATCCTGAAAACCAGGGTATCTAAAAATGTGAACATTTGAGAATCTGAAAGCATAAGAATCTAAAACCTGAAACTGGACTTGACAACCTGAAAACCTGACATTTTGGGCGTCTGAAAACATCAGAACCTGAAAGGTTAAAATGGATTTGACAACCTGAAAACCTGGAAACCTGAACACGTAAAAATCTGAGAATCGGACAACCTGAAAACCTGACGTTTTGAGAATCTGAAAAAATCAGAATACATCCTGAAAACCAGGGTATCTAAAAATGTGAACATTTGAGAATCTGAAAGCATAAGAATCTAAAACCTGAAACTGGACTTGACAACCTGAAAAACTGACATTTTGAGGGTCTGAAAACATCAGAACCTGAAAGATTAAAATGGATTTGACAACCTAAACACCTTGAAACCTAAACACGTAAAAATCTGAGAATCGGACAACCTGAAAACCTGACGTTTTGAGAATCTGAAAAAATCAGAATACAACCTGAAAACCAGGGTATCTAAAAATGTGAACATTTGAGAATCTGAAAGCATAAGAATCTAAAACCTGAAACTGGACTTGACAACCTGAAAACCTGACATTTTGGGCGTCTGAAAACATCAGAACCTGAAAGGTTAAAATGGATTTGACAACCTGAAAACCTGGAAACCTGAACACGTAAAAATCTGAGAATCGGACAACCTGAAAACCTGACGTTTTGAGAATCTGAAAAGTTGAAAGTAGCCTTGATAAACTTAAAACCTGAAAACCGTAATACGAAAATGTCTGAGATCCGGAAAACTTGAAAACCTGACATTTTGGGAATCTGAAAAAATCAGAATACAACCTGAAAAACAGGGAATCTAAAAATGTAGACATTTGAGAATCTGAAAGCGTCAGAATCTAAAATCCGAAACTGGACTTGACAACCTAAAAGCCTGATATTTTGAGGGTCTGAAAACATCAGAACCTGAAAGATTAAAATGGATTTGACAACCTAAACACCTGGAAACCTAAACACGTAAAAATCTGAGAATCGGACAACCTGAAAACCTGACGTTTTGAGAATCTGAAAAAATCAGAATACAACCTGAAAACCAGGGTATCTAAAAATGTGAACATTTGAGAATCTGAAAGCATAAGAATCTAAAACCTGAAACTGGACTTGACAACCTGAAAGCCTGATATTTTGAGGGTCTGAAAACATCAGAACCTGAAAGATTAAAATGGATTTGACAACCTAAACACGTAGAAACCTAAACACGTAAAAATCTGAGAATCGGACAACCTGAAAACCTGACGTTTTGAGAATCTGAAAAGTTGAAAGTAGCCTTGATAAACTTAAAACCTGAAAACCTTAATACGAAAATCTCTGAGATCTGGAAAACTTGAAAACCTGACATTTTGAGAATCTGAAAGCATCAGAATCTGAAACCTGAAACTGGGCTTGACAACCTGAAAACCTGACATTTTAAGGGTCTGAAAACATCAGAACCTGAAAGGTTAAAATGGATTTGACAACCTGAACACCTGGAAACCTGAACACGTAAAAATCTGAGAATCGGACAACCTGAAAACCCGACGTTTTGAGAATCTGAAAAGTTGAAAGTAGCCTTGATAAACTTAAAACCTGAAAACCTTAATACGAAAATGTCTGAGATCCGGAAAACTTGAAAACCTGACATTTTGAGAATCTGAAAAAATCATGATACAACCTGAAAACCAGGGAGTCTAAAAATGTAAACATTTGAGAATCTGAAAGCATAAGAATCTAAAACCTGAAACTGGACTTGACAACCTGAAAACCTGACATTTTGGGCGTCTGAAAACATCAGAACCTGAAAGGTTACAATGGATTTGACAACCTGAAAACCTGGAAACCTGAACACGTAAAAATCTGAGAATCGGACAACCTGAAAACCTGACGTTTTGAGAATCTGAAAAGTTGAAAGTAGCCTTGATAAACTTAAAACCTGAAAACCGTAATACGAAAATGTCTGAGATCCGGAAAACTTGAAAACCTGACATTTTGGGAATCTGAAAAAATCAGAATACAACCTGAAAAACAGGGAATCTAAAAATGTAGACATTTGAGAATCTGAAAGCGTCAGAATCTAAAATCCGAAACTGGACTTGACAACCTAAAAGCCTGATATTTTGAGGGTCTGAAAACATCAGAACCTGAAAGATTAAAATGGATTTGACAACCTAAACACCTGGAAACCTAAACACGTAAAAATCTGAGAATCGGACAACCTGAAAACCTGACGTTTTGAGAATCTGAAAAAATCAGAATACAACCTGAAAACCAGGGTATCTAAAAATGTGAACATTTGAGAATCTGAAAGCATAAGAATCTAAAACCTGAAACTGGACTTGACAACCTGAAAGCCTGATATTTTGAGGGTCTGAAAACATCAGAACCTGAAAGGTTAAAATGGATTTGACAACCTGAACACCTGGAAACCTGAACACGTAAAAATCTGAGAATCGGACAACCTGAAAACCCGACGTTTTGAGAATCTGAAAAGTTGAAAGTAGCCTTGATAAACTTAAAACCTGAAAACCTTAATACGAAAATCTCTGAGATCTGGAAAACTTGAAAACCTGACATTTTGAGAATCTGAAAAAATCAGAATACAACCTGAAAACCAGGGAATCTAAAAATGTTGACAATTGAGAATCTGAAAGCATCAGAATCTGAAACCTGAAACTGGGCTTGACAACCTGAAAACCTGACATTTTAAGGGTCTGAAAACATTAGAACCTAAAAGATTAAAATGGATTTGACAACCTGAACACATGGAAACCTAAACACGTAAAAATCTGAGAATCAGGCAAACTGAAAACCTGAAGTTTTGAGAATCTAAAAACATCCAAACCTGAAAAGTTGAAAGTTGCCTTGACAAACTTAAAACCTGAAAACTTTAATACGAAAATGTCTGAGATCCGGAAAACTTGAAAAAATGACATTTTGAGAAAATCAGAATACAACCTGAAAACCAGGGAATCTAAAAATGTAAACATTTGTGAATCTGAAACCATAAGAATCTAAAACCTGAAACTGGACTTGACAACCTGAAAACCTGACATTTTGGGAATCTGAAAAATTAAAATAAATTTGACAACCTGAATACCTGGAAAACTAAACACATAAAAATCTGAGAATCAGACAAAATGAAAGTCTGAAGTTTTGGGAATCTGAAAACATCCAAACTTGAAAATTTGAAAATAGCCTTGACAAACTTAAAACTTGAAAACTTTAATACGAAAATGTCTGAGATCCGGAAAACTTGAAAACCTGACATTTTGAAAATCTGAAAAAATCAGAATACAACCTGAAAACCAGGGAAACTAAAAATGTAAACATTTGAGAATCTGAAAGCATCAGAATGTAAAACCTGAAACTGGACTTGACAACCTGAAAACCTGACATTTTGGGAGTCTGAAAACATCAGAACCTTAATGATTAAAATGGATTTGACAACCTAAACACCTGGAAACCTGAACACGTAAAAATCTGAGAATCGGACAACCTGAAAACCTGAAGTTTTGAAAATCTGAAAACATCAGAACCTGAAAAGTTGAAAATAGCCTTGACAAACTTAAAATCTGAAAACCTTAATACGAAAATCTCTGAGATCCGGAAAACTTGAAAAAATGACATTTTTAGAATCTCACAAAATCAGAATACAACCTGAAAACCAGGGTGTCTAAAAATGTGAACATTTGAGAATCTGAAAGCATAAGAATCTAAAACCTGAAACTGGACTTGACAACCTGAAAACCTGATATTTTGGGAGTCTGAAAACATCAGAACCTTAAACATTAAAATAGATTTGACAAAATAAACACCTGGAAACCTAAACTCGTAAAAATCTGAGAATCGGACAACCTGAAAACCTTACGTTTTGAGAATCTGAAAAAATCAGAATCCAACCTGAAAACCAGGGAATCTAAAAATGTAGACATTTGAGAATCTGAAAGCGTCAGAATCTAAAATCTGAAACTAGACTTCACAACCTGAAAACCTGACATTTTGAGAGTCTGAAAACATCAGAACCTGAAAGGTTAAAATAGATCTGACAACCTGAACACCTGCAAACCTAAACACGTAAAAATCTGAGAATCGGACAACCTGAAAACCTGACGTTTTGAGAATCTGAAAACATCCAAAGTGGAAAGGTTTAAAGTAGCCTTGACAAACTTAAAACCTGAAAACCTTAATACGAAAATGTCTGAGATCCGGGAAACTTGAAAATCTGACATTTTGAGAATCTGAAAAATCAGAATACAACCTGAAAACCAGGGAATCTAAAAATGTAAACATTTGAGAATCTGAAAGCATCAGAATCTAAAACCTGAAACTGCATTTGAAAACCTGACATTCTGAGAGTCTTGAAAAATCAAAACCTGAAAGGTTAAAATGGATTTGACAACCTGAACACCTGAAAACCTAAACACGTAAAAATCTGAGAATCAGAAAACCTGAAAACCTGACGTTTTGAGAATCTAAAAACATCCAAACCTGCAAAGTTGAAAATAGCCTTGACAAACTTAAAACCAGAAAACCTTAATACGAAAATGTCTGAGATCCGGAAAACTTGAAAACTTGACATTTTGAGAACCTGAAAAAATCATGATACAACCTGAAAACCAGGGAGTCCAAAAATGTAAACATTTGAGAATCTGAAAGCATAAGAATCTAAAACCTGAAACTCGACTTGAAAACCTGAAAACCTGACATTTTGGGAGTCTGAAAACATCAGAACCTGAAAGCTTAAAATGGATTTGACAACCTAAACACCTGGAAACCTAAACACGTAAAAATCTGAGAATCGGACAACCTGAAAACCTGACGTTTTGAGAATCTGAAAACTTCCGAACCTGAAAAGTTGAAAATAAACTTGACAAACTTAAAACCTGAAAACCTGACATTTTGAGAATCTGAAAAAATCAGAATACAACCTGAAAACCAGGGAAACTAAAAATGTAAACATTTGAGAATCTGAAAGCATCAGAATCTAAGACCTGAAACTGGACTTGACAACCTGAAAACCTGACATTTTGGGAGTCTGAAAACATCAGAACCTGAAAGATTAAAATGAATTTGACAACCTGAACACCTGTAAACTTAAACACGTAAAAATCTGAGAATCAGACAACCTGAAAACCTGAAGTTTTTAGGATCTGAAAACATCCATAATTTCACAATTTCAGAAATTCGTTGTTTCAGTTTCAAGAATTCGATTTCACAAATCATCAATTTCATAAATTAAAAATTTTTATAATAATTGTGAAACTGAATTTGTCAAAATGTATTTTTAAAACAGAAATTGTGGAATTGTATGAAATGTGAAATTCTAAAACTAGAAATTTGTAAAAAATCTAGAATTATGAAATCACGAAATTGTGAAAGAATGATATTCTGGAACTGTCAAATTTTAATCGTGAAACGATCAAGATGTGAAACTGTAGAATTGTGAAACCGAATGTGTGCAATAATGAAATTAGGGATTTGTGAATTTGTTACACTGAATACATTCTGAAATTGTGAAACTGAAATTTTCAAATTGGTCTATTAATTGTGAAACCGAAAATTTGCCTAATTGATTTTATGAAATTGACATTCTCTCAAACTGCATTTATGAAATTGTGAAACTACCAATGAGTAACAATGTAATTGCAAAATATCAATTTATGAAAAGTGAAATTATGAAAATTTTAAAATATAAGATTCGTCAAAATGTGAAACCGAAAATTGTGAAATTATGAAATTGTAAAACTGAAATATTAATAATATCTGAAATACCAATGTGTGGAAATATAAAGTTATCAAATGTAAAACAAAAACCTGAACCTGAAAAATAATAGTATGAAATAAAAACCTGAAAACATGGTTAAAATATATACAGGGTGATTTCAAAAAATGGGACTGATGAGATGAGACTTTCATTTTCACTTTTTCACAATAAAAAAACTTTAAAACGGGTTTTGTTAAATGGTCTTTTCAGATGTATGTACCGTACTGATGAGGTGCAATAAGACCGCGACAGAAGTAATTAAAGTTACACGGTACAGGTTCCTGAAAATTTATTCTTTTCTCTTGCTCGGCGGTTTCTAGGCTTCCAGCGCGACTCGGGCACCACCGAAGCCACGAATCCTCCGCTCTGAATATTAAATATCATCAGAGAGTATCGGGAGGTTCGGTCCGAGCCGCTAGTTTATTTATCTCGGACAGCTCCTGAGAACTGGAGTGCAGATTATGCGTCTGGTGGCGTCATAAAATAGCAGAGTCCGACGTTCGAAATAAAGTAGTGTGGCCGCGGTGTTTGATTATGCAGCTGTGCCACAGCATACGTACGGTTTACATCTTACTCATCTCGGATGGAAGTCTTTACGACAATCGCGGCCTTGTCATCGATGCGTTATATGGAACCACGTGGTTCCAGCGCTCATTTTTCGTTATTTACGGCGCGCGAGGGGGCTTTTATCAGGATCAGTGCCACCGCGTCACGTCGTCCAGAAATTAAGTGGTCGTTGTTTATGGGGAGACGAAAATGCGCGTAACTCACGATCGCTAACGAGCCCGACGCATATTTCAGTCGTTTGATTTACGAGTGACGAACAAGAGCGGACCGCGGACGGGTCCCTGGGGCGCACGCCGGATCCATGGGAACGCGTAAATCGGACCCCGGTGCTGCGGTCGGGATGAGTGTCCGTCATCCGATATCTCGATCATCATCCGATACCTTCGGTCATCGATACGCATCTCGATCGCGGCCGGCGGCCGATTTTTGCGTTCCGCGGGGAAACTGTACCGGCCGGTTCGTTTCGTTCCTGTAATCTCGACGTTATCGGCCGAGCCGGAGCAGCTTGTGCTGCAAATCTTTGTTGATTTACTTGAAGCACCCGCATTGTCCAGTATGCAAATAAGGACGAGTTATTAGCAGTCTGGGAAGAGGAGATCCTAATTGATCAAAGTATAATAATAATACGGCTTATTTCTATCGAGATGGAGACAATGTGCCGTGTTGAACATCTGCAGAACTTTCTTAGGTTCTCGGGTTCTCGAACCCCCAGGTTTGAAAAAACTTTGTCGCCACCAATTTGGTTTTTGTTTCGTAAAAATCAAACAATAGATGCGAAAGACAGTCTGTTTTTTTTTGTAACCATCCTGTATATAAATCTAGATTTTTAAAATTTTCAGGTTTTAATTTTTTTAAATTTCTTAAGTTTTCAACTTCTGCGTTTTCAGATTTTCAGGTTTTGTCTTTTCTACATAATTTTTGGAATTGTCAAATTGTGAAACCGAAATTTTGTCAAACTGAATTCATGAAATTGTGAAAATATGAATTTGTGACACTGAAATTGTGGAAATATGAGTCAATTGGCGTAAATGTCAAATCGTGAAACAATGGATTTCTGAAACTAAATTATAAATTGTATGTAATTGTGAAAATGTGAAACCGAAATTTGAAATTGATGATTTGTGAAATTGAATTTATGAAATTGTGAAACTACCATATTGTGAATTTTGGATTTACGAATTTGTCAAACTGAAAAATTGTCGAATTGTGAAAGCAAAAATTTCTCACTTGTATGTGTAAACTCGTGAAATTGTGAAATTTCGTGGAACTGTTTAATTTTGTCAAACTATGAATTTGTGAAAATGGTAGAATTGTGAAACCGAAAGTGTGTGAAACTAAAAATTTGAAGCAGTAATTTTTATGTGTTAATTAAGTTAAAATATGAATTTGTTACACTGAATAAATTCTCAAATTGTGAAACTATGACTGAAAATCTAGAATAGTGGAAATGTGGAACTATCAATTTGTGAAAAGTGAAATTCTCAAACTATTCATTTGTTAAATTTCTAATTAGGAAACTGAGTATTAATTTGTGAAATTATGAAATTATTTTCAAAATATCATTTTATGAAAAGTGAAATAGAATGTGAAGTAGAATTGAATTTTAGGTTTATCAAGTTGAATTTATGAAATCGTGAAACAATAAATTTCTGAAACCCAAATAAAAACATGAAAATATGAAACGTTAAATTTTGAAACCATTAATTTGTTAGAAATTTGGAATTGTGTACCTATACTGTACTTAGTTTGTCAATCTAAGTTTATGAAATTGTGAAACTATGAATGTGTAATTAGGAAACCGTCAATTTGTGAAAAGTGAAATTATGATAAAAACAGTTTCGTCAAAATGTGATTTCTAAAATCACCGATTCGTTAAATTAAATTTATGAAATTGTGAAACTATGAATTTTTGAATTATAAATGTGATGGAAACTTATTGTTTAAAATTATTAATTTGTTGAAAATTTGGAATTAGGAAATTGTGAATCTGTTACACTGAATAAATTCTGAAATTGTGAAACTCAAATTTTCGAATTGGTCTATTGTGAAACTATGAGTGTAAAATTGTCGAACTGTATAATTCTGGAACTGTCAATTTGTGAAAAGTGAAATTATGAATTTGTGAAACTGAAATTGTGGGGAATCGGGAAGGCGAAATTCTGCAAATATTAATTTGTTGAATTTGTAATTGCAAAATATCAATTTATGACAGATGAAATTACGAAAATTTGAAAACAGGATTCGTTAAAATGTGGAATTCGAAAATTATGAATTTGTGAAATTGTGAAAGTATAAAATTGTCATAATTATTATGAATTTCTAAAACTGAAATATGAATTTATCAAACTGAAATTTGAAATTATGAAATTGTGAAAGTATGAATGTGTAAAAGTAAAAACGTTAAGCTGTAATTTTATGAATGTGTTAATTGAAATAATGCCATTGGAAAGGGGAAATTCTGAAACTCTTAAATTGTGAATTTGTTACACTGAGTAAATTCTGAAAATGTGAAACTCAAATTTTCAAATTGGTCAATTGTGAAACCGAAAATTCGTCAAATCGATTTTATGAAATTGTGAAACTATGACTGTAAAAATAATTGTGTAATTGTGAAACTATCAATCTGTGAAAAGTGAAATTCTGAAACTATTGATTTGTTAAATTTGTAATTAGGAAACTAAGCATTAATTTGTCACACTGAAATTATGAAATTGTGGAACTGAATTCTCCAAGTGTGAAATGGACAATTTTTCAAATTGCATTTATGAAATTGTGAAACTTTCAATAAGTAACACAAATTTCAAAATCTCAATTTATAAAAAGTGAAATTTAAAAATATAAGATTCATCAAAATGTGAAACCGAAAATGTGGAATTCTGAATTTGTGAAAATGTGAAATTATGAAATTGTCATGAAATTATGTAATTGGAAATGTGAAATTATGAATGTGGGAAGGTCTGGAATTGCATAATTGTGAAGTTGCAAAATAAGGAATTGTGAAATTGTGAAACTAAGAATTTGTGAAACTAAAAATGTTAAGTTTCTAAATAATGAATTGTGGAATTGTGAAACACTTGATCATAATTAAAATTATGAATTGCGAATTTCTAAAATTCCCGATTCGTTAAATCAAATTTATGAAATTGTGAAACAATTAATTTGTGAAACTAAAACAATGAAGCTGTAATTTTATGAATTTGTCGAATTGAAATTATGCCATTGCAAATGTGAAATTCTGAAACTGTTGATTTGTTGAAAATTTGAAATTAGGAAATTGTGATGTTTTCACAATGAATAAATTCTGAAATTGTGAAACTGAAATTTTCGAGATCGTCAATTGTTGTAAAACAGCAAATTTGTCAAATTGGTTTAATGAAATTGTGAAACTATGTGTAAATCTTTGGAGTTGTGTAATTGTGAAACTATGACTGTAAAAATAATTGTGTAATTTTGAAACTATCAATTTGTGAAAAGTGAAATTCTGAAAATATTGATTTGTTAAATTTGTAATTATGAAACTGAGCATTAATTTGTCACACTGAAATTATAAAATTGTGGGACTGAATTCTCCAATTGTGATTTGGATAATTTTTCAAATTGCATTTATGAAATTGTGAAACTTCCAGTGAGTAACACTAATTTGAAAATATCAATTTATGAAAAGTGAAATTTGAAAATATAAGATTCATCAAAATGTGAAACCGAAAATGTGGAATTCTGAATTTGTGATAATGTGAAATTATGAAATTGTCATAAAATGATCGTCACTGGAAATGTGAAATTATGAATGTGGGAAGGTCTGGAATTGCATAATTGTGAAACTGTGAACCTAGAATTTGTGAAACTGAAAATATGAAGTTGCAAAATTATGAATTGTGGAATTGTGAAACTAACTTCATCATAATTAAAATTATGAATTGCGAATTTCTAAAATTCCCGATTCGTTAAATTAAATTTATGAATTTGTGAAACTAAAGCAGTAAAGCTATAATTTTATGAATTTGTGAAATTGAAATTATGCCATTGGAAATGTGAAACTCTAAAACTGTTAATTTGTTGAAAATTTGGAATTAGCAAATTGTGAATAAATTCTGAAATTGTGAAACTGAAATTTTCGAATTGGTCAATTGTAAAACCGCAAATTTGTCAAATTAATTTTATGAAATTGTGAACCTGTAAATATCTGGAATTGTGTAATTGTGAAACTATCAGTTTGTGAAAAGTGAAATTCTGAAACTATTGATGTGTTAAATTTGTAATTAGGAAACTGAGCATTAATTTGTCACACTGAAATTATGAAATTGTGGGACTGAATTCTCCAATTGTGATTTGGATAATTTTTCAAATTGCATTTATGAAATTGTGAAACTTTCAATAACTAACAATAATTTCAAAATATCAATTTGTGAAAAGTGAAATTTGAAAATATAAGATTCATCAAAATGTGAAACCGAAAATGTGGAATTCTGAATTTGTGAAAATGTGAATTTATGAAATTGTCATGAAATGATGTAGCTGGAAATGTGAAATTATGTATTTGGGAAGGTCCGGAATTGCATAATTGTGAAACTGTGAACTGAAAATGCGAAGTTGCAAAATAATGAATTGTGGAATTGTGAAACTAACTTCATCATTAAAATTATGAATTGCGAATTTCTAAAATTCCCGATTCGTTAAATTAAGTTTATGAATTTGTGAAACTAAAGCAGTGAAGCTATTATGAATTTGTGAAATTAAAATTATGCCATTGGAAATGTGAAACTCTAAAACTGTTAATTTGTTGAAAATTTGGAATTAGCAAATTGTGAATAAATTCTGAAATTGTGAAACTGAAATTTTTGAATTGGTCAATTGTAAAACCGCAAATTTGTCAAATTAATTTTATGAAATTGTGAAACTGTAAATATCTGGAATTGTGTAATTGTGAAACTATCAGTTTGTGAAAAGTGAAATTTTGAAACTATTGATTTGTTAAATTTGTAATTAGGAAACTGAGCATTAATTTGTCACACTGAAATTATGACATTGTGGGACTGAATTCTCCAATTGTGATTTGGATAATTTTTCAAATTGCATTTATGAAATTGTGAAACTTCCAGTGAGTAACACTAATTTGAAAATATCAATTTGTGAAAAGTGAAATTTGAAAATATAAGATTCATCAAAATGTGAAACCGAAAATGTGGAATTCTGAATTTGTGATAATGTGAAATTATGAAATTGTCATCAAATGATCGTCACTGGAAATGTGAAATTATGAATGTGGGAAGGTTGGAATGGCATAATTGTGAAACTGTGAAACTGAAAATGTGAAGTTGCAAAATAATAAATTGTGGAATTGTGAAACTAACTTGAACATAATTAAAATTATAAATTGCGAATTTCTGAAGTTCCCGATTCGTTAAATTAAATTTATGAAATTGTGAAACAATTAATTTGTGAAACTAAAACATTGAAGCTGTAATTTTATGAATTTGTCGAATTGAAATTACGCCATTGCAAATGTGAAGTTCTGAAACTGTTGATTTGTTGAAAATTTGAAATTAGGAAATTGTGATGTTTTCACAATTAATAAATTCTGAAATTGTGAAACTGAAATTTTCGAGATCGTCAATTATTGTTGTAAAACCGCAAATTTGTCAAATTGGTTTAATGAAATTGTGAAACTATGTGTAAATCTTTGGAGTTGTGTAATTGTGAAACTAAGACTGTAAAAATAATTGTGTAATTGTGAAACTACCAATTTGTGAAAAGTGAAATTCTGAAACTATTGATTTGCTAAATTTGTAATTAGGAAACTGAGCATTAAAATTTGTCACACTGAAATTATGAAATTGTGGGACTGAATTCTCCAATTGTGATTTGGATAATTTTTCAAATTGCATTTATGAAATTGTGAAACTTTCAATAAGTAACACTAATTTCAAAATATCAATTTGTGAAAAGTGAAATTTGAAAATATAAGATTCATCAAAATGTGAAACCGAAAATGTGGAATTCTGAATTTGTGAAAATGTGAAATTATGAAATTGTCATGAAATGATGTAGCTGGAAATGTGAAATTATGTATTTGGGAAGGTTCGGAATTGCATAATTGTGAAACTGAAAATGTGAAGTTGCAAAATAATGAATTGTGGAATTGTGAAACTAACTTCATCATTAAAATTATGAATTGCGAATTTCTAAAATTCCCGATTCGTTAAATTAAGTTTATGAATTTGTGAAACTAAAGCAGTGAAGCTATAATTTTATGAATTTGTGAAATTGAAATTATGCCATTGGAAATGTGAAACTCTAAAACTTAATTTGTTGAAAATTTGGATTTAGCAAATTGTGAATAAATTCTGAAATTGTGAAACTGAAATTTTCGAATTGGTCAATTGTAAAACCGCAAATTTGTCAAATTAATTTTATGAAATTGTGAAACTGTAAATATCTGGAATTGTGTAATTGTGAAACTATCAATTTGTGAAAAGTGAAATTCTAAAACTATTGATTTGTTAAATTTGTAATTAGGAAACTGAGCATTAATTTGTCACACTGAAATTATGAAATTGTGGGACTGAATTCTCCAATTGTGATTTGGATAATTTTTCAAATTGCATTTATGAAATTGTGAAACTTTCAATAAGTAACACTAATTTCAAAATATCAATTTGTGAAAAGTGAAATTTGAAAATATAAGATTCATCAAAATGTGAAACCGAAAATGTGGAATTCTGAATTTGTGAAAATGTGAAATTATGAAATTGTCATGAAATGATGTAGCTGGAAATGTGAAATTATGTATTTGGGAAGGTCCGGAATTGCATAATTGTGAAACTGAAAATGTGAAGTTGCAAAATAATGAATTGTGGAATTGTGAAACTAACTTCATCATTAAAATTATGAATTGCGAATTTCTAAAATTCCCGATTCGTTAAATTAAGTTTATGAATTTGTGAAACTAAAGCAGTGAAGCTATAATTTTATGAATTTGTGAAATTGAAATTATGCCATTGGAAATGTGAAACTCTAAAACTGTTAATTTGTTGAAAATTTGGAATTAGCAAATTGTGAATAAATTCTGAAATTGTGAAACTGAAATTTTCGAATTGGTCAATTGTAAAACCGCAAATTTGTCAAATTAATTTTATGAAATTGTGAAACTGTAAATATCTGGAATTGTGTAATTGTGAAACTATGACTGTAAAAATAATTGTGTAATTGTAAAACTATCAATTTGTGAAAAGTGAAATTCTGAAACTATTGATTTGTTAAATTTGTAATTAGGAAACTGAGCATTAATTTGTCACATTGAAATTATGAAATTGTGGGACTGAATTCTCCAATTGTGATTTGGATAATTTTTCAAATTGCATTTATGAAATTGTGAAACTTCCAGTGGGTAACACTAATTTGAAAATATCAATTTATGAAAAGTGAAATTTGAAAATATAAGATTCATCAAAATGTGAAACCGAAAATGTGGAATTCTGAATTTGTGAAAATGTGAAATTATGAAATTGTCATGAAATGATGTAGCTGGAAATGTGAAATTATGTATTTGGGAAGGTCCGGAATTGCATAATTGTGAAACTGTGAAACTGAAAATGTGAAGTTGCAAAATAATAAATTGTGGAATTGTGAAACTAACTTGAACATAATTAAAATTATAAATTGCGAATTTCTGAAGTTCCCGATTCGTTAAATTAAATTTATGAAATTGTGAAACAATTAATTTGTGAAACTAAAACATTGAAGCTGTAATTTTATGAATTTGTCGAATTGAAATTACGCCATTGCAAATGTGAAGTTCTGAAACTGTTGATTTGTTGAAAATTTGAAATTAGGAAATTGTGATGTTTTCACAATTAATAAATTCTGAAATTGTGAAACTGAAATTTTCGAGATCGTCAATTGTAAAACCGCAAATCTGTCAAATTGATTTTATGAAATTGTGAAATCTCTGGAGTTGTGTGTGTAATTGTGAAAATATGACTAAAAATAATTGTGTAATTGTGAAAGTATCAATTTATGAAAAGTGAAATTTGAAAATATAAGATTCATCAAAATGTGAAACCGAAAATGTGGTATTCGAAAATTATGAAATTCTGAATTTGAGAAAATGTGAAATTATGAAATTGTCATGAAATGATGTAACTGGAAATGTGAAATTCTGAATGTGGGAAGGTCTGGAATTGCATAATTGTGAAACTGTGAAACTAAGAATTTGTGAAACTGAAAATGTGAAGTTGCAAAATAATGAATTGTGGAATTGTGAAACTAACTTGATCATAATTAAAATTATGAATTGCGAATTTCTAAAATTCCCGATTCGTTAAATCAAATTTATAAAATTGTGAAACAATAAATTTGTGAAACTAAAACAGTGAAGCTATAATTTTATGAATTTGTCAAATTGAAATTATGCCATTGGAAATGTGAAACTCTGAAACTGTTAATTTGTTGAAAATTTGGAATTAGGAAATTGTGATTTTTTTCACAATGAAATAATTCTGAAATTGTGAAACTGAAATTTTCGAGTTCGTCAATTATTGTTAAACCGCAAATCTGTTAAATTGATTTTATGAAATCGTGAAACCTCTGGAGTTGTGTAATTGTGAAACTATGACTGTAAAAAAAATGTGTAATTGTGAAACTATCCATTTGTGAAAAGTGAAATTCTGAAACTATTGATTTGTTAAATTTGTGAGCATTAATTTGTCACACTCAAATTATGAAATTGTGGGACTGAATTCTCCAAGTGTGAAATGGGCAATTTTTCAAATTGCATTTATGAAATTGTGAAACTTTCAATAGGTAATACTAATTTCAAAATCTCAATTTATGAAAAGTGAAATTCGAAAATATAAGATCAAAATGTGAAACCGAAAATGTAGAATTCAAAAATTATGAAATTCTGAATTTGTGAAAATGTGAAATTATGAAATTGTCATGAAATGATGTAACTGGAAATGTGAAATTATGAATGTGGGAAGGTCTGGAATTGCATAATTGTGAAACTTAGATCTTGTGAAACTAAAAATGTGCAGTTTCAAAATAATAATCAATTGTGGAATTGTGAAACTTAAAATTATGAATTGCGAATTTCTAAAATTCCCGATTCGTTAAATTAAATTTATGAAATTGTGAAACAATAAATTTGTGAAACTAGAACAGTGAAGCTGTAATTCTATGAATTTGTAAAATTGAAATTATGCCATTGGAAATGTGAAATTCTGAAACTGTTAATTTGTTGAAAATTTGGAATAAATTGTGAAATTGTGAAACTAAAATTTTCGAATTGGTGAATTGTAAAACCGCAAATTCGTCAAATTGATTTTATGAAATTGTGAAACTATGTGTAGATCTCTGGAGTTGTGTAATTGTGAAACTATCAATTTGTGAAAAGTGAAATTCTGAAATTATATGAAATTGTGAAATTATTAATGTGAATTAATTATGAAATTGTGAGTTTGTGAAATTGAAATTATGAAATTGTGAAACTGTGACGTAAAACTATAATTTTGTACAAAATTCGGAAATATAAATTTACGAAACTGAAAGTGAAATTCTGGAATTTCATCCTATGAATTTATAAAACCGTAAGTGTGTGTAATTATTGTGAAAATGTGAAACCGAAAGTCTCAAACTATGAAATTGGTAATTTTTTGTAAAATTGAATTATGAAACTAACAAAATGAGTTTCTGAAACTAAAAATATGGAATTATGAAATTCTTCAAACTGAATTTATGAAATGCAAACTTTCTATCTGTCATGCAACGGAAGCCCTAGACCGGATTCGGTCATAAGGAGAGAAGCATTTTATGGACAGTCATTCTTCGGATATACAATACTGATGAGGTTTAATAAGACCGATGGATGACAGAAATTGTGAAATTGATAAGTTGTGTGATAATGAAATTGGTGATTTCTCAAATTAAATTCTAGACATCCAATTGAGCTGAAATTTTGTATACGCCTTTAGTTCCGGTGACAATACAAAAAGCAATACTCAATATCGTAAAACTTTCTTTCAAAATGGCCGTCGCCACAAGATGGCGGATGATATATTTTTAGTCAACCCCATTAATATGGGTATCAGATGAAAGGGCTTGAAGAGTAGACAAAGAATTCAATATGGTCGCGGCTCCAAGATGGCGGATTACATTTTTTTCAACCCCCTTAATATGGGTGTCACATGAAAGGGCTTGAAGAGTAGAAAACGATACAGTTATACATCACACTAAATTCAAGATGGCGGACTACATTTTCCTTTCAACCCCTTTAATATGGGTATCTCATGAAAGGGATTGAAGAGTAGAAAACGATACAGTTAGTGACATCACACTAAATTCAATATGGTCCGAATGATGATATTTTTGGGCGGCGCATCCACCATTTCTTCAATATACTAATTGATGTATGCCTCATTCACAGTGCAAGAAGCAACAGTCACACCTCGGAGTACCCCAAGGGTTCACACCGTTCGACACGCGAAAACGTCAATCCGCAGGAATGTCCGTACGCCGGTGCCGTTTCGGCGGCGGCGACGACGGAGGAATTCGGGGAAAAAATGACAACCGGGGGCGAAACGGGTGGATCGATCACGCGATCGTCGCGGAATGCAGGCGGCATCGAAATTTTCGGGGGGATAATTGCTCTACGCCACTGTTCTTCCAGTAGCTTTCGTGATCGTACTGGATTAGGCCTTTCGGCGGAGATCCACTTAGCTCTCGTCTCTTATTGTCTATTATTTATTATGCATTGTGTTCCTACCGATCGGTTATTAGTGCCGGCGGTAATTGCTCCTACCTGCACTTTGAAATATCGTGTGCCAGAAATTCGAATAACACCGGACCGAGTGCAGTCCCTTGAGGTACACAAGATCGTCATTACTCCGTAATTTATTAAAATGTAATCTAAATTTCATCGATAAGGCGGTCGGGAGCCATACATCTAGGGTATTTCGCTATTATACCGGTGGCCGAGCTTTGCATTAATGAGATTGTTGTTCCCATAGCCTATCTCGGATCGGGATCTCATCAGCTGTCTCATTGCGGAGAAGTGAATTAATCTTATCCATGCATGAGCACATACGCGATCTCCAAGGACGAATTAATATGCCGCATTCCGAATAGACACATCAGAGATCCCTGGCCGACTGCCGGCGTCGTTAAAATCGGAAGTAACGAGTCGTCCGTCCATATCTTCCACGTTTAACGGTAAGCGGCTTATCGGAACAACGCCGGACCCGTCACAGACCCTCGCGGCGCTCCACGACTCAATAACCCGGCACGGCACCTCCCTAACCTCAATCGCGCATATCTCAAGTTGTTTAAGTCCGTCGCAATCAAATCGCATAGTATAATATTAATAAATGTACGACGGTTCGATCGTCGAACGGCCTTAATACCGTCGGATCGCAGTAAAATGGTCGAATGGGACCGAATATGACTTAATAAACCCCAGATGTTATTTTTATTTTGCACATCGACGTCGGATCGCGGCGTGCTGCGGCCATAACGCGTGGTCATCAAGTTCCCTCGCCGGCACTTGTCAACATCTCTGGCCGACATTTGCATGATGGCGCCGTAAAATGCGGCCGGTACGCCGACCGACGTTTTTATTGACCACTAAATATAATGGCATTCGTATTTGCACGGGACGTATATGACGTTTACACGCTACGACGGTTTTTATATGTGTACGGTACCAAGAGGAAAAATTCGCACGAGGAGAAACCCACCTCTTTGTTGCTAGAGATTTTTGCGGCAATTAGTGACGAAACGAAAACGTGCACCTGCAGCATCCAAAGCAAGTACCGAAAGGATCCAAAGAGAACAAAAACACTCAAGAGACTGGAGGAGGCGAAAGTGACTTTAAGACTAAAAAGACCAAACCGACAGAGACACAAAACAATAAAGAGAACAAAAAGACACAAAAGACACAATACGACAAAAGAGGTAAAGCGACCAAAAAAGATCAAAAAGACTAAAAAGACAAAAATGCAAAACAAACGGAAAATAGAAGTGCAGTTCTCAAATTTCGTTTCTCAAGTTCCTCAAAGTCTCAAGTTCCCAAAGATCTTAGGTTTTAGTGTCCAAAGTCCTTAGGTTTTCCAATATCTTAAATTTCTTTTCTCAAGATCCTCAAAGTTTCAGGTTCCCAAAGATTTCAGGTTTTTCAAAATCTCGAGTTACTCTATTTCTCAAGTTTTCAGAATATTTGGTTAGTCAAGATTTTAAGATCCGTAGTAATCATGTTCTGAAATTTTTCCAGTTCTCAATTTATGTCTTTCAAGGTTTCAAAAGTTCTTAGCTTTTCCAAAATCTCAAGTTTCTTCAGTCCTCAAGTTCCCAAAGATCTCAGGTTTTTCAAAATCTCGAGTTCCTCTAGTTCTTCCAGCTGTCAAGTTACATATAGGCTTCTCAGGTTCTTTAAATTCTCAAGTTTTAGTTTCCTCATGTACTTAAGATTCTTTCGGTTCTCAAGTTATGTTTCTCAAGATTTGAGGTTTCCAAAGTCCTTATGTTTTTCAATATCTCAAATTTCTTTTCTAAAGATCCTCAAAGTTTCAGGTTCCCAAAGATTTCAGGTTTTTCAAAATCTCGAGTTCCTCTAGTTCTCAAGTTTTCAGAATATTGGGTTAGTCAAGATTTTAAGATCCGTAGTTATCATGTTCTGAAATTTTCCCAGTTCTCAATTTATGTCTTTTTAGGTTTCACAAGTTCCTAGCATTTCCAAAATCTCAAGTTTCTTCAGTCCTCAAGTTCAAAAAAGATCTCAGATTTTTCAAAATCTTGAGTTTTTCTAGTTCTTCCAGTTGTCAAGTTACATATAGGCTTCTCAGGTTTCCTCAAATTCTCAAGTTTTAGTTTCCTGATGTACTTATATTCTTTCGGTTCTCAAGTTATGTTTCTCAAGATCTGAGGTTTCCAAAGTCCTTAGGTTTTCCAATATCTCAAATTTCTTTTCTCAAGATTCTCAAAGTTTCGGGTTCCCAAAGATTTCAGGTTTTCCAAAATTTCGAGTTCCTCTAGTTCTCAAGTTTTCATAATATTGGGTTAGTCAAGATTTTAAGATCCGTAGTAATCATGTTCTGAAATTTTTCCAGTTCTCAATTTATGTCTTTCAAGGTTTCAAAAGTTCCTAGCATTTCCAAAATCTCAAATTTCTTCAGTCCTCAAGTTCCCAAAGATGTCAGGTTTTCCAAAATCTCGAGTTCCTCTAGTTCCTCCAGTTGTCCAGTTACATATAATAGGCTTCTCAGGTTTCCTCAAATTCTCAAGTTATGTTTCTCAAGATCTGAGGTTTCCAAAGTCCTTATGTTTTCCAATATCTCAAATTTCTTTTCTCAAGATCCTCAAAGTTTCGGGTTCCCAAAGATTTCAGGTTTTCCAAAATTTCAAGTTGCTCTAGTTCTCAAGTTTTCATAATATTGGGTTAGACAAGATTTTAAGATCCGTAGTAATCATGTTCTGAAATTTTTCCAGTTCTCAATTTATGTCTTTCAAGGTTTCAAAAGTTCCTAGCATTTCCAAAATCTCAAGTTTCTTCAGTCCTCAAGTTCCCAAAGATCTCAGATTTTTCAAAATCTTGAGTTTCTCTAGTTCTTCCAGTTGTCAAGTTACATATAGGCTTCCCAGGTTTCCTCAAATTCCCAAGTTTTAGTTTCCTCATGTACTTAGATTCTTTCGGTTCTCAAGTTATGTTTCTCAAGATCTGAGGTTTCCAAAGTCCTTAGGTTTTCCAATATCTCAAATTTCTTTTCTCAAGATCCTCAAAGTTTCGGGTTCCCAAAGATTTCAGGTTTTTCAAAATATCGAGTTCCTCTACTTATCAAGTTTTCAGAATATTGGGTTAGTCAAGATTTTAAGATCCGTAGTTATCATGTTCTGAAATTTTTCCAGTTCTCAATTTATGTCTTTTAAGGTTTCAAAAGTTCTTAGCTTTTCCAAAATCTCAAGTTTCTTCAGTCCTCAAGTTCCCAAAAATCTCAGGTTTTTCAAAATCTCGAGTTCCTCTAGTTCCTCCCGTTGTCAAGTTACATATAGGCTTCTCAGGTTTCCTCAAATTCTCAAGTTTTAGTTTCCTGATGTACTTAGATTCTTTCGGCTCTCAAGTTATGTTTCTCAAGATCTGAGGTTTCCAAAGTCCTTAGGTTTTCCAATATCTCAAGTTCCTCAAAGTTTCAGGTTCCCAAAGATCTCAGGTTTTTCAAAATCTCGAGTTCCTCTACTTCTCAAGTTTTCAGAATATTGGGTTAGTCAAGATTTTAAGATCCGTAGTTATCATGTTCTGAAATTTTTCCAGTTCTCAATTTGTGTCTTTTAAGGTTTCAAAAGTTCTTAGCTTTTCCAAAATCTCAAGTTTCTTCAGTCCTCAAGTTCCCAAAGATCTCAGGTTTTTCAAAATCTAGAGTTCCTCTAGTTCTTCCAGTTGTCCAGTTACATATAATAGGCTTCTCAGGTTTCCTCAAATTCTCAAGTTATGTTTCTCAAGATCTGAGGTTTCCAAAGTCCTTATGTTTTCCAATATCTCAAATTTCTTTTCTCAAGATCCTCAAAGTTTCGGGTTCCCAAAGATTTCAGGTTTTCCAAAATTTCAAGTTGCTCTAGTTCTCAAGTTTTCATAATATTGGGTTAGACAAGATTTTAAGATCCGTAGTAATCATGTTCTGAAATTTTTCCAGTTCTCAATTTATGTCTTTCAAGGTTTCAAAAGTTCCTAGCATTTCCAAAATCTCAAGTTTCTTCAGTCCTCAAGTTCCCAAAGATCTCAGATTTTTCAAAATCTTGAGTTTCTCTAGTTCTTCCAGTTGTCAAGTTACATATAGGCTTCCCAGGTTTCCTCAAATTCCCAAGTTTTAGTTTCCTCATGTACTTAGATTCTTTCGGTTCTCAAGTTATGTTTCTCAAGATCTGAGGTTTCCAAAGTCCTTAGGTTTTCCAATATCTCAAATTTCTTTTCTCAAGATCCTCAAAGTTTCGGGTTCCCAAAGATTTCAGGTTTTTCAAAATATCGAGTTCCTCTACTTATCAAGTTTTCAGAATATTGGGTTAGTCAAGATTTTAAGATCCGTAGTTATCATGTTCTGAAATTTTTCCAGTTCTCAATTTATGTCTTTTAAGGTTTCAAAAGTTCTTAGCTTTTCCAAAATCTCAAGTTTCTTCAGTACTCAAGTTCCCAAAGATCTCAGGTTTTTCAAAATCTCGAGTTCCTCTAGTTCTTCCAGTTGTCAAGTTACATATAGGCTTCTCAGGTTTCCTCAAATTCTCAAGTTTTAGTTTCCTGATGTACTTAGATTCTTTCGGATCTCAAGTTATGTTTCTCAAGATCTGAGGTTTCCAAAGTTCTTAGGTTTTCCAATATCTCAAGTTCCTCAAAGTTTCAGGTTCCCAAAAATTTCAGGTTCTTCAAAATCTCGGGTTCCTCTAGTTCTCAAGTTTTCAGAATATTGGGTTCGTCAAGATTTTAAGATCCGTAGTTATCATGTTCCGAAATTTTTCCAGTTCTCAATTTATGTCTTTTAAGGTTTCAAAAGTTCTTAGCTTTTCCAAAATCTCAAGTTTCTTCAGTCCTCAAGTTCCCAAAAATCTCAGGTTTTTCAAAATCTCGAGTTCCTCTAGTTCCTCCCGTTGTCAAGTTACATATAGGCTTCTCAGGTTTTCTCAAATTCTCAAGTTTTAGTTTCCTGATGTACTTAGATTCTTTCGGCTCTCAAGTTATGTTTCTCAAGATCTGAGGTTTCCAAAGTCCTTAGGTTTTCCAATATCTCAAGTTCCTCAAAGTTTCAGGTTCCCAAAGATCTCAGGTTTTTCAAAATCTCGAGTTCCTCTAGTTCTCAAGTTTTCAGAATATTGGGTTAGTCAAGATTTTAAGATCCGTAGTTATCATGTTCTGAAATTTTTCCAGTTCTCAATTTATGTCTTTTAAGGTTTCAAAAGTTCTTAGCTTTTCCAAAATCTCAAGTTTCTTCAGTCCTCAAGTTCCCAAAGATCTCAGGTTTTTAAAAATCTCGAGTTCCTCTAGTTCCTCCCGTTGTCAAGTTACATATAGGCTTCTCAGGTTTCCTCAAATTCTCAAGTTTTAGTTTCGTGATGTACTTAGATTCTTTCGGTTCTCAAGTTATGTTTCTCAAGATCTGAGGTTTCCAAAGTCCTTAGGTTTTCCAAAATCTCAAATTTCTTTTCTCAAGTTTCTCAAAGTTTCAGGTTCCCAAAGATTTCAGGTTCTTCAAAATCTCGAGTTCCTCTAGTTCTAAAGTTTTCAGAATATTGGGTTAGTCAAGATTTTAAGATCCGTAGTTATCATGTTCTGAAATTTTCCCAGTTCTCAATTTATGTCTTTTAAGGTTTCAAAAGTTCTTAGCTTTTCCAAAATCTCAAGTTTCTTCAGTCCTCAAGTTCCCAAAGATCTCAGGTTTTTCAAAATCTCGAGTTCCTCTAGTTCCTCCCGTTGTCAAGTTACATATAGGCTTCTCAGGTTTCCTCAAATTCTCAAGTTTTAGTTTCCTGATGTACTTAGATTCTTTCGGTTCTCAAGTTATGTTTCTCAAGATCTGAGGTTTCCAAAGTCCTTAGGTTTTCCAATATCTCAAATTTCTTTTCTCAAGATCCTCAAAGTTTCGGGTTCCCAAAGATTTCAGGTTTTTCAAAATATCGAGTTCCTCTACTTCTCAAGTTTTCAGAATATTGGGTTAGTCAAGATTTTAAGATCCGTAGTTATCATGTTCTGAAATTTTTCCAGTTCTCAATTTGTGTCTTTTAAGGTTTCAAAAGTTCTTAGCTTTTCCAAAATCTCAAGTTTCTTCAGTCCTCAAGTTCCCAAAGATCTCAGGTTTTTCAAAATCTAGAGTTCCTCTAGTTCTTCCAGTTGTCAAGTTACATATAGGCTTCTCAGGTTTCCTCAAATTCTCAAGTTTTAGTTTCCTGATGTACTTAGATTCTTTCGGATCTCAAGTTATGTTTCTCAAGATCTGAGGTTTCCAAAGTCCTTAGGTTTTCCAAAATCTCAAATTTCTTTTCTCAAGTTTCTCAAAGTTTCAGGTTCCCAAAGATTTCAGGTTTTTCAAAATCTCGAGTTCCTCTAGTTCTCAAGTTTTCAGAATATTGGGTTAGTCAAGATTTTAAGATCCGTAGTTATCATGTTCCGAAATTTTTCCAGTTCTCAATTTATGTCTTTTAAGGTTTCAAAAGTTCTTAGCTTTTCCAAAATCTCAAGTTTCTTCAGTCCTCAAGTTCCCAAAAATCTCAGGTTTTTCAAAATCTCGAGTTCCTCTAGTTCCTCCCGTTGTCAAGTTACATATAGGCTTCTCAGGTTTTCTCAAATTCTCAAGTTTTAGTTTCCTGATGTACTTAGATTCTTTCGGTTCTCAAGTTATGTTTCTCAAGATCTGAGGTTTCCAAAGTCCTTAGGTTTTCCAATATCTCAAATTTCTTTTCTCAAGATCCTCAAAGTTTCGGGTTCCCAAAGATTTCAGGTTTTTCAAAATATCGAGTTCCTCTACTTCTCAAGTTTTCAGAATATTGGGTTAGTCAAGATTTTAAGATCCGTAGTTATCATGTTCTGAAATTTTTCCAGTTCTCAATTTGTGTCTTTTAAGGTTTCAAAAGTTCTTAGCTTTTCCAAAATCTCAAGTTTCTTCAGTCCTCAAGTTCCCAAAGATCTCAGGTTTTTCAAAATCTCGAGTTCCTCTAGTTCTTCCAGTTGTCAAGTTACATATAGGCTTCTCAGGTTTCTTCAAATTCTCAAGTTTTAGTTTCCTGATGTACTTAGATTCTTTCGGATCTCAAGTTATGTTTCTCAAGATCTGAGGTTTCCAAAGTCCTTAGGTTTTCCAATATCTCAAATTTCTTTTCTCAAGATCCTCAAAGTTTCGGGTTCCCAAAGATTTCAGGTTTTTCAAAATCTCGAGTTCCTCTAGTTCTCAAGTTTTCAGAATATTGGCTTAGTCAAGATTTTAAAATCCGTAGTTATCATGTTCTGAAATTTCTCCAGTTCTCAATTTATGTCTTTTAAGGTTTCAAAAGTTCTTAACTTTTCCAAAATCTCAAGTTTCTTCAGTCCTCAAGTTCCCAAAAATCTCAGGTTTTTCAAAATCTCGAGTTCCTCTAGTTCCTCCCGTTGTCAAGTTACATATAGGCTTCTCAGGTTTTCTCAAATTCTCAAGTTATAGTTTCCTGATGTACTTAGATTCTTTCGGTTCTCAAGTTATGTTTCTCAAGATTTGAGGTTTCCAAAGTCCTTATGGTTTTCAATTTCTCAAATTTCTTCAGTCCTCAAGTTCCTCAAAGATTTCAAGTTTTCCAAAAACTCGAGTTCCTGTAATTCTCAACTTACGTTTCTCAAGTTTTCGAAATCTTGGTTTAATCTGGATTTTAAGATCGACAGTTACCTCAGTTTTTTTTTAAGATGTTAGATTCGTCGACAAATTCTAAAGTTGCTCTAGTTTTCAAGTTTGTCAAGTTGTTCCAGTTTTCATGTTATGTTTCTCAAAGTCTGAGGTTTACAAAGTTCTTCAATTTTCCAAAATCTCAAGATTTTTCAGTTCTCAAGTTTCTCAAAGTCTCAGGTTTACAAAGATCTCAGGTTTTCCAAAACTTTGAGCTCCTCTAGTTCTTCCAGTTCTCAAGTTATGTTTCTCAAGGTCTGAAGTTTCCAAAGTTCTTGGGTTTTCCAAAATCTCAAAATTCTTTTCTCAAGTTTCTCAAAGTGTCAGGTTTTCCAAAATCTCAAGTTTCTGTAATTCTCAAGTTATGTTTCTCAAATTTTAGAATCTTGGGTTAGTCAAGATTTTAAGATCCATAGTGATCTCAGGTTTTTTAAGATCTTAGATTCTAAAGTTGCTCCAGTTCTCAAGTTTCTCTAGTTCTTCCAGTTGTCAAGTTACATAGAAGTCTTAGGTTTCCTCAAATTCTCACGATCTCTGTAATTATCCCAGATTCCAGGTTGTTTAAATTCTCAAGTATTAGTTTGCTCATGTTCTGAGATTTTTCCAGTTCTTAAGTTATGTTTCTCAACGGCTGAGATTTCCAAAGTTCTTAGGTTTTCAAAAATCTCAAGTTTCTTGAGTTTTCAAGTTTCCCAAAGGCTCAGGGTCACAAAGATATCACATTTTACAAATCTCGAGTTCCTCTAGTGTTCAAGTTTCTCTAATTTTCAGAATCTCATTCGGATTCGTCAAATTCTAAAGTTGCTCCAGTTCTCAAGTTCTTCCAATTCTCAAGTTATGTTTCTCAAGACCTGAGGTTTTCAAAGTTCTTAGGCTTTCCAAAATCTCAAAGTTCGTCAAAGTCTCAAGTTTTTCATAATCTCAAGTTCCTTTAGTTCTCAAGTTAGGTTTGTGAAACAACTTGAAAGCCTGGGAATTTGAGAACATTCAAAGAAACTAAAAACATGGAAATCTAAGACTGCAGAACCTGAAAACCTGGGAAGTTCTGAGAAGCTGAAAAACTGAAAAAAGAATTTGTGAAAATTTAGGCATGACAACCTGAAAACCTGAGACTGAAAATATAAAAACCTGAAATCCTCTCTTTATTTTTCAGCCGGGCACTGTTTTAGGGCAAAGCTTTAGGTCGTTAACCGTGCTCAAATTTCTCAGTTCCCAAATTAGGCTTCTCAAGATTTCAAGTTAGCTGGGTTCCTCATAGATACCGAAGGTTTCAAGGTTCCTCAAATTCTCAGGAAGTCCAAAATTACTTAGGTTCTTAAGTTTCAAGGTTGTTCAAATGCTGACACATAGACCTTATTAGAATTTGAAAATTGCGATAAGGTAAATTATAGACTATAATGATATTCAAACTGAAAACCTCTTTACCCGAAAATCTATAACCTGAAGCCCTAAAAATTTGAAACCTTAATCTAAATGACATGAACATTCAAGTAGGAGTGTAAAGCACAAATTGGAACTAATCCACCTGCCTTTGCGGCATGCCGAATATCGCAGGTCCAAACCCGCCCTTGCGGTACTCCATCGGTAACTACTGTGTAACGGTGAGCAGTACAGGTCCATTGCGGATCTTCGAGGAGTGCGTTATTACCCAACTTGAGCCGTTCCACTCAAATTTCCATAAATTACTCCAACCGAAATTCCATAAAGGGAATTAGTAACCGAAAGTGTCCGAGCAGGTGGAAGACCCTTCCTCGGCACCTTACCTTACGCACAATCTTGTACAATACTTACGGGGTGACGAGACAGGTGGATGAGCACCTGTCCGAAGACTCGCACATGTTACACCTGAATGGCGGATCGACGAGAGCCGTTACACCCCGGCAGACGGACGGCGAACTGTTAGATAGGGCCCCCCGATCGGCCGTTACGATCTTTCGATTTAATTTATACAAATTTTGAGCTAGGAGTGCAGCGTGCCGGTCGGTGTTGCTGTTGTTTCTAACCGTGCGTTTCCTGAGGATATACTCGTTTTGTTCCTGCCGATGCCGCCTTCGTCCGCGTTCTCTAATTGCGGAGTGGACACTGGAGCTATTAACTGCATCGCTTACGTCCATAAATTGTCGTAGGTTTTTCAGAGTAATGAATGCTTGGATGTATGCCACTTGACAACCGCAAGCATTTTGTGTTGGTGTTAGAAGAACTAAACTAAAGACAGTAATAAGAAGCAATTTCAAGGTGCAGAATTTAGGCACAGTCCATTTAACCTTGTTTTGAGAAAATCTTCAATATAAAGTAGAGCTCTTCTCACTTTTACCTCCTAAATCCAAAAGTTGTCAAATCCCAAATTGGGACGTTGTCATACCCATAATTCAAAGTCACATTCTAAAACGACTCAGTCAAATGAAACATTAAGACAGACACTCTGTGAGCAAATTCTGAAATCCAAAATAAAAAAATATATACATTTTTAGAAGATATTGTCAAATCCCACATTGAAAAAGATACATTCTAAAAAAATGTCAATTCCAAAATTTAGACACTTTCTACAAGGAAGTTGTCAAATCCAAATAAAAAAAAAACACTTTTTTTAAGATATTGTCAAACCTAACTTTTAAAAGGACGCTTTCTCAAAAAATGTTTTCAAATCCAACATTAAAAAGACATATTCTAAGGGATGTTGTCAAACCCAAAATTCAAAAAGTCATATTCTAAAAGGACTCAGTCAAATGATACATTAAAAGATACACTTTCTGTGGGCAAATTGAGACACCAATATAAAAAAATATATAAATTTTTAGAGGATATTGTCAAATCCCACATTGAAAAAGATACTTTCTAAGAAAATGTCAAATCCAAAATTAAAAAAAAACATTTTCTAAGAGGACGTTGTCAAATTCACCATTAAGAAAAAAGACAAGTTCTAAGAAAAGGTGGTCAAATCCAACACTAATAAGCAGCCATATTCTGAAAGGATGTTGTCAAACCCAAAATTAAAAAAATGCAGATTCTAAGGGGACGTAAGACACTTTCTCAGAAGATGTCAAATCCAACACAAAAAAGACATATTTTGAAGGGATGTTGTCAAAAGAAATATTACTTTCTGTGGGACGTTGTGAAACCAAAAAAAAATATTTATTCATTTTAGAAGACATTGTCTAATCCAACTTTTAAAAAGACACTTTCTAAGTAGATCGTAAAAAAATACTGTCTAAGATGTCAAATCCAAAATTTAAAAAAGCATTTTCTAAGAGGATGTTGTCAAATCTAAAATTAAAAGAAAACACGTTGTTAAGAGTTATTGTCAAACCTAACTTTTAAAATGACACTTTCTAAAAAAATGTTTTGAAATCCAAAATTAAAAAGACATATTCTAAGGGATGTTGTCAAACCCAAAATTCAAAAAGTCACATTCTAAAAGGACTCAGTCAAATGAAACATTAAAAGAGACACTTTCTGTGAGCAAATTCTGAAACCCAAAATCGAACAAATATACATTTTTAGAGGATATTGTCAAATTCCACATTGAAAAAGATACTTCCTAAGAAAATGTCAAATCCAAAATAAAAAAAAAAAACATTTTCTAAGAGGACGTTGTCAAATTCACCATTAAGAAAAAGACAAGTTCTAAGAAAAGGTGGTTAAATCCAACACTAATAAACAGCCATATTCTGAAAGGATGTTGTCAAACCCAAAATTAAAAAAATGCAGATTCTAAGGGGACGTAAGACACTTTCTCAGAAGATGTCAAATCCAACACAAAGACATATTTTGAAGGGATGTTGTCAAAAGAAATATTACTTTCTGTGGGAGGTTGTGAAACCAAAAAAAAAAAATTTATTCATTTTAGAAGACATTGTCTAATCCAACTTTTAAAAAGACACTTTCTAAGAAGATCGTAAAAAAAACTGTCTAAGATGTAAAATCTAGAATTTAAAAGACATTTTCTAAGAGGATGTTGTCAAATCGAAAATTAAAAGAAAACACGTTGTTAAGAGTTATTGGCAAACCTAACTTTTAAAATGACACTTTTTAAAAAAAATGTTTTCAAATCCAAAATTAAAAAGACATATTCTAAGGGATGTTGTCAAACCCAAAATTCAAAGAGTCGCATTCTAAAAGGACTCAGTCAAATGAAACATTAAAAGAGACACTTTCTGTGAGCAAATTCTGAAACCCAAAACCGAACAAATATACATTTTTAGAGGATATTGTCAAATCTCACATTGAAAAAAATACTTTCTAAGAAAATGTCAAATCCAAAATTAAAAATAAAACATTTTCTAAGAGGACGTTGTCAAATTCACCATTAAGAAAAAAGACAAGTTCTAAGAAAAGGTGGTCAAATCCAACACTAATAAGCAGCCATATTCTGAAAGGATGTTGTCAAACCCAAAATTAAAAAAATGCAGATTCTAAGGGGACGTAAGACACTTTCTCAGAAGATGTCCAATCCAACACAAAAAAGACATATTTTGAGGGAATGTTGTCAAAAGAAATATTACTTTCTGTGGGAGGTTGTGAAACCAAAAAAAAAAATATATTTATTCATTTTAGAAGACATTGTCTAATCCAACTTTTAAAAAGACACTTTCTAAGAAGATCGTAAAAAAAACTGTCTAAGATGTCAAATCCAAAATTTTAAAGACATTTTCTAAGAGGATGTTGTCAAATCGAAAATTAAAAGAAAACACGTTGTTAAGAGTTATTGTCAAATCTAACTTTTAAAATGACACTTTCTAAAAAAATGTTTTGAAATCCAAAATTAAAAAGACATTCTAAGGGATGTTGTCAAACCCAAAATTCAAAAAGTCACATTCTAAAAGGACTCAGTCAAATGAAACATTAAAAGAGTCACTTTCTGTGAGCAAATTCTGAAACCCAAAATCGAACAAATATACATTTTTAGAGGATATTGTCAAATCCCACATTGAAAAAGATACTTTCTAAAAAAATGTCAAATCCAAAATTTAGACACATTCTACAAGGAAGTTGTCAAATCTAAATAAAAAACACACTTTTTTAAAAGATATTGTCAAACCTAACTTTTAAAAGGACCCTTTCTCAAATAATGTTTTCAAATCCAACATTAAAAAGACATTCTAAGGGATGTTGTCAAACCCAAAATTCAAAAAGTCATATTCTAAAAGGACTCAGTCAAATGATACATTAAAAGAGACACTTTCTGTGGGCAAATTGAGACACCAATATAAAAAAAAATATACATTTTTAGAGGATATTGTCAAATCCCACATTGAAAAAGATACTTTCTAAAAAAATGTCAAATCCAAAATTTAGACACATTCTACAAGGAAGTTGTCAAATCCAAATAAAAAACACACTTTTTTAAAAGATATTGTCAAACCTAACTTTTAAAAGGACGCTTTCTCAAAAAATGTTTTCAAATCCAACATTAAAAAGACATATTCTAAGGGATGTTGTCAAACCCAAAATTCAAAAAGTCATATTCTAAATGGACTCAGTCAAATGATACATTAAAAGAGACACTTTCTGTGGGCAAATTGAGACACCAATATAAAAAAATATATACATTTTTAGAGGATATTGTCAAATCCTACATTGAGAAAGATACTTTCTAAGAAAATGTAAAATCCAAAATTTAGACATTTTCTAAAAGGAAGTTGTGAAATCAAAAATTAAAAAAACACCTTTTTAAAAGATATTGTCAAACCTAACTTTTAAAAGGACACTTACTAAAAAAAAATTTTCAAATCCAACATTAAAAAGACATATTCTAAAGAATGTTGTCAAACCCAAAATTCAAAAAGTCACATTCTAAAGGGACTCAGTCAAATGATACATTAAAAGAGACACTTTCTGTGGGCAAATTGATACACCAATATAAAAAAATATATAAATTTTTAGAGGATATTGTCAAATCCCACATTGAAAAAGATACTTTCTAAGAAAATGTCAAATCCAAAATTAAAAAAAAAAACATTTTCTAAGAGGACGTTGTCAAATTCACCATTAAGAAAAAAGACAAGTTCTAAGAAAAGGTGGTCAAATCCAACACTAATAAGCAGCCATATTCTGAAAGGATGTTGTCAAACCCAAAATTAAAAAAATGCAGATTCTAAGGGGACGTAAGACACTTTCTCAGAAGATGTCAAATCCAACACAAAAAAAGACATATTTTGAAGGGATGTTGTCAAAAGAAATATTACTTTCTGTGGGAGGCTGTGAAACCAAAAAAAAAATGTATTCATTTTAGAAGACATTGTCTAATCCAACTTTTAAAAAGACACTTTCTAAGAAGATCGTAAAAAAAACTGTCTAAGATGTCAAATCCAAAATTTTAAAGACATTTTCTAAGAGGATGTTGTCAAATCGAAAATTAAAAGAAAACACGTTGTTAAGAATTATTGGCAAACCTAACTTTTAAAATGACACTTTCTAAAAAAATGTTTTCAAATCCAAAATTAAAAAAACATATTCTAAGGGATGTTGTCAAACCCAAAATTCAAAAAGTCACATTCTAAAAGGACTCAGTCAAATGAAACATTAAAAGAGACACTTTCTGTGAGCAAATTCTGAAACCCAAAATCGAACAAATATACATTTTTAGAGGATATTGTCAAATTCCACATTGAAAAAGATACTTCCTAAGAAAATGTCAAATCCAAAATTTAAACAAAAACATTTTCTAAGAGGACGTTGTCAAATTCACCATTAAGAAAAAAGACAAGTTCTAAGAAAAGGTGGTCAAATCCAACACTAATAAGCAGGCATATCCTGAAAGGATGTTGTCAAACCCAAAATTAAAAAAATACACATTCTAAGGGGACGTAAGACACTTTCTCAGAAGATGTCAAAGCCAACACAAAAAAGACATATTTTGAGGGAATGTTGTCAAAAGAAATATTACTTTCTGTGGGAGGTTGTGAAACCAAAAAAAAATATATATTTATTCATTTTAGAAGACATTGTCTAAACCAACTTTTAAAAAGACACTTTCTACGAAGATCGTAAAAAAACTGTCTAAGATGTCAAATCCAAAATTTAAAAGACATTTTCTAAGAGGATGTTGTCAAATCGAAAATTAAAAGAAAACACGTTGTTAAGAGTTATTGTCAAACCTAACTTTTAAAATGACACTTTTTAAAAAAAATGTTTTCAAATCCAAAATTAAAAAGACATATTCTAAGGGATGTTGTCAAACCCAAAATTCAAAGAGTCACATTCTAAAAGGACTCAGTCAAATGAAACATTAAAAGACACACTTTCTGTGAGCAAATTCTGAAATCCAAAATAAAAAAAAATATACATTTTTAGAAGATATTGTCAAATCCCACATTGAAAAAGATACTTTCTAAAAAAATGTCAAATCCAAAATTTAGACACATTCTACAAGGAAGTTGTCAAATCCAAATAAAAAACACACTTTTTTAAAAGATATTGTCAAACCTAACTTTTAAAAGGACCCTTTCTCAAAAAATGTTTTCAAATCCAACATTAAAAAGACATATTCTAAGGGATGTTGTCAAACCCAAAATTCAAAAAGTCACATTCTAAAGGGATTCAGTCAAATGATACATTAAAAGAGACATTTTCTGTGGGCAAATTGAGACACCAATATAAAAAAAAAATACATTTTTAGAGGATATTGTCAAATCCTACATTGAGAAAGATACTTCCTAAGAAAATGTAAAATCCAAAATTTAGACATTTTCTAAAAGGAAGTTGTGAAATCAAAAATTAAAAAAACACACCTTTTTAAAAGATATTCTCAAACCTAACTTTTAAAAGGACACTTACTAAAAAAAAATTTTCAAATCCAACATTAAAAAGACATATTCTAAAGAATGTTGTCAAACCCAAAATTCAAAAAGTCACATTCTAAAGGGACTCAGTCAAATGATACATTAAAAGAGACACTTTCTGTGGGCAAATTGAGACACCAATATAAAAAAATATATAAATTTTTAGAGGATATTGTCAAATCCCACATTGAAAAAGATACTTTCTAAGAAAATGTCAAATCCAAAATTAAAAAAAAACATTTTCTAAGAGGACGTTGTCAAATTCACCATTAAGAAAAAAGACAAGTTCTAAGAAAAGGTGGTCAAATCCAACACTAATAAACAGCCATATTCTGAAAGGATGTTGTCAAACCCAAAATTAAAAAAATGCACATTCTAAAGGGACGTAAGACACTTTCTCAGAAGATGTCAAATCCAACACAAAAAAGACATATTTTGAAGGGATGTTGTCAAAAGAAATATTACTTTCTGTGGGAGGTTGTGAAACCAAAAAAAATAAAATATTTATTCATTTTAGAAGACATTGTCTAATCCAACTTTTAAAAAGACACTTTCTAAGAAGATCGTAAAAAAAACTGTCTAAGATGTCAAATCCAAAATTTTAAAGACATTTTCTAAGAGGATGTTGTCAAATCGAAAATTAAAAGAAAACACGTTGTTAAGAGTTATTGGCAAACCTAACTTTTAAAATGACACTTTCTAAAAAAATGTTTTCAAATCCAAAATTAAAAAGACATATTCTAAGGGATGTTGTCAAACTCAAAATTCAAAAAGTCACATTCTAAAAGGACTCAGTCAAATGAAACATTAAAAGAGTCACTTTCTGTGAGCAAATTCTGAAACCCAAAATCGAACAAATATACATTTTTAGAGGATATTGTCAAATCCCACATTGAAAAAGATACTTCCTACGAAAATGTCAAATCCAAAATTTAAACAAAAACATTTTCTAAGAGGACGTTGTCAAATTCACCATTAAGAAAAAAGACAAGTTCTAAGAAAAGGTGGTCAAATCCAACACTAATAAGCAGCCATATTCTGAAAGGATGTTGTCACACCCAAAATTAAAAAAATGCAGATTCTAAGGGGACGTAAGACACTTTCTCAGAAGATGTCAAATCCAACACAAAAAAAACATATTTTGAAGGGATGTTGTCAAAGGAAAAAAGACATTTTTAAAAGATATTGTCAAACCTAAAATTTAAAAAGAAGGTGTAAAATCCCACATTAAGAAGACATAACATTGTAAGGGGATGTTGTCAAATCCAAAAATAAAAAGGCACATTCTAAAGAGATGTTAACTAAGGTAACATCAACATTGTATTAGAATTTATTATTTCTGTCAGTTTTTTAACGTGGTATGCTCCACACTTGTCGGGAAGTCGATCGGTGTTAGGTCGACCTCCTCCGCACAGTACCCAGGAACCAGGTGGGCTGATCGACTCATCCTGCGGTTCTCTACTAGTGGTCGGCCTTTTATAGCCTTGTCTCTTCTCCACGAGACCGGGAGGCGCCATGAGGGATTCTGGGCGTCGGAATCAGGAGTGCGCTAATTCACTGAACGATTTCGATACGGTACCGGGAAGTATTTTATTTCGATGTATTTGTCACCACGGTGTCGGAGAGTTCGGTAACTTATTTACAAAAAACATTTGAGAACCTGATAATGATTGTGAAATTTTGGAAACCTTTTTAGGCTTTTAGTTTCTCACTTTCAATTTTTGAACAAATGTACATAGAAGGAGCTTCAATATATCGACATTGAGCATGGCGAGCGACATTGACCCCCCCTTCGTACAGGTGCGACATTTTTCCCCCGTTCCGAATGTCATTACCGTTCTTGATCCGGATATGACTTGCACCTATATCCAGATAATTATCGGAAAAATGTCCACCGACAATCACCTTCGTGGACTTTCAACTTGTTGCAACAACGTAGGAAATGCAATCAGCGAGTTGTTTTTTTAAACGGCGTTGTGGTTTATGGTTTTTGCATCTCGGACCGTTTTGCAACAACAACAAGTCGCTCAATGACGCTCCGCGGTCGCCGGTACCAGCTAACAATTTCATCGACATGTTTAAGACGCAGATCCGTATAAAAAATTAAATTTACATCCTTTATATCGGCAATAAAAGCGTAATATTTCGGAACCGTATCGAGTTTTAGTACCGGCATAAAAATATGGCGGTGAATTTATGTACAATGTTGGACCGAAAAGTTCTGCGCTCTATTTGATCGGGCATAAAATCGCCCCGCGGGAGCCGGCTCGGGACTGGTTTACGGCAAAACTGCGCACAAGCGTTGGGAATGAAAATCAACAGATAAATCATAATTGCGGCAGAACGGAAAAATGAGAAGTAATCGATTTAAGGTCGTACCTCGTTTACGGTTCTCGGTTCCGTTCCATTGAATTGTGATTCATTGTTGCTTATTAAACGCGGATAATTGTATTACTTCCTTTTACTGCTGTGCTGAGGTAATTGGTGTAATTAGTCGCTGTTGTGCATGTGTCCGATCCGATTTGGTCGACGCTGGTACTACGCCGCAGCAGCACCGCGCGGTTCCTCCAACCCCAAAATTATTTAAGAGTTAGATGCTTCCGTGTTATTAACGTTGACCAATGTAAGGAAAACGACTGGAATTTTGACACAACAACGAACAAGAATGTTATTTTAAAAATCCTAGTGCTAGTGGTTTTTCAAAAAACAATTAAAAACCAGTCAAGTTTAAAAAAAATTAGATGAAATTGAGACCTAGTTTATGAAAGCTCCTTTTCTGTTGGAATAAGGAAGACAGTCGGTTCTATTTCTGAGAAATCAATTGATTAGGTTTTTGAAAAAATGATCACAGATCAAATGATTTTTGGTAATAATAATATGGTAATCAATTTTATATATTACATTATCAACTGTTCCTTGTTTGATTGTGGTCGGAAAGACATTTAATCCTGTGCGAGAATTAGTGAAAAATCAATTGATCATTTTCCAAAAATTCATGGCTGAACAAAGTCATTTGGTACAGAAAAAGATGCATTATGTATAATCGACTGTGTGTATATCGAAATCCCCCTTTTCTATTAGAATAAGCAAAACAGTCGGTTCTATTTCTGAGAAATCAATAGATTAAGTTTTTGAAAAAATGATCACAGATCAAATGATTTTTGGTAATAATAATATGGTAATCAATTTTATATATTACATTATCAACTGTTCCTTGTTTGATTGTGGTCGGAAAGACATTTAATCCTGTGCGAGAATTAGTGAAAAATCAATTGATCATTTGCCAAAAATTCATGGCGGAACAAAGTCATTTGGTACAGAAAAAGATGCATGATGTATAATCGACTGTGTGTATATCGATATCCCCCTTTTCTATTAGAATAAGAAAGACAGTCGGTTCTATTTCTGAGAAATCAATAGATTAGGTTTTTGAAAAAATGATCACAGATCAAATGATTTTTGGTAATAATAATATGGTAATCAATTTTATATATTACATTATTAACTGTTTCTTGTTTGATTGTGGTCGGAAAGACATTTAATTGTGTGCGATAATTAGTGAAAAATCAATTGATCATTTGCCAAAAATTCATGGCGGAACAAAGTCATTTGGTACAGAAAAAGATGCATTATGTATAATCGACTGTGTGTATATCGAAATCCCCCTTTTCTATTAGAATAAGAAAGACAGTCGGTTCTATTTCTGAGAAATCAATAGATTAGGTTTTTGAAAAAATGATCACAGATCAAATGATTTTTGGTAATAATAATATGGTAATCAATTTTATATATTACATTATTAACTGTTTCTTCTTTGATTGTGGTCGGAAAGACATTTAATTGTGTGCGATAATTAGTGAAAAATCAGTTGATCATTTGCCAAAAATTCATGGCGGAACAAAGTCATTTGGTACAGAAAAAGACGCATTATGTATAATCGACTGTGTGTATATCGAAATCCCCCTTTTCTATTAGAATAAGCAAAACAGTCGGTTCTATTTCTGAGAAATCAATAGATTAGGTTTTTGAAAAAATGATCACAGATCAAATGATTTTTGGTAATAATAATATGGTAATCAATTTTATATATTACATTATTAACTGTTTCTTCTTTGATTGTGGTCGGAAGGACATTTAATTGTGTGCGATAATTAGTCAAAAATCAATTGATCATTTGCCAAAAATTCATGGCGGAACAAAGTCATTTGGTACAGAAAAAGATGCATGATGTATAATCGACTGTGTGTATATCGAAATCCCCTTTTTCTATTAGAATAAGAAAGACAGTCGGTTCTATTTCTGAGAAATCAATAGATTAGGTTTTTGAAAAAATGATCACAGATCAAATGATTTT
This sequence comes from Diaperis boleti, assembly GCA_963583935.1. Taxonomy (NCBI): domain Eukaryota; kingdom Metazoa; phylum Arthropoda; class Insecta; order Coleoptera; family Tenebrionidae; genus Diaperis; species Diaperis boleti. The sequence continues at coordinate 2,022,182 of OY757242.1, forward strand.
TGGTAATAATAATATGGTAATCAATTTTATATATTACATTATTAACTGTTTCTTGTTTGATTGTGGTCGGAAAGACATTTAATTGTGTGCGATAATTAGTGAAAAATCAATTGATCATTTGCCAAAAATTCATGGCGGAACAAAGTCATTTGGTACAGAGAAAGACGCATTATGTATAATCGACTGTGTGTATATCGAAATCCCCCTTTTTTATTAGAATAAGCAAAACAGTCGGTTCTATTTCTGAGAAATCAATAGATTAGGTTTTTGAAAAAATGATCACAGATCAAATGATTTTTGGTAATAATAATATGGTAATCAATTTTATATATTACATTATTAACTGTTTCTTGTTTGATTGTGGTCGGAAAGACATTTAATTGTGTGCGATAATTAGTGAAAAATCAATTGATCATTTGCCAAAAATTCATGGCGGAACAAAGTCATTTGGTACAGAAAAAGATGCATTATGTATAATCGACTGTGTGTATATCGAAATCCCCCTTTTCTATTAGAATAAGAAAGACAGTCGGTTCTATTTCTGAGAAATCAATAGATTAGGTTTTTGAAAAAATGATCACAGATCAAATGATTTTTGGTAATAATAATATGGTAATCAATTTTATATATTACATTATTAACTGTTTCTTCTTTGATTGTGGTCGGAAGGACATTTAATTGTGCGCGATAATTAGTGAAAAATCAATTGATCATTTGCCAAAAATTCATGGCGGAACAAAGTCATTTTGTACAGAAAAAGATGCATTACGTATAATCGACTGTGTGTATATCGGTATCCCCCTTTTCTATTAGAATAAGAAAGACAGTCGGTTCTATTTCTGAGAAATCAATAGATTAGCTTTTTAAAAAAATGATCACAGATCAAACAATTTTTGGTAATAATAATATGGTAATCAATTTTATATATTACATTGTTAACTGTTTCTTCTTTGATTGTGGTCGAAAAGACATTTAATTGTGTGCGATAATTAGTGAAAAATCAATTGATCATTTGCCAAAAATTCATGGCGGAACAAAGTCATTTTGTACAGAAAAAGATGCATTACGTATAATCGACTGTGTGTATATCGGTATCCCCCTTTTCTATTAGAATAAGAAAGACAGTCGGTTCTATTTCTGAGAAATCAATAGATTAGCTTTTTAAAAAAATGATCACAGATCAAACAATTTTTGGTAATAATAATATGGTAATCAATTTTATATATTACATTGTTAACTGTTTCTTCTTTGATTGTGGTCGAAAAGACATTTAATTGTGTGCGATAATTAGTGAAAAATCAATTGATCATTTGCCAAAAATTCATGGCGGAACAAAGTCATTTGGTACAGAAAAAGATGCATTATGTATAATCGACTGTGTGTATATCGAAATCCCCCTTTTCTATTAGAATAAGCAAAACAGTCGGTTCTATTTCTGAGAAATCAATAGATTAGGTTTTTGAAAAAATGATCACAGATCAAATGATTTTTGGTAATAATAATATCGTAATCAATTTTATATATTACATTATTAACTGTTTCTTCTTTGATTGTGGTCGGAAAGACATTTAATTGTGTGCGATAATTAGTGAAAAATCAATTGATCATTTGCCAAAAAAATATTCAAGTGAGCGCTGAACCTGAAAATCCGACAAATTGAATTAGCTTCAGTGAAGATCGAACGAGACCAATTAAAATAATTTGACAAAAAGAAAATTTGTAGGCTCGGGGAGGTATAAACTTCCACTCGCAAAAGCACTTTTCGAACATCGGTCCGAATTCCCCCGCGTCCCCCCGCTCTCCTCCTCAAACGGATCACGCAATTAAACCTTTAACACTCCTTTTATGCAAATCTCCCTCGTGGGCCCCGGGATTTATTTCCTCCGCCGCTCGATCTGCATCTACAACTTAATTTCATCTAAAAGCTTCATCAGCACAAAGCTCGTAAACTCCTCCGGACCGAAAAAACTCCAGCCAGATCTATTCATTTGTTTGGTGTCCTTTATTTACGAGCCCGCGATGGCCGGTAATGGTCATTTCCAGTCTTTACGTCCGAAGAGCGACTTACGCGGCGCTGCGTGCCCGCGACAGAGACGCAGATAGCGCACATAAAATCAATTAGCATTGAAATTACTTTAGATAAAGTCATGTGATAATCTCTTGTAATAAACTTGTTAATTGCCGGTGAACCAATCGGGTGGCTTTATTGGTCCTTTATAATAAGAGTGCAGCCGGTCGGAGGAAGAGAGTCGGACGGCGGACGGTCGAGGATCGGACGGATCGGTCTGGTCCGCTGTTAATGCAATAAATAGATAAGAACTGTAAAATATAGCCCCGCGGTCCAGTTCGGTGATTACTGTTGAAACAATCGGGTTAACGTTCAGTCCGGGAGCCGTCGGAGAGAGACGGAAGATCGGTTTTGGTGGTACCGTTCATGGGAGGGAGCCGTTTTGCAATTAGGAGTTTTATTGCGGTTGCGGTACGACGGTAACAATCTCGAAATTGTCGGTGGAAGTGAGATGAACGCGGTTTTTTGCAGTACCTACAGCAGTACCGTCGATGGGAAGTCATCAAGATGAAGAGCGTTTAGCTAGGAGCTTTATTACCTGCTATAAGCTGACGTCTTTCCATCTTGGAACTGCCCACGTGGGAGAGCGAGAAAGAGGTTCTTTGTGACGGTGGTACTGTTCATGAAGACGACCATGACGAAAAACTGAAAGACCTACAAAACTAAAAACTCCAGAAGCTGAAAGTCAGAGCACTTGAAAGTCTCTCTTTTTTGTCCTTTATGTTCTTTATCTTTTTTGCCCTTTTTTGGTGCCTTTTTCCTCTTGTGTCTCTTGCCCCTTTAGCCCTAGTGTTTTGTATCGGTTGTCTTTCGTCTTTTTTCCTACTTGATATAATTATAGTTTCTTTGTCCATTCTGTTTATAGTTTGTTTTGCATTCTTGTCTCTTTATTCATATTAGTCTGTGCTCGTCTTGTGCCTTTTGTGTCTTTTGTTTGTTTGTCTCTTGTATCCAACAACTGGAACAACTTTAGATGTTGACGAATCCAAGATCTGAAAAAACCTGATATAACTATGGATCTTTAAATCCTTACTAATCCAAGACTGAAAAGTTGAGAACTAGAGGAGTTCGAGATTTTGGAAAGCCTGAGATCTTTGGGAACGTGAGACTTTGAGGAATTTGAGAACTGAAGAATCTTGAGATTTTGGAAAATCTAAGAACTTTGCAAAAATCAGACTTTGAGAAATTTTGGTTAACCCAAACTTGAGAACTAGAGGAAAACTTGAGATCTTCGGGAACCTCTGAACTTAAGAAACATAACTTGAGAACTGGAAGTACTTGAGGAACTTGAGAACTGGACCAAATTTTACACTTTACAATTACATTACACACTTTCTTATTTTAACAGTTTCACAGTCCGACAAATAATTTAACTGAACATTTAACAGGATTCCACATTTTCAGTTTCACAATTTCATAATTTCAGTGTGACTGACATTTCATGGTGTTATCGTTATCGTTTTGTCAGTTTGATAAATTCATAGTTTTACCATTTCACCCTTTCAGTTTCATAATTTCGGTAGAACCAGTTATTTTTCACAAATTCTTAATTTTGCAATTTCACAATTTCAAATTTTCATAAATTCACAACTAACTTTTGTTTCACATTTTAAAAATTTTAAATTCATACTATTACAATTCCACACTTTCACAGTTTCATAATTTTAGTTTCACAATTTCAATTTGTTCACAAATTCATTCTTTTGTAATTTCACAATCTGAAATTTTCAGTTTCATAATTTGACAAATTTATTTCGTTAACATTTTCATAGTTTCAACGTCATCGTTTTCAAATTAACACATTTGCACTTTCATGATTTGAATTCCACAATATCAAAATGTTGGTCTGACTAATCGATTTTCACAAATTCCGTTTCACAATTTCATAATTTCAGTCCGATTGTAATTTCATAATTTCATTGTTTCATTTCTTTACTTTGCATTCGCATTTTCACGATTTTGGTTTTACAATTTCATAATGTGAAATTGTAAATTTATAGTTTTACTATTTCACACTTTTACAGTTTTCATAATTTCGGCGTGACTATGAAAATTATTTTCAGTTTCACAAATTCATAGTTTCACACCCTTTCAGTTTCATAATTTTGATTCGACTAATTTATTTTGACAGTTTCACAAATTTAGTTTTTTTTACATTGTAAAATTTCACAATTTAAAATTTTCATAATTTCACAAGTTTATAACTTCTGTTTCACAATTTAAAAATTTTAAATTCCTAGTTTCAAAATTCCACTTCCACAATTTCATAATTTTGTTATGATTTGTTTGTCAATTTCAGTTCCACATTTTCAGTTCCATAATCTCACAAATTCTTGATTTTGCATTATTTCACAATTTTACCATTTTATTAGATTCTCATTTCTGTAAATTCAGTTCGTTAAATTCAAAGTATTGTAATTTCACATTTTCACGATTTTCAGTTTCACAATTTTGTAATGCCATTTAGATTACACATATTTTGAAAAATATTTTTTTATTCTCGTTCCACAGTTCGACAAATACATAATTTATCATAATTTAACTTCACATTTTTCAGAATTCCAAATTTTGAGTTTCACAATTTCATAATTTCAGTGCGACTGAAATTTCATAATTTCATTGTTTCAAATCTTTACTTTGCATTCGCATTTTCACGATTTCAGTTTTACAATTTCATAATGTCAAATAATAAATTTATAGTTTTATTATTTCACGCTTTCAGTTTCATAATTTAGGTGGACTAATTTATTTTCAGTTTCACAAATTCATAGTATTTCAATTTCACAAACCTAAACTTTCAGTCTCATAATTTCACAAATTTATAACTTTTGTTTCACATTTTCATAACTTCGTAATGTCAATTTGATAAATTCATAGTTTCACAATTCCATACATTCACAATATTATAATTTTAGTTCTACAATTTTACAATTTTGGTCTGGCTAATTTTATTGTTTATCAATTTCAGTTTCATAATCTTACAAATTCTTAATTTTGCATTATTTCACAATTTCAGATTCTCATTTCTGTAATTTCAGTTTGTTAAATTCATAGTTTTACTATTTCACCCTTTCAGTTTCATAATTTCGGTAGGACGATTTTTTTTTAAGTTTCACAAATTCTGAATTTTGCAATTTCACTATTTCAAATTTTCATAATTTCACAACTTTACAACTTTTGTTTCACATTTTAAAAATTTTATATTGATAGTTTCACAGTTTCAACTTTCAACAACTTATAGTTTTACTATTTCACACTTTCAATTTTCATAATTTCGGCGTGACTAAAATTGATTTTCAGTTGCACAAATTTATAGTTTCACACCCTTTCACAATTTTGGTTCAACTATGTAATTCATTTTCAGTTTCACAAATTCAGTTTTGCGATTTCACAATTTCAAATTTTCATAATTTCACAAATTTATAACTTTTGTTTCACATTTTAAAAATTTTAAATTCCTAGTTTCAAAATTCCACTTCCACAATTTCATAATTTTGTTATGATTTGTTTGTCAATTTCAGTTCCACATTTTCAGTTCCATAATCTCACAAATTCTTGATTTTGCATTATTTCACAATTTCACGATTTGAGATTCTCATTTCTGTAATTTCAGTTCGTTAAATTCAAAGTATTGTAATTTCACATTTTCACGATTTTCAGTTTCACAATTTTGTAATGCCATTTAGATTACACATATTTTGAAAAATATTTTTTCATTCTCGTTCCACAGTTCGACAAATACATAATTTATCATAATTTAACTTCACATTTTTCAGAATTAAAAATTTTGAGTTTCAGAATTTCATAAGTTCAGTGCGACTGAAATTTCATAATTTTATTGTTTCATATATTTACTTTGCATTCGCATTTTCACGATTTCAGTTTTACAATTTCATAATGTCAAATAATAAATTTATAGTTTTATTATTTCACACTTTCAGTTTCATAATTTAGGTGGACTAATTTATTTTCAGTTTCACAAATTCATAGTATTTCAATTTCACAAACCTAAACTTTCAGTCTCATAATTTCACAAATTTATAACTTTTGTTTCACATTTTCATAACTTCGTAATGTCAATTTGATAAATTCATAGTTTCACAATTCCATACATTCACAATATTATAATTTTAGTTCTACAATTTTACAATTTTGGTCTGGCTAATTTTATTGTTTATCAATTTCAGAGTTTCATAATCTTACAAATTCTTAATTTTGCATTATTTCACAATTTCAGATTCTCATTTCTGTAATTTCAGTTCGTTAAATTCAAAGTACTGTAATTTAACATTTTCACGGTTTCATAATTTTAGTTACACAATTTCGTAATTTCACATTTCAGATTTTCAGGTACACAATTTTGTGATGCCAATTAGATTACACATATTTTCGAAAAATATTTTTTTATTCTCAGTTCTACAGTTCGACAAATACATAATTTATCATAATTTAACTTCACATTTTTCAGAATTCCAAATTTTGAGTTTCACAATTTCATAATTTCAGTGCGACTGAAATTTCATAATTTTATTGTTTCATATCTTTACTTTGCATTCGCATTTTCACGATTTCAGTTTTACAATTTCATAATGTCAAATAATAAATTAATAGTTTTATTATTTCACACTTTCAGTTTTATAATTTCGGTGGACTAATTAATTTTCAGTTTCACAAATTCATCGTATTTCAATTTCACAAACCTAAACTTTCAGTCTCATAATTTCACAAATTTATAACTTTTGTTTCACATTTTCATAACTTCGTAATGTCAATTTGAAAAATTCAAAGTTTCACAATTCCATACATTCACAATATTATAATTTTAGTTCTACAATTTTACAATTTTGGTCTGGCTAATTTTATTGTTTATCAATTTCAGTTTCATAATCTTACAAATTCTTAATTTTGCATTATTTCACAATTTCAGATTCTCATTTCTGTAATTTCAGTTTGTTAAATTCATAGTTTTACTATTTCACCCTTTCAGTTTCATAATTTCGGTAGGACGAATTTTTTTTAAGTTTCACAAATTCTGAATTTTGCAATTTCACTATTTCAAATTTACATAATTTCACAACTTTACAACTTTTGTTTCACATTTTAAAAATTTTATATTGATAGTTTCACAGTTTCAACTTTCAACAACTTATAGTTTTACTATTTCACACTTTCAATTTTCATAATTTCGGCGTGACTAAAATTGATTTTCAGTTTCACAAATTTATAGTTTCACACCCTTTCACAATTTTGGTTCAACTATGTAATTCATTTTCAGTTTCACAAATTCAGTTTTGCGATTTCACAATTTCAAATTTTCATAATTTCACAAATTTATAACTTTTGTTTCACATTTTAAAATTTTTAAATTCCTAGTTTCAAAATTCCACTTCTACAATTTCATAATTTTGTTATGATTTGTTTGTCAATTTCAGTTCCACATTTTCAGTTCCATAATCTCACAAATTCTTGATTTTGCATTATCTCACAATTTCACGATTTGAGATTCTCATTTCTGTAATTTCAGTTCGTTAAATTCAAAGTATTGTAATTTCACATTTTCACGATTTTCAGTTTCACAATTTTGTAATGCCATTTAGATTACACATATTTTGAAAAATATTTTTTCATTCTCGTTCCACAGTTCGACAAATACATAATTTATCATAATTTAACTTCACATTTTTCAGAATTAAAAATTTTGAGTTTCAGAATTTCGTAAGTTCAGTGCGACTGAAATTTCATAATTTTATTGTTTCATATCTTTACTTTGCATTCGCATTTTCATAATTGCAGTTTTACAATTTCATGTCAAATAATAAATTTATAGTTTTATGATTTCACACTTTCAGTTTCATAATTTAGGTGGACTAATTTATTTTCAGTTTCACAAATTCATGGTATTTCAATTTCACAAACTCTCATAATTTCACAAATTTATAACTTTTGTTTCACATTTTCATAACTTCGTAATGTCAATTTGATAAATTCATAGTTTCACAATTCCATACATTCACAATTTCATAATTTTAGTTCTACAATTTCACAATTTTGGTCTGACTAATTATATTGTTTATCAATTTCAGAGTTTCATAATCTTACAAATTCTTAATTTTGCATTATTTCACAATTTCAGATTCTCATTTCTGTAATTTCAGTTTGTTAAATTCAAAGTATTGTAATTTAACATTTTCACGGTTTCATAATTTTAGTTCCACAATTTCGTAATTTCACATTTCATATTTTCATAATTTATCATAATTTAACTTCACATTTTTCAGAATTCCAAAATTTGAGTTTCACAATTTCATATTTTCAGTGCGACTGAAATTTCATAATTTTATAGTTTCATATCTTTACTTTGCATTTCGTATTACAATTTCATACTTTCAGTTTCTGCAAAACTTCACAATTTTGGTCTGAAAATTTGATGAACCTTATAACCTTGGGTATCTCAACAACTCGAAATCTTGAGAAACCCAATTTGGGAACTGGGGGAATCTGAGAATTTGAGGAACCTAACTGACCCTGAAAACAAATAATTCGCGTCGAAATTTAGACGTCTCATCGCGAAGTATCAGAGGATCATAAGTGTTCACTTTAATGATAGGAGAACCCTCATTGGTGAAAACAGGAGCGCAGAAAAGCCGCCATTCCCGCATTTCCCGGGAAATCAGACCCGGTTGTGATCTAGCAGGAATCCAGAACGCCCGCCGCTCCGTCGACAGAATGACGGATTAGTTTGCATGAAGAGGTCACCAGTAGTTTCGTGTTACGATTTCCGGAGTCGACTGAAGCACAGTCGGACGTCCATCAGCCCTTTAACGATGTCGCTGATTGATTGTTGTGTGTTCGCTACTTAGCATGCGGTTGTACACGTTATTAGCGGCTATCTCTCGGCATCTGCTCTCCGGTGGTCCCATCCTTCCCTATTCCGACATACGTCCACATGCGCTCCTCCGTTTTCCATCTAATCGATCGCTCTCCTCCGGGCCTAAAACGCGCGTTTTTCGCGCCGGCTCCGCAAACGATCGCCGCGCAATTTCATAAGAATGTAGTAAAAATTCCTCGCTTTTTAAGCGATAGGATGAAATAAGTTACAGTGCGCCTTCTCAGCGGTACCGCTCTATAAATACTGGTTTATGGCTACCATCGGATCTGCATTCCTTTATAACCGTGCTAAATAGGTACCTATAATGTGCCCTCTTTATTACCGATCTCGGCGGTTCCTGGAAATCGCTCGGATATGGTTATGATTTACGTAAACGCAATAATGCTCATTACGCAACTAATTACGTGAGAAAAATAAATATTGTTTATGAAAAGCTGTTTATTATCCTTGTGATCAGTCATCAATGAACTGATTCGATTTGTCATAAATCGTAATTCAGCGTGCAGCGGGCTTTGTGGTCTAATGGGAAAGAGGTTGCTGATGACGTGCGAGGACAACAATAAAATTGATCGATTCGTTGCATTCAACGTACAAGGAAATAATTACTTATCTATCTTTTAAAGCCGCTTTACAGGTGAGCTCCTGTTACTTTCTACGCCTAATACTGCATCGCAATATACACAATAGCGCATCTATAAATTGTAGGTCGAAGCCTAAATCCATTACTGAATACATCTCCTGATCTCCTGTCAACTGTGTCATATAATGACTTCCTGGGAATATTAAGTTATCGCAAGGTAAAATGTCACGTTCAACACACAATTCCGCAATTTGATAACTCCATAACCCGTGAATTCGATAATTCCATAATACTATAATTAAAAAAAAAACTTCATCATTCCATAAGTCCAGTAACACTGTAACTACATAATTCGATAATTCGTTAACCCGATAGTTCGATCAGTCGGTAATGTGATAATTCCATAATTCAAAACACGATTTGATTATTCGATCATAAGATAACCGGACAATATAATAATTCCATGATTTGATAAATAGATCATTTACTGAACAATTCGATAATTGTATAATTCCATAAATCCGTAACTCCGTAGTTCCGTGTCCCGTAATTCTGTAACTCCATGGCTCGATAATTCGATAACCCCATAGTTCGATCATTTGATAACTCCATAATTCCATAATTCGACCATTACAAAAATTCCATAATTCTATAATAATTACGTTCAAAATGAATTTGGAGAATTTTTATTTTTTATATTATTGCGGAATTTAGAAATTTTGAATTCCTAAGTTTGCAAATGTTATTTGAATTAGTCAATTGAAATTTTGTACATTACGAATAGATACAATTTTTGAAATTTTAAATTCAGAAATTTTAATTTTGAATCCCCGGGTTTTGAATTTGTAAATCTTTAAAATCTCCAATTTCAATTTTATATTGTTTCTGCAATTCCTGTTTGGAAATTTGAAAATTTTGAATTAATGAATTTGGACAACTTTTGAAATTCTTAATTCGGGAACTCGAATTTTAAAATTTTCAATTCTAGGGCTTTGAATTTGCAAATCTCTAACAAAACTTAAATTTTCTCTTCAGGGCCTTTTGTTCACGGTTCTGTGGGATTTTTCTTTCAATTTTTGCTCTTTCATCCGTTGAGGTGAAAATTTGAACTATTCATCAGTTACTCAGAACTTTTTAGGACTATTTAGGATTTTCCGGACGTTTTGAGATATATTTTGTCAAACCCAAAATAAAAAAAAAACATTTTTTAAAAGAGATATTGTCAAACCTAACTTTGAAAAGACACTTTCTAAGAAGTTGTCAAATCTCACACTAAAAAGACATATTCTAAGGGGATGTTGTCAAACCCAAAATTCAAAGAGACACATTCTAAAAGGACTCAGTCAAATGAAACATTAAAAGAGACACTTTCTGTGGGCAGGTTGAGAAACCAAAAATAAAAAAAATACATTTTAGAGGATATTGTCAAATTCAACTTTAAAAAAGAGACTTTTTAAGAAGATGTCAAATCCAAAATCAAAAAAAGACACATTTTTTAAAAGAGATATTGTCAAACCTAACTTTAAAAAGACTTTCTAAGAAGTTGTCAAATCTCACACTAAAAGGACATATTCTAAGGGGATGTTGTCAAACCCAAAATTCAAAGAGACACATTCTAAAAGGACTGTCAAATTGTCAAATCTAACTTTTAAAAAGACACTTTCTAAAAAATTAGGTCAAATCCAACATTAAGAAGACTTCCTAAAAGGATCTTGCCCTAAACTTAACTTTGAAAAAGACTTTCTATGAAAAGGTGGTCAAATCCAACAATAAACAGTCACATTCTAAAAGGATGTTGTCAAATCCAAAATTTAAAAAATGCACATTCTAAGGAGACGTTGTCAAAGGAAACATTAAAAAAGACACTTTTGTAGGCAGGTTGAGAAACCAAAAATAAAGAAATGTAGATTTTAGAGGATATTGTCAAATCTAATTGTTTTCTATAAGGTGTCAAATCCATCGTAAAAAAGACTGTCTAAGAAGATGTTGTCAAATCCCAAATTAAAAAAAAAACACTAAGGGATGTTGTCAGACCCAAAATTCAAAGAGCCACACTCTAAAAGGACTGTCAAATTGTCAAATCTAACTTTTAAAAAGACACTTTCTAAAAAATTAGGTCCAATCTAACATTAAGAAGACTTCCTAAAAGGATCTTGACCTAAACCTAACTTTGAAAAAGACACTTTCTATGAAAAGGTGGTCAAATCCAACAATAAACAGCCACATTCTAAAAGGATGTTGTCAAATCCAAAATTTAAAACATGCCCATTCTAAGGAGACTTTGTCAAAGGAAACATTAAAAAAGACACTTTCTGTGGGCAGGTTGAGAAACAAAAAATAAAGAAATATAGATTTTAGAGAATATTGTCTAATCCAATTTTTTTCTAAGATGTCAAATCCATCGTAATAAAAGACTGTCTAACAAGATGTTGTCAAATCCAAAATCAAAAAAAAAACATATTCTAAGGGATGTTGTCAGACCCAAAATTCAATGCAATTTTGAAATTCTAAATTAAGACAATTCAATTTTTAAAATTTTGAATTCCCGAGTTTGGAATTTGCAAATCTTTAAGATCTCTAATTTCTGAATGTCGCGTTTGGTACATTTTAAATCAATGAAATTTTGAAATCCCCACAATTTTGATTCAATGAAATCTTGAAGTTCTCAATTTGGAGAATATTAATTTTTATATTATTTCTAAATTTAAAATTTTGAATTCCCGAGTTTAGGAATTTGCAAATCTTTAAAATCTCTAATTTCTGAATTTTGCTTTTATTACATTTAGAATCGATGAAACTTTGAAATCCCGAATTTGGGAATCTCATGTAATGAAATTTTGACTTTCTGAATTTGGAGAATTTAAATTTTTTATATTATTGCTGACTAAAAATTTTGAATTCCTGAGTTTAGGAATTTGCAAATTTGGAATTAATTAATTGGAAAATTTGTACATTACGAATAGATACAATTCTTTGAAGTTCTAACTTCAGGAATATTAATTTTTAAAATTTTGAATTCCCACTTTTGGAATTTCCAAATATTTAAAATCTCTAATTTTTAATATTGCGATTGGTACATTTAGAATTGATAAGATTTTGAAATCCCCAAAATTTTGATTCAATGAAATGTTGAAGTTCTGAATTTGGAGAATATTAATTTTTACATTATTTCTAAATTTGAAATTTTGAATTCCCGAGTTTAGGAATTTGCAATTCTTTAAAATCTCTAATTTCTGAATTTTGCGTTTATTACATTTAGAATCGATGAAACTTTGAAATCCCGAATTTGAGAATCTCATGCAATGAAATTTTGACTTTCTGAATTTGGAGAATTTAAATTTTTTATATTATTGCTGACTAAAAATTTTGAATTCCTGAGTTTAGGAATTTGCAAATTTTGAATTAATTAATTGGAAAATTTGTACATTACGAATAGATACAATTTTTTGAAGTTCTAACTTCAGGAATATTAATTTTTAAAATTTTGAATTCCCACTTTTGGAATTTCCAAATATTTAAAATCTCTAATTTTTAATATTGCGATTGGTACATTTAGAATTGATAAAATTTTGAAATCCCCAAAATTTTGATTCAATGAAATCTTGAAGTTCTGAATTTGGAGAATATTAATTTTTATATTATTTCTAAATTTGAAATTTTGAATTCCCGAGTTTAGGAATTTGCAAATCTTTAAAATCTCTAATTTCTGAATTTTGCGTTTATTACATTTAGAATCGATGAAACTTTGAAATCCCGAATTTGGGAATCTCATGCAATGAAATTTTGACTTTCTGAATTTGGAGAATTTAAATTTTTTATATTATTGCTGACTAAAAATTTTGAATTCCTGAGTTTAGGAATTTGCAAATTTGGAATTAATTAATTGGAAAATTTGTACATTACGAATAGATACAATTTTTTGAAGTTCTAACTTCAGGAATATTAATTTTTAAAATTTTGAATTCCCACTTTTGGAATTTCCAAATATTTAAAATCTCTAATTTTTAATATTGCGATTGGTACATTTAGAATTGATAAAATTTTGAAATCCTCAAAATTTTGATTCAATGAAATCTTGAAGTTCTGAATTTGGAGAATATTAATTTTTATATTATTTCTGAATTTGAAATTTTGAATTCCCGAGTTTAGGAATTTGCAAATCTTTAAAATCTCTAATTTCTGAATTTTGCGTTTATTACATCTAGAATCGATGAAACTTTGAAATCCCGAATTTGGGAATCTCATGCCTATATTTTGGAAATTCTAAATAATTGAACACCTAAATTTTGACATTTTGAACCGTTGAAACCTGAACGTTTAAAAGTTTACAATTTTGAGTTGAAAATTTGCAATCTTGATTTGTAAATTTGGATATTAATTTTAAATCCGACATTTATAAATCCTTCCTTCTAGCACCAATACCAATCCCATCTCTTCGTTCGAGCCTCCAGCGGCTCTCACGCGTCCGCGGCCCATTGTTCCTATACCTGGACGGAGGCATTCCCGATTGTGCGATCGAAAAAATCTAATTATCTTCGGGAGTTGCGACACAAAGCTGTTTTAATTTTTGGTGCGCATGTTGTAAAATTCGATATTGTTAGACGGATATTGTGAGTCAGGTGCGCGCAGCGGGTCTATCGCATCACTATCTTTCACTGAAGATTCAAACGCAGCACCTGCAGGTACCAGCGGGAGCGCCGACCATTGTGACTTCTTTATTGTGTTAGATGGGGTTCGGGGTCCTAATGGGTCGGAAGAGTGTCTTTATGCTGATCGAATTAAAGAGAAAAAACGGGTAACGGGAGCGGCGTTTCGAGAGCGGTGTTTCGAAAAATCGTAGCAAATCGCAACACCGACCCGAGACTGTGACTATGTGTTTTACACGTCGAAGTCCTCAGATCGTTCCTTTTTTGCTCGGCCCCCTCGAGGCGACCGTAGTTAATAACAACCCATACTTTAAAACCAGATTGAATCTGCGCTATCCGAGTGCGATCAGAAAATCCTAAACACATACTATCTTCGCATGATGGACTGGTAATTAGACGGTGCGCTTGTCACGCGTCTCCCACCCCATCCGCTCTTATTAAGTGGAAGCTGCTCGGCGTGCTCTTATTGCCACGCTCTAGGATTTTTCCACAATCGCGTTTCGGGTTCCATCAATCGCGCCAATAACCCCGGGAGCTCGACGGCCGGGGGCGGCGCGCCATCTTGCCGCCGCCTCTGCGCATTCTTATTGCTTCCCATACATCATTATAGACACACTCCGCGTAGGCACACTAATATCCTCGACGTCGTGCCGCTATCTCAAAGAGCAGATTGCTTCGGACGGCCGAGGCTCGGTAGCGCCCCCCAGTAATGCTGCTCCGGATTACCGCTCCGGGCTAAATAATATACATCGCTCCATATAGATTATGAAGCTATTTTACATACTAGTAGCACTCTCGGGTATTAATATATCATTATTTTCTGAAAGCTCGCTTTTTAAACGGTCAGACTCGATCAGCGGCTTCGACCTCACCTCCTTTATTCAAACGGACGAAGAAGTAAATAAACACAACCACTATCTAGAACGATTTATTATATACAGTTTTTACAAAGTCTCTAACATTATAAATAAACATTTTATATTACTATGTGTAACTTACGACGAATTTTGAAACGGAAATTGGAAATTTTCAGCCCTTGCGCGTGCCGGACGGTTTCCCTAAAACCAATGAAAGGTAAAATTAATTTCGGTCACAAATCATGGTGTCTAGTTTATAATTTAATTAGGCGGCCGATTATTATTATTCAAATTTTGGTTATTTATTCGCACCCGCGTTTATCTGCTTCATCGGTGCATTTAAATAAAGGAGGCGCTTAATTCGTTTAATTGAAATTTACGATTTCATAAATTCGACGGGAACGCTCGTAATGTTTAGATAAGAGAGATTATTTATGGCTTGACTACGAACAGGGAAAGTTTTATCACTTTTCTTTTAATTACGATCCTCTGAGAACAAATTGATAATTAAAAACTTTTTAACCTGCAGAAGGGATATGCCTTAATTAATTAAACTAACTAGTATTTTCAAGTTGTAATTAGTAATTCTAATTTAGGCTTTCAGTTTTTAGGTACTCCAGGTTCACAAAAGGTTATCGCTAGCAAAAACAAAAATGTGTCATTCATTTCCGATTCTCAGGTTTTCGGGTTCTTAAGTTTTCAAGTTTTCCGGTTGTCAATTTTTTTGTTTTCGAGTTCTCAAGCCTTCTTAGATAAGGTTCTCAAATTCTCGAGTCCACAGTTTCTCGAGCTCTCCATTTTAGCCTATAGCCTGAGAAACTAATAACTTGAAAATTTTAGCTTGGAATGCCTGGAGAACTTAAAACCTGAAAATTTGAGAACCTGAAAACCTGGACACCCGAGAATTAAGAACCTGAAAACATTGGTAACTGAGAGTATAAGAAACTCCATTAATTCCATTAACCAGAAAACATGCGAAATTGGAAGCCTAAAAAATTGAGAAAAAAATTTGAAAACCTGAAAACCTGGACAGGTGCAAACTCCGTTTGTGCAGCGACGCAAAAATTCCTTCTTTTCTAGTATATGATATTTATACTATTTATTTTTGATATTTATACATTATACTATTCAGACTTTAACTGTTTCCCCAATCAATTTAGGCAGCAGTACTCCACCAGCTTTTTCTCGTTCTCCTCGTCTAGCTGTCGTTTTAGTCGCCGAAACCATCGGGCGAAGAACACCTCAAAGGTCCTGTTGTTTGTAGGATAAAGGGACTAAGGTTTGACGGTTTGTTCGTTGAGAAACACAAATTTGCCATTCTTTACATTTAATAGTTTCGTTCAACCTATAACCTCATAATCCCGTTGTTAATTTTATACCATAGGGATAAAAGTGTATTTTAATTGTGATCTTGACCTCACCCCAACCTTGACAGGAACGTTACGTCAATTTTGAACCTAACAGTAAAATTAAGGCTAACGATGAAAGAATCTAATAACCTGAAAATTTGACAACCTAAAAACCTGGACACCTGACAGAACTTAAGAATTTGACAGCCTATGAGAGCTAGTAACCAGAAAACATAAGGAATTGAAAACCTAAAAAATTGAGAAGAACCTGAAAACCTAGACACTTCAGAATTCGAAAAGCTAACAACATGACAGCCTGGGAACCAAGAAGATGAATACATTATCGATTAAAAGCATGAGCACCTGAAAACCTGAGAAAATAAAAATCCCAAAATTTCAGAAAATGCGATCTTAAAAATCTCAAAATAAGCAAGTTTTGAGAACGTTAAAATCTAGAACTTTACGGAAAAAAAACAACCTGAATACTAGAGAACCTGAAAAGCTTAAAATCTCAGAACCTAAAAACCTGGACACCTGATAGAACTTAAGAATTTCACAACTTGTGAGAGCCACTAACCTGAAAACATAAGAAATTGAAGACCTAAAAAATTGAGAAGAACCTGAAAACCTAGACACTTCAGAATTGACAGCCTGGGAACCAAGAAGATGAAAACATTATCGATTGAAAGCATAAGGACCTGAAAACTTGAGAAAATAAAAATCCCAAAATTTCAGAAAATGCGATCTTAAAAATCTCAAAATAAGCAAGTTTTAACAACGTTAAAATCTAAGAATTTACGAAAAAGAAACAACCTGAATACTAGAGAACCTGAAAAGCTTAAAATCTCAGAATCTAAAAACCTGGACACCTGATAGAACTTAAGAATTTCACAACTTGTGAGAGCCACTAACCTGAAAACACAAGAAATTGAAGACCTAAAAAATTGAGAAGAACCTGAAAACCTAGACACTTTAGAATTGACAGCCTGGGAACCAAGAAGATGAAAACATTATCGATTGATGAAAACTTGAGAAAAAAAAACCAAAATTTCAGAAAATGCAATCTTAAAAATCTCAAAATAAGCCAGTTTTGAGAACGTTAAAACCTAGGATCTTACGGAAAATTTAAAAAATGAAAAACCTAAATGTCTGAGAAATTGAAAGCTAAACGATTTAAGAATCAAACAACCTGAAAATTAGAGAACCTGAAAACCTTAAAATCTCAAAACCTAAAAACCTGGACACCTGACAGAACTTAAGAATTTGACAGCCTGTGGAAGCCACTAACCAGAAAACAAAAAATTAAAAACCTAAAAAATTGAGAAAAACCTGAAAACCTAGACACCTCAGAATTCGAAAACCTAACAACATGACAGCCTGAGAACCAAGAACCTGAAAACATTATCGATTGAAAGTGTAGGAACCTGAAAACTTGAAAAATTAAAAATCCCAAAATCTCAGAATGTGTGATCTTGAAAATCTCAAAATAAGCAAGTTTTGAGAACGTTAAAACCTAAGAACTTACGGAAAACCTAAGAAATCAAAAGCCTAAATGCCTGAGAAATAAAAAGCTCAACGATCCAAGAATCGAACAACCTGAAAATTAGAGAACCTGAAAACCTTAAAATCTCAAAACCTAAAAACCAGGACACCTGAAAAAGCTTAAGAATTTGACAGCCTGTGAGATCCACTGACCCAAAAACATAAGAAAGTAAAAACCTAAAATATTGAGAAGAACCTGAAAACCTAGACACCTCAGAATTCGAAAACCTAACAACATGAGACTCAACCAAGAACCTGAAAACATTATCGGTTGAAAGTGTAAGAACCTGAAAACTTGAGAAATTAAAAATCCCAAAATCTCAGAAAGTGTGATCTTGAAAATCTCAAAATAAGCAAGTTTTGAGAACGTTAAAACCTAGGAACTTACGGAAAACCTAAGAAATGAAAAGCCTAAATGCCTGAGAAACTAAAAGCTAAACGATTCAAGAATCGAACAACCTGAAAATTAGAGAACCTGAAAACCTTAAAATCTCAAAACCTAAAAACCTGGACACCTGAAAAAGCTTAAGAGTTTGACAGCCTGTGAGATCCACTAACCCAAAAACATAAGAAATTAAAAACCTAAAATATTGAGAAGAACCTGAAAACCTAGACACCTCAGAATTCGAAAACCTAACAACATGACAGTCTGAGAACCAAGAACCTGAAAACATTATCGATTGAAAGTGTAGGAACCTGAAAACTTGAGAAATTAAAAATCCCAAAATCTCAGAATGTGTGATCTTGAAAATCTCAAAATAAGCAAGTTTTGAGAACGTTAAAACCTAGGAACTTACGAAAAACCTAAGAAATTAAAAGCCTAAATAAAAAACTGATAAAAAATTGACATCTTTAAAAACTGGAAATATGCAAATTTTTCTAAGAATCTATCGACCTAAAATTTTGAAAAACTGAAAATTTTAAAATCCCAGAAAATGAATACCTGGATATCTGAGAACTGGAACCTTAACCTTGAGCACATAAAAAATTGAGAACCTAGAACGTAATTTGAGCAATTAAAATCCAAGAATTGAGATCTTAAAAAACTGAAAACATGCGAGTGTTGAGAACCTTGAGCAACCGAAAACTTATTCTCAGAACCTGAAAACCTAAAAACCTGGACGTCTGGAAATTTAAGAATTTAAAAATATAGCACTCTAGAAACCAAGCACCTGAAAACATGTGAAAGGTCATAAATTAAAAACCCAAAAAATGAGAACCTTAAAATCTGAAATAATGCGAAACATGAAAGTCTGAGAAATTGAAGAATTGAAGATTGAATTGAAATTAAAATCCCAGATCTTAAAAACCTAAGAAATGAAAAATGTAAATGCCTGATTATTTGAAAGCCAAACAATCTCAATTCAAACAACCTGAAAATTTGAGGAACCGACAACTTAATCTGGGAACCTGAAAACCTAAAAACCTGGAGCCTGGAAACCATAAACCTGAAAACAAATGGAATTGAAAACCTAAGAATTGGGAAGCGTAAAAAGTTGAGCAATTGAAGATCAAACCCCCAACCTGAAAACATAAGAAATTGAGAGCCTAAGATAGTGAAAACCTGAGGAACAAAAACTCAAAAATCTGAGGAATTGAGATCTTGAAAAATATAAAATAAGAGAGTTTTGAGAACTCAAATATCAAACCCCCACAACTTGAGAACGAGAGAAATGGAAAGCCCGAAAACCTGATGGGAACTTAGGATTTAGTTGATTAATAAGTAAATTACGGGCCCTAGGTTTATGAAGTATCTAAAAGCCTATGAAGTATTTTTCTCTAAATTAGTAAACAAAATATTTAAATAACGTCCATAATGTTGCTTCCATAAATCTTGACCCTGATGGTTTATGGGTTTAGGTTTACACAACGAGACCTAAAGATTTTAATTCTTTAGATTTTTATCTTTTGGTCTTTCACCAACGAAGTAAACCACGAGACCAACTCGGTCCGCACGCGATTCCCGAACAGCAGAGACAACCCCGGTCCCAAAACGGAGCCTTGCGGTAAACGTGATCCGAACACGGTGGCGTCGGACGAGCGACCGGCATGCCCGAGACGATCGTCGTTGGTGTGTATTAATTGAACGGCTTTCGGTGAACGGTAGCAGGAGCAAGAAGCATCGCCAGAGGCCGCACTCTGTGATTACCACTCGCTATCGAACTACTGTCCGCTTCTTGTAATTATACGTTATGGGGATGCAATCTACCAGGCCGAGTCGCCCTATCCAATCTCGTCCAACTCCTTTTGTTTTCGCTATTTTGGCTACTTCAGGATTTTAATTTACGTCTGAATACAAATTACAAGGTGCATCGTGCACGCCCGATGAATCCTTAACGACCGGCCAACGAGCTCGAATTAAACTTAATAGCGGAGACGTGGACGCATCCGCGACGCACACCTGTTGCGCTTTCGGTTAGATCTGCGTTTGGAGCAGCGCGGGGACACTTTCGTTACGTCTTATTGAAAAATCATTAATTCATTCGCAACTTACCGGTGTGGAGGAAGAGGTGATTCTTGAGGTTCGTGTGCTTGGAGAAGCCTCTGGAACAGATGTGGCATTTGAAGGGCCACGATCCCGAATGGACGTACATGTGGGAGCGGAGGTCGCCGGGCGTCGGGAACGATTTGCTGCAGAGGTTGCACTTGTGCGGTTTGTCCTGGAAGAGAAAAACTTCAATGAAAGGATCGATCAAATTGTGTGATTACAATTTTTTAAGTGTCATGTGAATGGAAACATGACACGTGTTCAAAATCACCCTGTACCTCAAAATTTTTCCACATTTCCATTTTTCTGATTGCAAAAATCATTTTTATATTTCTTTTACTTTCTCTTGTAACCAATTTGAGTCTTTAAGCTGCAAAATCTGAAAAAAAATGTTTACGTTTTTGTTCCCGAATCCTCAGGTTGTGTCTGACTTTCGGGTTGTCAAACTCTCTGGGTGTCTCAATATTTCAATCTCTTAGTACCTC
Source organism: Diaperis boleti (assembly GCA_963583935.1). Taxonomy (NCBI): domain Eukaryota; kingdom Metazoa; phylum Arthropoda; class Insecta; order Coleoptera; family Tenebrionidae; genus Diaperis; species Diaperis boleti. Next base: position 2,043,086 of record OY757242.1, read on the forward strand.
TCAATAATAGCCCTTCTTGATCTTTCAATCGCTAAATTTCTCAATTTCACATTCAATATATCAATTTTTCGATGTTTCAGTCTTTCAAATTTTCAATCTCTCAATCGCTAAATTTCTCAATTTCACAATGAATATATCAATTTTTCGAGGTTTCAATTTCTAAATTTCTGGGTGTCTCAATATTTCAATCTCATAGTACCTCTTAATAGTTATACCCCTTATCAATCTTTCAATCGCTAAATTTCTCAATCTCATATTCAATCTATCAATTTCTCAATCTCTGGGTATCTCAGTTCTCAATATTTCACTCTCTCAATAGTTCTACCCCTCCTCAATCTTTCAATCGCAATTTATTTTAATTTCACATTCAATATATCAATTTTCCGATGTTTCAATCCTTCAATTTCCCAAACTCTGGGTGCCTCAATATTTTAATCTCTTAGTGCCTCTCAATAGTTCTATACCTTCTCAATCTCTCAATCGCTAAATTTCTCAATTTCACAACGAATATATCAATTTTCCGAGGTTTCAATTTCTAAATTTCTGGGTGTCTAAATATTTCAATTTCTTAGTACCCCCCAATAGTTCTACCCCTTCTCAATCTTTCAATTGCTAAATTTCTTAATTTCATATTTAATCTACCAATGTCTAAATCTCTGGGTGTCTCAGTTCTCAATATTTCAATCTCTCAATACTACCTCTCAATAGTTCTACCCCTCCTCAATCTTTCAATCGCAATTTATTTTAATTTCACATTCAATATATCAATTTTCCGATGTTTCAATCCTTCAATTTCCCAAACTCTGGGTGCCTCAATATTTTAATCTCTTTGTACCTCTCAATAGTTCTATCACTTCTCAATCTCTCAATCGCTGAATTTCTCAATTTCATAACGAATATATCAATTTTCCGGGGTTTCAATTTCTAAATTTCTGGGTGTCTCAATATTTCAATTTCTTAGTACCCCTCAATAGTTCTACCCCTTCTCAATCTTTCAATCGCTAAATTTCTCAATTTCATATTTAATCTACCAATGTCTAAATCTCTGGGTGTCTCAGTTCTCAATATTTCACTCTCTCAATAGTTCTACCCCTCCTCAATCTTTCAATCGCAATTTATTTTAATTTCACATTCAATATATCAATTTTCCGATGTTTCAATCCTCCAATTTCCCAAACTCTGGGTGCCTCAATATTTTAATCTCTTAGTACCTCTCAATAGTTCTGTACCTTCTCAATCTCTCAATCGCTAAATTTCTCAATTTCACAATGAATATATCAATTTTCCGAGGTTTCAATTTCTAAATTTCTGGGTGTCTCAATATTTCAATTTCTTAGTACCCCCCAATAGTTCTACCCCTTCTCAATCTTTCAATTGCTAAATTTCTTAATTTCATATTTAATCTACCAATGTCTAAATCTCTGGGTGTCTCAGTTCTCAATATTTCAATCTCTCAATAGTACCTCTCAATAGTTCTACCCCTCCTCAATCTTTCAATCGCAATTTATTTTAATTTCACATTCAATATATCAATTTTCCGATGTTTCAATCCTTCAATTTCCCAAACTCTGGGTGCCTCAATCTTTTAATCTCTTTGTACCTCTCAATAGTTCTATCCCTTCTCAATCTCTCAATCGCTGAATTTCTCAATTTCACAACGAATATATCAATTTTCCGAGGTTTCAATTTCTAAATTTCTGGGTGTCTCAATATTTCAATTTCTTAGTACCCCTCAATAGTTCTACCCCTTCTCAATCTTTCAATCGCTAAATTTCTCAATTTCATATTTAATCTACCAATGTCTAAATCTCTGGGTGTCTCAGTTCTCAATATTTCACTCTCTCAATAGTTCTACCCCTCCTCAATCTTTCAATCGCAATTTATTTTAATTTCACATTCAATATATCAATTTTCCGATGTTTCAATCCTTCAATTTCCCAAACTCTGGGTGCCTCAATATTTTAATCTCTTAGTGCCTCTCAATAGTTCTATACCTTCTCAATCTCTCAATCGCTAAATTTCTCAATTTCACAATGAATATATCAATTTTCTAAGGTTTCAATTTCTAAATTTCTGGGTGTCTCAATATTTCAATTTCTTAGTACCCCCCAATAGTTCTACCCATTCTCAATCTTTCAATCGCTAAATTTCTCAATTTCATATTTAATCTACCAATGTCTAAATCTCTGGGTGTCTCAGTTCTCAATATTCCAATATCTCAATACTACCTCTCAATAGTTCTACCCCTCGTCAATCTTTCAATCTCAATTTATTTTAATTTCACATTCAATATATCAATTTTCCGATGTTTCAATCCTTCAATTTCCCAAACTCTGGGTGCCTCAATATTTTAATCTCTTTGTACCTCTCAATAGTTCTATCCCTTCTCAATCTCTCAATCGCTAAATTTCTCAATTTCACAATGAATATATCAATTTTTCGAGGTTTCAATTTCTAAATTTCTGGGTGTCTCAATATTTCAATTTCTTAGTACCCCTCAATAGTTCTACCCCTTCTCAATCTTTCAATCGCTAAATTTCTCAATTTCATATTTAATCTACCAATGTCTAAATCTCTGGGTGTCTCAGTTCTCAATATTCCAATATCTCAATACTACCTCTCAATAGTTCTACCCCTCGTCAATCTTTCAATCGCAATTAATTTTAATTTCACATTCAATATATCAATTTTCCGATGTTTCAATCCTTCAATTTCCCAAACTCTGGGTGCCTCAATATTTTAATCTCTTTGTACCTCTCAATAGTTCTATCCCTTCTCAATCTCTCAATCGCTGAATTTCTCAATTTCACAACGAATATATCAATTTTTCGAGGTTTCAATTTCTAAATTTCTGGGTGTCTCAATATTTCAATTTCTTAGTACCCCTCAATAGTTCTACCCCTTCTCAATCTTTCAATCGCTAAATTTCTCAATTTCATATTTAATCTACCAATGTCTAAATCTCTGGGTGTCTCAGTTCTCAATATTCCAATCTCTCAATACTACCTCTCAATAGTTCTACCCCTCGTCAATCTTTCAATCGCAATTTATTTTAATTTCACATTCAATGTATCAATTTTCCGATGTTTCAATCCTCCAATTTCCCAAACTCTGGGTGCCTCAATATTTTAATCTCTTAGTACCTCTCAATAGTTCTGTACCTTCTCAATCTCTCAATCGCTAAATTTCTCAATTTCACAATGAATATATCAATTTTCCGAGGTTTCAATTTCTAAATTTCTGGGTGTCTCAATATTTCAATTTCTTAGTACCCCCCAATAGTTCTACCCCTTCTCAATCTTTCAATCGCTAAATTTCTCAATTTCATATTTAATCTACCAATGTCTAAATCTCTGGGTGTCTCAGTTCTCAATATTCCAATCAATCAATACTACCTCTCAATAGTTCTACCCCTCGTCAATCTTTCAATCGCAATTTATTTTAATTTCACATTCAATGTATCAACTTTCCGATGTTTCAATCCTCCAATTTCCCAAACTCTGGGTGCCTCAATATTTTAATCTCTTAGTACCTCTCAATAGTTCTGTACCTTCTCAATCTCTCAATCGCTAAATTTCTCAATTTCACAATGACTATATCAATTCTCCGAGGTTTCAATTTCTAAATTTCTGGGTGTCTCAATATTTCAATTTCTTAGTACCCCTCAATAGTTCTACCCCTTCTCAATCTTTCAATCGCTAAATTTCTCAATTTCATATTTAATCTACCAATGTCTAAATCTCTGGGTGTCTCAGTTCTCAATATTCCAATCTCTCAATACTACCTCTCAATAGTTCTACCCCTCGTCAATCTTTCAATCGCAATTTATTTTAATTTCACATTCAATGTATCAATTTTCCGATGTTTCAATCCTCCAATTTCCCAAACTCTGGGTGCCTCAATATTTTAATCTCTTAGTACCTCTCAATAGTTCTGTACCTTCTCAATCTCTCAATCGCTAAATTTGTCAATTTCACAATGAATATATCAATTTTCCGAGGTTTCAATTTCTAAATTTCTGGGTGTCTCAATATTTCAATTTCTTAGTACCCCTCAATAGTTCTACCCCTTCTCAATCTTTCAATCGCTAAATTTCTCAATTTCATATTTAATCTACCAATGTCTAAATCTCTGGGTGTCTCAGTTCTCAATATTTCAATCTCTCAATAGTTCTACCCCTCCTCAATCTTTCAATCGCAATTTATTTTAATTTCACATTCAATATATCAATTTTCCGATGTTTCAATCCTCCAATTTCCCAAACTCTGGGTGCCTCAATATTTTAATCTCTTTGTACCTCTCAATAGTTCTATCCCTTCTCAATCCCTCAATCGCTAAATTTCTCAATTTCACAACGAATATATCAATTTTCCGAGGTTACAATTTCTAAATTTCTGGGTGTCTCAATATTTCAATTTCTTAGTACCCCTCAATAGTTCTACCCCTTTTCAATCTTTCAATCGCTAAATTTCTCAATTTCATATTTAATCTACCAATGTCTAAATCTCTGGGTGTCTCAGTTCTCAATATTCCAATCTCTCAATACTACCTCTCAATAGTTCTACCCCTCGTCAATCTTTCAATCGCAATTTATTTTAATTTCACATTCAATGTATCAATTTTCCGATGTTTCAATCCTCCAATTTCCCAAACTCTGGGTGCCGCAATATTTTAATCTCTTAGTACCTCTCAATAGTTCTGTACCTTCTCAATCTCTCAATCGCTAAATTTCTCAATTTCACAATGAATATATCAATTCTCCGAGGTTTCAATTTCTAAATTTCTGGGTGTCTCAATATTTCAATTTCTTAGTACCCCTCAATAGTTCAACCCCTTCTCAATCTTTCAATCGCTAAATTTCTCAATTTCATATTTAATCTACCAATGTCTAAATCTCTGGGTGTCTCAGTTCTCAATATTTCAATCTCTCAATAGTACCTCTCAATAGTTCTACCCCTCTCAATCTTTCAATCGCAATTTATTTTAATTTCACATTCAATATATCAATTTTCCGATGTTTCAATTCTTCAATTTCCCAAACGCTGGGTGCCTCAATATTTTAATCTTTTTGTACCTCTCAATAGTTCTATCCCTTCTCAATCTCTCAATCGCTGAATTTCTCAATTTCACAATGAATATATCAATTTTCCGAGGTTTCAATTTCTAAATTTCTGGGTGTCTCAATATTTCAATTTCTTAGTACCCCTCAATAGTTCTACCCCTTCTCAATCTTTCAATTGCAAAATTTCTCAATTTCATATTTAATCTACCAATGTCTAAATCTCTGGGTGTCTCAGTTCTCAATATTTCAATCTCTCAATAGTTCTACCCCTCCTCAATCTTTCAATCGCAATTTATTTTAATTTCACATTCAATATATCAATTTTCCGATGTTTCAATCCTTCAATTTCCCAAACTCTGGGTGCCTCAATATTTTAATCTCTTTGTACCTCTCAATAGTTCTATCCCTTCTCAATCTCTCAATCGCTGAATTTCTCAATTTCACAATGAATATATCAATTTTCCGGGGTTTCAATTTCTAAATTTCTGGGTGTCTCAATATTTTAATTTCTTAGTACCCCTCAATAGTTCAACCCCTTCTCAATCTTTCAATCGCTAAATTTCTCAATTTCATATTTAATCTACCAATGTCTAAATCTCTGGGTGTCTCAGTTCTCAATATTCCAATCTCTCAATACTACCTCTCAATAGTTCTACCCCTCGTCAATCTTTCAATCGCAATTTATTTTAATTTCACATTCAATGTATCAATTTTCCGATGTTTCAATCCTCCAATTTCCCAAACTCTGGGTGCCTCAATATTTTAATCTCTTAGTACCTCTCAATAGTTCTGTACCTTCTCAATCTCTCAATCGCTAAATTTCTCAATTTCACAATGAATATATCAATTTTCCGAGGTTTCAATTTCTAAATTTCTGGGTGTCTCAATATTTCAATTTCTTAGTACCCCCCAATAGTTCTACCCCTTCTCAATCTTTCAATTGCTAAATTTCTTAATTTCATATTTAATCTACCAATGTCTAAATCTCTGGGTGTCTCAGTTCTCAATATTTCAATCTCTCAATAGTACCTCTCAATAGTTCTACCCCTCCTCAATCTTTCAATCGCAATTTATTTTAATTTCACATTCAATATATCAATTTTCCGATGTTTCAATCCTTCAATTTCCCAAACTCTGGGTGCCTCAATCTTTTAATCTCTTTGTACCTCTCAATAGTTCTATCCCTTCTCAATCTCTCAATCGCTGAATTTCTCAATTTCACAACGAATATATCAATTTTCCGAGGTTTCAATTTCTAAATTTCTGGGTGTCTCAATATTTCAATTTCTTAGTACCCCTCAATAGTTCTACCCCTTCTCAATCTTTCAATCGCTAAATTTCTCAATTTCATATTTAATCTACCAATGTCTAAATCTCTGGGTGTCTCAGTTCTCAATATTTCAAACTCTCAATACTACCTGTCAATAGTTCTACCCCTCCTCAATCTTTCAATCGCAATTTATTTTAATTTCACATTCAATATATCAATTTTCCGATGTTTCAATCCTCCAATTTCCCAAACTCTGGTTGCCTCAATATTTTAATCTCTTTGTACCTCTCAATAGTTCTATCCCTTCTCAATCCCTCAATCGCTAAATTTCTCAATTTCACAACGAATATATCAATTTTCCGAGGTTTCAATTTCTAAATTTCTGGGTGTCTCAATATTTCAATTTCTTAGTACCCCCCAATAGTTCTACCCCTTCTCAATCTTTCAATCGCTAAATTTCTCAATTTCATATTTAATCTACCAATGTCTAAATCTCTGGGTGTCTCAGTTCTCAATATTTCAATCTCTCAATACTACCTCTCAATAGTTCTACCCCTCCTCAATTTTTCAATCGCAATTTATTTTAATTTCACATTCAATATATCAATTTTCCGATGTTTCAATCCTTCAATTTCCCAAACTCTGCGTGCCTCAATATTTTAATCTCTTTGTACCTCTCAATAGTTCTATCCCTTCTCAATCTCTCAATCGCTGAATTTCTCAATTTCACAATGAATATATCAATTTTCTAAGGTTTCAATTTCTAAATTTCTGGGTGTCTCAATATTTCAATTTCTTAGTACCCCTCAATAGTTCTACCCCTTCTCAATCTTTCAATCGCTAAATTTCTCAATTTCATATTTAATCTACCAATGTCTAAATCTCTGGGTGTCTCAGTTCTCAATATTTCAATCTCTCAATACTACCTCTCAATAGTTCTACCCCTCCTCAATCTTTCAATCGCAATTTATTTTAATTTCACATTCAATATATCAATTTTCCGATGTTTCAATCCTTCAATTTCCCAAACTCTGGGTGCCTCAATATTTTAATCTCTTAGTACCTCTCAATAGTTCTGTACCTTCTCAATCTCTCAATCGCTAAATTTGTCAATTTCACAATGAATATATCAATTTTCCGAGGTTTCAATTTCTAAATTTCTGGGTGTCTCAATATTTCAATTTCTTAGTACCCCTCAATAGTTCTACCCCTTCTCAATCTTTCAATCGCTAAATTTCTCAATTTCATATTTAATCTACCAATGTCTAAATCTCTGGGTGTCTCAGTTCTCAATATTTCAATCTCTCAATAGTTCTACCCCTCCTCAATCTTTCAATCGCAATTTATTTTAATTTCACATTCAATATATCAATTTTCCGATGTTTCAATCCTCCAATTTCCCAAACTCTGGGTGCCTCAATATTTTAATCTCTTTGTACCTCTCAATAGTTCTATCCCTTCTCAATCCCTCAATCGCTAAATTTCTCAATTTCACAACGAATATATCAATTTTCCGAGGTTACAATTTCTAAATTTCTGGGTGTCTCAATATTTCAATTTCTTAGTACCCCTCAATAGTTCTACCCCTTTTCAATCTTTCAATCGCTAAATTTCTCAATTTCATATTTAATCTACCAATGTCTAAATCTCTGGGTGTCTCAGTTCTCAATATTCCAATCTCTCAATACTACCTCTCAATAGTTCTACCCCTCGTCAATCTTTCAATCGCAATTTATTTTAATTTCACATTCAATGTATCAATTTTCCGATGTTTCAATCCTCCAATTTCCCAAACTCTGGGTGCCGCAATATTTTAATCTCTTAGTACCTCTCAATAGTTCTGTACCTTCTCAATCTCTCAATCGCTAAATTTCTCAATTTCACAATGAATATATCAATTCTCCGAGGTTTCAATTTCTAAATTTCTGGGTGTCTCAATATTTCAATTTCTTAGTACCCCTCAATAGTTCAACCCCTTCTCAATCTTTCAATCGCTAAATTTCTCAATTTCATATTTAATCTACCAATGTCTAAATCTCTGGGTGTCTCAGTTCTCAATATTTCAATCTCTCAATAGTACCTCTCAATAGTTCTACCCCTCTCAATCTTTCAATCGCAATTTATTTTAATTTCACATTCAATATATCAATTTTCCGATGTTTCAATTCTTCAATTTCCCAAACGCTGGGTGCCTCAATATTTTAATCTCTTTGTACCTCTCAATAGTTCTATCCCTTCTCAATCTCTCAATCGCTGAATTTCTCAATTTCACAATGAATATATCAATTTTCCGAGGTTTCAATTTCTAAATTTCTGGGTGTCTCAATATTTCAATTTCTTAGTACCCCTCAATAGTTCTACCCCTTCTCAATCTTTCAATTGCAAAATTTCTCAATTTCATATTTAATCTACCAATGTCTAAATCTCTGGGTGTCTCAGTTCTCAATATTTCAATCTCTCAATAGTTCTACCCCTCCTCAATCTTTCAATCGCAATTTATTTTAATTTCACATTCAATATATCAATTTTCCGATGTTTCAATCCTTCAATTTCCCAAACTCTGGGTGCCTCAATATTTTAATCTCTTTGTACCTCTCAATAGTTCTATCCCTTCTCAATCTCTCAATCGCTGAATTTCTCAATTTCACAATGAATATATCAATTTTCCGGGGTTTCAATTTCTAAATTTCTGGGTGTCTCAATATTTTAATTTCTTAGTACCCCTCAATAGTTCAACCCCTTCTCAATCTTTCAATCGCTAAATTTCTCAATTTCATATTTAATCTACCAATGTCTAAATCTCTGGGTGTCTCAGTTCTCAATATTCCAATCTCTCAATACTACCTCTCAATAGTTCTACCCCTCGTCAATCTTTCAATCGCAATTTATTTTAATTTCACATTCAATGTATCAATTTTCCGATGTTTCAATCCTCCAATTTCCCAAACTCTGGGTGCCTCAATATTTTAATCTCTTAGTACCTCTCAATAGTTCTGTACCTTCTCAATCTCTCAATCGCTAAATTTCTCAATTTCACAATGAATATATCAATTTTCCGAGGTTTCAATTTCTAAATTTCTGGGTGTCTCAATATTTCAATTTCTTAGTACCCCCCAATAGTTCTACCCCTTCTCAATCTTTCAATTGCTAAATTTCTTAATTTCATATTTAATCTACCAATGTCTAAATCTCTGGGTGTCTCAGTTCTCAATATTTCAATCTCTCAATAGTACCTCTCAATAGTTCTACCCCTCCTCAATCTTTCAATCGCAATTTATTTTAATTTCACATTCAATATATCAATTTTCCGATGTTTCAATCCTTCAATTTCCCAAACTCTGGGTGCCTCAATCTTTTAATCTCTTTGTACCTCTCAATAGTTCTATCCCTTCTCAATCTCTCAATCGCTGAATTTCTCAATTTCACAACGAATATATCAATTTTCCGAGGTTTCAATTTCTAAATTTCTGGGTGTCTCAATATTTCAATTTCTTAGTACCCCTCAATAGTTCTACCCCTTCTCAATCTTTCAATCGCTAAATTTCTCAATTTCATATTTAATCTACCAATGTCTAAATCTCTGGGTGTCTCAGTTCTCAATATTTCACTCTCTCAATAGTTCTACCCCTCCTCAATCTTTCAATCGCAATTTATTTTAATTTCACATTCAATATATCAATTTTCCGATGTTTCAATCCTTCAATTTCCCAAACTCTGGGTGCCTCAATATTTTAATCTCTTAGTGCCTCTCAATAGTTCTATACCTTCTCAATCTCTCAATCGCTAAATTTCTCAATTTCACAATGAATATATCAATTTTCTAAGGTTTCAATTTCTAAATTTCTGGGTGTCTCAATATTTCAATTTCTTAGTACCCCTCAATAGTTCTACCCCTTCTCAATCTTTCAATCGCTAAATTTCTCAATTTCATATTTAATCTACCAATGTCTAAATCTCTGGGTGTCTCAGTTCTCAATATTCCAATATCTCAATACTACCTCTCAATAGTTCTACCCCTCGTCAATCTTTCAATCGCAATTAATTTTAATTTCACATTCAATATATCAATTTTCCGATGTTTCAATCCTTCAATTTCCCAAACTCTGGGTGCCTCAATATTTTAATCTCTTTGTACCTCTCAATAGTTCTATCCCTTCTCAATCTCTCAATCGCTGAATTTCTCAATTTCACAACGAATATATCAATTTTTCGAGGTTTCAATTTCTAAATTTCTGGGTGTCTCAATATTTCAATTTCTTAGTACCCCTCAATAGTTCTACCCCTTCTCAATCTTTCAATCGCTAAATTTCTCAATTTCATATTTAATCTACCAATGTCTAAATCTCTGGGTGTCTCAGTTCTCAATATTCCAATCTCTCAATACTACCTCTCAATAGTTCTACCCCTCGTCAATCTTTCAATCGCAATTTATTTTAATTTCACATTCAATGTATCAATTTTCCGATGTTTCAATCCTCCAATTTCCCAAACTCTGGGTGCCTCAATATTTTAATCTCTTAGTACCTCTCAATAGTTCTGTACCTTCTCAATCTCTCAATCGCTAAATTTCTCAATTTCACAATGAATATATCAATTTTCCGAGGTTTCAATTTCTAAATTTCTGGGTGTCTCAATATTTCAATTTCTTAGTACCCCCCAATAGTTCTACCCCTTCTCAATCTTTCAATCGCTAAATTTCTCAATTTCATATTTAATCTACCAATGTCTAAATCTCTGGGTGTCTCAGTTCTCAATATTCCAATCAATCAATACTACCTCTCAATAGTTCTACCCCTCGTCAATCTTTCAATCGCAATTTATTTTAATTTCACATTCAATGTATCAACTTTCCGATGTTTCAATCCTCCAATTTCCCAAACTCTGGGTGCCTCAATATTTTAATCTCTTAGTACCTCTCAATAGTTCTGTACCTTCTCAATCTCTCAATCGCTAAATTTCTCAATTTCACAATGAATATATCAATTCTCCGAGGTTTCAATTTCTAAATTTCTGGGTGTCTCAATATTTCAATTTCTTAGTACCCCTCAATAGTTCTACCCCTTCTCAATCTTTCAATCGCTAAATTTCTCAATTTCATATTTAATCTACCAATGTCTAAATCTCTGGGTGTCTCAGTTCTCAATATTCCAATCTCTCAATACTACCTCTCAATAGTTCTACCCCTCGTCAATCTTTCAATCGCAATTTATTTTAATTTCACATTCAATGTATCAATTTTCCGATGTTTCAATCCTCCAATTTCCCAAACTCTGGGTGCCTCAATATTTTAATCTCTTAGTACCTCTCAATAGTTCTGTACCTTCTCAATCTCTCAATCGCTAAATTTGTCAATTTCACAATGAATATATCAATTTTCCGAGGTTTCAATTTCTAAATTTCTGCGTGTCTCAATATTTCAATTTCTTAGTACCCCTCAATAGTTCTACCCCTTCTCAATCTTTCAATCGCTAAATTTCTCAATTTCATATTTAATCTACCAATGTCTAAATCTCTGGGTGTCTCAGTTCTCAATATTTCAATCTCTCAATAGTTCTACCCCTCCTCAATCTTTCAATCGCAATTTATTTTAATTTCACATTCAATATATCAATTTTCCGATGTTTCAATCCTCCAATTTCCCAAACTCTGGGTGCCTCAATATTTTAATCTCTTTGTACCTCTCAATAGTTCTATCCCTTCTCAATCCCTCAATCGCTAAATTTCTCAATTTCACAACGAATATATCAATTTTCCGAGGTTACAATTTCTAAATTTCTGGGTGTCTCAATATTTCAATTTCTTAGTACCCCTCAATAGTTCTACCCCTTTTCAATCTTTCAATCGCTAAATTTCTCAATTTCATATTTAATCTACCAATGTCTAAATCTCTGGGTGTCTCAGTTCTCAATATTCCAATCTCTCAATACTACCTCTCAATAGTTCTACCCCTCGTCAATCTTTCAATCGCAATTTATTTTAATTTCACATTCAATGTATCAATTTTCCGATGTTTCAATCCTCCAATTTCCCAAACTCTGGGTGCCGCAATATTTTAATCTCTTAGTACCTCTCAATAGTTCTGTACCTTCTCAATCTCTCAATCGCTAAATTTCTCAATTTCACAATGAATATATCAATTCTCCGAGGTTTCAATTTCTAAATTTCTGGGTGTCTCAATATTTCAATTTCTTAGTACCCCTCAATAGTTCAACCCCTTCTCAATCTTTCAATCGCTAAATTTCTCAATTTCATATTTAATCTACCAATGTCTAAATCTCTGGGTGTCTCAGTTCTCAATATTTCAATCTCTCAATAGTACCTCTCAATAGTTCTACCCCTCTCAATCTTTCAATCGCAATTTATTTTAATTTCACATTCAATATATCAATTTTCCGATGTTTCAATTCTTCAATTTCCCAAACGCTGGGTGCCTCAATATTTTAATCTCTTTGTACCTCTCAATAGTTCTATCCCTTCTCAATCTCTCAATCGCTGAATTTCTCAATTTCACAATGAATATATCAATTTTCCGAGGTTTCAATTTCTAAATTTCTGGGTGTCTCAATATTTCAATTTCTTAGTACCCCTCAATAGTTCTACCCCTTCTCAATCTTTCAATTGCAAAATTTCTCAATTTCATATTTAATCTACCAATGTCTAAATCTCTGGGTGTCTCAGTTCTCAATATTTCAATCTCTCAATAGTTCTACCCCTCCTCAATCTTTCAATCGCAATTTATTTTAATTTCACATTCAATATATCAATTTTCCGATGTTTCAATCCTTCAATTTCCCAAACTCTGGGTGCCTCAATATTTTAATCTCTTTGTACCTCTCAATAGTTCTATCCCTTCTCAATCTCTCAATCGCTGAATTTCTCAATTTCACAATGAATATATCAATTTTCCGGGGTTTCAATTTCTAAATTTCTGGGTGTCTCAATATTTTAATTTCTTAGTACCCCTCAATAGTTCAACCCCTTCTCAATCTTTCAATCGCTAAATTTCTCAATTTCATATTTAATCTACCAATGTCTAAATCTCTGGGTGTCTCAGTTCTCAATATTCCAATCTCTCAATACTACCTCTCAATAGTTCTACCCCTCGTCAATCTTTCAATCGCAATTTATTTTAATTTCACATTCAATGTATCAATTTTCCGATGTTTCAATCCTCCAATTTCCCAAACTCTGGGTGCCTCAATATTTTAATCTCTTAGTACCTCTCAATAGTTCTGTACCTTCTCAATCTCTCAATCGCTAAATTTCTCAATTTCACAATGAATATATCAATTTTCCGAGGTTTCAATTTCTAAATTTCTGGGTGTCTCAATATTTCAATTTCTTAGTACCCCCCAATAGTTCTACCCCTTCTCAATCTTTCAATTGCTAAATTTCTTAATTTCATATTTAATCTACCAATGTCTAAATCTCTGGGTGTCTCAGTTCTCAATATTTCAATCTCTCAATAGTACCTCTCAATAGTTCTACCCCTCCTCAATCTTTCAATCGCAATTTATTTTAATTTCACATTCAATATATCAATTTTCCGATGTTTCAATCCTTCAATTTCCCAAACTCTGGGTGCCTCAATCTTTTAATCTCTTTGTACCTCTCAATAGTTCTATCCCTTCTCAATCTCTCAATCGCTGAATTTCTCAATTTCACAACGAATATATCAATTTTCCGAGGTTTCAATTTCTAAATTTCTGGGTGTCTCAATATTTCAATTTCTTAGTACCCCTCAATAGTTCTACCCCTTCTCAATCTTTCAATCGCTAAATTTCTCAATTTCATATTTAATCTACCAATGTCTAAATCTCTGGGTGTCTCAGTTCTCAATATTTCAAACTCTCAATACTACCTCTCAATAGTTCTACCCCTCCTCAATCTTTCAATCGCAATTTATTTTAATTTCACATTCAATATATCAATTTTCCGATGTTTCAATCCTCCAATTTCCCAAACTCTGGTTGCCTCAATATTTTAATCTCTTTGTACCTCTCAATAGTTCTATCCCTTCTCAATCCCTCAATCGCTAAATTTCTCAATTTCACAACGAATATATCAATTTTCCGAGGTTTCAATTTCTAAATTTCTGGGTGTCTCAATATTTCAATTTCTTAGTACCCCCCAATAGTTCTACCCCTTCTCAATCTTTCAATCGCTAAATTTCTCAATTTCATATTTAATCTACCAATGTCTAAATCTCTGGGTGTCTCAGTTCTCAATATTTCAATCTCTCAATACTACCTCTCAATAGTTCTACCCCTCCTCAATTTTTCAATCGCAATTTATTTTAATTTCACATTCAATATATCAATTTTCCGATGTTTCAATCCTTCAATTTCCCAAACTCTGCGTGCCTCAATATTTTAATCTCTTTGTACCTCTCAATAGTTCTATCCCTTCTCAATCTCTCAATCGCTGAATTTCTCAATTTCACAATGAATATATCAATTTTCTAAGGTTTCAATTTCTAAATTTCTGGGTGTCTCAATATTTCAATTTCTTAGTACCCCTCAATAGTTCTACCCCTTCTCAATCTTTCAATCGCTAAATTTCTCAATTTCATATTTAATCTACCAATGTCTAAATCTCTGGGTGTCTCAGTTCTCAATATTTCAATCTCTCAATACTACCTCTCAATAGTTCTACCCCTCCTCAATCTTTCAATCGCAATTTATTTTAATTTCACATTCAATATATCAATTTTCCGATGTTTCAATCCTTCAATTTCCCAAACTCTGGGTGCCTCAATATTTTAATCTATTTGTACCTCTCAATAGTTCTATCCCTTCTCAATCTCTCAATCGCTGAATTTCTCAATTTCACAATGAATATATCAATTTTCTAAGGTTTCAATTTCTAAATTTCTGGGTGTCTCAATATTTCAATTTCTTAGTACCCCCCAATAGTTCTACCCCTTCTCAATCTTTCAATTGCTAAATTTCTTAATTTCATATTTAACCTACCAATGTCTAAATCTCTGGGTGTCTCAGTTCTCAATATTTCAATCTCTCAATACTACCTCTCAATAGTTCTACCCCTCCTCAATCTTTCAATCGCAATTTATTTTAATTTCACATTCAATATATCAATTTTCCGATGTTTCAATCCTTCAATTTCCCAAACTCTGCGTGCCTCAATATTTTAATCTCTTTGTACCTCTCAATAGTTCTATCCCTTCTCAATCTCTCAATCGCTGAATTTCTCAATTTCACAATGAATATATCAATTTTCCGAGATTTCAATTTCTAAATTTCTGGGTGTCTCAATATTTCAATTTCTTAGTACCTTTCAATAGCTCTACCCCTTCTCAATCTTTCAATCGCTAAATTTTTCAATTTCACATTCAATATATTCATTTTCCAGTGTTTCAATCTGTGTGTGTCCCAATATTTCAATTTTTTAGTACCTCTCAATAGTTCTACCCCTTCTCAACCTTTCAATCGCTAAATTCCTCAATACATCAATTTATTTCTAATTTTTCATTTTCGGTATGTCTCAATCTCTGGGTGTCTCAATATTTAAATCTGTTAGTACCTCTCAATAGTTCTACCCCTTCTCAATCTTTCAATCGCTACATTTTTCAATTTCACATTCAATATATTCATTTTCCAGTGTTTCAATCTGTGTATGTGCCAATATTTCAATTTTTTAGTACCTCTCAATAGTTCTAATCCTTCTCAAACTTTCAATAGCTGAGTTCCTCAATACATCAATTTATTTCTTATTTTTCATTTTCGGTATGTCTCAATCTCTGGGTGTCTCAATATTTCAATCTGTTAGTACCTCTCAATAGTTCTACCTTTTCTCAATCTTTCAATCGCTAAATTTCTTAATTTCACAATGACTATTATACCAACTTTCCGAGGTTTCAATTTCTCAATCTCTCGGTGTCTCAATATTTCAATCTCTTAGTACCTCTCAATAGCTCTACCCCTTCTCAATCTTTCAATCGCTAAATTTTTCAATTTCACATTCAATATAATCATTTTCCAATGTTTCAATCTGTGTGTGTCCCAATATTGCAATTTTTTAGTACCTCTCAATAGTTCTACCCCTTCTCAAACTTTCAATAGCTGAGTTCCTCAATACATCAATTTATTTCTTATTTTTCATTTTCGGTATGTCTCAATCTCTGTGTGTCTCAATATTTCAATCTCTTAGTACCTCTCAATAGCTCTACCCCTTCTAAATCTTTCAATCGCTAAATTTTTCAATTTCACATTCAATATATTCATTTTCCAATGTTTCAATCTGTGTGTGTCCCAATATTTCAATTTTTTAGTACCTCTCAATAGTTCTACCCCTTCTCAACCTTTCAATCGCTGAATTCCTCAATACATCAATTTATTTCTAATTTTTCATTTTCGGTATGTCTCAATCTCTGGGTGTCTCAATATTTCAATCTGTTAGTACCTCTCAATAGTTCTACCCCTTCTCAATCTTTCAATCGCAACATTTTTCAATTTCACATTCAATATATTCATTTTCCAGTGTTTCAATCTGTGTATGTGCCAATATTTCAATTTTTTAGTACCTCTCAATAGTTCTAATCCTTCTCAAACTTTCAATAGCTGAGTTCCTCAATACATCAATTTATTTCTTATTTTTCGTTTTCGGTATGTCTCAATCTCTGGGTGTCTCAATATTTCAATCTGTTAGTACCTCTCAATAGTTCTACCTTTTCTCAATCTTTCAATCGCTAAATTTCTTAATTTCACAATGACTATTATACCAACTTTC
This sequence comes from Diaperis boleti, assembly GCA_963583935.1. Taxonomy (NCBI): domain Eukaryota; kingdom Metazoa; phylum Arthropoda; class Insecta; order Coleoptera; family Tenebrionidae; genus Diaperis; species Diaperis boleti. The sequence continues at coordinate 2,060,167 of OY757242.1, forward strand.
CGAGGTTTCAATTTCTCAATCTCTCGGTGTCTCAATATTTCAATCTCTTAGTACCTCTCAATAGCTCTACCCCTTCTCAATCTTTCAATCGCTAAATTTTTCAATTTCACATTCAATATATTCATTTTCCAATGTTTCAATCTGTGTGTGTCCCAATATTTCAATTTTTTAGTACCTCTCAATAGTTCTACCCCTTCTCAACCTTTCAATCGCTGAATTCCTGAATACATCAATTTATTTCTTATTTTTCATTTTCGGTATGTCTCAATCTCTGTGTGTCTGAATATTTCAATCTCTTAGTACCTCTCAATAGCTCTACCCCTTCTCAATCTTTCAATCGCTAAATTTTTCAATTTCACATTCAATATATCCATTTTCCAATGTTTCAATCTGTGTGTATCCCAATACTTCAATCTTTTAGTACCTCTCAATAGTTCTACCCCTTCTCAACCTTTCAATCGCTGAATTTCTCAATATATCAATTTATTTCTTAATTCTCGGTTAAATTTTCAGTGTATCAGCTTCTGAATATTTTGGTCTCTTCATCTAGCACTCTCTTAATTTCTATATCTCTTAATATCTCAGTATTTCCCTCAATATCTCCAATCTATCTATAAGCCAGTATTTCATTTTCCCATTTTATGAACTTAGCTTTATTTCATGGTTTCCTTTGGTCTTAATCTCTGAATATTTTAATTTCTCAATGTCTTTGAGGTTTAATTTTCTTATGCTCAATTATTAGACGGTAGTGCACAGGAAAACAAAAAAGTATTTACTGAAGTATAAATATCAAAATCGAGAACACTGTAACGAAGTTACCGAATTTTCCGACACCGTGATTACACATACACCGAAAAAATACTTCCCGGCACCGTATCGAAACCGTTCTTGTTCCCAGTCTCTTAGAGAATATAAAAAAAATAATTATTAGATAATGCTGAATTATGAGTATCTCAAACTGTCAGGTTTTCAATTTCCCTTTCTATCATTCCCAGGCTTCCCTAGGCTCTCAGGTTTTGCAACCTTTCTGCCCACAGGTTTTCAGGTTTTGGGATTTCATTTCGACTTTCCCTAATAATCGGTTTTTCAATTTCTTCTCTTTTCCGAAACTCCGGTCTTAACATTTTCAGGTTTTCTTAGGTTGTTGGGTTTTCAGACTCTTTTAGGTATCTTTACTGTTTTCACTGGTGACAATAAAGTACCACTTCATTGCCGCAAATCAAGGCCATAAAGCCCTCTTTTTCTTACGGCATAAAACCCTCCACTCGTAATCCTAAAAGCCCCACGCCCGATTAAATTTGACGTCTACATCTTGACGTCCTATATTTATATAATCCGCCCCGACCCGTCCACGAATCCAGTACCTGCGTGTCACTCTGACAAATCTTCGATCGCGCTAATGCTCGAGCACCCTTTTCATCCGTCTCCTTATGGAAACGAGCCTTCCCATATGTTCGGATGGTAAAAAATGAATTATTGTAATTATGATGTAACGGACGGCATATGTTCGACGCGCGGCTCCGGAAGGTAGGTACTTGGCGAGAGGGATTTAAGGGCTTTTTGTTGGCACCTGTTCGGGTCGGTAAGGTGGCTTATGTGAGGGAGGACGTCTTGATTTCCCGTGTGTCATAATCGAGTACCCGGAGACCCCACGATTGAATATTCAATAAAACTCCGAGCGCTCGCCCGGATCGTCACGAGCACTCCATCAGATAACTGCATCGAACAGTTGTACCAATCCGTTTGAATGACGTCGTACACAGTCCCCTGATCGACTGTCAGCTCTTCTTTTCATCCCAGACAAGAACTAAATAACTCCGCGACTTAAATAGATGCATAACTTAAGTACAGCAGTTGAAGATGTTACCGCGACGTCTCCGACGAAATACGAGCGTCCATTGTGACCGTTTGAAAAATTCCCCCCGGTGCGCCCCGGGGCTCCGGCGCGAATCTCACGCGTTAATTAGCTTAGATTCCTGATTATATGGGGCAGTAGAGTCGAAACGCCGGTTGCTTTTCGTGGGAAAACACTCCAAGACGTTCTGGTTCGTCGGCCGCAGACCTTATTGTTGTGCACATGTCACAGTCGCGACCTTGAGGGGCACCCTTAACCTCGACGCTGTTTACGCGGTCGCACTCGGGCGGATTTTCTCGGCTTCGCGCGAGGAAAACTACCGGTGGTACCGCCGCCGGACTTTGGGTTGCGGTCAAAGTTTGCGAACGATTTACGACCGGCGATCGATTAATGTCCGTAATAAAAGAACGAGGATCGTTGGAATCGGGAGGGTTGCGGTGTGGGAACGAAAGAAGTGCAGCGCTCCCGGTACCATCTGCCCGCACGCAAGGCTAAGACATCCGGTTCCTCGGTTATCAACGGGTTCGATCGATATGACTTACTGGCTTTGCCGTTGGAGGATTGCGTATCGTTTGGTTCAGTTGCATGAGTACCAAACTTCAGATCTAGTACCGTTTGGTAGATTAGGTCAGGTTGAGTCATTCCCATATGTCCCCTGAGAACACCCCACTCAACCTAGTCAATCAGGTTTAGTCAGTGCAAATCAAATCAGGTTGGCCCAGGTTTATACAGTGTTAGAGTTTGTGAGAATAATTTCGGGAATTTTGGACCTCAAAATTTAAACTTTCCAAGATCTTTACAGATTCAAAATTTCCAGGTTTGAACTGGAAATTCTGAAATTCTTAATCTAACACACCCATCCAAATTACGAATCAAAAATTACGTCGATTCAAAATTTAGAATTCAAAAAAACACTTAAAAGTTCCAATTCCAATTCAAAATTTGCTAGCTCCGAAATTCGAAATTTCATTTAATCAAGACTCCCAAATTTGAGATTTGAGACCCCAGAAATTATCGATTTTTAAAGATTTTTTCAAATTTCCACTCAGGAATTAAGCACAGCCTACCTCAACTACAATCAATTATAATGACCCTGTAGTTGTTTAATAGTTTTCGTGGTTTCAAAGTTTCATATTTTACTTTGTTTAGTAGTGGTTCTGGTTTTATAACATTCTTGGTTTCATAGCTTTTGTGATTTTATAATTTTTATAGTTAGATTAGTCAAGCCGCTCTATAGTTTTATAATAATGTACATTGTTCTCATCGGTCCATTTGTGATTTCATTGGATTTCATAATTTGCATGGTTTCATATCTTATTTTGTTTAGCGGTTATATAATTTCATAAATTTCATGATTCTATATTTTACTTTGTGGTTTTAAAATTTTCATAGTTCCATTGTTTTCAAAGATCGATATTTTCGTTGTATTTTCAAGTTTCATAATTTTGCAGTTGTGGTTTTAGTTTTATACATTTTTCTCGTCGTTCCATAATTTCATATTTGTTATTTCATGGACTTCGCGGTTTTATAAGTCATAGTTTTAAGTGTTTCATATTTTACTTGGTTAAATAGTGCTTGTGGTTTTATAATATTTTTGATTTCATAGTTTTTGTGATTTTATAATTCTCATAGTTACATTATTCAAGTCGTTCTATAGTTTTATAATAGTGTACATTATTCTCGTCGGTCCATTGTATAATTTTTGTGAATTCATTGGTTTCGCGGTTTCATAATTCCAAAATTTGCATGGTTTTATATTTGAATGTGTTTAACAATTGTATTAATTCATGGTTTGATATTTTACTATGTCGTGGTTTTTGAGGTTTCATATTTTACTTCGTTTAGTAGTTCCTGTGGTTTTATAATATTCTTGGTTTTATGGTTTTCGTGATTTTATAATTTTCATAGTTTCATTATTCAAGCCGTTATATAGTTTTATAAAAAAGTACATTATTCTCGTCGGCCCATTGTGAATTCATTGGTTTAGCGGTTTCATAATTTTATAATTTGCATGGTTTCATATTTTACTTTGTTTAACGGTTGTATATAAATTCATAGTTTTCATGGTTTCATATTTTAATTAGTTTTGCAATTGTTATGGTTTTATAATTTTTTTGGATTCATAATTTTTGTAGTTTTATAATTTTCATAGTTCCGTTGTTCGCTTCCTTAAATATTTTCGTTGTTTCTGCGGTTTCATAATTTTGTAATAGTGATTTTATAGTTACATAATATACATTTGCGTCGTCGTTCCATAGTTTCGTAATATTTGTGATATCATTGATTTCGCGGTTTCATAATACCGTGGTTTTTGAGGTTTCATATTTTACTTCGTTTATTAGTGGTTGTGGTTTTATAATATTCTTGTTTTTATGGTTTTCGTGATTTTATAATTTTCATAGTTTCATTATTCAAGCCGTTAAATAGTTTTATAAAAAAGTACATTATTTTCGTCGACCCATTGTGAATTTATTGGCTTCGCGGTTTCATAATTTTATAATTTGCATGGTTTCATATTTTACTTTGTTTAACGGTTGTATAACTTCATAGTTTTCATTGTTTTATATTTTAATTAGTTTTGCAATTATTATGGTTTTATATATTTTTTTGGATTCATAATTTTTGTAGTTTTATAATTTTCATAGTTGCGCTGTTCTCTTCCTTAAATATATAAATAAATAGTGGTTTTATAGTTACATATATACATTTTCGTCGTCGTTCCATGGTTTCATAATATTTGTGATTTCATTGACTTCGCGGTTTCATAATCGTTTTTAAGGTTTCATATTTTACTTCGTTTAGTAGTGGTTGTGGTTTTATAGTTTTCGTGATTTTATAATTTTCAGTTACATTATTCAAGTCGTTCTATAGTTTTACAATAGTGTACATTATTCTCGTCGGCCCATTGTGAATTCATTGGGTTCGCGGTTTCATAATTTCAAAATTTGCATGGTTTCATATTTTACTTAATTTTTTAAATGTTATGGTTTTATAATTTTCTGTTTCATAATTTTTGTGGATTTATAATATTCTTGGTTTCATAATTTTTGTGATTTTATAATTTTCATAGTTACATTATTCAATTCGGTCTACAGTTTTATAATAGTGTACATTAGGGCTGTCAATGGTCGAAACCGAACCAAACTGGGTTGCCTCTCGATGCCGATAAAACAGAGATCTGCGCTTACCTTGATGTGCGTCATGCGGTGGTAGTAGAGGTTCGAGGAGGCCGTGAACCTCTTTAGACACACGGGACACTGATGGGGCTTCTCCCCGCTGTGGATCCTCCTGTGGGTGTTGAGGGACGAAGAGGTGCTGAAGCCCTTGCCGCACACCATGCAAACGTGGGGTTTTTCGCCTGCATCAACCGAGAATAAATGGTGTTAATTACGAGTTATTAATCCCCTATGAAGACGCTAGACTGTCCCGAGGAAATCATAAAGTGGTCGTTATCGCCAGCTTTTCCGTACCATACGAAAAATCATCCATTTCGCATAATGGGGGTAGTGCTAAGTGGGCTTTAATTTGCATGGGTAAGACAAAGCTGGGGGGGTATGCGGGTCCGGATCGGCACTGCTTTTATGCACGTACTAAATCAATCAATTTGTAAATACAGATGTTTACTGGATCGCACCTGTGTCTTCTACTGATCCGAATCACTCACCTGTATGTGTCCTCATGTGCCTCTTGAGCAGCGACGGTCTGTCGAAAGCTTTGTTGCAAACGCCGCACGGCAGCAACGTCCTCTCCCTCGGTCTGGCCCTCGGCGTCGGGACGCTCGTTTCTGGCAGGTCCCCCTGTGAGCTGGCGGCCGAACTGTCTCCGGACACCGATTTCCTCTCGTCTTCGGCCGACGGGGGAGACCCGCTGAAGGCCCGCGAAAGCAGCGACATCGACAGGTCGAGGGGTGAATCTGGAGCAAAGAAATTAACTTCAGGACGTCATCCCCCTTCGTCGCTGCGGAATGCGACTCGCACCGGATGGCCGAACTTTTTTTTCACTTTGGCAAATTTTAATTGGCTAATTGGACGGGTACACGAAAGAACGAGCGTTATTGCCCTAATTGCGCCGCCAATCATCTCCTCGTCGCCCACCGGCAAAAAGCGAGCCTCCCGTGTCATCCCGAAAAACCCGTTCCGTCATCTTCCCCATCGAAAACGAAACGGCAAAAACGCGTAATTTATGGTAGATGCAGACGCGCGTCTGAGATAACTCCGCGTCCTCGAATTGTTTAAGACATTCTCACGCACCGTCCGCTAAACTCAAACTTCTGTCTTTGTCAGATCAAAAAAACGCCCGGATTCTTCCGAGATACGTCTTTATTCTTCATAAGCTGCTGCTGCCGTTCCAGCCGGACGGATCGGCCTCGCGTAATTCACCAAAACAAACAAATGGCTGCTGGAAGAAGGTAAAAATTAATGAGCATCTAGACGGCGTGTCGAATCGGAGCGGCTCGTCTCCTGGGTCTTCGAAATGGGCGTGCGTTTTTGTGACAGCTCGGGGATTGTAATCACGCATACCTAACATTAATTACACACTGGCTGGTTGGCGAGGATGGTGCCGCTGCTTGTCGGTTTTGGGCGAGGGGCAATATCCTAATTTTCGGAGGAAATCGTTGTCCAAACATAGATGAGCACGGTAAGTCAATCTGTACTCCTCCACCGTCACCGTTTCTCCTCCGTTACATTTTTTACCGTTCCGAACCACTCCAATTTACATTCTTTTTTCTTTCTATATCACACCCATGCGAACATCCATCATCCTCCCAGATTACGCAACGTGCTCCGTTTTTCCTCGCCGACGCAATTAAAACCAAATTAAATAAAAATTCCCGATAAAGCAAGAAGCGCGATAATTAGATCCTCCGTTCCGTCGCGACCTTTTTTGGCTGCTGCCCTGCCTTCGGTCATAAATTAAAGCAATCAAAATGTTAACTTGTGCAAAGGAGGTCGTAAATCCATCGCGCCCGGCCGCCGCGGCCTCCAAATTAGCTATTGTTTCATGGGTCGCGATGATGGACCGTTTTTTGGCCAACGGGGTAAATACCTCCTGCCGTTTGGACCTACCTTCGAGGATGGAGTCCATGGTCTGTCTGTACAACGACGCCCTCATCCTCACGAAGAACAGCTCCTCGGGTCTCTCGGGGAGGTAGTACACCACCAGCTCCGTGTCCGGGGAGATGGGTTTGACCGCCTCGTAGACGGGCTCCCCTCTGACCTTGGTGGCCACGAAGTTGACCGAAGGGTTGAAGGAGTTAGCCACCCGGACGAAGCGCACCCAGTTGCAGTGGCGCACCCTTTTGGAGCCGCTCCCGGAGATCTCATCGTAGCAGCCGAACCGGTGGCGGATCTGAAAAAGACACAAAGTGAAGAAGCTTGACGGATATTTTTTGCGCTCTCAGGTTTGGATGTTTCGCTCAAGATTGACTTTCAAAAGACCACGTCAAGATCCGAAAGATGCAAAAATGTCAATCTTTTTTGAGTCTCTAGAGCTCAATCTTTTTGAGATGCTTCTGGGCTCCAAAAATCATAAAAAAATTCCTCGGTCGTCCTAAAGCTTTAAAATTTGACAAACTGTGACGAAATGATGACGTATTCAGATGCTGGAGCCATAATCACAATATCGTACCCGATTTTTGAGCTGTGACCTTCGAAATCGTAAAAATAGATTTTAATTATTGGTCTTAGAGTATCGATTGAGTAACTTTCCAAAAATAGCTCCTACGTCTGAGATTGCGACAGATTTGGACTGAGGAGATCCGAAAGATGCAAAAATGTCAATCTTTTTTGAGTCTCTAGAGCTCAATCTTTTTGGGGTTCTTCTGGGCTCCAAAAATCATAAAAAAATTCCTCGGTCGTCCTAAAGCTTTAAAATTTGACAAACTGTGATGAAATGACGCCGAGTTCACATACTGGAACCATAATCACAATATGGCACCCGATTTTTGAGTTGTGACCTTCGAAATCATAAAAATACATTTTCACTGAGATTTGGACTGAAGAAATCCCAAAAGATGCCAAAAACGCAGAGAAAGCTCTGGTCAATAGTATGTAGATATTTGCATCACTAGTGCCGGAAGTAACGGATAGCATAAAAAGCGGGAATGCGGCTCGACGGCAAGTTGTCTGGCTTGTCACTAATTTGAAAATCACTGAAAGGTCTAGATTAAAAAAGTCTGTCGAAAAACAATGCCCCCCACGAAAAAACCCCTTAATAGCAATAAAAACCGCTCCGCTTAGCAATCAATCGATTGCAGGCCGCCGAACGGCAACGAGATGTAAGATAATGCTCGAAAAAAGACGAGTACGGATAAACAGTAGCAATTGTAGATAAGCGGCGGCGGCGGCGACATGAAAAGGAGCGGGTCCTGTATAAACGCATGCAAGTATGTATTAGCGCTGTGTGCCGCAGAGACAATGGCGGGCGGTAGAGGCATAAAGACAACGCCGTTGACTGCCGCGACGTCCTTATATCCGAAACAAAAGGATGTCCGAGGATCAACCAATAATTCGTTCGCTTTCGGAGTCTTTAATGATGCGTTAGGAGAGGAGGCATTGTTCGCGGAATGTCGCAAAAAATCGGACGGATGGGAGCGTTATTCGGGCGACGCGCACAACTTGGCGCAGTCGGTCGCGATCATTTTTAATACGGTCGATTTACGGTTTCCGTTCGCGCAAACGCCCGTGTTAATGCCATCGTGTCGATGGATTCATTACTTCGGGAGCACCGATTCTATTAGCGTGATGTTCCGGAGTTACAAGCGTGCCTATCGAGCGATTTTTATTTATTGCCGTCGAACATCCGTTTGGGTGAAAGAAGCGGCGACTTCTTCGTTGTTGCTACCTACGCGCCGGCCGTAAATCATGGAGCATAATTAATTTTGCTACTGCTGGGAGCGCCGCTAGCGCGGGGGCAAATTTTGGCGGCGGCCGGTGTACTACCGGGATCCTAAAAAAAGATGTTACTTCGCTGAAGTAGGTAGTGAAAAAATACAGGCCAAGTCACAGCAAATACAGAGAAATTAATTTTAAATTCAACATAACCTCACTTTTGACAGCGTCTGCGTAGACGTTAACCGTCATTCTAACCAATAAAGTGCTGTTCAGTACAGAATTATTTGATAAAAGACTGGAAGACAAATCGATTCAGACTCACCAAAAGGCCTCAGAGGTTCTGTTATAATTTTTCAAGCAAATGTTTGTCTTGAGTTGGGAACAATGCTGCCAACCCAAGAAATATATTTTAGTTAAACAAATTCTCACCGAAAATCTGCCATCGCAGCCACAATTCTCAGACACCGCCCAGATAAATTTTCCAAAACTGTTCTTCTGTTGTCAAAACGCAAGAATTCAAATTGACCATAACCCCACTTTCCCTGGGTGTCTGTACCAACGATACCAGTTGTTGAAACTATTTGCCAACAATCAAGAGTGTATTCACGAATGTGGGGGCCCAAAACTGTCGGACCATTCGGTTTGGAAACCTCAAAGTAGCACTTATGTTCCCAAGAAATCATTTTCGAATATTCTAGTTAGATTCTAGTGACTTTCTACTGTCAACCCCAATGTTGGAGATTTTCACAAACTGTGTTGTTTAACCTGTTTAGTTTGGGCCTGTGCACTACAATACTTTTTTATTTGTGACTAATGTCCCAACTTATCAAGATAGTCACGACTGAAATGTCTTAGTTCTGAATTCAAATTTTAGAAACTTGCAATTTCCAAATTCAGGAAGTCAACATTTCGACGAATCAGAATTTGTGAAATTCAAGAACTCAAGAGGAGACGGGTTGAAATTTACAAATTTGGGAATTCAAAATTTCTAATTTCGTGATTTCCAAGATACAGAATTCACAGTTTCGGAATTCAGAATTTCGAGGGCTCAACGAGGCAAATTGATTTAAAATTCGCAAGATGAAGGAATTTAACATTTCAACGACTCCATTTCGGGATTCAGAAATTCGACATAGTCACGATTTAAATTTCCGAATTCTGGAATTCAAATTTCACTAATTCTCAATTTCCACGATTTAAAATTTGCAATCTCCAAATTCGGGAAGTCAACATTTCGACGAATCCAAATTTGTAAAATTCAAGAACTCAAGAGGAGACGGGTTGAAATTTACAAATTTGGGAATTCAAAATTTCTAATTTCGTGATTTCCAAGATACAGAATTCACAGTTTCGGAATTCAGAATTTCGAGGGCTCAACGAGGCAAATTGATTTAAAATTCGCAAGATGAAGGAATTTAACATTTCAACGACTCCATTTCGGGATTCAGAAATTCGACATAGTCACGATTTAAATTTCCGAATTCTGGAATTCAAATTTCGCTAATTCTCAATTTCCACGATTTAAAATTTGCAATTTCCAAATTCAGGAAGTCAACATTTCGACGAATCCAAATTTGTAAAATTCAAGAACTCAAGAGGAGACGGGTTGAAATTTTCAAATTTGGGAATTCAAAATTTCTAATTTCGTGATTTCCAAGATACAGAATTCACAGTTTCGGAATTCAGAATTTTGAAGGCTCAACGAGGCAAATTGATTTAAAATTTGCAAGATGAGGGAATTTAATATCTCAACGATTCCATTTGGGGATTCAGAAATTCAAGATAGTCACGATTGGTATTTCCAAATTCTGGAATTCAATTTACAAATTCACAATTTCCACGATTTAAAATTTGCAATTTCCAAATTCAGGAAGTCAACATTTCGAAGATTAAAAATTTGTGAAATTCAAGAACTCAAGAGGAGACGGGTTAAAATTTACAAATTTGGGAATTCAAAATTTCTAATTTCAGGATTTCCAAGATACAGAATTTACAGTTTCGGAATTCAGAATTTCCAGGGCTCAACGAGGCAAATTGATTTAAAATTTGCAAGATGAGGGAATTTATTATCTCAACGATTCCATTTGGGGATTCAGAAATTCAAGATAGTCACGATTGAAATTTCCAAATTCTGGAATTCAATTTACAAATTCACAATTTTCACGATTTAAAATTTGCAATTTCCAAATTCAGGAAGTCAACATTTCGACGATTCAAAATTTGTGAAATTCAAGAACTCAAGAGGAGACGGGTTAAAATTTAATTCAAGAACTCAAGAGGAGACGGGTTAAAATTTACAAATTTGGGAATTCAAAATTTCTAATTTCGGGATTTCCAAGATACAGAATTTACAGTTTCGGAATTCAGAATTTCGAGGGCTCAACGAGGCAAATTGATTTAAAATTTGCAAGATGAGGGAATTTAATATCTCAACGATTCCATTTGGGGATTCAGAAATTCAAGATAGTCACGATTGGTATTTCCAAATTCTGGAATTCAATTTACAAATTCACAATTTCCACGATTTAAAATTTGCAATTTCCAAATTCAGGAAGTCAACATTTCGAAGATTAAAAATTTGTGAAATTCAAGAACTCAAGAGGAGACGGGTTAAAATTTACAAATTTGGAAATTCAAAATTTCTAATTTTGGGATTTCCAAGATACAGAATTTACAGTTTCGGAATTTAGAATTTCGAGGGCTCAACGAGGCAAATTGATTTAAAATTGGCAAGATGAGGGAATTTATTATCTCAACGATTCCATTTGGGGATTCAGAAATTCAAGATAGTCACGATTGATATTTCCAAATTCTGGAATTCAATTTACAAATTCACAATTTTCACGATTTAAAATTTGCAATTTCCAAATTCAGGAAGTCAACATTTCGGCAATTAAAAATTTGTAAAATTCAAGAACTCAAGAGGAGATGGGTTAAAATTTACAAATTTGGGAATTCAAAATTTCTAATTTCGGGATTTCCAAGATACAGAATTTACAGTTTCGGAATTCAGAATTTCGAGGGCTCAACGAGGCAAATTGATTTAAAATTTGCAAGATGAGGGAATTTAATATCTCAACGATTCCATTTGGGGATTCAGAAATTCAAGATAGTCACGATTGAAATTTCCAAATTCTGGAATTCAATTTACAAATTCACAATTTCCACGATTTAAAATTTGCAATTTACAAATTCAGGAAGTCAACATTTCGACGATTCAAAATTTGTGAAATTCAAGAACTCAAGAGGAGACGGGTTAAAATTTACAAATTTGGGAATTCAAAATTTCTAATTTCAGGATTTCCAAGATACAGAATTTACAGTTTCGGAATTCAGAATTTCCAGGGCTCAACGAGGCAAATTGATTTAAAATTTGCAAGATGAGGGAATTTATTATCTCAACGATTCCATTTGGGGATTCAGAAATTCAAGATAGTCACGATTGAAATTTCAGAATTCTGGAATTCAATTTACAGATTCACAATTTCCACGATTTAAAATTTGCAAGTTCCAAATTCAGGAAGTTAAAATTTCGACGATTCAAAATTTGTGAAATTCAGGAACTCAAGAGGAGACGGGTTAAAATTTACAAATTTGGGAATTCAATATTTCTAATTTCCGGATTTCCAAGATACAGAATTTTCTGGAATTCAAATTTTACAAATTCACAATTTTCACGATTTAAAATTTGGGAAATTCAAGAATTCAAGAGGAGGTGGGTTAAAATGTAATGTAGTGGCGAAGAACTTGAGTCTTAACTTAACATAATTTACATGTTAAATGCATGTAATGTTTGTTTTCCAGATGTAACACGATGTAACAGTCATTTATAAGGACCCCGTTGTCAGTGGTCTCAAAAAGTAGGCTCTGAATTTAATAAATTTATATCCGAGATCCGAGCAGGCCGACTTTGCAAATCTCCGGCTTGTAACTCAGCGCTCGTTACCTCTCCAACACTTGGTGCCATACAAGCAGTCGCGATAACGAGATTCACAGGCCGCGTTTGTTAAACGGTAGCGGCAAGTCGGATCTCGATCTAGCCTCCAGCAGGATCAGATCTCGAACAAACGAAAATCACGTTGAATGACAACGCACTGTATATACCATGGGCGATGCGATTGTGGCTCGCCGCTTCCACTGATACAATTTAAATCCCGTATTCCATTATTCAGGGCATTATGCTGTCGCGGGACATCACAGTCTGCAGTCCGTCCTGTTAGCGGCCTTGATTTATATTCGAATTCGGCGTTTCACCGGCATTGTCTGGCCTTCTGCCCTTCTTGCTGCTCCGCTTTGATGCCGTTTATGCATTCGGCGCGAGATCATAATGATCTGCCTTCCCAGACTCGAGATTCGACCGTTTTTGCGGCATGAATTTTTGAGCGGGCCAATTAAAACACCATCGAGGGCGCCTATGGAAAAACGCGAACAACGAGAAAAGACACACGTTCCGATTTGCAGCGCGGCCCTTGACGACGATAAATCACAACTTTTCACACGAGGGCCGAAAAGGGCGCAATTAGCCCGAGATGCCCGAGCGATACAGGTGCGTCCGCCCCTCGAAAGACGAGGACGGAGGCTCCTGTTTTATGACGTGACAACGAAATCATAATAAAAGGACAGGATATTACCTGTGATGCGAGATCATTAAAAAACTGTCTGGAATCTGGATTGGAACGGTTCGATCCTCGTCTATGCAGGTGAAGAGGTATGAGGGCGTCCTTGTCTGGCGTGCACCTGTGGCGCCCGATGGTTTATTACACTGGCGATAATTGACCTTCTGTTCTTATCGGGATTTTTACACGTGATTTATGCGCTGTTGCTGTCGGTGCCGTATGAAACGATCGGGTGGAAAGGGAGGCAAGAGGTGGCCGGTTGGGAACCGCTGGTGAATTTTCAATTTCCCGCGGATATTGAAGGGACAGTTTTTTCCAGCTATTCGTGTTCAATGGTAAATACTAATTATCGTATGCCTGCACATGCGAAACGAATTTTATTATTTCTTTTGGAAATCTGCAGCTTTAGTTGGTAAAATCCCCAACGCTGAGGTTGGCAGCAGTCACTGGAATAACCAAAAAGTAAGTTGTGTCCCTAAAATCGTATTTTAAGATATTTTGAACTAATGAAATTGGCCCTAAGAGATGCGGCTACTGGTACAGCTGGGAGTGGAAAGCAATTTATTGTAACGACGGTTTATTGGCTTTAATTTTTGAATACATACATTTCAGCACCGTTGGGTTGGCAGACAAAAGTTACTAAATTAGCAACTAAACAAAAATAAATGAAAAATCACAATAGAAGCCGTGTGGTGAGTTTAAATCGAATCCTCTTTCAGTCTTCAATTAAATAATTCATTAATTAACACTTTTTGTTGGTATCGATAATGGTTAACGTCTACGCAGACGCCGGTAAAATTGAGGTTATGTTGAATTTGAAATTATTTTTTTTTATGGAAAAGTGTATTTTCAGTGGATGTGGCCCCGGAAGTATTGTCCTGAGACAGGTGGCTGCTGTTACGACGTGTCACTTGCTACAACAACCAAATTCGAGTAGGCTGACGCACTCGCACCTCTCGTTTCTGGGGGCCACATTTTGAGTGAAACAGCCATTGCTATACAGCCGGTAGTGGAAAGCGATTCATTGTAACGAGGCTTTGAAAATGTATTTTTGGCTTTAATTTTTGAATTCATACTTTTAGCCAGAATTTCAGCACCGTTGGGTTGGCAGCCAGAAGTTACTAAATTAGCAACTAAACAAAAATAAGTGAAAAATCACAATAGAAGCCGTTTGGTGAGTTTAAATCGAATCCTCTTTCAGTCTTCAATTAAATAATTCATTAATTAACACTTTTTGTTGGTATCGATAATGGTTAACGTCTACGCAGACGCCGGTAAAATTGGGGTTATGTTGAATTTGAAATTCTTTTTTTTTATGGAAAATTGTATTTTCAGTGGATGTGGCCCCGGAAGTATTGTCCTGAGACAGGTGGCTGCTGTTACGACGTGTCACTTGCTACAACAACCAAATTCGAGTAGGCTGGCGCACTCGCACCTCTCGTTTCTGGGGGCCACATTTTGAGTGAAACAGCCATTGCGATACAGCCGGGAGTGGAAAGCGATCCATTGTAACGAGGGTTTGAAAATGTATTTTTGGCTTTAATTTTTGAATTCATACTTTTAGCCAGAATTTCAGCACCGTTGGGTTGGCAGCCAGAAGTTACTAAATTAACAACTAAACAAAAATAAGTGAAAAATCACAATAGAAGCCGTGTGGTGAGTTTAAATCGAACTGTCTTTCAGTCTTCTATTAAATAATCCGTTAATTAACACTTTTTTATTGGTATCGATAATGGTTAACGTCTACGCAGACGCCGGTAAAATTGGGGTTATGTTGAATTTGAAATTCTTTTTTTTATGGAAAATTGTATTTTCAGTGGATGTGGCCCCGGAAGTATTGTCCTGAGACAGGTGGCTGCTGTTACGACGTGTCACTTGCTACAACAACCAAATTCGAGTAGGCTGGCGCACTCGCACCTCTCGTTTCTGGGGGCCACATTTTGAGTGAAACAGCCATTGCGATACAGCCGGGAGTGGAAAGCGATCCATTGTAACGAGGGTTTGAAAATGTATTTTTGGCTTTAATTTTTGAATTCATACTTTTAGCCAGAATTTCAGCACCGTTGGGTTGGCAGCCAGAAGTTACTAAATTAGCAACTAAACAAAAATAAATAAAAAATCACAATAGAAGCCGTGTGGTGAGTTTAAATCGAATCCTTTTTCAGTCTTCAATTAAATAATTCATTAATTAACACTTTTTTATTGGTATCGATAATGGTTAACGTCTACGCAGACGCCGGTAAAATTGAGGTTATGTTGAATTTGAAATTATTTTTTTTTATGGAAAAGTGTATTTTCAGTGGATGTGGCCCCGGAAGTATTGTCCTGAGACAGGTGGCTGCTGTTACGACGTGTCACTTGCTACAACAACCAAATTCGAGTAGGCTGACGCACTCGCACCTCTCGTTTCTGGGGGCTACATTTTGAGTGAAACAGCCATTGCGATACAGCCGGGAGTGGAAAGCGATTCATTGTAACGAGGGTTTGAAAATGTATTTTTGGATTTAATTTTTGAATTCATACTTTTAGCCAGAATTTCAGCACCGTTGGGTTGGCAGCCAGAAGTTACTAAATTAACAACTAAACAAAAATAAGTGAAAAATCACAATAGAAGCCGTGTGGTGAGTTTAAATCGAATCCTTTTTCAGTCTTCAATTAAATAATTCATTAATTAACACTTTTTTTTGGTATCGATAATGGTTAACGTCTACGCAGACGCCGGTAAAATTGAGGTTATGTTGAATTTGAAATTATTTTTTTTTTATGGAAAAGTGTATTTTCAGTGGATGTGGCCCCGGAAGTATTGTCCTGAGACAGGTGGCTGCTGTTACGACGTGTCACTTGCTACAACAACCAAATTCGAGTAGGCTGACGCACTCGCACCTCTCGTTTCTGGGGGCTACATTTTGAGTGAAACAGCCATTGCGATACAGCCGGGAGTGGAAAGCGATTCATTGTAACGAGGGTTTGAAAATGTATTTTTGGATTTAATTTTTGAATTCATACTTTTAGCCAGAATTTCAGCACCGTTGGGTTGGCAGCCAGAAGTTACTAAATTAGCAACTAAACAAAAATAAGTGAAAAATCACAATAGAAGCCGTGTGGTGAGTTTAAATCGAATCCTCTTTCAGTCTTCAATTAAATAATTCATTAATTAACACTTTTTTTTGGTATCGATAATGGTTAACGTCTACGCAGACGCCGGTAAAAGTGAGGTTATGTTGAATTTGAAATTCTTTTTTTTAATGGAAAAGTGTATTTTCAGTGGATGTGGCCCCGGAAGTATTGTCCTGAAACACGTGGCTGCTGTTACGACGTGTCATTTGCTACAAGAACTAAATGTGAGTAGGCTGACGCACTCGCACCTCTCGTTTCTGGGGGCCACATTTTGAGTGAAACAGCCATTGCGATACAGCCGGGAGTGGAAAGCGATTCATTGTAACGAGGGTTTGAAAATGTATTTTTGGCTATAATTTTTGAATTCATACTTTTAGCCAGAATTTCAGCACCGTTGGGTTGGCAGCCAGAAGTTACTAAATTAACCACTAAACAAAAATAAGTGAAAAATCACAGCAGAAGCGGTTTGGTGAGTTTAAAATCGAACTGTCTTTCAGTATTCTATTAAGTAATTCATTAATTTACAGTATTTCATCAGTACCGATAATAATTAACGTCTACGCAGACGCCGGCAGAAGTGAGGTTATGTTGTATTTGAAATTCAATTTATGTTTTCTGTGGATTCGGCGAATTAGTGTAAGTAGATTTCGTCATTACATAATAACGTGTTGCATCGTCGGTCGTCTTCATGGGGGTGCCGCGATGGAAGCGCCGGGACTGTCGTCATCTCACCGATTTCGGTAAAAACTGCCCACTCGCATGATGCATCGCTTCCAATCGCCCGTTAATTGCGTCGATATTTTCAGTTTTCAGCGTTGGTAAATTTACGATCCGGCAAAGCAGATCTCTAGATGGTATTTTGAACGGAAACGACCAACGGCGCGATAAATCAGGCCTGAAACCGTACATAGAAGCTGCTGTCAATTTGTTAATATACTCCGAGATTCATACCGGTTGTTACATGTTTATTAATAGGTTTTCGTATTTTTGCCGCGAGTCGCTGATTAGAGCGCCGATAAAAGTTGCTTAAGATAGATAAATTATTGTTTACTTGAAGCGAGACGCTCTTGTGCAGGAACATAATCGAATGTAAATTAAGTTTATGGTTTGATCGACCGCAACACATTATCATTACGAGCTTTATCGCCGAGTGTGTAATGCTGGCAGCCGACGAGCTTTAATGTTTATCGTCGCGGATTCATTAGGTCCGGCTATATTTAATTACGGGGAGGAGACCGGAGTTTTTGAATTTCGATAGGTACGCGCTCGGTTTAATTAAAGCAAATACCGGCGAGTCCACGGGGTGCACGAGAAGCACTTTCTTCGGCCGTCGTTGGCGTGACCCCAGAAGGTGTAAATTACAGGTGTAAGAATGTAGATTAATCGCCTAGGAGTCGCGCACCTCGAATCTGTATCACGTAGCGGTAGCTGACCGTAGCATACCAACCTTTCTCTATTATACCGGACAAAAAATCTACCTGATCCTATCTCCTTCTCGTCCATTCATTACAACGGCGCCCGCGCGCAAAGTGAAAAATGATCGAAAATCACGACCGCAAACTATCTTTACAGTTAGAGAACCGTCAAGTCGAAAATCGCGCGGATGAAGGTAATCATTGTGGTTTCGGCGGAAGCCGCAGGGGGCGGTGCGGGGACCCGTGTTGTTCTCGATAGTTCATTGAATAGGTTGGCACACATGGATCATCTAGTTTTCACATTCCGGGTTAATTTTTCTTATGTTTACAGTACCTTTGGCTCACAGAATTAATCATTTACCCAATTAATTAGTTCGACTAATTGTTGATGAGCCATCTTTGATTTCTTTGAATTGACAGTTTAGCACAATAGAAAGTAGATAATATATCATTTCAATCATTATTTATATTTCCAAATCAATTTTACTAAGATTACTATTTCACTATTATATTAAAATTTAAATTTACTAATTTTCCATTTGCTCACTTAATTAATTTGACTAATTTTTGATGAGCAGTTGTGAAATTCTCTGGTTTAAAAGTTCAATGGTAGAGGTTTCAGTCTATTTACTATTTTAAATTTCGTAATGTGTTTTATAATTTTTACTAAGTTTTCAAATTTTTCCTCAACTAATTTTATAATTTATTCCGGTCATTCAAATGTATTTATGACTTTTGTCCCATTTTCTAAATTACTGCATGTCCATTTATCTTATTTTAAGTTGAAATTCGAGTAGTCTTAACCATGTGCTAAATTATTGAAATTACAAAGTTTTCCATTTGCTCACTTAATTAATTTGACTAATTTTTGATGAGCAGTTGTGAATTTCTCTGGCTTACAAGTTCAGTGGTAGGGGTTTCAGTCTATTTACTATTTTAAATTTCGTAATGTTTTTTACTAATTTTTACTAAATTTTCAAATTTTTGCTCAACTAATTTTATAATTTATTCCGGTCATTCAAATGTATTGATGACTTTTGTCCCATTTTCTAAATTACTGCATGTCCATTTATCTTATTTTAAGTTGAAATTCGAGTAGTCTTAACCATGTGCTAAGTTATTGAAATTACTAAGTTTTCCATTTGCTCACTTAATTAATTTGACTAATTTTTGATGAGCAGTTGTGAATTTCTCTGATTTACAAGTTCAGTGGTAGGGGTTTCAGTCTATTTACTATTTTCAATTTCGTAATGTGTTTTACTAATTTTTCAAATTTTTCCTCAAGTAATTTTATCATTTTTTCTGGTCATTCGAATGTATTGATGACTTTTGTTCCATTTTCTAAATTACTGCATGTCTATTTATCTTATTTTAAGTTGAAATTCGAGTAGTCTAAACCATGTGCTAAATTATTGAAATTACTAAGTTTTCCATTTGCTCACTTAATTAATTTGACTAACTTTTGATGAGCAGTTGTGAATTTCTCTGGTTTACAAGTTCAGTGGTAGGGGTTTCAGTCTATTTACTATTTTAAATTTCGTAATGTGTTTTACTAATTTTTACTAAATTTTCAAATTTTTCCTCAACTAATTTTATCATTTTTTCTGGTCATTCAAATATATTGATGACTTTTGTCCCATTTTCTAAATTACTGCATGTCCATTTATCTTATTTTAAGTTGAAATTCGGGTAGTCTTAACCATGTGCTAAGTTATTGAAATTACTAAGTTTTCCATTTGCTCACTTAATTAATTTGACTAATTTTTGATGAGCAGTTGTGAATTTCTCTGATTTACAAGTTCAGTGGTAGGGGTTTCAGTCTATTTACTATTTTCAATTTCGTAATGTGTTTTACTAATTTTTCAAATTTTTCCTCAAGTAATTTTATCATTTTTTCTGGTCATTCGAATGTATTGATGACTTTTGTTCCATTTTCTAAATTACTGCATGTCTATTTATCTTATTTTAAGTTGAAATTCGAGTAGTCTAAACCATGTGCTAAATTATTGAAATTACTAAGTTTTCCATTTGCTCACTTAATTAATTTGACTAACTTTTGATGAGCAGTTGTGAATTTCTCTGGTTTACAAGTTCAGTGGTAGGGGTTTCAGTCTATTTACTATTTTAAATTTCGTAATGTGTTTTACTAATTTTTACTAAATTTTCAAATTTTTCCTCAACTAATTTTATCATTTTTTCTGGTCATTCAAATATATTGATGACTTTTGTCCCATTTTCTAAATTACTGCATGTCTATTTATCTTATTTTAAGTTGAAATTCGGGTAGTCTTAACCATGTGCTAAATTATTGAAATTACAAAGTTTTCCATTTGCTCACTTAATTAATTTGACTAATTTTTGATGAGCAGTTGTGAATTTCTCTGGTTTACAAGTTCAGTGGTAGGGGTTTCAGTCTATTTACTATTTTAAATTTCGTAATGTTTTTTACTAATTTTTACTAAATTTTCAAATTTTTGCTCAACTAATTTTATAATTTATTCCGGTCATTCAAATGTATTGATGACTTTTGTCCCATTTTCTAAATTACTGCATGTCCATTTATCTTATTTTAAGTTGAAATTCGAGTAGTCTTAACCATGTGCTAAGTTATTGAAATTACTAAGTTTTCCATTTGCTCACTTAATTAATTTGACTAATTTTTGATGAGCAGTTGTGAATTTCTCTGGTTTACAAGTTCAGTGGTAGGGGTTTCAGTCTATTTACTATTTTCAATTTCGTAATGTGTTTTACTAATTTTTACTAAATTTTCAAATTTTTGCTCAACTAATTTTATATTTTATTCCGGTCATTCAAATGTATTGATGACTTTTGTCCCATTTTCTAAATTACTGCATGTCCATTTATCTTATTTTAAGTTGAAATTCGAGTAGTCTTAACCATGTGCTAAATTATTGAAATTACTAAGTTTTCCATTTGCTCACTTAATTAATTTGACTAATTTTTGATGAGCAGTTGTGAATTTCTCTGGTTTACAAGTTCAGTGGTAGGGGTTTCAGTCTATTTACTATTTTCAATTTCGTAATGTGTTTTACTAATTTTTACTAAATTTTCAAATTTTTCCTCAACTAATTTTATATTTTATTCCGGTCATTCAAATGTATTGATGACTTTTGTCCCATTTTCTAAATTACTGCATGTCCATTTATCTTATTTTAAGTTGAAATTCGAGTAGTCTTAACCATGTGCTAAATTATTGAAATTACTAAGTTTTCCATTTGCTCACTTAAATAATTTGACTAATTTTTGATGAGCAGTTGTGAATTTCTCTGATTTACAAGTTCAGTGGTAGGGGTTTCAGTCTATTTGCTATTTTCAATTTCGTAATGTGTTTTACTAATTTTTACTAAATTTTCAAATTTTTCCTCAACTAATTTTATAATTTTTTTTTGGTCACTCAAATGTATTGATGACTTTTGTCCCATTTTCTAAATTACTGCATGTCCATTTATATTATTTTAAGTTGAAATTCGAGTAGTCTTAACCATGTGCTAAATTATTGAAATTACTAATTTTCCATTTGCTCACTTAATTAATTTGACTAATTTTTGATGAGCAGATGTGAATTTCTCTGGTTTACAAGTTCAGTGGTAGGGGTTTCAGTCTATTTACTATTTTAAATTTCGTAATGTGTTTTACTAATTTTTACTAAATTTTCAAATTTTTCCTCAACTAATTTTATCATTTATTCCGGTCATTCAAATGTATTGATGACTTTTGTGACATTTTCTAAATTACTGCATGTCTATTTATCTTATTTTATGTTGAAATTCGAGTAGTCTAAACTATGTGCTAAATTATTGAAATTACTAAGTTTTCCATTTGCTCACTTAATTAATTTGACTAATTTTTGATGAGCAGTTGTGAATTTCTCTGGTTTACAAGTTCAGTGGTAGGGGTTTCAGTCTATTTACTATTTTCAATTTCGTAATGTGTTTTACTAATTTTTACTAAATTTTCTAATTTTTCTTCAACTAATTTTATAATTTTTTTTTGGTCACTCAAATGTATTGATGACTTTTGTCCCATTTTCTAAATTACTGCATGTCTATTCATCTTATTTTAAGTTGAAATTCGAGTAGTCTAAACCATGTGCTAAATTATTGAAATTACTAAGTTTTCCATTTGCTCACTTAATTAATTTGACTAATTTTTGATGAGCAGTTGTGAATTTCTCTGGTTTACAAGTTCAGTGGTAGGGGTTTCAGTCTATTTACTATTTTCAATTTCGTAATGTGTTTTACTAATTTTTACTAAATTTTCAAATTTTTCTTCAACTAATTTTATAATTTTTTTTTGGTCACTCAAATGTATTGATGACTTTTGTCCCATTTTCTAAATTACTGCATGTCTATTCATCTTATTTTAAGTTGAAATTCGAGTAGTCTAAACCATGTGCTAAATTATTGAAATTACTAAGTTTTCCATTTGCTCACTTAATTAATTTGACTAATTTTTGATGAGCAGTTGTGAATTCTCTGGTTTACAAGTTCAGTGGTAGGGGTTTCAGTCTATTTACTATTTTAAATTTCGTAATGTATTTTACTAATTTTTACTAAATTTTCAAAATTTTCCTCAACTAATTTTATCATTTTTTCTGGTCACTCAAATGTATTGATGACTTTTGTCCCGTTTTCTAAATTGTTTCATGTCTATTTGTCTTATTACTGAGTTGAACGTCGAAATTTTTAATTTCCCGTTTTGCTGATTATCATGTTCTTAGTTACTACAATTATTATTAATCATTTGCCTACTTAAATAAATTTTTGCCTACTTTAATTAATTAAAAATTTAAATATATCTAAGTCGAATTCCACAAACTTTAATGAGCGTAAAATTACGAATGGAACATGTTTCGGCAGAATACTTCTGCCATCATCAGCCCTTAAAGAATATAAAAGATAATTTTTGTTCTTTGTTAGTAAAATTACTAATTTGTTTATACTTTTGTAATCCGTTTTACTAATTTAAGGAGCAGTTTGCGACCCTTGTTGTCTATATGGAATTGACATGTGCAGAGTGATTAGTACCCCAGAGATCGGTCGTAGGACCGCAGTTTTTTCCAAACCGGACGCGTTTTTCCCCCCCGTATTAAGCTTAGATATCACTGCCGACCAAACGGAGTCAATTAAAGTTAAACGCTCGGTAGCAGCTCTTCCTTTTTTCGCGTTTACGACGTGCAATTATATCGTAACTATGTTTGCTCCTTCGAATAACGAACTTCCTGCTGCGAAACTGTATATTTGATATACAGAAGTATAACTAACGACCATCCGAGATTCTGAAATATGTGCATAAGTAACTAACTGGACGTGTAATGGGATGACAAGTCGTCATTTTTCGTCATTTTTTCTCATCCGTTTAATGTTACACACGCCTTATTCAAATAATGAAGATATATCGGCGGCATTTGCGGATTTGCATTTCAAATTTGAGTTCTGGTAATTTATCTCGGAGCGAGAGTTTCGACTACGAGCCGTGAAATATTTGTAGGTTAGAATTCATGCGCATGCGCGTTTAAAGCGAAGTTCACTGCACCAAGATATTTCTTAATAATCGAAATGTAAAAACGGAAGGCGGATCCGCATTATCGTACCTGCAGCCGCTGATTTATGGCCTTCGAGAGCGTATTTCACAAACCGCAAATAAGTGCCTCATTCAGATAATAATGTTAACGACGCCGTCCATCTTTAATGGAAATTTAAATGTTTGCTCTACTTGGAACGGGCTTTTTTGTCCGACTCCTTCATGCTCGACGTATCGTACGTTTTTTGTCGCGCAAACAAAAGGGGCGAAAATCGGGATCCCTGCGGCACACCCGATTCGGGCGTGCGTGCAGGAATGAGCGGTAGCAGGAGAGAGCACGCATCCTGCAGTCGACGGAGAGATGGCGTGTCGCCCGGGGCCAGGCCGCAGCCGCCTCTCTTTCTGCGATATGTAATGTAGCGGTTTTTCTTCGGTTTTATTTTATAATAATCACGGGTCGGTTGATGGGTGTGGTTGCTGCTCGGAACACGCCGCGAGGCACTCGCGGTATGAGCTACCGCAGTAGGGAACTGCCAGGGCCGGACTCGCTGCCGGTTACGGGGCCCGATTATGGCGCAAATGTCAACTGTCGATTATTCATTTTTATAACCTAACCTCAAAAGTCTGACGAGCACGGATATAGTATATTTTTAAACTTCCAATTGTTTAGGTTTTCAGGGAGGTGCCCAAGTTTTTAGGTTGCTATGATTTTATCAGGATCTCAGTTCTTCGGGGTTTAAATTAAGTAAATAAATTTAATACTGTTGCATTACTTAGACCAAAAATTGGTTGTCATTGTAAACCATTTTATAAGTAATTCGGACAACGGTAGACATTTGTAAACCACTTTACTGATAATTGTTGGCCGTGATCACGGCCACCCACAATTAGGGACGTCGAACAGAAAACCGTTTGTCAACCATTCGTAACCAACGCCTACTGGACAAAAACCGAAAACCGTGCGTGCTCTCGATCCGCGCCTCCAATAAATTCCTCTCGCTCTCGCGCCTCACGTGATATCCAGTTAGAGGCTAGAACAAATTGCAGGAAGTGTGTCTCTCCGACAGGAATTAGCCTTTTTGTTCGACGATAATTACGAATTCATTGAGGCACAAGATCTAGTGTTAAATTCACCTCTGCCAATTATCCTGCACGAGTTATCCGCGCGGTAGTAAATCGCCTCGTTTTTTGTCCGCTTTCAAATACACGAATTATAGTTATTTGCCGTATGTTTCTTGCGGTAATACAACGATTTAGAGTAACAGTAGTGTTGCAGCAAGTGACTTGCACGTGCCCGAGTATCGTGTTGAGAGCTTTGAAGAACACGCGAACCACGATTGTTCGTGATGAGCCGAGAGACGGTTGTTGCTTGCTTGTTGGCTCGAGTGCGTTCTTTTTCTGGTTCTTTCGATCGACGGTGATGGGCAGACAGGGTCGGGTCGAGCGGATCAGGACTTGCATTTTTCAGATTTTTATTTTTATTGTAATGTGACAGTTGTTCAAGATCACCCTGTACATAGTTGTTGCAACGAAAGACAGGAATAGGTTATATTGGGGATCTCAATTCTTATGATTTTTATGACTCCAACAACACTATAAAAATGTAAAGTATGAAGAGTGGGCTGTAGCACTGTCTTGCGAAAGCTGGTGTCTTTCGGGGATGGCCGGCCGACCGTGCATCTCGCAGGTGCTCGGAGCCGTAAAACTCGGAGAATTCGTGGTCTCCCGCGATAAAATTCCTGACGTAACAGCCAACATTTCGTGATTAATTATTTCGAATAAATCAGAATCTGAATAAATTATTTAAAATTCTACGTACGTTTTCATTAGCGAGCCGCAACGTGGAGGACGTGAGAACTACGACGCCGCGATTCCATATTTCATACTTTGGTGCATCTATCGTTGAATGATTTATGAGCGCGCGAAAGGACATCAAACAGAAAAATCGCCAATTACTTTTAATTGATCGTACGTCATCGTGGGAACTAACGGATTTCCTTCGAAAAATCAGCTGATCGTCATCGTGATCGTTTTCACGGGCGGGCGACCGCAGTATGACCGGTCATGCTCAGCCGGCCGTGTGCTCCACGGGGTGAGACCTAACTTACCATGACCACCGATTATGGTTATTAATTGGACAAGTGTTGGAGGTGTGATTTTCCGCGATTTAGCTTGTTAAACGTGCGTGTGTGCAGAAGGGGAGCACCTCAAGGGCCCGTTCCGGGTCCGATGCTCTCGTCGCTGTAAAAGGCCGCGCGACGATAGCATCTACGAATTATGAACGAGTCCATCTTTGGCGACCACCGGGGACTTTCAGTAACCCAGTTCTGGAATCTATTTCCAGTCTAGAAAGTCCATCTCTCACCGATATTAATTTCATTTCTTGTCCTAAAACGGTCACTCTGCGCGAGCCGGAATAAATCATCGAGATTTATCGTCTATGGGCAATTTGTCGTGAGTTTATGGCGGTGTAAAAATGGGTGATTTAGTGGCTTTTAGATTTGTTGAAACGTTGGTATTGTGGTATGGATCATAGGCTGACCAAATGGTTGGGAAATGTCACAGCAAATGGTTGCATTTTTTGTAAACCGTTTAGGGAAGACTCGGTTGACAACGGCCAAAAATTTGTATGTGGAACAAAAGAGATTTACAAATGACAGCCAGCCATTTCTGGTTCAAAATTCGGTTGTTATTTCCGTCAAGTGAACATTGAGCGCGTTTTCCGAGGACAATCCAAACTCGCGAACCCGTAAAAACCGCGATTTGCATAAACCCATCATTTCGCCGTCGACTCCTACGGCCCGAGCAAAAAACCGTTCAATCGATCGCAGCATTTTTTCCTTTGTCGAAACCCATCTTGCCTTTTATAAAACCGTCGAGTTTCACACACAGGCTTACGCACTTCGCTCACGTACGATGTCGATCAGTCAGAGGCGACGCGTAGGGGAGAGCGGGGCCGGGGGCCGCGATCACGTACGAAAGACACTTGTAACGACGCCACTTGACAATGACGGACAATTGTCCGCATGAGGTCTCGCGTTTTACTCTCGTAAATCAATTTCGGTGTCGGCGTGACGTTAATCGAGGCTTTTCGACGAGGCGATCGGGAAAAAATTACGGGGGTACCACCAGGTCGCGCGAGATTAATATTGGAAGAAACTGAGTGTGTTGTGATTAATTCACATTACACAATATTATTGAGAAAGTAGGCTATGAAGGGCTTTCTAGATTCATTTGACCGAAGCATAAACCTACATTAGGTTTTTAGGTTTTCATCAGTGTCTCAAAGAGGTTCACAGGTTTCAGGTTTTAATAGTCCCGAATATTTAGGTGTTCAGTCCTCAAATTTTATTTTCAGGTTAGTTTCTCAAGTTCTAAGTTTTAGGGTTCCCATCAGGTTTTCAGAAACCCGAAAAAATTTTCAAACGTTCAAGCTTCTTGTTTTTTCGGGTTGTCGGGATCTCAGGTTTTCAAAAAGGCAAGTTTGGAGGTTTTCAGGTTTTCAAATTTTCTCACGTTCCGAGATATTATTTTCAGGTTGGCTGTTCCCATTTCCTCGGGTTCTCAGATTTTTAGGTTTAGGTTGTCGGGTTCACAAGTTTTCAAGTTTCCAATTTTAAATTTCTGCGACTCAGAGTTTCATGTTGATAGGTTTTTAGTTTCTCACATTTTGAGATGTCTCGAATTTTCAGGTTCTCAGTGTCTTAAATTTTCGGATGGTTCTGATTTTTTGGTTTCAAATTTTAAGTGTTGAAGTTTTCAGGTCTTAAAAGTCCCGAATATTAAGGTGTTCAGTTCTCAGATTTTATTTTCAGGTTGCTAATTTCTCAAGTTCTACGTTTTTGGGTTCCTAGGTTTTCAGAAAAAAATCTCAAACGTTCAGGTTCCTTGCTTTTTCAGGTTGTCGGGACATCAACTATTTAAATTCTCTCACGTTCTGAGATATAATTTTCAGGTTGCCTGTTTCTCTGTTTAAGTTTTCAGGCTTTCAATTTGTGAATTTTTCAAGTGATCTGTTCCAATTTCCTCGGGTTCCCAAATTTTTAGGTTTAGGTTGTCGGGTTCACATGTTTTCATGTTTCCAATTTCAAATTTCCTCGACTCAGATTTTCATTTTGATAGGTTTTTAGTTTCTCACATTTTGAGATGTCTCGAATTTTCAGGTTCTCAGTGTCTTAAATTTTCGGATGATTCTGATGTTTTGGTTTCAAATTTTAAGTGTTGAGGTTTTCAGGTCCTAAAAGTCCCGAATATTTAGGTATTCAGTTCTCAAATTTTATTTTAAGGTTGCTAATTTCTCTAGTTCTACGTTTTCGGGTTCCCAGGTTTTTAGAAACCCGAAATTTTTTTCAAACCTTCAAGCTCCTTGTTTTCTCAGGTTGTCAGCATCTCAGGTTTTTAAACAGGCAAGTTTTGAGGTTTTCAGGTTTCTAAATTTACTCACGTTCTGAGATAATATTTTCAGGTTGGCTGTTCCCATTTCCTCGGGTTCTCAGATTTTTAGGTTTAGGTTATCCAATCCCCAAGTTTTCATGTTTCCATTTTTAAATTTCTGCGATTCAGATTTACATTTTGATAGGTTTTCACTTTCTCACATTATGAGAAGTCTCGAATTTTCAGGTTCTCAGTGTCTTAAATTTTCCGGTCGTTCTGATTTTTTGGTTTCAAATTTTAAGTGTTGAGGTTTTCAGGTTTTAAAAGTTCCAAATATTTAGGTGTTCAGTTCTCAAATTTTATTGTCAGGTTACTTTCTCAAGTTCTAAGTTTTCGGGTTCGCATCAGGTTTTTAGAAACTCGAATTTTTTTCAAACCTTCAAGCTCCTTGTTTTTTCAAGTTGTCAGGATCTCAGGTTTTTAAACAAGCAAGTTTTGAGGTTTTCAGGTTTCCAAATTTTCTCACTTTCTGAGATATTATTTTCAGGTTGGCTGTTCTCATATCCTTGGGTTCTCAGATTTTTAGGTTTAGGTTGTCGGCTTCACAAGTTTTCATGTTTCCAGTTTTAAATTTCTGCGACTCAGATTTTCATTTTGATAGGTTTTTAATTTCTCATATTTTGAGATTTTCAGGTTATCAGTGTCTTAAATTTTCCGATGGTTCTGATTTTTTGGTTTCAAATTTTCAGGTTTTTGGTGTACAGGTTTTAAAAGTTCCGAATATTTAGGTGTTCAGTTTTCAGATTGTTAATTTTGCAAGTTTTACGTTTTCGGGTTCCCAGGTTTTCAAAAATCCGAAAAAAAATTCAAACATTCATTTTGTCGGGATCTCAGGGATTTTTGCTCAGATTTTGTTTTGTTAGGTTTTTAGTCTCACATTTTGAGCTTGTGATTCAGGTTGTCGCAAATTTTCAATTGGTTTGTTCAGAATCTCATCTTAGGTTGGTAGGTCGACCTCTGGTTCGCATATTTTCGGGTTTTATTATTAACAACCTGAAACATCCTGAAAGGATGAGAAATTGAAGGTCCGAAACCCTGAAAATCTCCAATACTTAGGTATTGTGATTTAATGATTTTTATTACTTTTCAGGTTATCAAGTGTTACGTTCTCGTTACGTGTCCCTTAACGGCCGCACGTGCTTCCTGCTCGCCTCATATTAAATTTATGGAAATTCCGAAACATCCTGGAAGGCGATCGTCATCGACATCCGTGGCCCGTGTCCTGTCTCTTTTTTCTCGCCTAGAAAAGGACGAACATCGCAGAGATGTTTAGCGTAATTAGACCGGCCGTTATAACGAGTGACTTCCTGCATTACCGACCGCAACTCTTATACCTGCTCTTGCTGATAATTATTCGTCTTATCACCGTAGAGGACGGTGGGGCGACTCGGGCCGTAAATCATTATTTGTAATACGCTCCATTAATAAGCGAGTGAGCTTCATTAGTATGCTAATGGGCCTTCGTCGTTTTTTATTTTAATGTATGTACCTAATTAACCGACGAGCTCTGATGAAATAGTCAGTGTCGCCGTGATGCTGTGGATTTACATAGATATACGAGTGGGTGACAGTGAGGAGGGAAACAGAAGAGGCCAATTTTTAATTGAGTCGTTCGTTACCGTGAATGGAATGGAAGGGCCAATTAAAATTGAGGATCACGACTGCGACAGCTGTCGACTACTCGAATATCATATAGTGTTTTTTGTGCGACTGTTCCAAGCCTCAAATTTTTAATCCGGCGCATCCGCCATTTTTTTTTAATTTAACAACAACATCCATGTGAACCCACTTTTGGGTCGCCAAGAAGGCCATTAAGGCGATTTCACACGTCCCACGTGAGGTCACTCCTAATTGAAAAATGCCCCGTAAGTGATGCGATTAGCACTGGAAATATATTAACCGTACGATGAGTATTAATAACTCAGCCGAGATGGACGTGGACTAAGTAAGGACTTTCACTTCAATTTGTCAGACATTACTCGCATTCCCGTCCCTAGTAAAGCCCCTTTCGACTCTGGTCACACAAACACCCGTCAGCGGCAAAAACTCAAATTTCCCATCGGCTCAAGGCCGTCGCGTCCGAGGAAGTGAAGGGTTCGGGATGATTGATGGTGTCTTGTGTAGCTGAGCAATCGTTTCGGATTTTACCGAGAAGCGACGACATTCCTGCGGTGCGGTACTGTTCGGGAGGGACAAGAATAAACACTCAGGTCGGCGCGTTCTTTACATTCTCGTTCATTTGGGGCCCAGTTGTGGAGAACGAAAAGTGCCGGAATCGTTGGAAGCTACCGTTTCCGGACCACACCCTGTACGCGCCGCACATTAAAAACCTTTCAATCATCCGTTCTTTGTCGAACGCTTAATTTCCTACACACACCGAATCGCATTAAGACTCCCATTGAATAAGAGTCCGAGAGAGCAGCTCGAAATCGACGCCCACTTGATCCACTAACAGGCATGACAAACAGCTTTATAAAATCGTTCGTGAGCATTGACAGGTGTAACGAGATTCATTGACAGAAAAGAAGAGATTTTTTTGTTCTCTGCATTAGCCGGACTAATGTGGACGTCACTCTTCGCTTAGACCGAGAGAAAAGTCGCTCTATTCGGTGTTTTGTTTCGATGGGATTAAAGAGGAATGCAAATTAGATGGGAGTTGTGGCAAGAAGCCACAGAAGCGTTTGTAAATAATATTTTTTTGGCATGTAAAACCCCCTTTTTTTCGTCGATTACCACCACAAAACATATATCGAAATGGTAGCAATGGTACACCACAAAGGCGCCTTACGTAATGACCATCACTCGTCACTGCTCGTTTAACGAATGCGCACTTAGAATCCTGTAATTGGCATCTTTTATGGCACACGGGACATTATGCCGCTTTTTGCACTCTGTTAAGTTAATAGACACCTTCGGCCGCCTCTCATTGAGTCCGTCGAGGTGGGAAAAACGCGAGAATTAATTGTTAAACGGCTAAGTGGCTGCGAAAACGAAATTTTTCCCACCGCTTTCCCTCGGCGCGTAGGGGAGACGCGTCCAAAACGAAGATCGCGGAATGCATCGCCGATGGGAAGTCGTCACTTTTTTCCCCGCTTCGAGTAAAGTAATGACCGTCGCTGGCTTAATTGACCAGCACGTTGAAATAATAAACCCGAAGAATTTCTATTAATTAGTCGTGTCTTATCTGGGAACGTGCAATAATCGTCGATTCTGTGCTCGTTCGCGACACGTTCTTGCGGTCGGTTTTTCTCCGGTCGAGGAGCTGGTTTTTGATGCGTCGAGATTTTTGTTCTGCAATATCGATCGAACGATTTTTGATTGCTGACGCGTTACTCCTTGCATCCGAGCTTAAAATTCTGAAATTTTCGGTGAAATCCTAACCCTGAAATTTTAAAATTCTCAATTTTTCAAACTTCTGAAATTCGCAAAGAAACACAAAAGACGAAGTGGACATTAAGACAAAAACAATGGTAAAAAAATAACGGAAAGATGAGAGAATGATTAAGAAGAATAAGAATAAAGGAAAACCAGAATGACAAAGAAAAACTGAGAAATAGTTCAGGACCACAACTCTTTATAAACAACGATTTAACAAGGAAAGAAAAAGAGGTAGAGAAAAAGATAAGAGCGATATAGACTGAAACAGAAGTAGGAAAGACGGTAAGAGTAAGTGGAAAAAAATTGAAGGAAAAAGCGCAGAAAGAAAAGTGAGAACTTGAGCAAGTGAGAAACTGGGAAAGTGAGAACTTGAGACACTGATTAACTAGGAAATTGAGATATTGAGAAAGTGTCAATCTAGGAAACTGAGACATTGAGAAATTGAGAAACTGAGACATTGGGAAATTAAGAAAATGAGAAATCGAAAAGTCATGAGACACTGAGATTAGGAAATAAATAAACTTGCTAACTAAGAATTGAGAAACTGGAAAACTGACAAATTCAGTTATTGAGAAATCGAGAAAACAAAAAAAATGAGAAGTCAAGACACTGAGAAACCGAAAAACTGAGAACCTGAGAAACTGATAAACTAGGAAATTGAAATATGTATTGAGAAACTGAGGAAGTGAAAAACTAAGGAACAGAAAACGGTTAAATAAAAATCGAGACACCCACAAATTGAGAAGTTAAGGATTTGAAAAGTTGAGAAAGTGTCAAATTGAGAATTTGTGTACTTAACTGAGAAAATGATAATCTCAGAAAGTCTGAAACTAAGAAATTGAGAAACTTAAAAAGTGAGAAACATACACATCGAGACACCAACAGGTTAGTTGCGAAGATGAGAAGTAAAGAAACTGAGAAATTGAGAATTTAGAAAATTGAGAGATTCAGTTATTGAGGAATTGAGAAACTGAAAACTGAGAAACGGAGCAATCGAGAAAACAAACAAATTGAGAAGTCTACAAGTTGAGAAGTCGAGACACTGAGAAATTCTGCACGTAAAAAACTGAGAAACTGGGGAAGGGGGAACTGAGATGAGAAACCGAATAACTGAGAACTTGAGAAACTGAAAAAGTGAGAAACACACATCGAGACGCCAACAGGTTAGTTGCGAAGATGAGAAGTAAAGAAACTGAGAAATTGAGAAATTAGAAAATTGAGAGATTCAGTTATTGAGGAATTGAGAAACTGAAAACTGAGAAACGAAGAAAATGAGAAACGGAGAAATCGAGAAAGCAAAAAAATTGAGAAGTCTACAAGTTGAGAAGTCGAGACACTGAGAAATTCTGCAAGTAAAAAACTGAGAAACTGGGGAAGGGGGAACTGTGATGAGAAACCGAAAAACTGAGAACTTGAGAAACTGAAAAAGTGAGAAACACACATCGAGACGCCAACAGGTTAGTTGCGAAGATGAGAAGTAAAGAAACTGAGAAATTGAGAAATTAGAAAATTGAGAGATTCAGTTATTGAGGAATTGAGAAACTGAAAACTGAGAAACGAAGAAAGTGAGAAACGGAGAAATCGAGAAAGCAAAAAAATTGAGAAGTCTACAAGTTGAGAAGTCGAGACACTGAGAAATTCTGCAAGTAAAAAACTGAGAAACTGGGGAAGGGGGAACTGTGATGAGAAACCGAAAAACTGAGAACTTGAGAAACACACATCGAGACGCCAACAGGTTAGTTGCGAAGATGAGAAGTAAAGAAACTGAGAAATTGAGAAATTAGAAAATTGAGAGATTCAGTTATTGAGGAATTGAGAAACTGAAAACCGACAAACGAAGAAAGTGAGAAACGGAGAAATCGAGAAAACAAAAAAATTGAGAAGTCTACAAGTTGAGAAGTCGACGACACTGAGAAATTCTGCAAGTAAAAAACTGAGAAACTGGGGAAGGGGGAACTGAGATGAGAAACCGAAAAACTGAGAACTTGAGAAACTAAAAATTGAGAAACACACATCGAGACGCCATCAGGTTAGTTGCGAAGATGAGAAGTAAAGAAACTGAGAAATTGAGAAATTAGAAAATTGAGAGATTCAGTTATTGAGGAATTGAGAAACTGAAAACTGAGAAACGGAGAAATCGAGAAAGCAAAAAAATTGAGAAGTCTACAAGTTGAGAAGTCGAGACACTGAGAAATTCTGCAAGTAAAAAACTGAGAAACTGGGGAAGGGGGAACTGTGATGAGAAACCGAAAAACTGAGAACTTGAGAAACTGAAAAAGTGAGAAACACACATCGAGACGCCAACAGGTTAGTTGCGAAGATGAGAAGTAAAGAAACTGAGAAATTGAGAAATTAGAAAATTGAGAGATTCAGTTATTGAGGAATTGAGAAACTGAAAACTGAGAACCGAAGAAAGTGAGAAACTGAGAAATCGAGAAAACAAAAAAATTGAGAAGTCTACAAGTTGATAAATTGAGAAACTGCAAAACTAGGAAATTGAGAAACTGAACAAAGGAAAAACTGAGAAATTGGGGAAGTGGAAAACTGAGATGAGAAACTGAAAAGTTGAGAAGTGGGGAAATCGAGAAAACAAAAAAATTAATAGTTTACAAGTTGAGAAATTGAGAAACTGCAAAACTAGGAAATTGAGAAACTGAACAAAGGAAAAACTGAGAAACTGGGGAAATGGAAAACTGAGATGAGAAACTGAAAAGTTGAGAAGTGGCGAAATTGAGAAAACAAAAAAATTCATAGTTTACAAGTTGAGAAATTGAGAAACTGCAAAACTAGGAAATTGAAAAACTGAGAAACTGGGGAAGTGGAAAACTGAGATGAGAAACTGAAAAGTTGAGAAATGGGGAAATGGAGAAAACAAAAAAATTAATAGTTTACAAGATGAGAAATTGAGAAACTGGAAAACTAGGAAACTGAGAAATTGAACAAAGGAAAAACTAAAAACTGGGGAAGTGAAAAACTGGGATGAGAAACTGAAAATTTGAGAAGTGGGGAAATCGAGAAAAGAAAGAAATTAATAGTTTACAAGTTGAGAAATTGAGAAACTGCAAAACTATGAGACTGAGAAATTGAACAAAGGAAAAACTGCGAAACTGGGGAAGTTTAAAACTGAGATGAGAAACTGAAAAGTTGAGAAGTGGGGAAATCGAGAAAAGAAAGAAATTAATAGTTTACAAGTTGAGAAATTGAGAAACTGCAAAACTAGGAGACTGAGAAATTGAACAAAGGAAAAACTGCGAAACTGGGGAAGTTTAAAACTGAGATGAGAAACTGAAAAGTTGAGAAGTGGGGAAATGGAGAAAACAAAAAAATTAATAGTTTACAAGATGAGAAATTGAGAAACTGGAAAACTAGGAAACTGAGAAATTGAACAAAGGAAAAACTAAAAACTGGGGAAGTGAAAAACTGGGATGAGAAACTGAAAATTTGAGAAGTGGGGAAATCGAGAAAAGAAAGAAATTAATAGTTTACAAGTTGAGAAATTGAGAAACTGCAAAACTATGAGACTGAGAAATTGAACAAAGGAAAAACTGCGAAACTGGGGAAGTTTAAAACTGAGATGAGAAACTGAAAAGTTGAGAAGTGGGGAAATCGAGAAAAGAAAGAAATTAATAGTTTACAAGTTGAGAAATTGAGAAACTGCAAAACTAGGAGACTGAGAAATTGAACAAAGGAAAAACTGCGAAACTGGGGAAGTTTAAAACTGAGATGAGAAACTGAAAAGTTGAGAAGTGGGGAAATGGAGAAAACAAAAAAATTAATAGTTTACAAGATGAGAAATTGAGAAACTGGAAAACTAGGAAACTGAGAAATTGAACAAAGGAAAAACTAAAAACTGGGGAAGTGAAAAACTGGGATGAGAAACTGAAAATTTGAGAAGTGGGGAAATCGAGAAAAGAAAGAAATTAATAGTTTACAAGTTGAGAAATTGAGAAACTGCAAAACTATGAGACTGAGAAATTGAACAAAGGAAAAACTGCGAAACTGGGGAAGTTTAAAACTGAGATGAGAAACTGAAAAGTTGAGAAGTGGGGAAATCGAGAAAAGAAAGAAATTAATAGTTTACAAGTTGAGAAATTGAGAAACTGCAAAACTAGGAGACTGAGAAATTGAACAAAGGAAAAACTGCGAAACTGGGGAAGTTTAAAACTGAGATGAGAAACTGAAAAGTTGAGAAGTGGGGAAATGGAGAAAACAAAAAAATTAATAGTTTACAAGATGAGAAATTGAGAAACTGGAAAACTAGGAAACTGAGAAATTGAACAAAGGAAAAACTAAAAACTGGGGAAGTGAAAAACTGGGATGAGAAACTGAAAATTTGAGAAGTGGGGAAATCGAGAAAAGAAAGAAATTAATAGTTTACAAGTTGAGAAATTGAGAAACTGCAAAACTATGAGACTGAGAAATTGAACAAAGGAAAAACTGCGAAACTGGGGAAGTTTAAAACTGAGATGAGAAACTGAAAAGTTGAGAAGTGGGGAAATCGAGAAAAGAAAGAAATTAATAGTTTACAAGTTGAGAAATTGAGAAACTGCAAAACTAGGAGACTGAGAAATTGAACAAAGGAAAAACTGCGAAACTGGGGAAGTTTAAAACTGAGATGAGAAACTGAAAAGTTGAGAAGTGGGGAAATGGAGAAAACAAAAAAATTAATAGTTTACAAGATGAGAAATTGAGAAACTGGAAAACTAGGAAACTGAGAAATTGAACAAAGGAAAAACTAAAAACTGGGGAAGTGAAAAACTGGGATGAGAAACTGAAAATTTGAGAAGTGGGGAAATCGAGAAAAGAAAGAAATTAATAGTTTACAAGTTGAGAAATTGAGAAACTGCAAAACTATGAGACTGAGAAATTGAACAAAGGAAAAACTGCGAAACTGGGGAAGTTTAAAACTGAGATGAGAAACTGAAAAGTTGAGAAGTGGGGAAATCGAGAAAAGAAAGAAATTAATAGTTTACAAGTTGAGAAATTGAGAAACTGCAAAACTAGGAGACTGAGAAATTGAACAAAGGAAAAACTGCGAAACTGGGGAAGTTTAAAACTGAGATGAGAAACTGAAAAGTTGAGAAGTGGGGAAATGGAGAAAACAAAAAAATTAATAGTTTACAAGATGAGAAATTGAGAAACTGGAAAACTAGGAAACTGAGAAATTGAACAAAGGAAAAACTAAAAACTGGGGAAGTGAAAAACTGGGATGAGAAACTGAAAATTTGAGAAGTGGGGAAATCGAGAAAAGAAAGAAATTAATAGTTTACAAGTTGAGAAATTGAGAAACTGCAAAACTATGAGACTGAGAAATTGAACAAAGGAAAAACTGCGAAACTGGGGAAGTTTAAAACTGAGATGAGAAACTGAAAAGTTGAGAAGTGGGGAAATCGAGAAAAGAAAGAAATTAATAGTTTACAAGTTGAGAAATTGAGAAACTGCAAAACTAGGAGACTGAGAAATTGAACAAAGGAAAAACTGCGAAACTGGGGAAGTTTAAAACTGAGATGAGAAACTGAAAAGTTGAGAAGTGGGGAAATGGAGAAAACAAAAAAATTAATAGTTTACAAGATGAGAAATTGAGAAACTGGAAAACTAGGAAACTGAGAAATTGAACAAAGGAAAAACTAAAAACTGGGGAAGTGAAAAACTGGGATGAGAAACTGAAAATTTGAGAAGTGGGGAAATCGAGAAAAGAAAGAAATTAATAGTTTACAAGTTGAGAAATTGAGAAACTGCAAAACTATGAGACTGAGAAATTGAACAAAGGAAAAACTGCGAAACTGGGGAAGTTTAAAACTGAGATGAGAAACTGAAAAGTTGAGAAGTGGGGAAATCGAGAAAAGAAAGAAATTAATAGTTTACAAGTTGAGAAATTGAGAAACTGCAAAAGTAGGAGACTGAGAAATTGAACAAAGGAAAAACTGCGAAACTGGGGAAGTTTAAAACTGAGATGAGAAACTGAAAAGTTGAGAAGTGGGGAAATGGAGAAAACAAAAAAATTAATAGTTTACAAGATGAGAAATTGAGAAACTGGAAAACTAGGAAACTGAGAAATTGAACAAAGGAAAAACTAAAAACTGGGGAAGTGAAAAACTGGGATGAGAAACTGAAAATTTGAGAAGTGGGGAAATCGAGAAAAGAAAGAAATTAATAGTTTACAAGTTGAGAAATTGAGAAACTGCAAAACTATGAGACTGAGAAATTGAACAAAGGAAAAACTGCGAAACTGGGGAAGTTTAAAACTGAGATGAGAAACTGAAAAGTTGAGAAGTGGGGAAATCGAGAAAAGAAAGAAATTAATAGTTTACAAGTTGAGAAATTGAGAAACTGCAAAACTAGGAGACTGAGAAATTGAACAAAGGAAAAACTGCGAAACTGGGGAAGTTTAAAACTGAGATGAGAAACTGAAAAGTTGAGAAGTGGGGAAATGGAGAAAACAAAAAAATTAATAGTTTACAAGATGAGAAATTGAGAAACTGGAAAACTAGGAAACTGAGAAATTGAACAAAGGAAAAACTAAAAACTGGGGAAGTGAAAAACTGGGATGAGAAACTGAAAATTTGAGAAGTGGGGAAATCGAGAAAAGAAAGAAATTAATAGTTTACAAGTTGAGAAATTGAGAAACTGCAAAACTATGAGACTGAGAAATTGAACAAAGGAAAAACTGCGAAACTGGGGAAGTTTAAAACTGAGATGAGAAACTGAAAAGTTGAGAAGTGGGGAAATGGAGAAAACAAAAAAATTAATAGTTTACAAGATGAGAAATTGAGAAACTGGAAAACTAGGAAACTGAGAAATTGAACAAAGGAAAAACTAAAAACTGGGGAAGTGAAAAACTGGGATGAGAAACTGAAAATTTGAGAAGTGGGGAAATCGAGAAAAGAAAGAAATTAATAGTTTACAAGTTGAGAAATTGAGAAACTGCAAAACTATGAGACTGAGAAATTGAACAAAGGAAAAACTGCGAAACTGGGGAAGTTTAAAACTGAGATGAGAAACTGAAAAGTTGAGAAGTGGGGAAATCGAGAAAAGAAAGAAATTAATAGTTTACAAGTTGAGAAATTGAGAAACTGCAAAACTAGGAGACTGAGAAATTGAACAAAGGAAAAACTGCGAAACTGGGGAAGTTTAAAACTGAGATGAGAAACTGAAAAGTTGAGAAGTGGGGAAATCGAGAAAAGAAAGAAATTAATAGTTTACAAGTTGAGAAATTGAGAAACTGCAAAACTAGGAGACTGAGAAATTGAACAAAGGAAAAACTGCGAAACTGGGGAAGTTTAAAACTGAGATGAGAAACTGAAAAGTTGAGAAGTGGGGAAATGGAGAAAACAAAAAAATTAATAGTTTACAAGATGAGAAATTGAGAAACTGGAAAACTAGGAAACTGAGAAATTGAACAAAGGAAAAACTAAAAACTGGGGAAGTGAAAAACTGGGATGAGAAACTGAAAATTTGAGAAGTGGGGAAATCGAGAAAAGAAAGAAATTAATAGTTTACAAGTTGAGAAATTGAGAAACTGCAAAACTATGAGACTGAGAAATTGAACAAAGGAAAAACTGCGAAATTGGGGAAGTTTAAAACTGAGATGAGAAACTGAAAAGTTGAGAAGTGGGGAAATCGAGAAAAGAAAGAAATTAATAGTTTACAAGTTGAGAAATTGAGAAACTGCAAAACTAGGAGACTGAGAAATTGAACAAAGGAAAAACTGCGAAACTGGGGAAGTTTAAAACTGAGATGAGAAACTGAAAAGTTGAGAAGTGGGGAAATCGAGAAAAGAAAGAAATTAATAGTTTACAAGTTGAGAAATTGAGAAACTGCAAAACTAGGAGACTGAGAAATTGAACAAAGGAAAAACTGCGAAACTGGGGAAGTTTAAAACTGAGATGAGAAACTGAAAAGTTGAGAAGTGGGGAAATGGAGAAAACAAAAAAATTAATAGTTTACAAGATGAGAAATTGAGAAACTGGAAAACTAGGAAACTGAGAAATTGAACAAAGGAAAAACTAAAAACTGGGGAAGTGAAAAACTGGGATGAGAAACTGAAAATTTCAGAAGTGGGGAAATCGAGAAAAGAAAGAAATTAATAGTTTACAAGTTGAGAAATTGAGAAACTGCAAAACTAGGAAATTGAAAAACTGAACAAAGGAAAAACTGTGAAACTGGTGAAGTGGAAAACTGGGATGAGAAACTGCAAAACTAGGAGACTGAGAAATTGAACAAAGGAAAAACTGCGAAACTGGTGAAGTGTAAAACTGAGATGAGAAACTGAAAATTTGAGAAGTGGGGAAATCGAGAAAACAAAAAAAAAAATAGTTTACAAGTTGAGAAATTGAGAAACTTGAAAACTATTAAATTGAGAAACTGAACAAAGGAAAAACTGAGAAACTGGGGAAGTGGGAAACAGATGAGAAAAAAAAATACATAGTAAAATATCAAATTCACTAAATAGATAAATCTCAAATTAACGCAATATAAATCTAAAGAAATACAGAGAGAGAGGAGGTCAAGGTTGGCCATGCACGAATAGCCGTTTGTCGTAGTTTAATATAAATGTTTATCAAATGTCAAATTGACATTTCGCAAGCGACTTTTTTGTGCATGGCCAACTTTGACAAATTCAGTTCAATTAATTAATCGGACGATGAATAGCGGTGTTATACAGTCACGGCCATGGAATTTTAGCCGTCACTTTAATGTCAATTAAAAGAAAACGGATGTAGTCCATGCTTTATTGTCATTATGATTGACTTTTTGGAATTGAAATCTAAAAATTTGTCACTGTTTGTGTTTTCATGCGAATGAGTCAGTGTCAAAATGACAAGTCTTTGAAATAGCAGAAAGTTAGGTTACGAATACCTAAGGGTCGCCTTACATCTTATGACAATAAATGACAAGTGACGGCCAAAATTCCGTGTCCGTAACTGTACATCCGATCGTCTCTTACGGCCAAAATTAATTCTTCCGAAGTTCGTTTTCATCCGCCAACCCTCATTTTCATCTCGGAGGTTGTTCAACCAACACCACAGCTCCTTCATCTAACAACCCGTGATTATGGCGTCACACCTGAACGGGCATTTCCCGGATACCCGCTACTTTACGATCGCACTAAAAGCGCCTCGGATCCACATTAACCATTTATCTGATTGGAAAATTATTTCAGCAGTGGCGTAACCGACCGAAAGATCACGTGGGCGTGGATCAAACGGCTTAATTATAACACCGCTGGGCGACCCGACGAAGGTCCTCGTGATTTATGCAAATTGACGTCATTTGGGGACTTTTAGATGTGTGTGATATAGTTTCGGCTTTGGTTCCGCGCGGGGAATTAAATTCAAATTGCCACTTTGGACGGTCCGACATTACCATAATTTATACGGAATGGGACGTTATGGGGCTTTGACCATGGACGGGCGGACGGGTTCCTCCGAGGAAGATTTTTTGATGTCGGCTCGTGAACTTACCTGAAATGAGAGAAAATTATATTAAATAAAATAAAAGTATAACCATTTGTAATAAATGGTTGTCGAACGAGTCACATACATCGTTTTATCCACATGCGCTCCCGTTGTTTAAAATAACGCCATATGCCGCGCCGGCATTCCTCATCTGAATGCAAGGGTTGTACAAACAAACGCTCACATTATGATCCCTATCTCCGCTCCACATTACAACGCGGCCGGATAATGGCCGCATAGTCGAAGCAATTTGTTGAATAAATTGAACGAGCCGTAAGTGTGTGTGCGGACGTCAAAAAGGTTATTAAACAGAAGCCCTGGAACGCAGCGCCGATTATGATCCACATATAATGGGCCCGAGGTGGTGATTAACGTGATGAATGCTCGGCTGGATGCGACTTCACAACCTATTTTCCTCGCCGTCGTTAATTACGCCCGTTTAGAAAATGCAGATTTTTCCGAGGCCGGAAAGACCTGACCTGACCGGACGCAACCCGCAACGCACCGCCGTATCGGCACGTGCTCCGGAAAGAGACAGGCTCTCGGTGAGAGCCCGGAGCCCCGGAGCAAATTCCACTTGATTAAAACCGGAGCGGAGAGTGCATGCACACACTTCCTAGCCAGCATCATTTGTGAAAAGATGGAATTAGAGCAAGGTCATTGTCCGTGAGCTTGATTCATCTAGATCCGAAGAAAGGACTGCTGCTGCCGCAGCGGCAACCGGGAGTCGAAAAAATGGCGGCAGCCGCGAGCTGTTCTACTCTAATTAGCGGATAATTACGTAATTGCGGATCTAAAATGTCCACTTGCATGCTGGATTTTTACTCGTCATCATGTAAATTGGAGTTTAATACGCTGATACGGGCCGGATGTGTGGCCTCAGAGCGGAATACGTAACGAGTTTGAAGGAGCGAAAAATATTGTATGTGGTTGTTGATTTCGAATCGACTTCTTTACGGTTGACAAATGGTTCGTGCCTTTCACTGAGCAATGAACTAGAGGTTTGACAGCCTACAAAGTACAAATGGTTGACACAAGGTCGGTCTCAATTTGTATTTTTACTTCTTAGTTTCCGAATGGTAGTCAACGGTGTACAGTATACAGATTCCGAAAATATGGTTTGGGTAAACAATTTCTCGAGAGACAAGAATGAAACTTACAGCGAGGTTTGAAAACCTGAAAGTGTGATTCTGCAATCCGTAATGTGGAATATGGAATGTAAAATCTAGAATCCTCCAAATCAGCATTCTGAATCTCGAAACATCAAATCTAGAATTTGTATTCTGAAATCTGGATGAAATCTAAAAGACGAAATTCGAAATCTAGAACGTGACATACACAACCCAAAAATTGGAATCTGAAATCTAAATTCTGCATTCTAAACCTAAAAGCGGAATCCTGCAATCTGGAATGTGGAATATGGAATGTAAAATCTAGAATCCTCCAAACCAGCATTCTGAATTTGAAAATGAAACGTATGGAATAATGTAGAATCTCGAAACCTTAAACATCAAATCTAGAATCTGTAATATGTATGAAATCTAAAAGATGATATCGGAAATATAGAATGTGACATACACAACCCAAAAATTGGAAGCTGAAATCGAAATTCTGCATTCTAAACCTGAAAGTGGAATTTTGCAATCTGGAATGTGGAATATGGAATGTAAAATCTAAAATCCTCCAAATCAGCATTCTGAAACCCGAAACATCAAATCTAGAATTTGTATTCTGAAATCTGGATGAAATCTAAAAGATGAAATTCGAAATCTAGAACGTGACATACACAACCCAAAAATTGGAATCTGAAATCTAAATTCTTCATTCTAAACCTGAAAGCGGAATCCTACAATCTGGAATGTGGAATATGGAATGTAAAATCTAGAATCCTCCAAACCAGCATTCTGAATTTGAAAATGAAACGTATGGAATAATGTAGAATCTCGAAACCTTAAACATCAAATCTAGAATCTGTAATATGTATGAAATCTAAAAGATGATATCGGAAATATAGAATGTGACATACACAACCCAAAAATTGGAAGCTGAAATGGAAATTCTGCATTCTAAACCTGAAAGTGGAATTTTGCAATCTGGAATGTGGAATATGGAATGTAAAATCTAAAATCCTCCAAATCAGCATTCTGAAACCCGAAACATCAAATCTAGAATTTGTATTCTGAAATCTGGATGAAATCTAAAAGATGAAATTCGAAATCTAGAATGTGACATACACAACCCAAAAATTGGAATCTGAAATCTAAATTCTGCATTCTAAACCTGAAAGCGGAATCCTGCAATCTGGAATGTGGAATATGGAATGTAAAATCTAAAATCCTCCAAACCAGCATTCTGAATTTGAAAATGAAACGTATGGAATAATGTAGAATCTCGAAACCTTAAACATCAAATCTAGAATCTGTAATATGTATGAAATCTAAAAGATGATATCGGAAATCTAGAATGTGACATACACAACGCAAAAATTGGCAGCTGAAATCTAAAATCTGCATTCCAAATCTGAAAGTGGAATTTTGCAATCTGGAATGTGGAATATGGAATGTAAAATTTTAAAACCTCCAAACCAGCATTCTGAAACTCGAAACATCAAATCTAGAATTTGTATTCTGAAATCTGGCTGAAATCTAAAAGATGAAATTCGAAATCTAGAACGTGACATACACAACCCAAAAATTGGAATCTGAAATCTAAATTCTGCATTCTAAACCTGAAAGCGGAATCCTGCAATCTGGAATGTGGAATATGGAATGTAAAATCTAGAATCCTCCAAACCAGCATTCTGAATTTGAAAATGAAACGTATGGAATAATGTAGAATCTCGAAACCTTAAACATCAAATCTAGAATCTGTAATATGTATGAAATCTAAAAGATGATATCGGAAATCTAGAATGTGACATACACAACGCAAAAATTGGCAGCTGAAATCTAAAATCTGCATTCCAAATCTGAAAGTGGAATTTTGCAATCTGGAATGTGGAATATGGAATGTAAAATTTTAAAACCTCCAAACCAGCATTCTGAAACTCGAAACATCAAATCTAGAATTTGTATTCTGAAATCTGGATGAAATCTAAAAGATGAAATTCGAAATCTAGAACGTGACATACACAACCCAAAAATTGGAATCTGAA
The DNA here is from genome assembly GCA_963583935.1 of Diaperis boleti. NCBI lineage: Eukaryota > Metazoa > Arthropoda > Insecta > Coleoptera > Tenebrionidae > Diaperis > Diaperis boleti. The sequence goes on from OY757242.1 coordinate 2,103,971, forward strand.
ATCTAAATTCTGCATTCTAAACCTGAAAGCGGAATCCTGCAATCTGGAATGTGGAATATTTAATGTAAAATCTAGAATCCTCCAAACCAGCATTCTGAATTTGAAAATGAAACGTATGGAATAATGTAGAATCTCGAAACCTTAAACATCAAATCTAGAATCTGTAATATGTATGAAATCTAAAAGATGATATCGGAAATCTAGAATGTGACATACACAACGCAAAAATTGGCAGATGAAATCTAAAATCTGCATTCCAAATCTGAAAGTGGAATTTTGCAATCTGGAATGTGGAATATGGAATGTAAAATTTTAAAACCTCCAAACCAGCATTCTGAAACTCGAAACATCAAATCTAGAATTTGTATTCAGAAATCTGGATGAAATCTAAAAGATGAAATTCGAAATCTAGAAGGTGACATACACAACCCAAAAATTGGAATCTGAAATCTAAATTCTGCATTCTAAACCTGAAAGCGGAATCCTGCAATCTGGAATGTGGAATATGGAATGTAAAATCTAGAATCCTCCAAACCAGCATTCTGAATTTGAAAATGAAACGTATGGAATAATGTAGAATCTCGAAACCTTAAACATCAAATCTAGAATCTGTAATATGTATGAAATCTAAAAGATGATATCGGAAATATAGAATGTAATGGAACTTTGAGAACTTGAAAACCTAGGAACTTAAAAATATGAAAATTTTGAAATCTAAGAACCCGTAAAACTAGATACTTTGTTACTTTGTCAACCTGAAATTATGCGTCCTAAGAATCTGAAAACCTGGAATTCATGAATCTGAGAATCTGGAAACCTGAGAACGTGTAGGCCTAAAACTCTAAAATCCTATAATTCTGTAATCAGAAAACCTGGAAAGCTGAAAACCTAGGAAACTGAAAATTTAAAAACCTGGACACCTGGAAACTCGAGAACTGGATAACCTGGGAACTTATGAATCTGAAAATTTGGGAGTCTAGGGACCCGGAAAACTAGATACCTGGAAGTTTGCAAACCTGAAAACTTGTGACCTGAGAATCTGGAAACCTGGGATTCATAAATCTGAGAACCTGCAACTTAGAAAACTGAGAGTTTATAAACCTGAACACCTTGCAATTAGAGAACTTGATAACCTGGTAACTCGGGAAACAAAATATCTGGAGCTTTAGAAACCTGGGAACTTGTGACCTAATAATCTGAAAACCTGGGATTGATGAATCTGTCTGAAACTCTGAAAACATCGAATTCTGTATTTAGAGAACCTAAAAAGTTGAAAGAAAACTTAGAAAACTGAAAATTTAAAAACCTGGACACCTGGAAACTCGAGAACTTGATAACCTGGGAACTTAAGAACCTGAAAATTTGGGATTCCCGTGACCCGGAAAACTAGATACCTGGAACTTTGAAAACCCGAAAATTTGTGACCTGGGATTCATGAATCTGAGAATCTGGAAACCTGAGAACGTAGGTCTAAAAATCTAAAATCCCATAATTCTGTAATCAGAGAACCTAGAAAGCTGAAAACTTAGAAAACTGATAATTTAGAAACCTGGACACCTGGAGATTGGATAACCTGATAACCTGGGAACTTAAGAAACTGAAAATTTGGGAATCAAAGGACCCGGAAAACTAGATTCCTGGAACTTTGGAAACCTGAAGACTTGTGACCTGTTAATCTGAAAACCTGGGATTCAACAATCTGAGAACGTGTAAGTCTAAAAATCTGAAGATCTAGAATTCTGTATTCAAATAACTTGGAAAACTGAAAACTCAGAAAACTGAAAATATAAAAACCTGGACACCTGGAAACTGGAGAACCTGATAACTTGGGAACTTAAGAATTTGAAGATTACTCAACCTGGGCCTCGGAAGACTAGATACCTGGAGCTTTGGAAATCCAAATTTATGTGACCTGAGAAAAAACTCTGAAAACACAGAGAACCTAGAAAGCTGAAAACTTATAAAGCTGAAAATTTAGAAACCTAGACACATGGAGATTCGAGAACCCGATAACCTGGGAACTTAAGAACATTCTAAACCTGAAAGTGGAATCCTGCAATCTGGAATGTGGAATATGGAATATAAAATCACAGATTCTCCAATCCATCTTCTAACATTTTTTAATAATAATTGATTATTGATGCAAGATTGAAATATTGCAAGTTCTACAGATTCTAAGAGTGTTGCAAAATTCACAAATTCTAAAACTCGGGGTGTTGAAGATTGCTAAATTTTCGACATCACAAATTCCAAAAGTCAGAGATTCGAAGACCCACAAATTCCACTGTTTGCAGATTCGAATAAACAAATTCAGACAGACTAACGAATTTGCAAATTTCAATAATCACATCCCAATATTCACAAATTCCAATACTCCTAAATACGAGAGTCCAAAATTCACAGATTCCCCGATCCGTATTCCTAGATTGAAAAATTGCGAGGTTTACAAATTCTAAGTGTTGTAAAATTCAGAAATTCCAAAATTCAGGGGGTTGAAGATTGATAAATTTTTAACATCACAAATTCCAAAATTCACAGATTCCAAGATGCACAAATTCGACTATCCACAAATTCCACTGTTCGCAGATTCGAATAAACAAATTCAGACAGACTAACGAATTTGCAAATTTCAATAATCACAGATCCCAATATTCACAAATTCCAATAATACGAGACTCCAAAATTCACAGATTCCCCGATCCATATTCCTAGATTGAAAAATTGTGAGGTCTACAAGTGTTGTAAAATTCAGAAATTCCAAAATTCAGGGGGTTGAAGATTGATAAACTTTTAACATGACAAATTCCAAAATTCACAGATTCCAAGATGCACAAATTCGACTATCCACAAATTCCACTGTTCGCAGATTCGAATAAACAAATTCAGACAGACTTAACGAATTTGAAAATTTCAATAATCACAGATCCCAATATTCACAAATTCCAATAATACGAGAGTCCAAAATTCACAGATTCCCCGATCCATATTCCTAGATTGAAAAATTGCGAGGTTTACAAATTCTAAGTGTTGTAAAATTCAGAAATTCCAAAATTCAGGGGGTTGAAGATTGATAAATTTTTAACATCACAAATTCCAAAATTCACAGATTCCAAGATGCACAATTTCGACTATCCACAAATTCCACTGTTCGCAGATTCGAATAAACAAATTCAGACAGACTAACGAATTTGCAAATTTCAATGATCACAGATTCTAATATTCAGAAATTCCAATACTCCAAAAAGACGAGAGTCCAACATTCACAGATTCCCCATCCATATTCAAAGATTGAAAAATTGGGAGATTCACAGATTCTAAATGTTGTAATATTCACAAATTCCAAAATTCAGGGGGTTGAAAATTAATAAATTTTCAACATCACAAATTCCAAAATTCACAAATTTCAAGATTCAAAAAAGTGACTATCCACAAATTCCATTGTTCACAGGTTCTAATAAACAAATAGTGACATACTAACGACTTTGCAAATTTCTATAATCACAGATTCCAATATTCAGAAATTCCAATACCCCAAAATACGTCCAAAATTCACAGATTCCCCGATAGTCTTGATTGAAAAATTGTGAGGTTCCCAGATTCTAAGTGTTCACAATCCATTAATTCAAAATTTGCAAATTTCCAAACTCAGGATTTATAATAAAGACAAAAAATTATGAAATGGCATCAAGAAAGTAAACAGAGTCTGAGAGAAACATAAGGAAAGGAAGCAAAAGAAGTCAAATTAGGAAAATAAGTAGACGATAAACAGACTAGCATAGACATTCAATAAAAAGCAGAAGAAAACCATTTGTCAACCGTTTGTAACAGCTGCGAAGTCAGCCGGGAGTGTTCCCGTCCACGTTACTAGCTCTGCCTCTTCTTTAACCTACATCATCATAAACCATTTGTCAACCATTTGCGAGTGCAAAGAGTTCCGCAGGACAGAATTCGAGACCCGCCGACGCCACGATATTGTATAACACAAAACACGAAGAGAATAGAGAGAAGGAGATCAAGTGCACAGGTGCGGACCACCGCAGTGCTTCGACCCGGTCTCGGGAGCGGCCTTCCGTTCTTTCGCTGCTAGCGAAAGAAAAGTAACACACGATCCGAGGCATTCATCATATCTCCTGCACACAAACAGAAATGATAGCTTTATGAAAGGCATTTACCGGTGTTATCGCCGCCATTATTGTCACCGTTCCTCGCTTAATCTCCGCTCGGAATCACCGGGTTGCTCGCTTAATCCGCCATTGATATCTTTATTACAAAGAGATAGACATCGCGGGACCGTAACGGATCACTTTGATCCTGCTGCTGCTCGACGATTTTTGCTCTTTATCGACGCGGAAGTGGTTGACAAATGGTTTTGTTTCGTTGCGCGATTCATATTTCGCATTTCGGCCGTCACCTGCCTGATGGCTAATTAATTACCGCCGATCATGACTTCCATATCGACCGCACGGGGAGTCCTGCGTGACGTGACGGTCGTTAACGGCGCGCCCGCAGCTTTTCCACAAAACGATCTTCCGAAATTAGTTTGGCGCAACTCGAAAACACTTTTTCGACGCAGAGATCCCGGCCGATAAAAATAACCGTGACCGGTGCGAGAACCAGCGTATCTTCTCACCGAAACTTGACAAATTACACACCAAATCCGTTTAAATGACGCTCATTAATCTCTCCGGTTAAGTACAAGTATGTTCGTTAGCAACCCACTCATAATTACCAATGCATAAATTAGGCATTTATTTAATTATTTTACGTCCCGAGCATCGCATACGCTCCATCAAACCAGTCGTTACGGATCTCCGAGCCTCGTTGAGCCGAAGTCTCAATGTCGACGCTGTAAGGGCTGGGGGCGCGCCCTGCCGGAATGCGACTCTCGTTCGTTATCGAAGAATGCGAATTTCCCGAAATAAAAATCGCTGTTAATTGGAGGCTTATGGATGCAATTATAACTGCGGCGCAATTATGCTAACTACGACATTATTATTCCTGCCGTTTGCAGGAAGCACGTGCTTCGGACTTGTTAGATAGTAGCCATGAGAGATAATAAATCAGAGCGATTAGAATGTGTGTTTTTGTCGTACATCCAAATAAACGACAAAATAGAAGAGCATCGCCTATCACCGTTACATTTCACAGTGAAAGTCCGCGAGTGCTATCGGAGCAAGCTTTGGGAATGCTAAGGCTTCTCGACTGTAGGTCGGTATTGTTGACGACGATCGCAATGATCATTTGTCAACCACTGATGTTAGTTTTAAATTAATTAAAGACTTCATATTTATTTTTCGTAAATTCCAGCATCTAAATTCCAAATTTTATATTCTAGATTTCACATTCCAATGTATACCTAGAATTCCAATTTCAGATTTAAATATTCCAGCTTACAAATTTCTGGTTACGCATCTCACATTACAGATTTTATTCTAATATACAATTATTTTGAATTTCAGTTAACATATTTCACATTCTAGATTTCACGCTTGAGGTTTCACAAACTGTTCTAGATTATTCTATTACATACTCCACACTGCAAATAGTCCCGATTCCAAAAGATGAAATTTCAAATTTAGAATACTAAATTTAGGTTTTGGATTTTATATTGCAGATTCCTCACTTCAGATTTCACATTCCCACATATTTATTTCCAAATTTGAGATTCAGAATATAGATTTCTCAGATTCCACATTCCAGATTGCAGAATTAGACTTTAAAATTTAGAATGCAGGTTTTAGATTTCAGGTTCCAATTTTTTGTTTGTGTGTCACATTCTAGATTTCGGGTTTCGTCTTTTATATTTCATATTACAGATTGTAGATTTGATGCTTAAGGTTGCATGATTAGATTCCAAATTTTATATTTGTATTCCTCATTCTAGATTGCACATTCCAGACTTCATATTCTAGATTCAAATACTCATTGCAGACTTCAATTTTAAATTCAGAATACAGATTTCACATTCCAGATTGCAAAATTAAAATTTCAAATTTGGAATACTCAATTTCGGATTTCAATTTTTGGTTAAATTCGATTTCGTATTTTCTATTTTAGATTTTAGCATAGAAATGTGAGTCTACGGATTCTAGATTTCATACTTCAGGTTTCACATTCTAGATTTTACATTCCATTGCAGGCTTACATTTTCAAATTTAAATTTCAGATTCAGAATGCAGATTTCGCAAGTTCTAGATTTCATATTATAGATTTCACATTCCAGATTGTGGAATTCAATTTCAATTTTAAATATTGCAGATTTCATATTTTAAATTTAATTATACCGCTCGATTTTTCAGAAATTATTCTAGATTATTCTAGAATGACTGTTATTCTAGATTGCACACTCCACATTGCGAATTTACATTTCAAATTCAGAATACAAATTTCACATTCCAGATTGCAAAATGTAAACTTCAAATTTAGAGTACTCAATTTTGGTTTCGGAATTCAATTTCTGATTGAATTTTATTTTGTATTTCCCATTTTAGATTTCCCCACAGAGATGTCAGTCTACAGATTCTAGATTTCATACTTCAGGTTTCACATTCTAGATTTTACACTCCACATTTTCATTTTCAAAGATTTCTCAGATTGTAGATTTTACATTCCATTGCAGATTTCCATTTTCAAATTTAGATTTCAGATTCAGAATGCAGATTTCGCAAGTTCCAGATGTCATATTCTAGATTTCACATTCCAGACTGTAGAATTGCAATTTCAATTTTTTGCAGATTTCATATTTTAAATTTAAGTATACCGCTTGAGGTTTCACAAATTATTCTAGATTATTCTAGAATGACTGTTATTCTAGATTGCACACTCCACATTGCGAATTTACATTTCAAATTCAGAATACAAATTTCACATTCCAGATTGCAAAATTTAAACTTCAAATTTAGAGTACTGAATTTAATTTTCGGATTTCAATTTCTGATTGAATTTTATTTTGTATTTCCCATTTTAGATTTTCCCACAGAGATGTCAGTCTACAGATTCTAGATTTTACATTCCACATTTTCATTTTCAAAGATTTCTCAGATTGTAGAATTTAGATTCCATTGCAGGTTTCCATTTTCAAATTTAGATTTTAGATTCAGAATGCAGATTTCGCAAGTTCCAGATGTCATATTCTAGATTTCACATTCCAGATTGTAGAATTCAATTTCTGTTTTAAATATTGCAGATTTCATATTTTAAATTTAAGTATACCGCTTGAGGTTTCACAAATTATTCTAGATTATTCTACAATCACTGTTATTCTTGATCGCACACTCCACATTGCGAATTTCCATTTCTAATTCAGAATACAAATTTCACATTCCAGATTGCAAAATTCAAACTTCAAATTTAGAGTACTCAATTTAGGTTTCGGAATTCAATTTCTGATTGAATTTTATTTTGTATTTCCCATTTTAGATTTCCCCACAGAGATGTCAGTCTACAGATTCTAGATTTCATACTTCAGGTTTCACATTCTAGATTTTACACTCCACATTTTCATTTTCAAAGATTTCTCAGATTGTAGATTTTACATTCCATTGCAGATTTCCATTTTCAAATTTAGATTTCAGATTCAGAATGCAGATTTCGCAAGTTCCAGATGTCATATTCTAGATTTCACATTCCAGATTGTAGAATTCAATTTCTGTTTTAAATATTGCAGATTTCATATTTTAAATTTAAGTATACCGCTTGAGGTTTCACAAATTATTCTAGATTATTCTACAATCACTGTTATTCTTGATCGCACACTCCACATTGCGAATTTCCATTTCTAATTCAAAATACAAATTTCACATTCCAGATTGCAAAATTTAAACTTCAAATTTAGAGTACTCAATTTTGGTTTCGGAATTCAATTTCTGATTGAATTTTATTTTGTATTTCCCATTTTAGATTTTCCCACAGAGATGTCAGGCTACAGATTCTAGATTTCATACTTCAGGTTTCACATTCTAGATTTTACATTCCACATTTTCATTTTTAAAGATTTCTCAGATTGTAGAATTTACATTGCATTGCAGGTTTCCATTTTCAAATTTAGATTTCAGATTCAGAATGCAGATTTTGCAAGTTCTAGATTTCATATTATAGATTTCACATTCCAGATTGTGGAATTTAATTTCGATTTTAAATATTGCAGATTTCATATTTTAAATTTAATTATACCGCTCGATGTTTCACAAATTATTCTAGATTATTCTACAATCACTGTTATTCTTGATCGCACATTCCAGATTGCAAAATTCAAACTTCAAATTTAGAGTACTCAATTTAGGTTTCGGAATTCAATTTCTGATTAAATTTTATTTTGTATTTCCCATTTTAGATTTCCCCACAGAGATGTCAGTCTACAGATTCTAGATTTCATACTTCAGGTTTCACATTCTAGATTTTACACTCCACATTTTCATTTTCAAAGATTTCTCAGATTGTAGATTTTACATTCCATTGCAGATTTCCATTTTCAAATTTAGATTTCAGATTCAGAATGCAGATTTCGCAAGTTCCAGATTTCATATTCTAGATTTCACATTCCACACTGTAGAATTGCAATTTCAATTTTTTGCAGATTTCATATTTTAAATTTAAGTATACCGCTCGAGGTTTCACAAATTAATCTAGATTCTTCTAGAATCACTATTATTCTAGATTGCACACTCCACATTGCGAATTTCCATTTCAAATTCAGAATACAAATTTCACATTCCAGATTGCAAAATTCAAACTTCAAATTTAGAGTACTCAATTTAGGTTTCGGATTCCAATTTCTGGTTAAATTTTATTGTGTATCTCCCATTTTAGATTTTCCCACAGAGATGTCAGGCTACAGATTCTAGATTTCATACTTCAGGTTTCACATTCTAGATTTTACACTCCACATTTTCATTTTCAAAGATTTCTCAGATTGTATAGATTTTACATTCCATTGCAGGTTTCCATTTTCAAATTTATATTTCAGATTTAGATTGCAGATTTCGAAAGTTCCAGATTTCACATTCCAGATTGTAGAATTCCAATTTCAGTTTTAAATATTGCAGATTTTATATTTTAAATTTAAGTATACCGCTCGATATTTCACAAATTATTCTATATTATTTTACAATCACTGTTATTCTAGATTGCACACTCCACATTGCGAATTTACATTTCAAATTCAGAATACAAATTTCACATTCCAGATTGCAAAATTTAAACTTCAAATTTAGAGTACTCAATTTAATTTTTCGGATTTCAATTTCTGATTGAATTTTATTTTGTATTTCCCATTTTAAATTTTCCCACAGAGATGTCAGGCTACATATTCTAGATTTCATACTTCAGGTTTCACATTCTAGATTTTACATTCCACATTTTCATTTTTAAAGATTTCTCAGATTGTAGAATTTACATTCCATTGCAGGTTTCCATTTTCAAATTTAGATTTCAGATTCAGCATGCAGATTTCGCAAGTTCTAGATTTCATATTATAGATTTCACATTCCAGATTGTAGAATTCAATTTCAATTTTAAATATTGCAGATTTCATATTTTAAATTTAATTATACCGCTCGATGTTTCACAAATTATTCTAGATTATTCTACAATCACTGTTACTCTTGATCGCACACTCCACATTGCGAATTTCCATTTCTAATTCAGAATACAAATTTCACATTCCAGATTGCAAAATGTAAACTTCAAATTTAGAGTACTCAATTTTGGTTTCGGAATTCAATTTCTGATTGAATTTTATTTTGTATTTCCCATTTTAGATTTCCCCACAGAGATGTCAGTCTACAGATTCTAGATTTCATACTTCAGGTTTCACATTCTAGATTTTACATTCCACATTTTCATTTTTAAAGATTTCTCAGATTGTAGAATTTACATTGCATTGCAGGTTTCCATTTTCAAATTTAGATTTCAGATTCAGAATGCAGATTTCGCAAGTTCTAGATTTCATATTATAGATTTCACATTCCAGATTGTGGAATTTAATTTCGATTTTAAATATTGCAGATTTCATATTTTAAATTTAATTATACCGCTCGATGTTTCACAAATTATTCTAGATTATTCTACAATCACTGTTACTCTTGATCGCACACTCCACATTGCGAATTTCCATTTCTAATTCAGAATACAAATTTCACATTCCAGATTGCAAAATTCAAACTTCAAATTTAGAGTACTCAATTTAGGTTTCGGATTCCAATTTCTGATTAAATTTTATTTTGTATTTCCCATTTTAGATTTCCCCACAGAGATGTCAGTCTACAGATTCTAGATTTCATACTTCAGGTTTCACATTCTAGATTTTACACTCCACATTTTCATTTTCAAAGATTTCTCAGATTGTAGATTTTACATTCCATTGCAGATTTCCATTTTCAAATTTAGATTTCAGATTCAGAATGCAGATTTCGCAAGTTCCAGATGTCATATTCTAGATTTCACATTCCAGACTGTAGAATTGCAATTTCAATTTTTTGCAGATTTCATATTTTAAATTTAAGTATACCGCTCGAGGTTTCACAAATTAATCTAGATTCTTCTAGAATCACTATTATTCTAGATTGCACACTCCACATTGCGAATTTCCATTTCAAATTCAGAATACAAATTTCACATTCCAGATTGCAAAATTCAAACTTCAAATTTAGAGTACTCAATTTAGGTTTCGGATTCCAATTTCTGGTTAAATTTTATTGTGTATCTCCCATTTTAGATTTTCCCACAGAGATGTCAGGCTACAGATTCTAGATTTCATACTTCAGGTTTCACATTCTAGATTTTACACTCCACATTTTCATTTTCAAAGATTTCTCAGATTGTAGATTTTACATTCCATTGCAGATTTCCATTTTCAAATTCAGAATGCAGACTTCGCAAGTTCCAGATTTTAGATCCCAGATTGTAGAATTCAATTTCAGTTTTAAATATTGCAGATTTCATAAATTTAAGTATACCGCTCGAGGTTTCACAAATTATTCTAGATTATTTTAGAATCACTATTATTCTAGCTGAGATATCAGAGGGCCTGGAAACATGAGCAACCTAGAAACCTGAGAATTTGAGAAATTTAATAAACTGGGCATCTTGAAATGTTTAAAAAGCTGAGCATTTGAAAAACCTCTTCAGCTCCTTTGCCTTTGAGGTTTTCAGACTTTCAGACTGGTTTGTGTTTGCACTACTTTCTGCCAGATCGGTTGACAAACGGTTGTTTAGCTTTCTTGGTTTTCGAATGGTAGGTCCACGGCCTACTAAACCTTGTGTAGGTATATGACTATCTCTGGACCAGTTGATATATTGTAATGGTTGACATTTGGTTTTCAGTATCCAAATGTTTTTAAATAACTGTCAACAGAATTTTATCTGTTCCAGATGGTTGACAAATGCAGAATACCGCCATAAAGTTCTATCAGTTTTTGCGAGACCCCGACGAGATCAACGCCCGCCGCGCTCCAGATTCCTCATCAAACCGCAAAAAACCACCGATTTTAACGGACCCATCTCCTAGGCCGGGCGCGGCTCGGCGGATCCTCGCATTTTCCTAATCCTCCCGAGAGAAAGCGGCGACAAGGCTGCGGTCGCCGCACGAAAGCGACTCGTCGGAACGGTCGCGAAAAATCGCATTTTTTGCTCCGGTTCGCAGGAAAGTCGGGTTTCTCCGCGGCCGCCGCGCGGGATTAATAGCGGCGCAATTAGTGCGCGTTTTTGCGCGCGGTTTACGTAACAGCGTACGCGCGCATTAAGGCGTCGTAATGAGGATTTTCGTCCGCGGAGTGGATGCTGATGATAATATAATTACATATTCGTGTGGTGCGGGAATGCGATACGTGGGTAATTTGGCTTTTTCAGGCGTCGGCGCGGTTTTATTTGCATTTCTGGGATGGCGAGCGCGGCGATAACGAACTGAATTCGCTAGAAAAACGGATAGGAGAGGCGGTAATCACGACTTATAAATCACAATCAGCGGTGCGAAAAAGTGCCGTTTTTGCGCCACCGGTGGATCGGTTGTGCGGTTCGTGCGGCCTCCGGGAAGTCACAAGTTGGCCGCTTTGAGAGGAAGTCGCAACGAAGAACCTAAATCTAATTCGTAACACTATTATCCCTTTCACAAAACTCCAGTCTCTTTTAACTACGTTTTCCATCTTATCTAACGAGTTACACACAACGTTTTTTCTGCCAGTGTTAATGAAAGCGCACTTGTTCTAGGCCGGCTTGATGATTAACTTTATAATTAAAAGTCATCGCGATGAGTAAGAGGCACTTTCCCCGTTGTTCAGCCTCTTTAATTGTATCCAGAGCATGCGATCATCGTAATAACAATATAAATAATCGTCCCAACATGACCCCTTCATATTGTTCGCATCGCGGGAATCCGATTCACTCTCTACAAGCGAGAACTCCATTGTATGCTTATTCGACAACGGAGAAGCTTCACTTTCAGCAATTAGCCAGCCAATTTGATCCGACTCCTCTCCATCGTCGAGCAGGAAGCGATAGATCACGCCGTTCCGATTTCGTTACGCAAATGATAGCGCGAGCAACGGTAAAATAATAAGAGCATCTTCTTAAGGAGGTGAGCGTTGGTCGCCCGCGGGCCTCTTCGTCGAGATATCGACGTGGTCAACGGGTGCCGCGGGGCGTGTGCCCGGACGAGTGGTCGTTCGCTGCACTACTTCCTCATGTCCTGGTGCCGGATCGCCGAAGCGATCCAACAGTGATAACGTTCTAATTGTGCCCGTCAGCGCTCGGTTTTTACACAAAATTTCGAGGGGCCTACTTTCGGACCAAGTTAAGTAGGCGGCGTGATGGGTTTTGGCCCGGTACGGTGTTGCGTCTATTTGGGTTCGATGGCGAAACCGTTTATCAAGCGTTCGGATCACCATTGTCAACCATATGCCATAAAGTACACAAGATGGCGAAAGAAAGAAAGAAAATTTGAAAAACCAGGGTTCAAAAAAACTTGAGAACCTGTATAAATGCGAAAACCTTAAAAACTCATAAATTAAAATTCCAAAAACCCAAAAAAGAAGCCTCAAACACCCAAAACCCGAAACCTTGAAAACGTAATATTTTGAGACCTTAAAACCTAATAACAAAAATCTAAACCAAAGTCAAAAGTCAACAGATGACATATGATCACGGATTGCTATTGGTTTTTAAAGAGTAGTAGATGTAAGCAAAATGTAAATTATAAATTGAATTCGTTTTGAAACCAAGATTTAAATGACCCGTCGTTTGGCCGGCGTTGTTGCCACTCCAATAAACACGATCTAATTGGCGGCGGTCGTAAAACAAACTTTTACTGGCAATATGGCACACTGATTGCGATCTAGTGATCGCCGTAAATTTCGTCCGATCGAACCGCCATCTTTCCCAATCAACGTAAAATTTTGACCACACACCGTTAGAAGCCACCACAAGCTATGACGAAACGGAACCCGACAATCACCTCTTCATTCTCCTCATAAATAACATATCACAACGAGCGTATGAGCGCCCGCGATGAAAGCACAACGGTACTCCATTCTCGTCCGAAAAAAATCTCCTTGTCAGCATCGGTTTCGATCGAAAATTAATCCGGCGAACGGTTCTGGGTTCTCGGTACGGATTCCAGATTAGATCGATCGTGGGTACCACCTAGGGTAATTAATTTTCCCGTTTCCTCCACTGACGTCTCGACCCGGCGGTTCCGCACCTGTCCGTGCGGTACCGATGCCGACGGTCCCGTGGAAGTCGTGACTGAAGGTAGTACCGGCGACCTTGGACGGCGAACGCTCGTTAATTGCCTCGGCGGAGTTATGAGTAAGTGCTGATATCATTACCATAATGGGGAATGGTGCGCAGGTGAAATGGCCGTTTACGGGGTTTACCAACCCGAGCTGTGTTTGGTACGCGGTATTTGGGAGCGTCCATTAATTACGGGAGTCGATTGTGGCGATTTTTCGACCCCAACTCCCCCCTTGGTGAGATGTCCTGAGGTTTGACGGCCGAGCGCGCAAGGCCGGCCGGCAACTACGGACGTGCCACGAAAAGTGCCACTTTACTCCTAATAAAACAATCTACTATTATCGCGGTTATGCAAATCGCCTCAAGTTTCTTCAAGTCAAAATATTTCAGGTCTTCCCAGGTCGCTTTTAGTCTTTTCAATTCCTTTCAAAACTTTACAAGTCGCCCCAAGTCTCTTCAAAATATTTCATCTCGTTTCAATTCGCTCTAAATCTTTTCAAGTCGCTTCAAGTCCTTTTAACATATTTCACGTCGCTTCAAGACATTTTAAGTCCTTTTAAATCGCTTCAAGTTTCTTCAAGTCGCTTCAAGTCCTTTCAAAATATTTCATATCGCCTCAAGTCCCTTCAAAATATTTCAACTCTTTTCAATTCGCTTTGAGTCTTTCAAGTCCTTTCAAAACATCTCAAAAGTCTTTTCAATTCGCTTCAAGTCTTTCAAGTGGTTTCAAGACATTTCAGATCTTTTCAAGTCGCTCCAAGGTATTTAAAGTCTTTTCAAGTGGCCTCGAGTGTTTTCAAGATATTATTTGAAGTGCTCCCAGATCGTTCCCAGACTCTTCAAGTATTTTCCAGACATTTGTCTTTTCAAGTCCCTTCCAATCCCTTCACGATATATCAAATCTTCCCAGGTCGCTTCAAGACTCTTCAAGACATTTCAACTCTTTTCAAAGTCGCTTCAATTCCATCCAAAACATTTCAAATCTTCCCAGGTCGCTTCAAGACTCTTCAAGTCTTTTCAAGTCGCTTGCAGTCCCTTCAAAATATTTCAAGACCTCCCAGGTCGATTTAAGATTCTTCAAGACATTTCAAGTCTTTTCAAGTCTCTGCAATTCCTTTCAAAACTTTTCAAGTCGCCCCAAGTCTCTTCAAAACATTTCATGTCGTTTCAATTCGCCCTAATTCTTTTTTCAAGTCGCTTCAAGTCCTTTTAAATTTGGATTTTGATTTTAATTTTTCAAAGCACACGATTGGTAAATTCAGCGGCAGAGACAAAATACTTTGTCTGTCTAGGCAGAGAAATGGACATTTGTTATTGCCTACTGACGTATACAATGTCACGTTTTTCTGACGTTTGAAGAAAAATCTTATTGAGTGGGATTTAGCCATATTTTATGGAGAAACATGCAATTATACACTGTTTCTTACGGGAAAAGAATTACGTAATTTTTGCCCTCTCCCCCACGTGAGATTGTGTGAAATTTGGCTCGATCCCCCCCCCCCCCCCCTTAAACGCCTCACGTAGCTAATGGACGCCCCCTTAGTCCGGTTAGCAGTTGTTACTTCCACGTCAATCTCTCTAAATCTTTTCAAGTCTCTTCAAGTCCTTTTAACATATTTCACGTCGCTTCAAGACATTTCAAGTCCTTTTAAATCGCTTCAAGTCCTTTCAAAATACATATTTCATATCGCCTCAAGTCTCAAGTGGTTTTCGATTCGCTTCAAGTCTTTCAAGTCGTTTCAAGACATTTCAAAACCTTTCAAGTCGCTTCAAGGTATTTGAAGTCTTTTCAAGTCTCTTTCAAAATTTTTCAAGTTGCCCCAAGTCTCTTCAAAACATTTCATGTCGTTTCAATTCGCCCTAAATCTTTTTTCAAGTCGCTTCAAGTCCTTTTAAATTTGGATTTAGATTTTAATTTTTAAAGCACACGATTGGTAAATTCAGCGGCAGAGACAAAATACTTTGTCTGTCTAGGCAGAGAAATGGACATTTGTTATTGCCTACTGACGTATACAACGTCACGTTTTTCTGACGTTTGAAGAAAAATCTTATTGAGTGGGATTTAGCCATATTTTATGGAGAAACATGCAATTATACACTGTTTCTTACGGGAAAAGAATTACGTAATTTTTGCCCTCTCCCCCACGTGAGATTGTGTGAAATTCTACTCGATCCCCCCCCCCCTCTTAACGCCTCACGTACCTCCCCTTAGTCCGGGGAGCAGTTGTTACTTCTACGTCAATCTCCGACATACGTCACGCCGTTCCGCGCCGACTGCGCCGATAAATTTCCCCGCCGGTGATTTATGGTTTTTGCCGAAAATCCGCTACTTTCCGACGGATTTATTTCACAACCGGCCGGCGACAATTATTGGTCGTTAACTGGCCGAGTTTACTGAACTATTAACGATTGGGACACGGCCGCGGCCGTAATTAGTGAAATTGGGCGAAGCCCCGTTAAAATTCTGGTGCATCTATCGTTCGGACATTAAACGAGATTAGGTCCGTAATTTATGGGTCTTCGGCGATGTGGAAATTTACTTAGTATTAAGACGTTTTGTCGGGTTTTATTGCCGTCTTTATAGAAGTGTAAGCTGATATCTGGTGGATTAATTGCCCATTCTGTGGAAAGAATTCGTAGGGAAAATGATATGTGAGAGATGCGGTCATCAAAAGCCGACGTTTTTATGTGAAAGCAACGCGGAATATTCGCCCATTTGCATATCCACTTAGACACGAATTTGGATATTCGTCAACACCGCGCGGTGGAGATTTGTATCTACGATTGTGGGAATTCAGACAAATCACGACATTATCACGTTGTTATGGAAGCATTACCGTGTCAGCTAGAACGATTATTGCCAATAATTATTTGGCACAAAAACTCGATAATAGGACGGGTTTATTTCACCGCGAATTAATTCTTCCGATGGATTTGTTGTCGACTTCGTGGAAGCAGAAACAGTGAACGCAACTTATGAATTATTATAATAATTGCTCGATAATTGAGTCATCGCCGTGTGTTCCTCGTAGTGTTGGCTTGTTGTGTTTAGAAGCAATTAATGTACTTCTAATTCCTTTCAGACTCTCCGAACAGATTCCCCAATATTCAAATCACCGCGCGGTCGTAATAAACATGCAGCAGCCGATCGCAATTATATCTAAACTTATCCGTGCCTACGCCCTGTATATCTGTCATCGGCAGTCGTAAAAATTTATACGCGGATGAAATACGCCTCGTATATTTGTAATATTGTAACTGGTATCAAGCACGTTACGTCAACGAATGGAGATTTTAATATTCACCCCGGAGCCACGACTTTAACGACGCTGTTTTTCATATCTGCATTGGTACGTACATGTTTATGGTATGTGTGTTTGCCTTAGAATAAATTTTAACCGGATTCACGGACGGGACGTCCGGAATTGCTCGGCGCGTCTACATGGAGGACTGAAAACGGTCCGGGCATCGAATGTATCAAAAACATTATTCCCGAGCAGGAATGTGTTCATTCTCAAAAAGAAATCCCGTCTGCTCTTTGTAACGCATTCCAACAATCGATCCTAAAATATTCTACGGGAATATCTCAACAGCCTCCTTGTCCACATTTTGTGACCCTCAAATAATATTCCGAAGCGATTTTTAAACGCGCTCAATTTACCAGACATTAAACGATAGAGGAATGTGTCAATTTATAACAAAAACTCGCTAAAATATCCAATAGGTGCTCATAAAATATTCCGGAGTTTTTTACACAAGGTTAATCTACCAGAATGTGTCAAAACCAGAAGTACCCATACATAAAACATATTGGCGAGCAAGAATGTGTCAATTATCAAAAAAAAATCCTTTCTGGTCTTTATAACACATTCCTACAATCGGTCTTAAAATATTCCAAAGTTTTATAAAGACACCTGATCTAATAAAATATTCCCAAGCGATTTTTAAAAACACTTAATTTACTAGAATGTGTCCACTCGTGTACAGCGAGCAGGAATGTGTTATTTCACAAAAAATTTGAATCACCTGTTCCACCGGAAAATGTCCTTTATATTCCACGAATGTGTAATATTTTATAAAACATTCGCTAAAATATTCCAATAGATGCTCATAAATTATTCCGCCGTTTTTTACACGAGCTCAATTTAACAGAATGTGTCAAAATCAGACGTACACATTCAAAAACATTCGCGAGCAGGAATGTGTCAATTATCAAAAGAAATCCTTTCTGGTCTTTATAACACATTCCTACAATCGGTCTTAAAATATTCCAAAGTTTTATAAAGACACCTGATCTGGGGGAATGTTTCAACAGCCTTCTTGATCACATTTTGTGAACGTCTTTAGAATATTCAAGCGAGCGCTCATAAAATATTCCAAAGCGATTTTTAAACACGCTTAATTTACCAGAATGTGTACACTCGTGTAAAGCGAGCAGGAATGTGTTATTTCACAAAAAATTTTAATCACCTGTTCCACCGGAAGGTGTCTTTTATATTCCACGAAAGTGTAATATTTTATAAAACATTCGCTAAAATGTTCCAATAGATGCTCATAAATTATTCCGGGATTTTTTACACAAGCTTAATCTACCAGAATTTGTCAAAATCAGACGTACACATTCAAAAACATTCGCGAGCAGGAATGTGTCAATTATCAAAAGAAATCCTTTCTGGTCTTTATAACACATTCCTACAATCGATCTTAAAATATTCCTATGTTTTATAAAGACACCTGATCTAGGGGAATGTTTCAACAGCCTTCTTGTCCACATTTTGTGAACGTCTTTAGAATATTCAAGCGAGCGCTCATAAAATATTCCAAAGCGATTTTTAAACACACTTAATTTACTAGAATGCGTCCACTCGTGTAAAGCGAGCAGGAATGTGTTATTTCACAAAAAATTTGAATCACCTTTTCCACCGGAAGGTGTCTTTTATTTTCCACGAAAGTGTAATATTTTATAAAACATTCGCTAAAATATTCCAATAGATGCTGATAAATTATTCCGGGGTTTTTTACACAAGCTCAATCTACCAGAATGTGTCAAAATCAGACGTACACATTCGAAAATATCCGCGAGCAGGAATGTGTCAATTATCAAAAGAAATCTTTTCTGGTCTTTATAACACATTCCTACAATAGATCTTAAAATATTCCTATGTTTTATAAAGACACCTGATCTAGGGGAATGTTTCAACAGCCTTCTTGTCCACATTTTGTGAACGTCTTTAGAATATTCAAGCGAGCGCTCATAAAATATTCCGAAGCGATTTTTAAACACACTTAATTTTCCAGAATGTGTCTACTCGTGTAAAGCGAGCAGGAATGTGTTATTTGACAAAAAAATTGAATCACCTGTTCCACCGGAAGGTGTCTTTTATATTCCACGAAAGTTTAATATTTTATAAAACATTCGCTAAAATATTCCATTAGATGCTCATAAATTATTCCGGGGTTTTTACACAAGCTCACTTTACCAGAATGTGTCAAAATCGGACGTACACATTCAAAAACATTCGCGAGCAGGAATGTGTCAATTATCAAAAGAAATCCTTTCTGGTCTTTATAACACATTCCTACAATCGGTCTTAAAATATTCCAAAGTTTTATAAAGACACCTGATTTAGGGGAATGTTTCAACAGCCTTCTTGTCCACATTTTGTGAACGTCTTTAGAATATTCAAGCGAGCGCTCAAAAAATATTCCGAAGCGATTTTTAAACACACTTAGTTTACCAGAATGTATCCACTCGTGTAAAGCGAGCAGGAATGTGTTATTTCACAACGAATTTGAATCACCTGTTCCACCGGAAGGTGTCTTTTATATTCCACGAAAGTGTAATATTTTATAAAACATTCGCTAAAATATTCCAATAGATGCTCATAAATTATTTCGGTTTTTTTTACACAAGCTCAATTTACCGGAATGTGTCAAAATCAGACGTACACATTCAAAAACAATCGCGAGCAGGAATGTGTCAATTATCAAAAGAAATCCTTTCTGGTCTTTATAACACATTCCTACAATCGGTCTTAAAATATTCCAAAGTTTTATAAAGACACCTGATCTAGGGGAATGTTTCAACAGCCTTCTTGTCCACATTTTGTGAACGTCTTTAGAATATTCAAGTGAAAGCTCATAAAATATTCCAAAGCGATTTTTAAACACGTTTAATTTACCAGAATGTGCCCACTCGTGTAAAGCGAGCAAGAATGTGTTATTTCACAAAAAATTTTAATCACCTGTTCCACCGGAAGGTGTCTTTTATTTTCCACGAAAGTGTAATATTTTATAAAACATTCGCTAAAATAATCCAATAGATGCTCATAAATTATTCCGGGACTTTTTACACAAGCTCAATCTACCAGAATTTGTCAAAATCAGACGTACACCCACAAAACATTTGCGAGCAGGAATGTGTGAATTATCAAAAGAAATCCTCTCTGGTCTTTATAACACATTCCTACAATCGGTCTTAAAATATTCCAAAGTTTTATAAAGACACCTGATCTAGGGGAATGTTTCAACAGCCTTCTTGTCCACATTTTGTGAACGTCTTTAGGATATTCAAGCGAGCGCTCAAAAAATATTCCGAAGCGATTTTTAAACACACTTAATTTACCAGAATGTATCCACTCGTGTAAATCGAGCAAGAATGTGTTATTTCACAAAAAATTTGAATCACTTGTTCCACCGGAAGGTGTCTTTTATATTCCACGAATGTTTAATATTTTATAAAACATTCGCTAAAATATTCCATTAGATGCTTATAAATTATTCCGTGGTTTTTTACACAAGCTCAATTTACCAGAATGTGTCAAAATCCTACGTACACCTTCAAAAACATTCGCGAGCAGGAATGTGTCAATTATCAAAAGAAATCCTGTCTGGTCTTTATAACACATTCCTACAATCGGTCTTAAAATATTCCAAAGTTTTATAAAGACACCTGATCTGGGGGAATGTTTCAACAGCCTTCTTGATCACATTTTGTGAACGTCTTTAGAATATTCAAGCGAGCGCTCATAAAATATTCCAAAGCGATTTTTAAACACGCTTAATTTACCAGAATGTGTACACTCGTGTAAAGCGAGCAGGAATGTGTTATTTCACAAAAAATTTTAATCACCTGTTCCACCGGAAGGTGTCTTTTATATTCCACGAAAGTGTAATATTTTATAAAACATTCGCTAAAATGTTCCAATAGATGCTCATAAATTATTCCGGGATTTTTTACACAAGCTTAATCTACCAGAATTTGTCAAAATCAGACGTACACATTCAAAAACATTCGCGAGCAGGAATCTGTCAATTATCAAAAGAAATCCTTTCTGGTCTTTATAACACATTCCTACAATCGATCTTAAAATATTCCTATGATTTATAAGTTCACCTGATCTAGGGGAATGTTTCAACAGCCTTCTTGTCCACATTTTGTGAACGTCTTTAGAATATTCAAGCGAGCGCTGAAAAAGTATTCCGAAGCGATTTTTAAACACACTTAATTTACCAGAATGTGTCCACTCGTGTAAATCGAGCAGGAATGTGTTATTTCACAAAAAATGTGAATCACCTGTTCCACCGGAAGGTGTCTTTTATATTCCACGAAAGTGTAATATTTTATAAAACATTTGCTAAAATATTCCAATAGATGCTGATAAATTATTCCGGGTTTTTTTACACAAGCTCAATCTACCAGAATGTGTCAAAATCAGACGTACACATTCGAAAACATCCGCGAGCAAGAATGTGTCAATTATCAAAAGAAATCCTTTCTGGTCTTTATAACACATTCCTACAAACGGTCTTAAAATATTCCAAAGTTTTATAAAGACACCTGATCTAGGGGAATGTTTCAACAGCCTTCTTGTCCACATTTCGTGAACGTCTTTAGAATATTCAAGCGAGCGCTCATAAAATATTCCGAAGCGATTTTTAAACACACTTAATTTACCAGAATGTGTCCACTCGTGTATAGCGAGCAGGAATGTGTTATTTCACAAGAAATTTGAATCATCTTTTCCACCGGAAGGTGTCTTTTATATTCCACGAAAGTGTAATATTTTATAAAATATTCTAATAGATGCTCATAAATTATTCCGTTTTTTTTACACAAGCTCAATATACCAGAATTTGTCAAAATCAGACGTAAACATTCAAAAATATTCGCGAGCAGGAATGTGTCAATTATCAAAAGAAATCCTTTCTGGTCTTTATAACACATTCCTACAATAGATCTTAAAATATTCCTATGTTTTATAAAGACACCTGATCTAGGGGAATGTTTCAACAGCCTTCTTGTCCACATTTTGTGAACGTCTTTAGAATATTCAAGCGAGCGCTCATAAAATATTCCGAAATTTTTAAACACACTTAATTTACCAGAATGTGTCCACTGGTGTAAATCGAGCAGGAATGTGTTATTTCACAAAAAATTTGAATCACTTGTTCCACCGGAAGGTGTCTTTTATATTCCACGAAAGTTTAATATTTTATAAAACATTCGCTAAGATATTCCATTAGATGCTCATAAATTATTCCGGGTTTTTTTACACAAGCTCAATTTACCAGAATGTGTCAAAATCCTACGTACACATTCAAAAACATTCGGGAGCAGGAATGTGTCAATTATCAAAAGAAATCCTTTCTGGTCTTTATAACACATTCCAACAATCGATGCTAAAATATTCCAAAGATTTATAAAGACACCTGATCTAGGGGAATGTTTCAACAGCCTTCTTGTCCACATTTTGTAAACGTCTTTAAAATATTCAAGCAAGCGCTCAAAAAATATTCCGAAGCGATTTTTAAACAAACTTAATTTACCAGAATGTGTCCACTCGTGTAAAGCGAACAGGAATGTGTTATTTCACAAAACAATTTAATCACCTGTTCCACCGGAAGGTGTCTTTTATATTCCACGAAAGTGTAATATTTTATAAAACATTCGCTAAAATATTCCAATACATGCTCATAAATTATTCCGTTTTTTTTTACACAAGCTCAATTTACCGAAATGTGTCAAAATCAGACGTACACATTCAAAAACATTCGCGAGCAGGAATGTGTCAATTATCAAAAAAAATCCTTTCTGGTCTTTATAACACATTCCTACAATCGATCTTAAAATATTCCTATGTTTTATAACGACACCTGATCTAGGGGAATGTTTCAACAGCCTTCGTGTCCACATTTTGTGAACGTCTTTAGAATATTCAAGCGAGCGCTCATAAAATATTCCGAAGCGATTTTTAAACACACTTAATTTACCAGAATGTGTCCACTCGTGTAAAGCGAGCAGGAATGTGTTATTTCACAAAAAATTTGAATCACCTGTTCCACCGGAAAGTGTCCTTTATATTCCACGAAAGTGTAGTATTTTATAAAACATTCGCTAAAATATTCCAATAGATGCTCATAAATTATTCCGTTTTTTTTACACAAGCTCAATTTACCAGAATGTGACAAAATCGGACGTACACATTCAAAAACATTCGCGAGCAGGAATGTGTCAATTATCAAAAAGAAATCCTTTCTGTTCTTTATAACACATTCTTACAATCGATCTTAAAATATTCCTATGTTTTATAACGACACCTGATCTAGGGGAATGTTTCAACAGCCTTCGTGTCCACATTTTGTGAACGTCTTTAGAATATTCAAGCGAGCGCTCATAAAATATTCCAAAGCGATTTTTAAACACGTTTAATTTACCAGAATGTGTACATTCGTGTAAAGCGAGCAGGAATGTGTTATTTCACAAAAAATTTGAATCACCTGTTCCACCGGAAGGTGTCTTTTATATTCCACGAAAGTGTAATATTTTATAAAACATTCGCTAAAATATTCCAATACATGCTCATAAATTATTCCGTTTTTTTTTACACAAGCTCAATTTACCGAAATGTGTCAAAATCAGACGTACACATTCAAAAACATTCGCGAGCAGGAATGTGTCAATTATCAAAAAAAATCCTTTCTGGTCTTTATAACACATTCCTACAATCGATCTTAAAATATTCCTATGTTTTATAACGACACCTGATCTAGGGGAATGTTTCAACAGCCTTCGTGTCCACATTTTGTGAACGTCTTTAGAATATTCAAGCGAGCGCTCATAAAATATTCCGAAGCGATTTTTAAACACACTTAATTTACCAGAATGTGTCCACTCGTGTAAAGCGAGCAGGAATGTGTTATTTCACAAAAAATTTGAATCACCTGTTCCACCGGAAGGTGTCTTTTATATTCCACGAAAGTGTAATATTTTATAAAACATTCGCTAAAATATTCCAATACATGCTCATAAATTATTCCGTTTTTTTTTACACAAGCTCAATTTACCAGAATGTGACAAAATCGGACGTACACATTCAAAAACATTCGCGAGCAGGAATGTGTCAATTATCAAAAAAAATCCTTTCTGGTCTTTATAACACATTCCTACAATCGATCTTAAAATATTCCTATGTTTTATAACGACACCTGATCTAGGGGAATGTTTCAACAGCCTTCGTGTCCACATTTTGTGAACGTCTTTAGAATATTCAAGCGAGCGCTCATAAAATATTCCGAAGCGATTTTTAAACACACTTAATTTACCAGAATGTGTCCACTCGTGTAAAGCGAGCAGGAATGTGTTATTTCACAAAAAATTTGAATCACCTGTTCCACCGGAAGGTGTCTTTTATATTCCACGAAAGTGTAATATTTTATAAAACATTCGCTAAAATATTCCAATACATGCTCATAAATTATTCCGTTTTTTTTTACACAAGCTCAATTTACCGAAATGTGTCAAAATCAGACGTACACATTCAAAAACATTCGCGAGCAGGAATGTGTCAATTATCAAAAAAAATCCTTTCTGGTCTTTATAACACATTCCTACAATCGATCTTAAAATATTCCTATGTTTTATAACGACACCTGATCTAGGGGAATGTTTCAACAGCCTTCGTGTCCACATTTTGTGAACGTCTTTAGAATATTCAAGCGAGCGCTCATAAAATATTCCAAAGCGATTTTTAAACACGCTTAATTTACCAGAATGTGTACATTCGTGTAAAGCGAGCAGGAATGTGTTATTTCACAAACAAATTGAATCACCTGTTCCACCGGAAGGTGTCTTTTATATTCCACGAAAGTGTAATATTTTATAAAACATTCGCTAAAATATTCCAATAGATGCTCATAAATTATTCCGGGTTTTTTTACACAAGCTCAATTTACCGGAATGTGTCAAAATCAGACGTACACATTCAAAAACATTCGCGAGCAGGAATATGTCAATTATCAAAAGAAATCCTTTCTGGTCTTTATATATAACACATTCCTACAATCGATCTTAAAATATTCCTATGATTTATAAGTACACCTGATCTAGGGGAATGTTTCAACAGCCTTCTTGTCCACATTTTCTGAACGTCTTTAGAATATTCAAGCCGGCGCTCATAAAATATTCCAAAGCGATTTTTAAACACACTTAATTTACCAGAATGTATTCACTCGTGTAAAGCGAGCAGGAATGTGTTATTTCACAAAAAATTTTAATCACCTGTTCCACCGGAAGGTGTCTTTTATTTTCCACGAAAGTGTAATATTTTATAATACATTCGCTAAAATATTCCAATAGATGCTCATAAATTATTCCGGGGTTTTTTACACAAGCTCAATCTACCAGAATGTGTCAAAATCGGACGTACACCCACAAAACATTCGCGAGCAGGAATGTGTCAATTATCAAAAGAAATCCTTTCTGGTCTTTATAACACATTCCTACAATCGATCTTAAAATATTCCTAAGTTTTATAAAGACAGCTAATCTAGGGGAATGTTTCAACAACCTTCTTGTCCACATTTCATGAACGTCTTTAGAATATTCAAGCGAGCGCTCATAAAATATTCCGAAGCGATTTTTAAACACACTTAATTTACCAGAATGTGTCCACTCGTGTAAAGCGAGCAGGAATGTGTTATTTCACAAAAAAATTGAATCACCTGTTCCACCGGAAGGTGTCTTTTATATTCCACGAAAGTGTAAAATTTTATAAAACATTCGCTAAAATATTCCAATAGATGCTCGTAAATTATTCCGGGGTTTTTTACACAAGCTCAATTTACCAGAATGTGTCAACATCCTACGTACACATTCAAAAACATTCGCGAGCAGGAATGTGTCAATTATCAAAAGAAATCCTTTCTGGTCTTTATAACACATTCCTACAATCGATCTTAAAATATTCCTATGTTTTATAAAGACACCTGATCTAGGGGAATGTTTCAACAGCCTTCTTGTCCACATTTTGTGAACGTCTTTAGAATATTCAAGCGAGCGCTCATAAAATATTCCGAAATTTTTAAACACACTTAATTTACCAGAATGTGTCCACTCGTGTAAATCGAGCAGGAATGTGTTATTTCACAAAAAATTTGAATCGCTTGTTCCACCGGAAGGTGTCTTTTATATTCCACGAAAGTTTAATATTTTATAAAACATTCGCTAAAATATTCCATTAGATGCTCATAAATTATTCCGGGTTTTTTTACACAAGCTCAATTTACCAGAATGTGTCAAAATCCTACGTACACATTCAAAAACATTTGCGAGCAGGAATGTGTCAATTATCAAAAGAAATCCTTTCTGGTCTTTATAACACATTCCTACAATCGATCTTAAAATATTCCTAAGTTTTGTAAAGACAGCTAATCTAGGGGAATGTTTCAACAACCTTCTTGTCCACATTTCATGAACGTCTTTAGAATATTCAAGCGAGCGCTCATAAAATATTCCGAAGCGATTTTTAAACACACTTAATTTACCAGAATGTGTCCACTCGTGTAAAGCGAGCAGGAATGTGTTATTTCACAAAAAAATTGAATCACCTGTTCCACCGGAAGGTGTCTTTTATATTCCACGAAAGTGTAAAATTTTATAAAACATTCGCTAAAATATTCCAATAGATGCTCATAAATTATTCCGGGTTTTTTTACACAAGCTCAATTTACCGGAATGTGTCAAAATCAGACGTACACATTCAAAAAGATTCGCGAGCAGGAATGTGTCAATTATCAAAAGAAATCCTTTCTGGTCTTTATAACACATTCCTGCAAACGGTCTTAAAATATTCCAAAGTTTTATAAAGACACATTTTGTGAACGTCTTTAGAATATTCAAGCGAGCGCTCAAAAAATATTCCGAAGCGATTTTTAAACACACTTAATTTACCAGAATGAGTCCACTCGTGTAAAGCGAGCAGGCATGTGTTATTAAACAAAATATTTGAATCACCTGTTCCACCGGAACGCTCCGTGGATGATTATGAACCTCTAGGGGAATGTGTCAATTTATGACAAGGTGTCTTTTATATTCCACGAAAGTGTTAATATTTTATAAAACATTCGCTAAAATATTCCAATAGATGCTCATAAAAAAATTTCGGAGCTCTCTTATACAAGCTGAAGCTACCAGAATGTGTCAGACATGCACATCGATAATACATTCGCGAGCACGAATGTGTTAATTCTGAAAAAAGTCTTGCCCGATTTTTATAAAACAGTTTGAATATTGTATTGTAACTTGAAGTCACTACGTTTTCAGTTGCGCATGTAAACATAGTAATTATTATTGAATGGAATAATCAAATTTAAGACAATTTTTGTGTAGATAATCTTCAAAACGTTTGGAGTACAGCAATTATGCTTTAATGGTAACTCCTTTTATTTTGCAATTGTTTATTTGTTTACTTATAATATATGTCAAGGGTGCGAACGGGCTCAGAAACGAACAATGTTGTCTACAATATTTCTCTACTCACATCGTCATCGTCGAGCTGTCCATACACGTCCAACTTGTCGATCCTGATGGTCCCCTGGAACGGATAACACAGCGATCCTTGCGCGATGCTGGTGTTGGACCAGACGGAGACCTCCGGCTCGGACCTCCGCGCCCCCATGCCGGGGCCCCTCACGCATAGGCTGAACTCCTGCGGGATCAGAACGCACGTCTCCATGACGGTGTGTATGTGTGTCTCTCAACGAACAACTCGAAAAAGTCAAAAACAACAGCACATCGCAGTCCGCGCGACGACCGAGGAAAAAATACAGTCCAGAACAGGGTGCGAAAGCGGATTTCAGACGGGGTGCATGTCAGGAAGAGTCGCGCGCGATTTGAAGAGTGATTCGCGGTGATCTAGTGACCGCAGCCTTGCAGGAGTGGCACTGAACTAGCATTGACCCTCAACAGTCTTACCTCTACCTTAAGTCCCCACCCTCATCGACACGTGGTCGCAGGTAGAGCAGCGTTTGTTTCTTCGGCGAGGCGGACAGGTGCTTTTCGGTGTCGGCGCTGCTGCGGATGGAGATTTCGATGCTGGGCGAGCGCGGACGCTCGGATTTCGACGGTTTTTTCGCGGCTCCCCGGTGCGATTTTCGGGGGTCGGTAAGACGAGAGAGAGAACCACTAGTTTTTAGCCACAGGTGGCGCAAAAAATTCATTAATGTTATTAAGGATCCGATCAGACTGGTTCAATGAACGCGATATTTCATTCATGGATAAATCTCGTAAGCTGTTTGCGATCCGGCTCGAAGGACCAGAGACCGGTTTACGGCACTAATGAGCCCATAAAAACACTGTGCGAAAAACAAGCTGCGAGTACAGTTTCAACAACAATATTTATATTTACACTGTTTGTTTATGCAACTTTTCCAAGTGACCTTCAACCTGTCCGCGTCGTGCCAACCGACTATAAATTACATTTTTGGTCCCCCGGTATTGTTTTCAATTATTTGTAACGAGTGGTTTTCCGAGCCGATCGCAGCAGCGCCGGCGCGTCGGCAACGCGAACTTCGCACCTGCCGGCCGCTGGCAGCAGGTGGGCGCGGTCTCCGTCGGGATCGGCCAATGGCGAGGCGGCAACCTGTCGGGGGAGCGCCAATGGCTGCGCGGATTTTTCTCGGTTGGGAATTGCAAATTCCTGTTGTGCTCGGAGAGTCAACAAAGGTGCGAAATCGTGAATTACCGGCACCGATTGGCTGTCGACGCATTTTGAAGAAAGTCAACCGAAAGGTGCGACGGTATTGGGTAAAAGCTGCGGGTTGTGATGGGCTTTGAAGGTCTGTACCAACGGACTTCTGTTTGTTGATTAATTGAGAGTGGATATCTGATAATTAAGATATGGATTTATAAACACGTCGTCATAAATTGAGTTTTAATCTAGCTGGCCGGTGTTTCACTAATTGGTGGCTACTAGATTCGTGCAGAGATCATTCATTGGATGTCTGGCATGTGCTAGCAACTTATAAAAACATGTAATCATTAAACTAACAAATAAATATAAAAGGTTTTTTTTACCGTTCTCTGGTTCTCAAGATTTTTGGTTCCGTATAGATTTCAATATTCCAATTTATTGGGTATCTCGTAGAGTCCTTCAATTTCTTTAGCAAATCCTCATGTTTTAACATTGTTTGTGTCTCATATTCAAATTTTTAGGTTGTACATTTTCGGGTTCTCACGATTTTCAGGTCCTTCGACTTTCCAGATCTCAAATTTTAAATTTTAAAGTTCTCGGGTTCCCATGTTTTTCACACTCACAGCTTGCTGGATTTTCAAGTTGCAATTCTTCAGGTTCTCAGTGTTACACATCAGGATTCCTGGTTCTTTTATTTTTCAGGTTTTCAGATTTCAATTTATGAAGGTTTCATCAGGTTCCTGGGTTTTCATGTTATCAGAAGCACAGATTTTAAGGTTCCATGGCCTCTCACATTTTTAGGTTTTAAAGTCCATGGCCTTTCTGGCTTCCAGGTTTGCAGGCTCTCAGTTTTCAAGTTTTATGGTTCTTTCACTCCCGAAATTATTAATTTAGGTATTAACCTTTTAGGTTCTAAGGTTTTAAGGTTTTCAACCCAGTTTGTCAGGTCTTTGGTTCTTCAGACATTAAGGCTTTTATTTTCCACTTTCCCAATTTCTCAGTTTTCCAGTTTCTCAATTTCTTAGGTTTTGAAATGCATATTATGTTTCCCAGTGTCTCAATTCTTCAAATATCAACTCCTTAACTTCCCAATTTCGGGGTGTCTCGATTTTCATTTCACCGTGCTGTGTTCCTTAGTTTTTCAGATTCTCAATTTCTCAATACATAGGTATCTCAATTCCTCCTTTTTCCAGTTTCTCAATGTCTCAATTCTAACTTCTTAACTTGTTAGTGTATCGATGTGTCGGTTTCTCAGTTTTTCAGTTTCATTTGCTGGAGTCCTAATTCTCTCCGTTGCTCCATTCTGTTTCCCCGTTTCTTAATTTCGCATTCTCTGATTCTCAATATATCTCAATTTATATAGTTACTTAGTTTTCAAGTTCTCACTTTTTCAGTTTCTCATCACAATTTCCCACTTCCCTAGTTTCTTAGTTTTGACTTGCTTAATTTTTCACTTTCCTACTTTCCCAGATTTCAGTGTTCGAGTTTTCATTTTCTCAGTTTTCAGTTTGTCAGCTTTCAGTTTCCCAGTTTCTCAGTTTTCAGTTGCTCAGTCTTCAGTTTCTCAGGTTTGCAGTTTCTCAGTTTTCACTTGCTCAGTCTTCAGTTTCTCAGTTTTCAGTTTCCTAGTTTCTCAGTTTCCCAGTTTTTAATTTCCCAGTTTTCAGTTTCTCAGTTTCCTAGTTCCTCAGTTTCCCGGTTTTCAGTTTCTCAGTTTTCAGTTGCTCAATCTTCAGTTTCCCAGTTTTCATTTTTCCAGTTTTCAGTCTCCTAGTTTCTCAGTTTTCCAGTTTTCAGTTGCTCAGTTTCAGTTTCTCAGTTTTCAGTTTCTCAGTCTTTAGTTTCTGTCTTCAGTTTCTCAGTTTTAAGTTTCTCACTTTCCCAGTTTCTTACTTTCCCAGTTTTCAGTTTCCGAGTTTTCAGTTTCCCTGTTTCTCAGTCTTCAGTTTCTCAGTCTTCAGTTTCCAGTTTCTCAGTTTCCTAGTTCCTCAGTTTCCCAGTTTTCAGTTTCTCAGTTTTCAGTTGCTCAATCTTCAGTTTCTCAGTTTCCTAGTTTCTCAGTTTCCGAGTTTTCAGTTTCCAGTTTTCATTTTCCCAGTTTTCAGTCTCCTAGTTTCTCAGTTTTCCAGTTTTCATTTTTCAGTTGCTCAGTTTCAGTTTCTCAGTCTTCAGTTTCTCAGTTTTTAGTTTCTCACTTTCCCAGTTTCTTACTTTCCCACTTTTTGGTTTCCCAGTTTTCAGTTTCTCAGTATTCAGTTTCTCAGTTTTCAGTTTCTCAGTTTTCAGTTTCTCAGTCTTCAGTTTCCAGTTTCTCAGTTTCTCAGTTTCCTAGTTCCTCAGTTTCCCAGTTTTCAGTTTCTCAGTTTTCAGTTGCTCAATCTTCAGTTTCTCAGTTTCCTAGTTTCTCAGTTTCCCAGTTTTCAGTTTCCAGTTTTCATTTTCCCAGTTTTCAGTCTCCTAGTTTC
The DNA here is from genome assembly GCA_963583935.1 of Diaperis boleti. NCBI lineage: Eukaryota > Metazoa > Arthropoda > Insecta > Coleoptera > Tenebrionidae > Diaperis > Diaperis boleti. The sequence goes on from OY757242.1 coordinate 2,135,133, forward strand.
TCAGTTTTCCAGTTTTCAGTTGCTCAGTTTCAGTTTCTCAGTTTTCAGATTCTCAGTTTTTATTTTTTCACTTTCCCAGTTTCTTACTTTCCCAGTTTTCAGTTTCCGAGTTTTCAGTTTCCCAGTTTTCAGTTTCTCAGTTTTCAGTTTCTCAGTTTTCAGTTTCTCAGTTTTCAGTTTCTCAGTCTTCAGTTTCCAGTTTCTCAGTTTTCAGTTTCTCAGTTTTCCTTTTCCCAGTTTTCAGTTTCTCAGTTTTCAGTTGCTCAATCTTCAGTTTCTCAGTTTCCTAGTTTCTCAGTTTCCCAGTTTTCAGTTTCCCAGTTTTCATTTTCCCAGTTTTCAGTTGCTCAGTTTCAGTTTCTCAGTCTTCAGTTTCTGTCTTCAGTTTCTCAGTTTTTAGTTTCTCACATTCCCAGTTTCTCACTTTCCCAGTTTCTCACTTTCTCAGTTTTCAGTTTCCCAGTTTTCAGTTTCTCAGTTTTCAGTTGCTCAATCTTCAGTTTCTCAGTTTCCCAGTTTTCAGTTTCCCAGTTTTTATTTTCCCAGTTTTTAGTCTCTTAGTTTCTCAGTTTTCCAGTTTTCAGTTTTCAGTTGCTCAGTTTCAGTTTCTCAGTTTTCAGTTTCTCAGTCTTCAGTTTCTCAGTTTCCTAGTTCCTCAGTTTCCCAGTTTTCAGTTTCTCAGTTTTCAGTTGCTCAATCTTCAGTTTCTCAGTTTTCATTTTTCCAGTTTTCAGTCTCCTAGTTTCTCAGTTTTCCAGTTTTCAGTTGCTCAGTTTTAGTTTCTCAGTTTTCAGTTTCTCAGTCTTTAGTTTCTGTCTTCAGTTTCTCAGTTTTTAGTTTCTCACTTTCCCAGTTTCTAACTTTCCCAGTTTTCAGTTTCCGAGTTTTCAGTTTCCCAGTTTCTCAGTCTTCAGTTTCTCAGTTTTCAGTTTCTCAGTCTTCAGTTTCCAGTTTCTCAGTTTCCTAGTTCCTCAGTTTCCCAGTTTTCAGTTTCTCAGTTTTCAGTTTCTCAGTTTCCTAGTTTCTCAGTTTCCGAGTTTTCAGTTTCCAGTTTTCATTTTCCCAGTTTTCAGTCTCCTAGTTTCTCAGTTTTCCAGTTTTTAGTTTTCAGTTGCTCAGTTTCAGTTTCTCAGTCTTCAGTTTCTCAGTTTTTAGTTTCTCACTTTCCCAGTTTCTTACTTTCCCACTTTTCAGTTTCCCAGTTTTCAGTTTCTCAGTCTTCAGTTTCTCAGTTTTCAGTTTCTCAGTTTTCAGTTTCTCAGTTTTCAGTTTCCAGTTTCTCAGTTTCCTAGTTCCTCAGTTTCCCAGTTTCTCAGTTTTCAGTTGCTCAATCTTCAGTTTCTCAGTTTCCTAGTTTCTCAGTTTCCCAGTTTCCAGTTTTCATTTTCCCAGTTTTCAGTCTCCTAGTTTCTCAGTTTTCCAGTTTTCAGTTGCTCAGTTTCAGTTTCTCAGTCTTCAGATTCTCAGTTTTTATTTTCTCACTTTCCCAGTTTCTTACTTTCCCAGTTTTCAGTTTCCGAGTTTTCAGTTTCCCAGTTTTCAGTTTCTCAGTTTTCAGTTTCTCAGTTTTCAGTTTCCCAGTTTTCAGTTTCCCAGTTTTCATTTTCCCAGTTTTCAGTTGCTCAGTTTCAGTTTCTCAGTCTTCAGTTTCTGTCTTCAGATTCTCAGTTTTTAGTTTCTCACATTCCCAGTTTCTCACTTTCCCAGTTTCTCACTTTCCCAGTTTTCAGTTTTTCAGTTTCTCAGTTTTCAGTTGCTCAATCTTCAGTTTCTCAGTTTCCCAGTTTTTATTTTCCCAGTTTTTAGTCTCCTAGTTTCTCAGTTTTCCAGTTTTCAGTTTTCAGTTGCTCAGTTTCAGTTTCTCAGTTTTCAGTTTCTCAGTCTTTAGTTTCTGTCTTCAGTTTCTCAGTTTTTAGTTTCTCACTTTCCCAGTTTCTTACTTTCCCAGTTTTCAGTTTCCGAGTTTTCAGTTTCCCAGTTTTCAGTTTCTCAGTCTTCAGTTTCTCAGTTTTCAGTTTCTCAGTCTTCAGTTTCCAGTTTCTGTTTCCTAGTTCCTCAGTTTCCCAGTTTTCAGTTTCTCAGTTTTCAGTTGCTCAATCTTCAGTTTCCTAGTTTCTCAGTTTCCCAGTTTTCAGTTTCCCAGTTTTCATTTTCCCAGTTTTCAGTCTCCTGGTTTCTCAGTTTTCCAGTTTTCAGTTGCTCAGTTTCAGTTTCTCAGTCTTCAGTTTCTGTCTTCAGTTTCTCAGTTTTTAGTTTCTCACTTTCCCAGTTTCTTACTTTCCCAGTTTTCAGTTTCCCAGTTTTCAGTTTCTCAGTTTCCAGTTTGCCAGTTTCTCAGTTTCCCAGTCTCTCAGTTTTCAGTTTCCTTGTTTTCAGTTTCTCAGTTTCTTAGTTTCCCAGTTTTCAGGTTGTCATTTTTCTGTTCTCAGTTTCCCAGTTTTCAGTTTTTCAGGTTTTCAGTTTTCAGGTTTTCAGTTTTCGGTTTCCCAGTTTTCGGTTTCTCAGTTTTCGGTTTCCCAGTTTTATTTTCTTAGTTTTTCAGTTTCCCAGTTTTCAGTTTCTTAGTTTCCCAGTATTCGGGTTCTCAGTTTTCGGTTTCCCAGTTTTCGGTTTCTCAGTTTTCGGTGTCTCTGTTTTCGGTTGGTCAGTTTTCAGTTTCCCAGTTTTCAGTTGCCCAGTTTCTCACTTTCCCAGTTTTCAGTTTCCCAGTTTTCAGTGTCTCAGTTTCCTAGTTTCTCAGTTTCCCAGTTTTCAGTTTCCCAGTTTTCATTTTCCCAGTTTTCAGTCTCCTAGTTTCTCAGTTTTCCAGTTTTCAGTTGCTCAGTTTCAGTTTCTCAGTTTTCAGTTTCTCAGTTTTTAGTTTCTCACTTTCCCAGCTTCTTACTTTCCCAGTTTTCAGTTTCCGAGTTTTCAGTTTCCCAGTTTTCAGTTTCTCAGTCTTCAGTTTCTCAGTCTTCAGTTTCTCAGTCTTCAGTTTCCAGTTTTTCAGTTTTCAGTTTCTCAGTTTCCTAGTTCCTCAGTTTCCTAGTTTCTCAGTTTCCCAGTTTTCAGTTTCCCAGTTTTCATTTTCCCAGTTTTCAGTCTCCTAGTTTCTCAGTTTTCCAGTTTTCAGTTTTCAGTTGCTCAGTTTCAGTTTCTCAGTCTTTAGTTTCTGTCTTCAGTTTCCCAGTTTTTAGTTTCTCACTTTCCCAGTTTCTTACTTTCCCAGTTTTCAGTTTCCCAGTTTTCAGTTTCTCAGTTTCCCAGTCTCTCAATTTTCAGTTTCCCTGTTTTCAGTTTCTCAGTTTCTTAGTTTCCCAGTTTTCAGGTTCTCAGTTTTTGGTTTGTCAGTTTTCTGTTCTCAGTTTCCCAGTTTTCGGTTTTTCAGTTTTCAGGTTTTCAGTTTTCAGGTTTTCAGTTTTCGGTTTCTCAGTTTTCGGTTTCCCAGTTTTATTTTCTTAGTTTTTCAGTTTCCCAGTTTTCAGTTTCTTAGTTTCCCAGTATTCAGGTTCTCAGTTTTCGGTTTCCCAGTTTTCGGTTTCTCAGTTTTCGGTGTCTTTGTTTTCGGTTGGTCAGTTTTCAGTTTCCCAGTTTTCAGTTTTTCAGTTTTCAGGTATTCAGTTTTCGGTTTCTCAGTTTTCGGTTTCCCAGTTTTATTTTCTTAGTTTTTCAGTTTTCAGTTTCTTAGTTTCCCAGTTTTCAGATTCTCAGTTTTCGGTTTCCCAGTTTTCGGTTTCTCAGTTTTCGGTTTCTCTGTTTTCGGTTGGTCAGTTTTCGGTTTCCCAGTTTTCAGTTGCCCAGTTTCTCAGTTTTCAGGTTCTCAGTTTTTGGTTTGTCAGTTTTCTGTTCTCAGTTTCCCAGTTTTCAGTTTTTCAGTTTTCAGGTATTCAGTTTTCGGTTTCTCAGTTTTCGGTTTCCCAGTTTTATTTTCTTAGTTTTTCAGTTTCCCAGTTTTCAGTTTCTTAGTTTCCCAGTATTCAGGTTCTCAGTTTTTGGTTTCCCAGTTTTCGGTTTCTCTGTTTTCGGTTGGTCAGTTTTCAGTTTCCCAGTTTTCAGTTGCCCAGTTTTCAGTTTTCACTTTCCCAGTTCTCATTTTCCCAGTTTAAAGTTTCCCAGTTTTCAGTTTTTAGTTTCTCAGTTTTCAGTTTCTCAGTTTTCGGTTTCTCAGTTTTCAGTTTCTGTTTTCAGTTTCTCAGTTTTCAGTTTCTCAGTTTTCATTTACCGAGTTTTCAGTTTCCCAGATTTCAGGTTCAAAGTTTTCGGTTTCTCAGTTTTCAGTTTCTGTTTTCAGTTTCTCAGTTTTCAGTTTCTCAGTTTTCATTTACCGAGTTTTCAGTTTCCCAGTTTTCAGGTTCTCAGTTTTTGGTTTCTCTGTTTTCGGTTTGTCAGTTTTCGGTTTCCCAGTTTTCATTTTTCCAGTTTTCACTTTCCCCAGTTTTCAATTTCCCAGTTTTCATTTTTCCAGTTTTCAGTTTCCCAGTTTTCAGTTTCCCAGTTTTCAGTTTCTCAGTTTTTAATTTCCTAGTTTTCTGTTTCCGAGGTTTCGGTTTCTTAGTTTTCGGTTTCTCAGTTTTCCGGTTCTCAGTTTTCAGTTTCTTAACTTTTCAGTTTCGCATCTCAGTTTGTCAATTTTTCATTTGTTCCATTTCTCAGTTTTGTAATTTTCCAGTTTCTCAACTTGTATACTTCTAAATTTTTTGTTTTCCCAATTTCTCCATTTTTTAGTTTCTCTCCTTCTTCGTTTCTCAGTTTTCAGTTTCTCAATTTCTTAAGTTCTCAACTTCGTAACTTGTTGGTGTCTCGATGTGTCTGTTTCTCAATTTTTCAGTTTCTTAGTTTCGACTTTCTGAGATTATGATTTTTTCAGTTACACAAATTCTCAATTTTTCGGTTTCGAACTGTCCAACTCCTTGACTTCTCAATTTCTGGATGTCTCGATTTTCATTTCACCGTTTTCTGTTCCATAGTTTTTCGCATTCTCAGTTTCTCAAACTCTCAATTTCTTAGTTAATTGGTCTTTCAAGTTCTCAACTTTTCAGTTTCGCATCTCAGTTTTCCACTTCCCCAGTTTGTCAATTTTTCATTTGTTCAATTTCTTATTTTCTTGATTTCCCAGTTTGTAAACTTCAAAATTTTCTATTTTCCCAATTTCTCCATTTTTCAGTTTCTCTCCTTCTTCGTTTCTCAGTTTTCAGTTTCTTAATTCCTCAATCACTGAATTTCTGTTCTCAATTTTGCGGTTTCTCAACTGTTCAACTCCTTGACTTCATATTGTTACGTTTTACGGTCTCGCTGTATGTAAACACCATTAAACACTACATAATATTGTATACTGTGATGGACCCCTGAGGTTCCCGCCACTTTTTGAACATGCTGCGTAACGTCAAATTTGAAATTTGCGAAACCGCGAAAATTTGGTCACGTGATCGTTTTTTGACAAGACGAAAGCAGTGGCGGGAAATTCAAACCACACCTGCCCAAACTAGGTACGTCAGATGCACGGAATGGGGGTCCCGTTTGACTTTGAGATTATTTACTTATAAGAACTGTTTGTTTATTTGAGAGTTGTAACACTGTTCTCATTTGTTGCGCGTTAATTTAATTTACAATTTGCAATAACTTTATCGTTAAAGTTCCACAACATAGTGGAGTACGCTGGATCGTTTTTAACAGGGCATTGCATGGCCGACATTTTGAAGTTGTTTTTATAAAAAATTTAAATCTAGAGAATTTTCTGGTAGATATCTAGGGATTTCCAATCTGCGGATCTGGCATCACTGATTGTGTTGAAGATCACTGAACTATCGTGCGTACAACAAAAGACGACGTCAAGTGGGTCATGGATTTCATTTCATTTCTCTGTCGGTCAGTCAGGATCACGCACCTGACCGACAGAGATGAGATGCAATCCATGGCCCACATGACGTCGTTTTTGTTGAACGCGCGATGTATACCACACGTAACTGGAAAGGATGGGCTCTGTAAAGCTTTGAGGCAAATATCATGTGTTCATTTAAAAAAGTCATCAAGTCGTCTATGAATTTGACATAACATTTTAACGTACGTCTGTTGCCAAATTAATAATGAAGTATGTATTGCTGGTTGCAGACTTTCAGCTTGCAGATGAAGCAATCAATCACATGCGTTGTTCAATTCGTCTTCGTGCTCAAAAAATCACAAGCAACTTGATGAATTTTTTAAATGAACACCTTATAGAAAAGTTATGCAACCCGCATATGTGTAGTATTAGCGCAAGTTACGTGACGTGCCCGCGACTAAATACCTCATTGTGCAGTAAACAGAAACAGAAAAAAGGAGTGGCAGAAATCGGAAGATAAAGTGGGTTAAAGAGAAGGAGAAGGAGCAGAAAAATGGGGAATGAGAGGAAGAAGAAAATATAGACAAGTAAAAGTAGTAGAAATGGAAAAGGCGATAAAAAGAAGAAGGATGACAAAAGAATGATACTGGGAAGGAGGAGGAATAGGAATAGAAAGAAAAGTAGAAGCAAAATTAGGAGAAGGAAAAGGAGCAAGAGAATGAGAAAAACAAAGAAAGGGAGGAGTAACTGAAAGGAAAGAACGAAACCGACAGGAATAAATTGAATGAGAACGAGAAGGAGAAACAAGTACTGCAAGTAGGAGAAGAAGAATGAGAAAGGGAACGAGAACCAAGAGGAGTATGTAATTGGAAGACCCACATTGAAACACTTTGTAATAAATTGTCGACTTCATGCTATGTTTTTTCACAGGTTAAAATCTCTTGTAGAAAAAGAAATATTGATGTCTCATTGTTGTCTCCAAGCTTAAATATGGCATTCTCTTCTGGGGCGCACGCTCTTCTACAATTACGGTTTTTAGAATGCAAAAGAATTCGAAATATTATTGGAATATCTAGTCGTAGTTCTTGTCGTCCTAGAAGAAAATTTAACCACAAGTAGAACTCGTCAAAATAGACATTTTTTCTATTGACTTTATTTAAAAAATCTTAAAAACGTAGTTTCAGCCATGCAGACCGTTTGCTTCAACGTCTACCACAAGGTGGTCCGACCCCTAATAGATGCCCTTTGGCACGCCACTGAACATCGTCTGTAAGTGTAGCTACGTCAACCTCGCTCACATGCTCGTTAACGACCCCTACATCTTCATCAACAAGTCCTACAAGTACAGGGTGCCCATTTTATCTGTTCACGCCTGTAGATTCAGAAGTAGGCAACATAACAAACAAGTATTTTTTTTAAGTATTTATTATTTCATACTTGATTAAAATATTGTTTTGAATTGACGTTTTGAGTTTAATTTTAGACACACTATGAATCTTTACTGAAAAAATAAATAGTTGTAATAAATGTTTAATATGTTGCCTATGTCTGAATCTTCAGGCGTGAACAGATAAAATGTGCACCCTATACCAATTCACCCCATTGCACATAGCTTGTCAGAAGAACCGCCTGGAGGTAGTCAAACTGCTGCAAACCTGGCGGACCTTTAGCAAATCTGTATCGCAAGAAAGGGTTCTTTCCTTTGCACCACGCGTGTCAAAATGGTGACGAAGAGATTGTGGGCATTTTGGTGGAGAACACGTTATTTGTAAAATTGGTAGAATAAAGAAAAAATAGAGATAAAATAAAAAACAATTTAAAGAAAGAACAGCCACGGCCAAAATAAAAGCTGCGTTGTTACATCAGTGTTGGCTTGGGAAATGACAGTTTGTTATATGAAATTTACATTGACTTTGACGTCGGGTTTTAGATGACAGTTTAGATTTGACAGATAACAATCGCATTTGATATCCAGGTCCGCATGGCAATCGCACTAGAATTCGAGTTCAAAAGACAAATCGATCGTACGGTCAAGTTAACATAATATGGCATTGGGATAAAAAGATGACAGTTCTTTGAATTGACAGTCGGTTTCAGATGTCCCTGCGATCTTTAGAAATTAACAAAATAATAAAGAGTAGTGAAAATATGACCTTGATGTAATAACGAAAAGGAATGACAATTTTAAAAAGCATCTTGATATGACACCGAGAATACGATACAGTATCTTATCTAATCTTATCCAAGCGACTTCGATTTAGTTTAGTACTTTCCAAATGGCAAACGAGGAGGCACCCCAAGAAACAATTAAAATTGCCAACGAGGAATGTCGCATCGACGATGTTTCTTTCTTCTTCCTCAACGAGACGTTCTCAGACCTTAATTTTGTGGTCGAAGGACGTAGACTTCCAGCCCACAAAGTGAGTACTGCATTTGCAACCTTTTACGTTTTCCACACTGTAATTGCTTTATCATCACTAACCAATACAAGTCATTATATAGGGTTGCCGCTGGATAAAAAAATTTCAATGTAGTAACTATCTTTCGTCCAAAATTATCAATGAAATTACGGCCCATCCGTTTCGAAAACACGGGAATTAATCTCTGATTGATTTTGACTTCTATTTAATGCATATAAACAGTCTATTAATTGATTCTGGTACAAATGCTGTTTTTGGACAAAAGAAATAACTGTTACTCATTCAATTACAATGTTGCCATATTGCTGGTAATCCCTATTTTGTACATGTACAGGTCATCCTAAGCACAAGATGTAGATATTTCCAATTGCTGCTACAAGAGGACCCCAAGCAGGTACGTATTTGGAGTATTTCATGAAACTGAAATCATGATTTTTTGTGATCGTAGGACGAACTACAAGTAGCTGACGTCACGAGTGATGTTTTTACCAATATACTTAGATTTATCTACACGGGTAATAATGCTATAGTTTTTGATAAAAATGTAACTTGGAGTTGTAGGAGAGCTCAGCCTGAAGTTAGACACCAACTCTGTAGCGGATTTCATAAAGATCGCCCACAGATATTCACTGCAAAATATACAAGACGGACTCATTGAAAAGTTGTCTTCTCTCTTAACTATTGACAATGTCTGTACAATTTTAAACTACTCTAATGGTACTGATTTGGAGCGAATTAGAGAAGTCTGTCACCAATTTATGGATCAACACATCTTGGAGTTCAGAGGCGGTGACTTGCTCAATAGTCTCACCCAAGTTGGTTACGCAATAGTATTAATACATTTTTTTAACGCGCAGTTGTAGCAATCAATGGTAAAGTTCTTGGAAAGGGACTCACTACTTCTTCCAGAGATAGAAATTTTTGAAATGGCGCAAAGATGGATCAAATCGAACGGAGACACCGACAAACTAGTCGCGAATTGCGTTCGATGGTCCTTCTTAACGAAAAACGAGATTTATTCTATCGTTAGACCGTGTAAAGTTGTTGACGATTGCACTTTGGTGAATATACTTCATGATCTGGATATGGGCGGTTCACGAACTGAGCGCTATCGAACCGGGCCAAGTAACCAGAAAAGTTAGGAAATTCAGATTACCGTATCTTTATTTTAAGACGAGCGGTACGCCGACCAACTAGATGAAGACATCCGGCTGACTGTGGAGGTTCTGGAACTGCCCGTCAACTTTAGTAAAGATTCTATAAATTCCACTGTCGTTGAGAAAGGAGAATCCAACATGAACTTAAAAAACGTCTGTAGTTTGTTGAATACGGCAAATTTGTACGATTTGGAATTGTTACAAACCGTTTGCTATTCGTTTATGGAGAAGCATTCTTTAGATATTGTATCAAACTACGATTCCCTGAAGACTTTAACACAGGTGAGTGTATGTTTAACATTAACATTGTCACGTTTTACGGGTTCGCTGTATTTAAACACTATTGTATTCTGTGATGGACCCCTGAGGTTCCCGCCGCTTTTTAAATATTTTAAACAGGAAACGTTAAATTCGAAATTTGAAAACCCGCGAAAATTTAGCCTTGTGATCGTGAAAAATGACAGAAATTAAAGACCTACGTTATGTTTTCAAAGGCAAATTTATAAGGGTGTTAAAGTTCCACAACATAGCGAATTTACGCCATGTAGGCCATTTTTTATTCTGGAAGAAACGCTTGTTTGGGTGGATCAATTTAATATATTTTTTTTTTAAGTAAAACTTCTTTAGGGATACTTGACTTGGGGAGTAAGCTGGTGAATGCCTATCTACGAAAAGTGTGATCGGGCCAACCGAACGGAAGTAATTAATTCATAGAAAAAATGTTTGCCTTAGTGGGATTCGAACCCGCGCTTCTAGGTTGTAAATTCGCGCTTTAGTCCACTCAGCCATTTGCGTGTGTCAGTTTTGTATGCAATTGCGCTACTTATCTTAATCGCTGCACATGATTGCCGACTTTTCGCTGACTACAAAACTGAAACATGCATTATCCAATACTTCAGACGGTATTAATTCAGGATTCTCTAGCTCCGTTTATAAATTTACATAAATTAACAGCACTTTCACAATTCCGAACTGAAGTTTTACTTCAGTCGTGTGGTCTAAAGCACACTCGTATTTTTTTTTAATATTTGATACGTATTGAGCCTACGTAACATTTCTAGCCAACTCCTGTTAAGGTCAAGCCAAGTGTCAATTTTTAGATAAAAAACATAAACACAAACACAACCAGTACCACCTAATATTAAAAATCCCTATAATATTTAAAAAGCATAATTTTAAAATTTTTATAAAACGAAGAGCTCCAAAGTAGAAAAAATTGTATATTACACTCAACAAGTCATTGTGACATTCGTTCTATTGGAGCACTCATGTCACAAAAAAAACCCTCTAGTTAAACTCGTATAATAATAAACCAGAAGAATGTTCTTAAATCCAGGTGGAGTAAATTTAAATTAAAATTTAAATATATCTAATAATTTTTTATATTCTTTAAGGGCTGATGATGGCAGAAGTGTTCTGCCGAAACATGTTCCATTAGTAATTTTACAGTTATTAAAGTTTGTGGAGTTCGACTTAGATATATTTAAATTTTAATTCGTATAATAATGTACTTTTGTTAACGACAAAAGCAAAACTCACTTTACTAATTTACTGTATAGATAATTCATTAACGAACAAAGCGGTAACGGTAACGCCAGGGCATTCCTTGGCGAACATTTTGAAGTTGTTTTTTTTAAGAGTAGAATGTCTGTTTGTAAAGAGTAGAATGATTCTTTTTTATTTGCCTGATTGCAGGAATCAATGGTAGGACTACTCAGTCGGGAGACGTTTGTGGCCCCAGAAGTGGAAATTTTCAGATGTGCAACAAAATGGTATTCTTCAAACCCAAACGCCGACGATTCCGTGTGGAACTGTGTAAAGTTTGAGTCGATGACGATTGATGAACTTACGACTATTGTCTGGCCATCGAGGCTGGTCGCTCCTGATAAATTGTTTGAGGCTATAGAAAGGATTACAACTGGAGAAAATAAGCTCTATCGCCTACCCAGAAGCAGTAAGTTGGCAACTTTAGGTTCTTTGTGCTAGACCAAAAATTGAAGGTTCAAACATAAATTACGCATTATCTATTCGGACGAAGACGCTAACCGGAAAGAATGCAGGATGGACGGAAGTTAACAGCAGAAATGTTCACAACTTCGTCTATCATGATATAAACTGTAGATCTGGAATTATAGTCGAAATGTTCATGCCAGTTTATATAAACCATATAAGGATGATGCTTCGCGAGGATGATGCTCGGTAATTACCATCAACCACTGTAAAATCATCACTGTAAACATCTAATACTGTACATAGTGCTAATCATGTAACCCTTTCCTTGCTGACATTAATCGGAAAAGTGTCATGACAGCGCACTCGTATCGAAATATACTATTTTCTAATTTGCTGTTGTAACAAAGCTATTAACGCATTCATTTTGAGTGCGGTAATAAGCAATTAACTCACCCAATATCTCTTATGTAATAAATAAGTGTTATTTAACTATTATTTATTTTAATAACGTTAGTCACTCGAAAATAAATACCGAGTGTCCCAGAGGTGTGTGGACCATCAATTACGCCCTTATTTTGAAAGATATCAAAACGGGGTTTTCGGGGGACGATAGCCACACGATACCTTCACAATTTAAAATTATTATAAATCATATACAGAGTGTCCTAGTATTAGTAATATACCAAAGTTATGTTTTTTTTTTTAAATGGAATGTCCTGTATATTAGTTGGTGAATTGAAAGAGCAGTTAATGCTGAGCAAAATGATATAAGGTACTATAGGTTTATTATGGATGGTTCTTGAGTTATGAAGAATTTTTGGTCAAAATTAGTGCTTTTTTAAAAAAATGCAGAGACCATTCCAACAGAGGTAACTGAAGACTTTTCTGTCAATAATTTTTTATAGACCCAGACTTTAATACATACTGAATGAAAGTCATCTAAATTGATATTTCTATACAGGGTGTACGGTTTCGCAAAATGTATAATAACTTATTTTTTTCAAATGGAACACCCTATATTCCATTATACCACCAAATAGCATTTTTAATAACCTTTTTTTCAATGTACGGTTTGCCTCGGAAAATGTTAGTACTCTAGGCAATTTTTACAAAAAACCTAGAAAGTTTCCCGAAATTGCTAAAATCGCGTATTAAGATCAGATCGCCTTGGACTTGTTGGAGATAGTCGTTTATTGTCTAATTTATTAAATTAGTTCAGAAATGACACCGAGAGGTAGCCAGGCTTAGGTTTATGTAAAAATTCGATAGACTATATCTTTTACATAACCACAAACGAAAAAATCTAGAGGAGTTAAATCTGCTAATCTTGCGGGCCATTTGACAGGGCCGCCCTTACCAATCCAACTTTTCGGCAACCAGTCATTTAAATATCTTCTTACATTCCTATAGAAATGTACAGGCGCTCTATCCTGTTGCAACCACATTAAGGATCACTGATTCTGATAATCAATCGTCCGCATCCACTGGGGATTTTCAGTGGCATAATAGTGCATGTTATGCCTCTTAACATGCCCATTACTCTTAAAGGTCGCCTCATCAGTGAACAAAATTCTGTTTAAAATATTTCTATTCCTTTCTATAAGATTGACCATTATTTCGTAGAATTCCACTCTTTTTGCAAAATAAGCTTCTTGCAATTTTTGATGGAATTCAATGCGGTATGGATGTAACCAATGTTTTTTGATCACACGGTTTACTGAAGATTTCGAAATATCAGATTGGGCAGCAATTTCTTTTGTTCGGGAGTGAAGATTTTCTTCTAAGATTAGTAAAACTTCTAGCTCTGTGTTTTCACGTACTCTTCTACCAATTAATTGTTTTTTGTTCGGCTTCTCGTAACGCATTGTACCATATTCATCATTACTTTCGTAAAATTCAGTTTGTAAAAAAATCACAAAAGTGAAAGTATTTGTTACAGGATAACTTACTGTCAACAAGAACAAACGGCTCAAGTCCAAGAATATTCTTTAAGGGCTGATGATGGCAGCAGTGTTCTGCCGAAACATGTTCCATTTGTAATTTTACACTTATTAAAGTTTCTGGAGTTCGACTTAGATATATTTAAGTTTTAACATAATTTTTGTGGTATCAATTTACGCTCCACTCCTGATTAGCTCTCGCCATGTATCCAAAGAATTTGGGGTTTTGTTTTTTGGGTAAGTTTGAATGTCCCGCCATTGCTTGTCTTGTCAAAAAAATAACACAACGTAGGGTTCTGCTTTTTCTTTCATTGTCTGACGATCATTTTCAATTTTGCGGTTTGTTTCAAATTTTCAAATTTGACGTTTGGTGACGTCATTGACATTTCATCTCATGTTCAAATTCAAAATGTGGCGGTATTGTAAAGGGGGGTTATCACAATACTAACATTTGCCGAGGCAAAGTATATATTGACAGAAAGCCTATTAAAAATGCTATTTGGTGGTATAATGGAATATCGGGTGTTCCGTTTGAAAAAAATAAGTTATTATACATTTTGCGAAACCGTACACCCTGTATAAACGTTGGATTGGTAAGGGCGGCCCTGTCAAATGGCCCGCAATATTAGCAGATTTAACTCCTTTAGATTTTTTCGTTTGTGGTTATGTAAAGGATATAGTCTATCGAATTTTTACATAAACCTAAGCCTGTCTACCTCTCGGTGTCATTTCTGAACTAATTTAATAAATTAGACAATAAACGACTATCTCCAACAAGTCCAAGGCGATCTGATCTTAATACGCGATTTTAGCAATTTCGGGAAACTTTCTAGGTTTTTTGTAAAAATTACCTAGAGTACTAACATTTTCCGAGGCAAACCGTACATTGAAAAAAAGGTTATTAAAAATGCTATTTGGTGGTGTAATGGAATATAGGGTGTTCCATTTGAAAAAAATAAGTTATTATACATTTTGCAAAATCGTACACCCTGTATAGAAATATCAATTTAGATGACTTTCAATAAGTGTGTATTAAAGTTTGGGTCTATAAAAATTATTGACAGAAAAGTATTCAGTTTTCTCTGTTGGAATGGTCTCTGGCATTTTTTTAAAAAGCACTAATTTTGACATAAAATTCTTCATATCTCAAAAACCATCCATAATAGACCTATAGTACCTTATATCATCTTGCTCAGCATTAACTGCTCTTTCAATTTACCAACTAATATACAGGGCATTCCATTTAAAAAAACATAACTTTGGTATATTACTAATATTAGGACACTCTGTATATGATTTCTAATAATTTTAAATTGTGTAGGTATCGTGTGGCTATCGTCCCCCAAAAACCCAATTTTGATATTTTTCAAAATAAGGACGTAATTGATGGTCCACACACCTCTGGGACACCCGGTATGTAAAAATAATAAAAAAATTGAACTGTCAGACAAAATTAAAAAAAAAACGTTAGACAATACAACAATGGATGTTGGCATAGAAGTTTTTTTATCTTCTAAACCATAAAATTGCATTTTAACATGCAGTAATTTACTATTCATTTACAGCTATTACTCTTACTGGATTGAAATTTCTGAGGACAACACTAACTGGAAAAAAATCATTGATTACAGTGATGTTCCCTGTAGAGGTCTTCAAGAGTTGTATTTTGACCATCAGCGAGCAGAGTATATAAAAATAGTCGGGACAAAGGCTTCTATAGGAGAAGTGAGCATAAACATATTTTTTTAAATTTTAACTTTAATTTCAATTTAAACAGACCTTTGAAATCGAATTTTTTAAAACATACTTCAGAAGCAGCATTCCCAAAACACTGAACGGCATAGTTTGTGCTGCACGCAACCTCATAGTACCGCACAAGAATGCAGTAGTCAAAAAAGGGTTAGTACCTGTAGTATACGTTTTTACACCTACATTAATTTGAGACTATTTTCAGATATATCTGGAACTCGATTTTCCTAGATGAAATTTACATTAGGCACAAGATAAACGACGGAGGCGTTGTGATTCAACTGTGTAAGCATTTCTTACAAAGTACCGATTCTGTATCAACTGAGTTACGTTTTTAGCACATCCCTTTGTGGTCTCCAAAGTGAAGTTTTTTCTTCCACTGTCCCGTTGCAGGTATTATATTGAGACCTCCATGGACGAAGCTGACTGGAGGGTTGTTGTTGACTGCCGAAATAACGACTACACTGGTGAACAAGAACACTATTTTGAGGCAAGATCAGTAGTCTTTTTCAGAATAACTGGAACAACGGCGTTATTTTGTGATGTAAGTTTGTGCCATTCAAGATCATCACTGAATTTTATATTTATCTTAACTGTTTATTTTCCAGTTCGCGTTATTTTGCCGTGATTTTGAATGCACTTATGAAAGCCAGACTGCATGAATTTTAAGTGAAACATGTGCTAGGATTTACACTACATCTTATGTTATGAACACAAATAAAGTCAGACTAAAATTTACTGCCGCCATTTTGACTTTCCGCAAAAATGCAATTTTAATAATGTTCAAAAATGTCGTACTTAAATCATGTTTTTATTCCTTTTGTGAAATACTCCCGCGAATTGATGATACCCTCGAGACCTTGGCGGGTTTAAAAAGTGCTTAGGATAAAGAGAATACAGTATTCACCGTTAGCACAGGTCTGTGACGGTGTGCCCTTTGGCCTTTGCAATGCTCTTGCAACTCGTGCGATCCAGATCGTTCTGGAGTAATTCTACGAGCGAATGTTAGAGAAGCCGCTTCTCTACAATTACGACGCGAAACAAGTATCACCACAGTTACAATATGGAATATATCGCAACGCTTTCGGTTCTGTATCACAACAGTTTCGATTTCAGTGACCTGACAACGACCATAAGAACTTTTATAAAGGAATTGTAATGCATTAACAAATATTATTATTAGTACGTCTGTTTTCGATTGAATTCGAAATGGAAATGCATTTAATAAGTTTATTTGAAGTGTTGGAGTAAACTTATTAATTAATGTTAATTAATAATGTAACTATAGCTGTATCTGCAGAATGTGTGCAGTTGTCTAAAAAATAGTGTGTAAAACTTGGTCGAAAGTGGAAATATCATTTCAGTTTTGCCTCGTTCGTCAAACTTCACACTCGCATGATATGTATCACTTTCTACACTAGTTACAAAAACTACTATTAACTTTTTGAGTCAATTTATCAAAATCACAGTTTCCGGTTCTCAGGTTTGTCATAATTATGTAACGAAGTTACCAAGTTGTTAATATTTCCCCGACACCGCGGCGACCCAAATACCGAAATAAAATACTTCCCGATACCGTATCGAAACCGTTCCTTCTCCCAGTTACCAAGTGAAGTACCGCGCTTCCGATTCAGACATTCAGAACCCACCTCGCCACATCCGGCCGCCGCCGACTCATTGGGGTTGAGGTCAGGACCACTGGCCCGTGATCGCAGGATGAGTAAGCCAGTCCTTCCGGAGAAAATACTACCCGTGGTCACGTGGACCATACCTCGTTAAAAAACTGGCGCTCGAGGCACTCCGACCATAGCAGACGCCACACACATTTTGCGAGAATAAGGACAGAATAGAATCGAATGGGCAAATGAAATCAACGATAAATTTCCAATAAACTTCCATTGCGGTCGTGTCCTAAACAACGGACAAATCGCTCACTTGAATCAATCGTGTGTAACTACATCATTTATCACCACCACACTGAAGTATTCAGGGCGTTTACGATGTATACACGAGCAGGTCTGGAAAGGAACTGAGCAAATTAATAAAAATCTACTAATGTGTTGGAAGGGCAAAAGTTTTGTAATATTTCCTTTATGTTATTTAAGTATTCGAGTATTCCGTAAGCATAATTAATCAAATTAACGAAACATCAAAATAAGAGATTCTATAAGGCCTTCAGCTGTATAGAACTTTAATGTAAATTTGCAGAGAGCCCAGAAGTTTTTATAACTTTTTTAGTGTCTTGTGAGCAAACCTCTCTCGTACCGATGAGTACCTATCAATGCTTTGGCGCCGGAGAATGTCGCTATTTCGCACCATATGTATTATGTCCAACTTATTCTACGAAATTCCTTCAGTCCCACTTTGGCCTATCTCCATAATAGGTTCCAATATCTACAAAATTCTTTCACCGTTCTAAATATTGCAATTTTTTTCACTTCACGCTCTCTAGATAAGTCCATCTTCAACAACCTTTTTTTGACGAAGTTTGTAAGAGCTGAACAAGAAGCTGATTGCCTACATTTGGGACGGCCTGGACGAGTTGTCAGACGAACCACCTATCGAAATCTGTGTTTCTTTACAATTCGTTTGGGGAGTAGTCTTTGTTAGTGACTTACAGCTATAGCCTCCACTTGGGGACAAAGGAATCCGCTGTTAATCACCCGATCTCTAGATGAAGAGAAAGGCACTTTTCTAATAGCAGGAAGACGATGATTATAAGAACATCATAAGGGTGTTGTTGGAAGAATGTGACTGCAACGAACGGGACCAAATCTTCGGCATAAACACAGCACGATACGCAAACCCTTCTTCCGTCTGTTTGTACCCGCTGCTGCAAATCGTCAACAAGATCGGTAGGACATTGAACCATTTCCACAATTTCAACGACTTACCCAGTCTTGTACACCCTCAAGTCCGACTGGAACCACATTCTGTCTCTGCTCCCAAACCCACCCTTGGTCAAGACCGAAAAACGCTCCTTCTCTTCCATCCATCTTTGTGCAGAGTTCGGCAGCAACAAGCGTCTCACCAAGCTGTTAAGAACACACCACAAAAACCACAGGTCGTTCCACATCACTTGTAAAGGCGGCCACAACGAGGTTGTCAAAATCTGCCACTGGTACCCCCTTTGGCACGCTACTGTACATCGCCTGTAAGTATGACTACGTCAACATCGTCCACATGCTCGTCAACAAGCCCAACAAGTACAAATTCACCCCAAACTGCTGTTTCAACATGCTTATATTGACATAGATGTCGTCGATAAAGCAGGACGCACTCCTCTTCTTGTTGCCTGTAGAAGCGTTAGCAAGGACCTGGCGGACCTTTTGGTACAGGCCAGAGCAAATCTTAATCGCAAGTGTGTTCTTTCCTTTGCACCACGCGTGTCAAAATGGTGACGAAGAGATTGTGATGGGCATTTTGGTGGAGAACACGTTATTTGTAAAATTGGTAGAATAAAGAAAAAATAGAGATATATAATTTGTATGGTGTTAATAGAGTCTCCAAATGTTTTAAAGAACAATATAAAGAAAGAACAATAAAAGCCGCGTTCTTACATCAGTGTTGGCTTGGGAAATGACAGTTTGTTATATGAAATTTTCATTGACACTTTGACGTCAGGTTTTATATGACTATTTGACAGATAATAATCACATTTGAGATGACAGTTATAGTTATAGACTATATTATAGTGTTTATATTCTCTGGTTTTGGAATTCTTAATTTTTCAGTTAGGTGTTAGGCTTTTAGTTCCCTTTTTCCAGATTTTAAGGTGTTAAGATTACTGTAAAATCACAAATAAACAAAATAACAAAAGACTGGTGAAAATATGACCTTGATGTGATAACGGAAAGGAATGATAATTCTAAAAAGAATCTTGATTATGACACCGAGAATACGATGCAGGTTGCACCGATACAGCGTTTAAGTATCTTATCTAATCTTATCTAAGCGACTTCGATTTAGCTGTGAGTTTTAACAAGTAATTTAGAAATGGCAAACGAGGAGGCAGCCCAAGAAACAATTAAAATTGCCAACGAGATGTGTCGCATCGACGATCTTTCTTTCTTTTTCCTCAACGAGACGTTCTCGGACATCAACCTTGTGATCGAAGGTCGTACACTTCCAGCTCACAAAGTGAGTACTGCATTTGCACCCTTTTACTTTTTCCACACTGTAAAAAGTTCTATGTAGTAACTATCTTTCGTCCAAAATTATCAATGAAATTACGGCCCATCCGTTTCGAAAACACGGGAATTAGTCTCTGATTGATTTTGACAGTCTGTCTATTAATTGATTCTGGCACAAACGCCCGTTTTTGGAGAAAAGAAATAATGATGTTACTCATTCAATGACAATGTTGCCATATTGCTGGTAATCCCTATTTTGTACATGTACAGGTCATCCTAAGCACAAGATGTAGATATTTCCAATTGCTGCTGCAAGAGGACCCAAAGCAGGTACGTATTTGGAGTACTTCTGAAACTTCAATCATGATTTTTTGCTATCCTAGGACGAACTACAAGTAGCGGACGTCGCGGTTGATGTTTTTACTAATATACTTGGATATATCTACACAGGTGACGATGCTATAGTATTTCATAAAAATGTAACTACGAGTTGTAGGCGAGATGAGCCTGGACTTAGAGACTAACTCTGTACTGGATTTCATAAAGATCGCCCACAAATATTCACTGCAAAGTTTACAAGACGGACTCACTGAAAAGTTGTCCCCACTTTTAACTATTGACAATGTCTGCACAATTTTAAACTACTCCAATGATACTGATTTGGAGGGAATTAGAAAAGTCTGTCATCATTTTATGGATCAACATATCTTGGAGTTCAGAGGCAGTGACTTACTCAATAGTCTCACCCAAGTTGGTTACGCCATAGTATTAATACATTTTTTAACGCGCAGTTGTAGCAATCAATGGTAAAGTTCCTGGAAAGGGACTCACTACTTCTTCCAGAGATCGGAATTTTTGACCTGGCGCAAAGATGGATCAAATCGAACGCAGACACCGACAAACTGGTCGCGAATTGCGTTCGATGGTCCCTCTTAACGAAAGACGAAATTTATTGCATCGTTAGACCGAGCAAAGTTGTTGACAGTGACACTTTGGTTAATATACTTCATGATCTGGATATGGCCGGTTCCCGGACTGCGCGTTATCGAACCGCGCCAAGTAACCAGAAAAAAGAGCTAATTCAGATTACTGTATTTTTATTTTAAGACGAGCAGTACGCCGACCAACTAGATGAAGACATCCGGGTGACTGTGGAGGTTCTGGAACTGCCCACGATGAGCCTTAATAAAGATTCTATAAATTCCACTGTCGTTGAGAAAGGAGAAACCAACATAAACCTAAAAAACGTCTGCAGTTTGTTAAATACGGCAAATTTGTACGATCTGGAATTGTTACAAACAGCTTGCTATTCGTTTATGGAGAAGCATTCTTTAGATATTGTATCAAACTACGATTCCCTGAAGACTTTAACACTGGTGAGTGTATGTTTAACATTAATATTGTCACGTTTTACGGGTTTGCTTTCTGGTTAAACACTACTAGCCAAACCCGTGGGCTATGAAACAGTGAAACAAAAATTAAATCTATGACCACCGCAACAAAATAATTTTCAAACAATTATGGTCACCCGGTATTATTATCACTTCCATTGTAACCTTTTCTCACAGCTATTGTTATGTCTTTTATTCATTGTTGTTATTATTTATTATTGTTCAGACGTTTCTTTTTTTACCTGGATGCCCGCGCATCAGCGAACGTACTGATAGGGCTTCAAAAATTGTGCAGAAATGCGATATTTGGTTTGTTTATCAACAACTTAACTTCAAAACGCATTGACAATGACTTGATCAGTTTGACTTGACAACTTACTGCTAGCAAGCAACATAAGAATATTAAAATGTCATGCTGCCAACTTACAGAATGGTCACTAGACCACCGGTGACGCGCGCATCTATGTTTTGTTTCCTTTTGTTGCAACAGCTCTTATATATAGCCATCTCTTTCTCTTACAAAAGTCGAACCTCGACTTCTTGGCTTTTAATACAGCGTGAACAACAAGGACCGTTTGAGTTGGTGATACTGAATTTCATTTTTAAATGGTAGAATTGTAACAACTTCCGGTTGTTGACGTCTTGACAGTGAAAGCCGTCATTCACAACTTACTGACATTTCAAATTTGAAATTAAAACGTTGTGAAATTAGACTTAATGAGCAGCAGTTTGTAGGGGCATTTTGAGCATTACCTTTAGTGTGATTATCGAGGATTCCGATTCGAGCAGTTGAGCCGAGCGGACGTGTTTTGCGGCGCTCGAAAAGATAAGCGGATAAAAAAGCGTGAAAAAGAAATAGAATGAAAAAAAGTGGTAGTGGGAGCAAAAGAAAAAGAGAAGAAGGATGAGAATCAGAAGAGAGGATTAACTCCTTTAGGAAAAGTAAGAAGTTTCAAAGATCACGGGTTAGAAAGGCAATGGATGGGGAAATGAAAGAGATGCTGAAAAAAATTGTGAAGGATGTAGGGGAGATAAAGGAAGAGAATCGGAAGATGAGCCCGGGAATTGGAACAGTTGAAAATTATGATGCGTGAAAAGGAAGAAAAATGGGAAAGAGAAAAGATGGAAAACTAAAAGAAAAAATGAAAAAATTGGAGGAGCAAATGGAAGAGCAGGAAAAAAGAGTGAGAAAAAAGAATATTGTAGTAACGGGTTGGACGAAGAGGAATGCGAGAGCGAGAAGAAACTGGAAAAATGGATGAAGGTGGAATTAGAGGTAGAAGTGACTGTGAGAGAGATGTATAAAATAAATGGAGGAAAAATGATTGTGGCGGCACTTGGGAGCTGGGGGGAAAAGAGGAAAGTTATGGAAAATAAAAGAATACTAAGAGAAAAAAAAAGGAAAGAGAGTATACATAGAAGATGATCTGACAAAAAAGGAAAGAGATATACCGAAGAAATTAAGAGCGATCGCCAAAGAAGAACGACAAAAAGGACAGCGGGTGAAAGATATGGATAGAGGGAAAAGGGTTCAGGTGGGACGAAGAAAAGGGGGACTTAGATACAGAAAGTTTTTGAATAAGAGCACAAGAAAAAGACGACAGGGCAGAAAAGGGAAAACGAATACGGAGAGGAATAAAGGAGAAAAGGAGCAAATAAGAATAGTATTCTGGAACGTAGCGGGAATAAAAAACAAAGAGAATTAATTTTGGGAGTATTTGAGAGAATTTGACGTAGTGGGAATTGTAGAAACGTGGGTGGAAGAAAAGGGGTGGGAAAAATTGGAAAAGAGAATGCCGAAAGAGTTTAAGTGGAAATGTCAATATGCAGAGAGGGAAAGCAAGAAAGGGAGAGCTAAAGGTGGGATAATAATGGGGGTGAAAGAGGGACTGGAAGGAGAAAATGGAACTGAAGCAAAAGAAGAAAGAGGGATTATGGAAAGAACGGTGAAAAGTAAACAGAGAAAATGGAGAATTGTAACAGTGTACAGCAGAAGTATGAAGGAAGCGAAGAGAATAATAGAAGAGCGAGTAAAAGAGCAAGAAGAAGGAACTTTGGTGATTGGGGGGGATTTTAATACAAGAATTGGGGGAAGAGGAAGACGGATAGAAGAGGAACGAGAAACAATAGAAGGAAGATCAACAAAAGATGGAACAAAAAACGCAGAAGGGAGAGTACTGATTAGCTTAGTAGAAGAAAGACGGTGGGACATACTTAATGGGAACTGCACAGGAGATGAGAAAGGGGAGTACACGTATATTGGATCAAGAGGGGAGACAGTTATTGATTATGTTATGGTAAATGAAGAAGCATGGGATGAAATAGAGAAATTCAAGGTGGGAGAAAGAATGAAGTCGGACCATATGCCTTTAGAAGTGAAGACAAAAGGAAGAGAAAAAGATAGAGGAAGTGTGAATGAGTTTAGAAGAAAAATTGTGAACAATATTTGGACGGAAGAAAGAAAAGAAAATTATAGAGCAAGACTTAGGGAGGCAAAATACGAAGAAACAGAAATAAACGAAAAGGTGAGATAAGAAACGCAACAGAAAAAAAAAGATAGAGATAAGAGAGAAGATGGAGCTGTGGAAGAACGAGTGGTGGGATATAGAATGCAGGGAAAGGAAGCAGGAAGCAAGAAGGAAACCAAGAAATTGGACAAAAGAAAAAGCAACCAAGGAAGAGTACAAGAGAGCACGCAAGAGGTAAATTTAGTACGCAAAGAGAAGAAGCAAAAGAAACGGATGGAATACGGAGATACATAAATAAGGAAAGAAAGAAAAAAAGATAGAGAGTGAGTGATGGAATTACTATGGAGGAATGGAGAGAGTACTTCAGTGAGCTGCTGGGGGGTGATGAAAACAGACAAGAAAAGGAAAAGAGACAACAAAGAGTGGAAGAAATAGAAGAGATAACAAGAGAAGAACTAGAGCAACAACTAAGAAAACTGAAAAGAAAAAGACACCGGGGAGGGATGGTATACAGAATGAAGCGTGGATATATGGAACGGAAAGGGAAGTTGACAGATTGTTCGAGATAATGAATGGAATGTGGAAGGGAGAGGGATTCTCCCAAGAGTGGAAGGAGGGAATAATATGCTCCATATATAAGAAAGGAGAAAAATATACAGTCAGTAATTATAGGGGGATCACTCTCCTAAATAAGGCATATAAGGTATACGCGATGAGTGTGGAAGAGAGGAAATGAGTGAGAGGGGGGGTGTTACCAGACGGACAGGCGGTATTTAGGAAAGGTAGAGGGACCATGGATAATGTATATATCTTGAATCACATAGCAGGAAATGAGATAAAAAAGAGGGGTGGCAAGATATATATGCATTCTTTGTGGACCTGGAGGCGGCTTTTGATAATGTGGAAAGAGATTTAATGCGGGAATGCTTGAGAAAGAAAGGGATAAATGAGCATCTGGTAACAAAAATAGAAGAGATATAGATGAGAGTGGATGGAAGGGTGAGTGAATGTTTCAAAAGTTATAAGGGAGTAAGACAAGGTTGCCCACTAGGCCCCAGCCTGTTTGCAACTTTTATCGGAGATATAGAGGAAGGGGCAGGCAGGGGGGGGTTGTGGTGGGCAAAGAAAAAGTGTGGTCTTTAGCATATGCGGATGATTTGGTGGTGCTAGCGAGAGAGGAGAAAGGTATGAAAGAAATGATAGGAAACATGGAGAAATATATGAGGAGGAAAAAGTTGACGGTGAATGTAGAGAAATCCAAGATGATGGTGTTCAGAAAAGGGGGTGAGTGGAGGTGGGAGAAAGAGAAAATTGAAGAAGTGAAAGAATTTAAGTATTTAGGTTATATGATTAATGAAAGAAACACAGCGACAGCACCTGTGAGAGAGTTAGTGAAAAAAGCAAATAAGATAATAGGAGCTGTATGGGGAATAGGAGAGAGAAAATTTGGACCTGATTTTAGGAGAGTAATGATGTTTGGAGCGGAAATATGGGTATGGAGAGAGCAAGAAGGATTGGAAGGGGTGCAAGAAAAATATATGAAACGGGTACTAGGGGTAGAGAGAGAGAGACACCGGGGTATATAGTGATGGAGGAAACAAAGAGAGATGGAATAAGAATTGAAACAGGAAAAAGAGCAATAAGATTTGAGGAGAGAGTGATAGAGAGAGGAGAGGAGCAGAATTTTGCAAGAGTGTTTGAAAGAAAAAAGGAAAGGGGATACGGAAAGAGAGGGAGACATATTTCGAAAGAAACGGGCATGCAGGCGCGTAGATGGAAAGAATGCGACAGAGAGGCAGAGTAATGACAGATGAATTAGTGCAGAGAGATAGAGATGTGCAAGTGCAGGACAGAAGAACGAGAATTAGGGATTCTAGGTACAATGGGAAGTATGAAAAAATAATAACGGAAGAAATGCCAAAGTACCAAGGAAGAGAGAGTAGAAAAGAGAGAGTGATAATAGCGAGATTTAGATGTGGAAATGAGGAGAGAGAGAATAAATATTGGAGTGAGGATAATAATAGAGTATGCAGGATGTGTGGAAAAAAAAAAGGAGACGATAGAGCATTTGTTAAAGGAATGCGTAGAATTGAGAGGGAGAGATGAGAGTAGAGAAGAAATTTTGAATGAGGACGGAAGAGGGATCGAATGGATGAGGAAGGTTGAGTGAAGAAGAGCGACAATAAGTGGGAAGGGATAAAAGCTGCTAGTTATTGTGTTGAATTAGTGATTTATTTAGATTTATTTATTGTATTATATATTATTTTATTTGAGTTATGGGAAATGTATCGGATACTTTATAAACCTGTAAAGCGACGGCCTCAACGCAGGACCTCGTATGTCTCATTTTTATGAAAAAAAAAATTTCACAGATTCCTGTCAATAATTGTTCCTTTCATTTGTTGGCAGAGCTTTAGACTCGATAAATCGATTAATTTATGTCTATATTACAGAAACAGAGAACCTCCTTAATTTTATCTCGCTTAATAAAATTAGCGTGAACCTTTTTTTCGTCTCATGTAAAAAAAAAAATTACACTTACGAGGTCCTGCGTTGAGGCCGTCGAAAGGTAATAAATATACATACTACTACTAATAGTGTCACGTTTTATGGGTTCGCTGTATTTAAACACTATTGTATTCTGTGATGGACCCCTGAGGTTCCCGCCGTTTTTTAAATATTTTAAACAGGAAACATGTGATCGTGAAGAATAACAGAAATTAAAGACCCACGTTATGTGTTTAAAGGCAAATTTACAAGGGTGTTAAAGTTCCACAACATAGCGAAGTACGCTATTTTTGATTCTGGAAGAAACTCTTGTTTGAGTGGATCAATTTAACACGTTTTTGTTTTTTTTATTTGATACGTATTGAGCCGACGTGTGACGTTTCTATCCAACTCCTGTCAAGGTCAAGCCAAGTGTCAATTTTTATATAAAAAACATAACCACAAACCTAATCCTAAAAATCCCTAGAATATTTAAAAAGCATAATTTCAAAATTTTCATAAAACGAAGAGCTCTAAAGTAGAAAAAATTCAAAAAACATTCTTTCTATTGGAGCACTCATGTCACAAATAACCCTCTAGTTAAACTCGTATAATAATGTACTATTGTTAACGACAAAAGCAAAATTTACTTGACTAATTTACTTTATAAATAATTCATTAACGAACAAAGCGGTAACGGTAACGCCAGGGCATTCCTTGGCGAACATTTTGAAGTTGTCAAATTCGGGGTTATTGTGTCACGGATACAACACGACTCTTCTTTATTTGTCTGATTGCAGGAGTCAATGGTAGGACTACTCAGTCGGGAGACTTTTGTGGCCCCAGAAGTGGAAATTTTCAGATGTGCAACAAAATGGTATTCTTCAAACCCAAACGCCGACGAATCCGTGTGGAAATGTGTCAAGTTTTCGTCGATGACGATTGATGAACTTACGACTATTATCTGGCCATCGAGGTTGGTCGCTACTGATAAATTGTTTGAGGCTATAGAAAAGGTTACAACTGATGAAAATAAGTACAATGACCTACCCAGAAGCAGTAAGTTGGCAACTTTAGGTTTTTTGTGCTAGACCAAAAATTGAAGGTTCAAACAGAAATTACGTATCATCTCTTTGGACGAAGATGCTAACCGGAACGAATGCAGGATGGACGGAAGTTAACAGCAGAAATGTTCACAACTTCGTCTATCACGATATAAACTGTAGATCTGGAATTATAGTCCAAATGTTCATGCCACTTTATATAAACCATATAAGGATGATGCTCCGCGAGGATGATGCGCGGTAAGTACCATCAACCACAATAGAAATAATATAATAAATATGTTTATTCACAATCGGTGTTCCGTTTTTGCGGTAATTTTTACTTGTATAGTGTTTTTTGAATTGTTCCCGCCCGTGCAAGTGAGATTCGATAACCTTCGACTATCCGGGGTAGTGTTTCCCCGCTCGAAGAGAGTTTTTGAGTGAGTCGTAAGATGGTCGTTGTTGGGACTCGTAGTTGTCGAGAGCAACGACTCTTTGTCTATTAGTGTAAACTTTTTATTGCGCATATTGGTGCATATTTCGTAACAATAAAAAGGTGCAATGGGCCGAAATAGGAGCCGATCTACCGCCCAACGTTCCCCGGGGAAAGAAGATCGCCCAGGGGGTCTACCATTCAATCGATCGAGTGAGTGTGATGGTATTGTTGGTTGTCTACATTACCGTACTTCGAACATTATTGTAAATAAACATATAACTTAGTCTAAAGGGCCTAAACTAATGGACGTCATTTTATTTACATTTCTCATCGTAAACAAGCACAAACCAATACAATGCACACTACTACATAAATAATAAACAGACATAACCACTCTTTATTAACCAAATTAAACCTTAAATTAATTATTTATTCCTTTTTTAACTCAATATTAGAGGTTTAGTTTATTTACAACACTCTCAAGACTTTATTTGAATTTAGATATTGAATTTTTCAACTCACGCGAAATGTCAAATTTCACGAGAGTCATCGATTTTTAAGTGTTTGTTTACGATGAGAAATGTCAATAAAATGACGTCACTTTTGTGAGTGTTATTACGGCTTGATAACGGTGAAATGAGTGTGGGAGACTTCGTTGTTACTTGAAAGACGTTCAAATTTAGACCATTTACGGTTTAGGCCCTTTAGACAAAGTTATTAGTTTATTTACAATAATGTTCGAAGTACGGTAATGTAGACAACCAACAATACCATCACACTCACTCGATCGTTTCAATGGTGGACCCCCTGATGTTGCCAGGCAACCCAAATTTAAATTATTATTAAAAGTATGATTGGTAATAAACGCAATCAAATTACCCTTAGTGTGATTTACTAATTTGTGTAATACTACAAATTTCAAAAAATACTTTGATATTTATCTGACAAATAATATCAATTGTTGCAGTGCTTACTAAGTACAAACATTTGACTGAAATTAAACGTTGCAACAATAGTTCATGTTAATGAGATTTAATTATTAAATTTCGAATATTTAATTGTGAATAAAATAGTATACAAACTTCGGCAAAATTACCATTCCTCTGTCTCGAGAGCTACGCCTCTCGGTAAACTATAGTTCTCTCGACAGTCTGTAATATACTATTTTCTAATTTGCTGTTGTAACAAAGCTATTAACGCATTTATTTTGAGTGCGGTAATAAGCAATTAACTCACCCAATATCTAGAATTTTTGTTTCCATTGGTAACACACACTGAACGAAATGTCAGTGCGATTTTGAGGTTATGGTTCCATGTCAAGTCATATCAAGTATACGTCAGGTACAGAAAAATCAAAATTTAACAAATTAATATGCGAATTAGAAAAAATAACATGAAAAACTCGTTTTGCAAAACTTAAGAATACTCGTTCTTTACAGCTAACGCCTCGACGTTATGCACTTTCAAAGATAATATTAAATTTTATCTCTTATATAATAAATAAGTATTATTTAACTATTATCTATTTTAATAACGTTAGTCACTCGAAAATATATATGTAAAAATAATACAAAATTTTATTCAATCTTCACCGTTTTTACTGCCACATGGATTTAATTCTCTGACGTGAAAAAATTCAACTATCAGACAAAATGTAAAAAAAAAAGTTAGACAATACAACAATGGAAGTTTTTTTTATCTTCTAAACGATAAAATTGCATTTTAACATGCAGTAAAGAGTAGATAAAATGCAATTTTAACATTAAAGATTGAATAAATTACTATTCATTTACAGCTATTACTCTTACTGGATTGAAATTTCTGAGGACAACACTAACTGGAAAAAGGTCGTTGATTACAGTGATGTTCCCTGTAGAGGTCTTCAAGAGTTGTATTTCGACCATCAGAGAGCACGCTATATAAAAATTGTCGGGACAAAGGCTTCTATAGGAGAAGTGAGCATAAATATATTTTTTTAATTTTAACTTTAATTTCAATTTAAACAGACCTTCGAAATCGAATTTTTTAAAACATACTTCAGAAGCAGCATTCCCAAAACACTGAACGGCATAGTCTGTGCTGCACGCAACCTCATAGTACCGCACAAGAATGCAGTAGTCAAAAAAGGGTTAGTACCTGTAGTATACGTTTTTACACCTACATTAATTTGAGACTATTTTCAGATATATCTGGCACTCGTTTTTCGTACGAGATCAAATTTGCATTAATCACAAGATAAACGACGGAGGCGTTGTGATTCAATTGTGTAAGCATTTCTTACAAAGTACCGATTCTGTATCAAATGAGTTACGTTTTTAGCACAACCCTTTGTGGTCTCCAAAGTCAAGTTATCGCTTAGAAGTGACTACCAGCACAGGTATTATATTGAGACCTCCATGGACGAAGCTGACTGGAGGGTTGCTGTTGACTGCCGAAATAACGACTACACTGGTGAACAAGAACACTATTTTGAGGCAAGATCAGTAGTCTTTTTCAGAATAACTGGAACAACGGTGATACGTATTAATAAGGTAAGTTTGTGCCATTCAAGATCATCACTGAATTTTATATTCATCTTAACTGTTTATTTTCCAGTTCGCGTTATTTTGCAGTGATTTTGAATGCACTTATGAAAGCCAGACTGCATGAATTTTAAGTGAAACATGTGCTAGGATTTACACTACATCTTATGTTATGAATACAAATAAAGTCAGACTAAAATTTACTGCTGCCATTTTGACTTTCCGCAAAAATGCAATTTTAATAATGTTCAAAAATGTTGTACTTAAATCATGTTTTTATTCGTTTTGTGAAATACTCCCCCGAATTGATGATACCCTCGATACCAGTATTCACCGTTAGCACAGGTCTGTGACAGTGTGCCCTTTGGCCTTTGCAATGCTCCTGCAACTCATGCGATCGAGATCGTTCTGGAGTAATTCTAAGTAATTCTAATTCTAAGCCGCTTCCCTACAATTACGACGCGAAACCGACATCTGAGCCAATAACAAGTGTTCATTTATAACAAGTATCACCACAGTTACAATATAGAATATATCGCAACGCTTCCGGTTCTATATACGACCCCTCGCACTGGCCAAAGGGTGTAACTGTGAGACGTTTTAAATTTTTTCGCTCACACAGAACAGGCACTTTTTGATCAGTCTGATGATCAAAAAAATATCCACCATTCAACATTTACTGTAGTACATCAAAACGTGCAAAGTTTAAATAATAAGATTAACAAACTACAAGTAGCTCTGGCACATGATGTCGATCCAGACTTGCTCTTAGTAAGTGAACATTGGTTGGGGTGTGAACAGTTAAATTCTGTTCACCTTGATGGTTACAGGATCTGCTCCAGTTTCTGTCGTCACAACTGTGGACATGGCGGAGTAGTTATCTTTGCAAGAAATAATGTTGTCAACATTAAAGAACTAACGTTAAGTAAAAACTCTATAATGAATATTGTTGAATCATGTGGTGTTCATATAGTTGATTACAATTTGTATATAATCCTCATCTATAGACCTCCATCTGGAGATTTTAGCATTTTTTTAGATACATTAGGCAGGATGCTTAGTTCAATCCCCAATAATAAAACAATAATTTTAGCGGGGGATTTTAATGTAAATTTCTCTGAAAATAACTTTCAAACTAAGCATTTGTTGGATTTATTATCATCTTTTAATTTGGCGCAAACAATTTCTGATTATACTCGTGTCACATCCGTTAGCAATACTTGTATTGACAACATTTTTATAACTAAAGATAAGGCTGATTTTCACTCAAAAGTTTTAAATTTAAACTTATCAGATCATTTTGCTCAACAGATCTCTGTTAAACTGAGGGACTCTCAAAAGCCTAGTACAACAAAGTATAGGCTCGTTAGAAATTTCAGTAAATCCAATTTTGAGGGTTTTTATGAACGACTACGTAAAGAGAAATGGACCAGTGTATTTAATGAATCAGATGCTGAGAATGCTTTCAATGAGTTTAGTAATATTTTGCAAGGACATATAAATCAATCTTTCCCATACAAAAATATTAAAATCTATAACAGTAAAAAAAAACATAGTTGGATAACACCTGAAGTCATTGCTCTGAAAACCAAGGTTGCGCTCTATGCCAACTTAAGCACTTTCTATCCTATTTTTAAGGACAATTTTAAAAAACTAAATGCAGACTATCAAAAATTATTAATGGTCACAAAACAAGCGTATAACGAAAACAAAATTTTAGCATCATCAAACAAAATGAAAACAATGTAGGAGATTATAAACCAAACTCGTAAACCCAATAAAGCAGTTACTAAAATACAAATAACTGATAACTTAAAACAACTAAATGATATAGAGTGTGCCAATTTATTTAACAAACATTTCACCAACATTGTAGCAGATCCTCTTCCATTTTCTGGTAAAATAGATACTGATTTCGTATTAAAACATGTACTAAAACCAACCCAATCTTTGTATTTTAAACCTACAACGCCGTCTGAAGTTAGTGAAATCATCAAGCAACTAAAAAGTTCGAATTCGGCTGGACAAGATGGTATATCAAATAATATTTTAAAAAAAGCTAGCAGTTTTGTCTCAACACCTTTGTCATTTATAATCAACCTATCTTTGCAGCAGGGACATTTTCCTAGTAGCCTAAAAAAAGCACACGTAAAGCCATTATACAAAAACAAAGGAGATATAAACTCAATCCTCACATACAGGCCAATCAGTTTATTATCTAGCATAGGTAAAATTTATGAAAAGATAGTAAATAATAATCTCGTATCTTTTTTTAATAGGTATAAACTTTTTAACGCCTCTGAGCATGGTTTTACAAAAAATCGTAGCACTGATACCGCGATTGCTGATTTCATTAATCATGTGATAAGATCAATTGACAAAAAACTAAGTACTTTAGGTTTATTTATTGACTTCACAAAAGCTTTTGATTGCGTGGATCACGACATCCTATTATTGAAGTTGCAAAATTATGGTGTCAGGGGAATAGCCTGGAGCTGGATTAGGTCCTACTTAACAGGCAGAACACAACAGGTTGTTATAAATAATGTTTTTTCTGATGATATAATTGTTTCCATGGGAGTTCCCCAGGGATCTATCTTGGGACCATTGTTATTTATAATCTTTGTCAATGACTTGGCAAGGTTTATAAATGATAGGTCTCCAGACACCCTCCAAATATCATATGCTGACGAAACCAATTTCGCGATAACAGGACCAACTGCTGCAAAAATGAAAGAGGAGGCTGAATTGGTATTTAGCCTGCTTACAACGTGGGTTGAAAAAAACCATTTATTAATTAACAATGACAAAACTTCTTTTATGAAGTTTTTAGCGGGCAATAAAAATAATGACAATAATGATCTGTTGTTAACTAATGTTACAAATAAACCCGTAGATTCAGTAAAACTATTAGGAATTGCGATTGATAATCGATTAAAGTGGAGCATGCATCTCGATACCTTATGCAAACGTCTTGCTGGGATCTGTTATGCATTAAGAAACATGGCTCATGAAAGTAATTTTTCTACAATTAAACAGCTGTACTTTGCCTGTTTTGAAAGTCAGTTACGATATGGAATAATACATTGGGGCCATTCCTCAGAAGCACAGAGGGCGTTCATTCTTCAGAAGCGCGCCATACGTATACTTGCTGGCATTAGGAGTAGGGAATCATGCAGGACCGCCTTTAAAGAATTTAAAATCTTAACATTGCCAAGTCTTTATATACTTGAAATCTTATGCTTTGCCTATAAAAATGTTGGTCAGCTTAGACAAATCAGACATGATCATGAATACTTCACGAGACACAAAAGCCGACTTTTGCCGTCTCAACATACTACGGCAACATTTCAGAGAAATTTACATTACAACTGTTGTAAATTTTACAACCATGTTTCATCTACTATTAAAAATGCTCCAAACATTAGGGTATTTAAAGCAACAATAAAATGTCTGTTAACGGAAAAAGCCTGCTATACGATCGATGATTTTTTCTCTTAAATATTTTTGTTTCTTGACCTTACCGTTTTTACTTGTGTTTGTACAGATACATGTAAAATGTATGTAATGTGTGTATTAATGTTTACTGTTATTTTGTCTGTTTATTTTTATTTTGACACTTGTTTCTGAAAATTTGCATTTTATGTACTTTTTTAAGAAATGAATAAATATTATTATTATTATTATTATATCACAACACTTCCGATTTCAGTGACCTGACAACGGCCATAGGAACTTTCATAAAGGAGTTGTAATGAATTAACAAATATTATTATTAGTGCGTCGGATTTGAGTGTTTATTTGAAGTCAAATGTGAAAAAAAAAATGGATGAATCGTAAATTGAAGAGAAAAGAGGTTATGTTAAAAACTAAATGTTTTGAAATAAATTGTAAATTGCAGATAAAATGAAAGTCGACTGTCCCCAATTTACGGTTTCAAGTTCAAATTAAAAGTCGTAAGTTGTGAATGTAAATTACAAAATTGTGTAAAAATAGTGATAACGCAGCGCTCACTCATTATGTGCCCTATTTAGGTAAAAAGGACCACTGGCCCGCGACCGCAGGATGAGTACACCAGCCCTTCCGGAGAAAATACTACCCGTGGTCAGGTAGAGCATACCACGTTAAAAAACTGCCGCTCGAGGCACTCCGACCATCGCAAACGTCACACACATTCTCCGAGAATAAGGATAGGATAGAACCGAATAGGTAGATCCATAACCAAAGATAAATTTCGAACAAACTTCCATTGCAGTCGTGTCCGAAACAACAGACAAGTTGCTCACTTGAATCAATCGTTTGTAACTACATTATTTATCACTACCACACTGAAGTATTTAGGGCGTTTACGATGTATACACGAGCAAGACTCGAAAAGAACTGACCAAATACCAAATGTAATATTTCCTTTATGTTATTTAGGAAGTATTCGAGTATTCCATAATCATAATTAACCAAATTAAAGAATCATCAAATTAAGAGATTCTTTAAGGCCTTCAGGTGTCTAAAATTTTAATGTCAGTTTGCAGAGAGCCCAGAAGTTTTTATAACTATTTTAGGTTCTAGAAGGTATAGAAAGTTCCTGAACGGTAAGGAGCAGATTCAAACCCTTAGCGCAGTAAAAATTTCATACTTCATTCTTGTTACCTCTTTCTTCTTCTTGTTATTGAACACCATGTATTAGTGAGACGACGGCGCGACGGCCCGGAAGCGGATGATGTCATGATGATCTCACGACGTATGGTAACGTAATTAATCTGGAATAGTCCACATGAGAACGTCTGGGAATAATTGTTCACATGGGATGCTCTAGAAGACTCTGTGGCGGTGATTTCATGCTATACCACGCTCATACAAGAGACTGATCTCATTCTTCTGGAATAATCCTTTGCGTCGGAAGCATGATCACATGATTCCGGGAATAGAAGAAATCGAGAACGAAGGGAGCGGTATAAGAAGGGATCAAACAACGGAGCGAGGAGTCTATTGGAAGCATCGTGAACAAGTGATCAGCGCGTGATATTGTGAAAGTCTGTACATTATGAAAAGTTAGTCTTAGTAGTCTTTTTTTAATAAAAGTTTGTAAATACGGTGTGCGCCAGAATATTTCTTTAAATCCTCGAACCCGCCCGGCTCAGGCTACGTTACATTATAAACCAGAAGAATGTTCTTAAATCCAGGTGGAGTAAATTTAAATTAAAAATTTAAATATATCTAAGTCGAACTCCACAAACTTTAATGAGCGTAAAATTACAAATGGAACATGTTTCGGCAGAATTGAATTCAAAATTACGTCAACGTCATAATTTTTTATATTCTTTAAGGGCTGATGATGGCAGAAATGTTCTACAGTAATTTAGTTGTGGGTTTTAAAAAGTAATTTCGAAATGGCAAACGAAGAGACAATTAAAATTGCCAACGGGGTATGTCGAAACGACGATGTTTCTTTCTTCTTCCTCAACGAGGCGTTCTCAGACATAAACCTTGTGGTCGAAGGACGTAGACTTCCAGTTCACAAAGTGAGTACTGCCTTTGCGCCTTTTTACTTTCTTCATAAATGATTCATACATTTTGTTGCCTCTGGAGCAAGAAATGTATAGAACCAAAATTGTAGACCAGCTTTTCTGTACAAGGTGTAGTCCCCAAATTAGACTTTTTAGACGACATAATTTATAAAATTTTGAAATTTTGGTTATGAACTCCCAGCAAGGACCCAAATAAAGATCCGAAGAGAGCTTTTCTGCATTTTTCTCGTAAACGGTAACTCCGAGGAGAAAATGGTATCGGATTTATGTTCTCCATTCAACTCTGCACTAAATTGATCTCATGAATTTTTTGCCCACACTCAGAAGTAAAAAATTGGAAAGGTCACCGGTTAAAAATGGGTGGGAAAATGAAAGAGATGGTGCAAGAGAATCGGATGATGGAACAATTGAAAATTATGATGCGTAAAAAATGGGAAAAAGAAAAAAGAAGGAATTAAGAGCGATAGCCAAAGAAGAGCGACAAAAAAGACAGCGGGTGAAAGTAGGTTATAAAAAGATATGGATGGAGAGAAAAGGGCTTAGGTGGGACGAAGAAAACGGGGAGTTAGATACAGCAAATTTTTGAATAAGGGCACAAAAAAAGACGATGGCAGAAAAGGGAAAACGAATACGGAGAAGAATCAGGGAGAAAAGGAGCAAATAAGAATAGTATTTGGGAGAATTTGATGTAGTGGGAATGGTAGAAACGTGGGTGGAAGAAAAGGGGTGGGAGAACTTTGGTGATTGAGGGGAATTTTAATGCGAGAATTGGGGGAAAAGGAAGACGGATAGAAGAGGAACAAGCAACAATAGAAGGAAGATCAACAAAAGATGGAACAGAAAACGGAGAAGGGAGGGTACTGATTAGCTTAGTAGAAGAAAGAGGGAACTGCACATGAGATGAGAAAAGGGAGTACACGTATATTGGACCAAGAGAGGAGTGAGTGAATGAGTGAATGAAGAAGCATGGGATGAAATAGAGAAAACCGATGGAAGAACTAAAGATGAAGGGTATAAAGACGGAAGAAAAGAGAGAAAGAGAGAGTAAGTGATGGAATTACTCAAGTGCAGGAAAGAAGAACGAGAATTAGGGAGTGTAGGTACAATGGGAAGTATGAAAAAATAATAAGGCAAGAAAAACCAAAGTACCTAGGAAGAGAGAGTGACAATAGCAAGATTTAGATCTGGAAATGAGGAGAGAGAGAATAAATATTGGAGTGAGGATAGGAATAGAGTATGCAGGATGTGTGGGGAAAAAAGGAGACGATGAGAGAGAGATAACAGTAGAAAAGAAATTATGAATGAGGACGGAAGAGGGATGGAATGGATGAAGAAGGTTGAGTAGGGAAGAGCGACAATATGTGGGGACGGATAAAAAGCTGCTATTTATTTTCAACAATAATAATGATTTATTTAATATAGCTTAAATATGGAATTCTCTTCTGGGGCACATGCTCTCCTACAATAATTATGGTTTTTAGAATGCAAAAGAGAGCTATTCGAAATATTGTTGGAATATCTAGTCGTAGTTCTTGTCGTCCGTACTTTAAAAAACTTGGCATTCTCACGGTCACATGGTTATATACAGGATGTTATGGAAGTCGTAGCAGAAAATTTAACCACAAGTAGAACTCGTCGAAATAAACATTTTTTCTATTTCCTTTATTTAAAAAAAAATCTTAAGAAGGGAAAGGGGAGGTCCAAAAAATCTTATATGTCCTTACATGGAAGTAGGGAGGTCAAAAATGGCCAACATCATCCTTACGTAATTAATGAATGGCCCCTTATGCGGAACAAGATCACGTACACCAAGCTGCTCGAAAACACCTTTAGTTGAACGGAAGCTGTTAAGAGCACACCACAAAGACTAGACCATTTCGGTCTACATCGCTTGCAAAGGTTGTTAAAATTTTGGTGTAGCACGCCACTGGTGACGTGACTTGAAAGGGTCCTTCTTCCTTTGCACCACGCGTGTCAAAATGGTGACGAAGAGATTGTGATGGGCATTTTGGTGGAGAACACGTTACTTGTAAAATTGGTAGAATAAAGAAAAAATAGAGATATATAATTTTTATGGTGTTAATAGAGTCTCCAAATATTTTAAAGAACAATATAAAGAAAGAACAGCCACAACCAAAATGAAAGCTGCGTTGTTACATCAATCAGTATTGGGTTGGGAAATGACAGTTTCCATTGACACTTTGACAGTCAGGTTTTAGATGACAATTTAGATTTTATAGATAACAATCACATTTGAGAGGAGACTTAAGGCTAAAGGCTAAAACGCACTAGACGGTCACGGTCCCGTCGCATCGCAAGCGACCGCGACGAGCTCGCGAACGTCTAGTGCGTGCGTTTTTGATGATGGCGTACTATGCTTGGAATGCATTCGGATGTTGGGCCAGCCGGATGTTTTCGTGAATAATATCTAATATCTATAATGGCATACGAAAGTATTGGAAAAATCGCCGTTCCTGCAGTAATCATTTTTTATATAAATTTTACCTGCTTCTGTTAATTGGATGAATCCAAAATCCCGTGCGCTTTTTTCTTTGGCGCTTTTCTTCCTCTCCAAACAGAAGAGCCAATAATAAGACATCTTCCATGGAACTCATTTTCTTAACTCAAACCGTTGTTTAAACAACGAGGAGAGTGCGAGCAGAATTGTGCACAATGAGGTAGTATATACTAAAAAATAAAGTTTTTGGAAAATACAATATT
This sequence comes from Diaperis boleti, assembly GCA_963583935.1. Classification (NCBI taxonomy): domain Eukaryota; kingdom Metazoa; phylum Arthropoda; class Insecta; order Coleoptera; family Tenebrionidae; genus Diaperis; species Diaperis boleti. The sequence continues at coordinate 2,172,878 of OY757242.1, forward strand.
TATAAACTTCATTGAAAAGTGTATGGTTTAGCGGTATTATGGTGAAATTATACTCACTGAAAATGCAAAAAAAAAAGAATTGAAATTCGTTCAATTTTTTATGTGAGAACTGTACTAGTTTAAAACACGTCATTAGTGGCCGGCATATGAATTAAGTGAGGACCTACGCCTTTCCATTTCTCACTCTCACTCATTTTATTAGTAATTCTTTCCTTTTCGCTCTTACTCCCTCTATGCTCGGAATCTAATGACGTAGTTATTCGCCCGCGAAATAGTTTTTCATTTATTTCATGAAAACGGTTATGATTTAAGCAAAACGAAAAAATAGGAGTCCTCTATTTTAAGCAGTTTCATTTATAAAAAAAGTTTCAAAATTTTGTATACTACCTCATTGCCAAATGGGATCAGTTGAGCTCGCGATGCGACGCGACCGGGACCGTCTAGTGCCTTCTCTCCTTTATATTTATAGTTTATATTCTCAGGTTTTGGAATTCTTAATTTTTCAGTTAGGTGTCAGAGGTTAGTTCTCTTTTCCCAGATTTTAAGGTGTTACGATTATTGTAAAATCACAAATAAACAAAATAACAACGAGTGGTGAAAATTTGACCTTGATGTGATAACGGAATGGAATTATAATTTTTAAAATAATCTTGATTATGATACGATACAGGTTGCACCGATACAGCATTTAACTATATTATCTAATCTTATATAAGCGACTTCGATTTAGTTGTGAGTTTTCACCTGTAATTCGAAATGGAAAACGAGGAGGCACCCCAAGAAACAATTAAAATTGTCAACGATGTGTGTCGTATCGACGATGTTTCTTTCTTCTTCCTCAACGAGACGTTCTCAGACCTTAATCTTGTGGTCGAAGGACGTAGACTTCCAGCCCACAAAGTGAGTACTGCATTTGCCACCTTTTACTTTTTCCTCACTGTAGTTGCTTTTCTAATCATCACTAACTTATACAAGTTATTATATAGGGTTTTTCGTGCAAAATTATCAATGAAATTAACGACCCATCCGTTTCGAAAACACGGTAATTCATCTCTGACTGATTTTGACTTCTATTTAATGCATAGAAATGCATTGTGTCACCCCCTCGCGTCCCTCATTCCTGTCTCTCATCCAGCCATCCGACATTGTCGAAAAAAGCTAGGATGGTTCCAGGCGAGGTACCCCTCAAGTTGGCCCAGCTGGGCCATGTCTCCCCCAGTATGGACTTTCTGGTCGAGGCGAGAGCCGGACATTCCCGTAGGATATGTTCCAGAGTCTCGTCCTCCTATAAACACCCCCTGCACGTTGGGTCGTTGACCACCCCCATCACCACCAAAAGGCGGAGCCTGTCCCTTGACAAACGCAGACAAGACTTGGCTCTTTTAAAGCAAGGATTTTTGATAAAAATATTGCTTTGTCTGCAGCCTGTTGTCGTTTCCCATCTAGCACAGTGTCTAGAATGGGTGTCAGTTTTGATCAGGTTTGAGAGGTAGCGGTTGGCCGGTCGGATGGGCGGTTCGGTCCCATCCGGTGTTCCCGTTGCACCCTGTCGAGCCAGCTCGTCGGCCCTCTCATTCCCCTCATTACCGTTATGTCCTCGAACCCATCTTAGCTCAACGACATTGTTTAGTGCTATTCTCGACAGTGCCAGATGGCAGTCATGTACCACTTGAGAGGTAATCCTGCCACTGGCCAGAGCCCGCAGAGCTGCTCGACTGTCGCTGAAGAAGCACATCGTTTTTTCACTGACATTGCGCCCAGTGATTTCTGTGGCACCCCTAAGAATGGCCGCGATCTCCGTCTGGAAAATACTGGCACATTCCCCTAGGGTTGCGCTGAGATTGCAGTTCATTTCGGGGATGTGAACTCCCGCTCCAGAGCCTGCTTTCGTTTTTGATCCATCCGTGAAGATTGAAATCTCAAACTTCGGATGTTCTTCTGTATCCATATGCACTGCATAGGATTTTTCGAAAGCATATTGAGGACAGATACGGTCCGATCCCGCACCCAAGAGAGGTATTCTGTGGAGTCCCTCGCTCAAGATGCGGGCGTGCCCGCGTTCTGATTTCCCAGCTTTCCAAGGGTTACCTTCCAGCAGCCTACGAGCGGAGGCAAGTGCCATGCCCTCCACGAAGAGATCGATGGGAGGCAGACACAGGATAGCCTCCAGAGCTGCGGTCGGGGTGGTTCTCATGGCGCCCGTCACAGCGACACATGCCATCCGTTGGATGCGTCCGAGACGTGTCATCGTTGTTTTTTGTCTGACTCTTTGCCACCAGACAATTGCTCCGTAGCTCAGCATCGGTCTGATGACGGCCGTGTAGAGCCAGATGGTAATCCTGGGTGTTAAGCCCCAGGACCTTCCCACCGCTCTCCTACACTGCCACAGGGCGACGCCAGCTTTGTCTATTTTGCTCTCCAGGTGCTTTTTTCAAGACAGCTTATGATCCAACATAACGCCCAGGTACTTCACATCCTGCGAGAGTTTCAGCTTGACGCCGTTAAGGGAGGGCAGCCTTAGCTGTCCATCTTCCTTCTGTTCGTGAAGAGGACTAGCTCTGTCTTTTGTGGATTCACAGCCAGAGCCTCCTTCTTACACCATTTTTGTACCAGGCAGAGTGCTGTCTGCATAAGGTCGCATAGTACATTTTCGTACTTACCAGTAAGCAGTATGACCAGGTCATCTGCGTATCCGATAGTGTAGAATCCCGCCTCGTTGAGTGTGCATAGAAGGTCGTCCACTACTATGTCCCATAGCAATGGGGAGAGAACTCCCCCCTGAGGACAGCCCTTCTTAACCACTCCTCGAGTAGTTGCGTCCGCTACACTAATCTGTACGGTTCTGCAGTCCAGCACCCGCTGAATCCAGTCACGTACTGTTCCTGAGACATTGCGGTTCTGAAGTGCTCGCCCGACGCTATCGAAGGTGGTCTTGTCAAAAGCCCCCTCGATGTCGATGAATACTCCTAAGGAGTATAGTTTGTGCTCCAGGGCTCCCTCAATCCGCCCCACCACCTCGTGTAGAGCGGACTCGGTCGATTTCCCTGGAACATATGCATGTTGGTTGGGGTGTAATGGTTTGGCCCTTAGCACCCCATCCCTTATTTGGTAGTCGCATAGTCTCTCCAAAGTTTTTAACAAAAACGATGTGAGACTTATGGGACGGAAAGATTTCGCGAGAGAATAATCTCCTCGCCCTGGTTTGGGGATAAAGACAACTCTCACCTCCCTCCACATTTCCGGTACGTATGCGAGTGCAATACATGCCCGAAAAATTATCACGAGGTTGTGCAGAATCTCCGAATTCCCCACTGTAGCAGGGCCGGGAAGATTCCGTCCACGCCCGGTGACTTGAAGAGTTTGAAAGCTCTTATAGCCCATTCTACGCTAGTATGGTTCACAATCCGCGCAGCCTCAGCCCAGTCCTCCAGGGAGGGGGCTTTCGGACAGCTTTGGATCGGATTCACATCCGTTGTGACCACACAGCCCGGAAAATGTGTAGCCATCAGTACCTTGGCTGTTTCATCGGCAGAGTCCGTGTATGTGCCGTCCTCTTTCTTCAAGCTACCTACTTGCTGTCCCGGATCCTTTGACAGGATTTTCATCAGCCGGGCAGCGGTGGTGGTACATTCGAGTTCCCCACAGAATTTTCTCCATGATGACCTCTGCTTAGAGCGAACGTCTTTTTTGTATTGCCGCTGGTATTCTTTAAATTCGTCCCAGTCGGCTGTATTTTTGGTCCCTTTGGCCTTATTGAATAGCTTGCGCAGATAGGCTCTTCCCCTTTCCAGTTCCTTAAACCACCATGTGGTGTTGTGGCCCTGGCGGGTGCCTGATCTTAGCGGACAAGCTTGCTCATAAGACGTCATCAGAGACCTAGTGAGGTCAGTGACTGCCCTGGCCAGTTCTCCGATCGTCTTAAGATCATTAGAGATATCGAGCCGACCCCTGACATTTGACAGGTTTTCTAGAAATAGATCCCTGTCAGTTTGTTTTGGGTTCCTGTACGGCTTCGGTAACATCTCTTTTGCTTCTAACGAAAACGTTATCCATCTGTGGTCTGACATGGTCACATGCGCTGATACTTGCCAGTCCCTTATATGTTTGGAAATCTCTTGTGTCGCGAGAGTGATGTCTATCACAGTCTGACACCTAGAGGTGACAAACGTAGGTTCGCTCCCTCGATTGAGTATTCCTAACGTTGTGCTCGTAAGATATTCGAGCAGTGCTGTTCTTCTGCTGTTGCAATCACCGCTCCCCCATACGATGTGGTGTGCGTTGGCATCGCATCCAGCGATGAGTTGTTTTCCTTCCCTTTCACAATGCTGAACCAGGTCCGCCAGCTCCCTAGAAGGGGGTGGCTCCCTGGAGTCCCCGGGGAGGTATACTGAGGCAAAAACTACTTTTATTACGTTCCTTACAAATTCCAGGTTAACCTGCACAGCCGTGACATCTCGGTTGCAGTAGCCCGTCAGTTGGAAGGCGTTTTGTTGACCTGAAACATATACACAAGTTCTGGGTCTTTCTTTAAGGGAACTCACGTAAGTGGTCCCGGACGATTTGTCGCCCATGCCACAAACTTGGTTGCCTACGCACCACGGTTCTTGTAGCAGGGCTATTGTTACCTGCTTTGCTGTCAAGTGACGACTTAGGGTTACCCCCGCCTCCCGACAGCGGTGTAGGTTTGCTTGAATTAGTGTGAGTCCTTTGCCCATTAGGTCGAACCCGCACTTTCTTTGCGACGTAGTCGCCACACAGGACGTCGACGGTTCTGCTCCACCCGAAGGTGTCGTCTGCCCCGTGGGGCGTCCGGTTGCTCCTATATCAGCTCTTGGTGTTGCTGCAGGGATGGCGCCTTCACGCCTCTGCCTCTGCAGCTTCTTTTTGGGACCCTGCGGTCTCCGGTTGGAGTTGTTTTTATTCTCCATACCGGGATTTTTTACTTCATCTCCTAAGCTCCCCACCCACCACGGAGTCCCATATGGGGACGCCGAGCTTCGACGCCAGGGATACTCGAGAGATATAGCCCCCAGGAGGTTGTTGCACACAGCCCACGCGGTCTGCCGAAGCCGCCCACCCAGTTGCATGCCCCAATGCTCCCCAAGGGCTCACCCCGTCGGCCCTCTGACGGGACGACACAGCCGATTGATCGAGGTGGGTTAGTCTCGACCGCCCGTCTAGGGTGAAATCCGGGCCAAAGTGGCGTGTTGCCCTCCCAAGGCCGTAGCCAAGATCAGGCTCAACCACCAGGATCCTTTCATCCACCCGCACGGGTCGCCACGCACGGCACAAACACGTGGGTGACTGTTTATGCACCTGCAACACCAGTCACCATGTTGCATGGGAAAGTTTTTATAGTGGTACTTAAGACCAGCCCCCGTGTCCCCTGTCGGCAGACAGGCGGTTTACGGTATGCGTCACGAGCTGGTCCGCGGCGAGGGGCTTTCGTTCAGCACAGCGGGGGGTTTAGATCCCGGACCTCCCTACTAACCCCCCACTAGGCAGAGTCGGAGACTCTTACCCATTCTCCTATCCGCCACCTGGAGACGCGCCTGGTAGGTAGCTCAACCCCCAGGAAATGGTAAATAAACGACAGTCTATCTATTAATTTATTCTGGCACAAACGCCGTTTTTGGACAAAAGAAATAATGGTGTTAAAATAATGTACTTTTGTACATGTACAGGTCATTCTAAGCTCAAGATGTAGATATTTCCAATTGCCGCTACAAGAGGACCCAAAGCAGGTACGTATTCGGAGTACTTCTGAAACTGAAATCATGATTTTTTGCTATTCTAGGACGAACTACAAGTAGCGGACGTCACGGTTGATGTTTTTACCAATATACTTAGATTTATCTACACGGGTAATGATGCTATAGTTTTTGATAAAAATGTAATTCGGAGTTGTAGGAGAAATCAACCTGGCGTTAGAGACTAACTCTGTACTAGATTTCATAAAGATCGCCCACAAATATTCACTGCAAACTTTAAAAGACGGACTCACTGAAAAGCTGTCTCATCTCTTAACTCTTGACAATGTCTGCACAATTTTAAACTACTCTAATGTTACTGATTTGGAGCGAATTAGAGAAGTCTGTCACCGTTTTATGGATCAACACATCTTGGATTTTAAAGGCAGTGACTTGCTCAATAGTCTCACCCAAGTTGGTTACAGAAAAGTATTAATTCATTTTTTAACGCCGAACTGTTGCAGCAATCAATGGTAAAGTTCCTGGAAAGGGACTCGCTACTTCTTCCAGAGATAGAAATTTTCGACCTGGCGCAAAAATGGATCAAATCGAACGCAGACACCGACAAACTGGTCGCGAATTGCATTCGATGGTCCTTCTTTACGAAAAACGAAATTTATTCCATCGTTAGACCGAGCAAAGTTGTTGACAGTGACACTTTGATTGACATACTTTATCATCTGGATAGAGGCGGTTCCCGGACTGCGCGTTATCGAACCGGGCCAAGTAACTAGAAAAAGGAGGAAATCCAGACTACTGTATCTTTATTTTAAGACGAGCGGTACGCTGACCAACTAGCTGAAGACATCCGGGTGACTGTGGAGGTTCTGGAACTGCCCGTCAACTTTAGTAAAGATTCTATAAATTCCACTATCATTGAAAAAGGAGAAACCAACATAAACCTAAAAAACGTCTGCAGTTTGTTAAATACGGCAAATTTGTACGATTTGGAATTGTTACAAAGAGCTTGCTATTCGTTTATGGAGAAGCATTCTTTTGATATTGTATCAAACTACGATTCCCTGAAGACTTTAACACAGGTGAGTGTATGTTTAACATTAATGTTATCACGTTTTACGGGTTTGCTTTCCGGTTAAACACTACTAGCCAAACCCGTGGGCTACGCTCCACGTTCAACAACAAAGTGAAACTAAAATTAAATCTATGACCACCGCAACAAAATAATTTTCAAACAGTTATGGTCACCCGGTAACGCTTCCATTGTCAGCTTTTCTCACGGGTATTCTCATGTTTTTATTCATTTTTGTTATTATTTATTTATTTATTTAACTTCGTACCGCCTCAGAATCAAAACTGAAAATTGAATAGACGTTTTTTTTTACCTGAGTGCGCGCGCAGCGAGTGGCCACCCAGGTGCGAATATATTGACCAGTCAAGCTGTTTTTACGTTTAATCAAGCACTCATTGCCTGTTGGTAGGTTTGCTTGCATCTTTTATATTACTTTATAATTTCAAGTACTAGGACGTTAAGATTCCACTTTTGATAACATAAATAATCCGAAAGATTTCACTTTAGATACCAGTATGAAATAAATATAAGTATTATATTGTAACGTTGCCTGAGCCGGGCGGGTTCGAGGATTTAAAGAAAATTCTGGTAGCTACTAACTTTTATTAAAAAAAAACTAACAAGACTAACTTTTCACTATGAACAGACTTTCACAATATCTCGCGCTGATCACTTGTTCACGACGGTACCAATCGACTGACTTGCTCTGTCGTTCCATCCCTTCTTATACCGCTCCTGGCGTTCTCGATTCTTTCTATTCCCGGAATCATGACATCATGTTTCCGACGCAAAGGATTATTCCAGAAGAATGAGATCAGTCTCTTGTACGAGCGTGGTATAGCATGAGATCACCGCCACATGTGAACAATTATTCCCAGACGTTCTCATGTGGACTATTCCAGATTAATTACGTTACCATAGGTGGTGAGATCATCATGACATCATCCGCCGCGCCGTCGTCTCAATATTGAAATTCAATTTACAGATTTAGAATTTTAGTGATTGCCACTTACTCGAAATTCGAGCGGTATATGAAAGGGATTGGTAATCAAATCAATGTAAAAATTTAAAAAAATGTAATAGTAATTTACGTTATAAGTCCGGAAAACTCATTCTCTCAAAATTTCAGACTCGGCTCCTTCGTCGCCTCGTCTGTAAATATTTCGACTCCTAACAAATATGACACAGTATGAAATAAATATGCATTTAAGTATATAGTGTAACCAAATGTTATAAAAGGAAATTAAAGCGCCCAAAAAAGTGTAGAAGTTAAATAAAGTCTAATGGAATTGAATAAAGTAAAATTAAAAATTGCAATCGGCAATCCTTGAACATAGATCGATGTTCGAGTCAAAATCCAAAATAAAAACATTTCAGAATAATCCAACGTTACAAAGGAATCGAACAAAAACTTTTTACTTACACACACCCTTGCAATGCATTCGGCAAAACAAATGTCGATGTTGTCTGACACCCTAACGTTCTCCAAGAACCGTCAAAAGAAACTAAATAATATTTGAAACACGGTCAGTGCTTTCATCCATGAAGACAATTGTCCAATTTTGTTTACGCTAATTTTTAATTTGCACAAAGCTGAAGAATTTTCTCTTAATTTGCCATATTGTTGGAAATCTTGTTGCGGCAATAATTATGATAATTTATTACTGTGCGGCGCAGTACCGCCTTGCCGATGTACATATACGAATCGAGAATACTCTACTACTCTACTACTACACAGAGTCTTCTAGAGCATCCCATGTGAACAATTATTCCCAGACATTCTCTTGTGGACTATTCCAGATTAATTACGTTACCATACGTGGTGAGATCATCATGACTTCATCCGCTTCCGGGCCGTCGCGCCGTCGTCTCACTGCCCCCCTTTTAAAGCTTGTTCGTCCCGAACAACCTCCTACTTCAATCCTGTTGATTTGTCCCGGAGTAGGGTGCCAAACGATCCAGGTGAACCACCTTCATCTTGGCTCGGGGATTGCGTTGAATCCGGTACACTACGTCGTTGATCCTCTTTACAACCGTGTACGGGCCTTCCCAACTGGGTTGTAACTTTGGGCAGCGACCTTTCTTTCGCCGAGGGTTGAAGAACCATACCAAGTCTCCATCACTGAATCCTGCCGAATTCACCCTCACATCGTAACGCGTCTTCATCCGGTCACTCGCCACGCGAATGTGACTGCGCGTTAGTTCATGTATACTGGACATGGCTTCCTGTAGTTCGTCTACGTAGTTTCCCACGTCCTTCCGCTCTTGTCCCGGTGATCCGAAAGCCAGATCGCACGGTAGACGCATTTCCCGTCCAAACAGGATCTTCGCCGGTGTCTGGTGGGTCGTCTCGTGAATTGCCGCTCTGTACGCCAGCAGAAACAAAGGTAGACGCCGGTCCCAGTCCCGCTGATGTTGATCGACCACCTTGGACAAGTGCTGCTCCATGGTCTTGTTGAAACGCTCGACCATTCCATCCGACTGAGTATGCAGGGGTGTCGTCCTTGTCTTCCGCACGCCCAATAGTTCGCAGACGCCCTGGAACACTCCAAATTCAAAGTTCCGCCCCTGGTCCAAGTGCATTTCCAGTGGAAGTCCGTAGCGGCAAATCCAATTTTCTACCAACGCCCTGGCAACCGTCACAGCTTCTTGATTGGGTAGGGCATAGGCTTCCGGCCACTTGCTAAAATAGTCGATGACCACCATGATGTACTTGTTTCCCAAATCAGTGGTAGGAAACGGTCCTGCTACGTCGAAGGCTATTCTCTCGAATGGTGCCCCAACGTTGTACTGCTTCATGGCTCCTCGACTACGCGTCTGTGGACCGTTGCTCGCCGCACAAGTGTCACATTTTCGACACCAGCTCTCGACATCGTTTCGAACGTTCACCCAATAGAAGCGTTCACGGACTTTCCCCATGGTCTTATTCACGCCCAGATGTGCGCCGGACACTCCACCGTTGTCCATCCATCTTGAGGTTGCAGAACCAATCTCTTCACGCCGTCGAATTCTTTGGATGCCTCTCTCCGACTGCAATGTTTGCAGTCACTCCGGCAAGGCCTCCTAGAAAGTGCGTCCACATTCTGGTGTGATCTGCCTGGTCGGTGTTCGATTTCAAAATCATACTGCTGCAGCCTCTCCAACCATCTGGCTGTCTGTCCTTCTGGATCCTTGAGGCTTAACAGCCACCTCAACGCAGCATGATCCGTTCGGATTTTGAAGTGTTGACCGTACAGGTGCTTGTGAAAATGTCCTACTGCATTTACGATGGCTAATAACTTCTTCCTCGTAACGCAGTAGTTTCTTTCCGGCTTAAAAAGCACCTTGCTATAGTATTCGATGACTTTTTCTTCGCCTTCCTGTACCTGCGAAAGGACTGCCCCGATACCGTTGTTACTGGCGTCTGCATCCAGGACATACCGACCCTTTACTCTCGGGTAAGACAGAATAGGACCCGTGCACAGCGAGATCTTCAAAGTTCTAAACGCTGCTTCGCTCTCGTTATTCCAGATAAATGGAGTTTTGTCTTCCGTGAGTCTGTGCAGAGGCTTGGCAATGTCAGCAAACCATTTGACAAATCTGCGATAGTAGGTACAGAGGCCCAAGAAGCTTCTCAGCTGGTGCTTGTCTCTTGGTCGTGGCCACTCGCGGACGGCCGCGATCTTGTCCGGCTCTGTTTGTACTCCGCTGGGCGAAACCACATGGCCCAAGAACTTCACTTCTGTCTGGAACAATCGGCATTTCTTATGGTTTAGCTGAAGGTTGGCATTCCGCAGGCGGCTGAAGATCTCTTCCAAATTTTTCAAATGTTCTTCGAAGGTTCTTCCAACTACCATGACGTCATCGGAGGTACACCAAGCAGGTTTTCCATGTCAGCCCTCGCAGAACCAGTTCCATCAACCTCTCTAAAGTGGCTGGAGCGTTGCAGAGTCCAAATGGCATGACGTTAAACTGGTACAGACCGCTTCCAGTCGAGAACGCCGTCTTCTCTTTGTCATCGGGATGGATCTCAACTTGCCAGTAGCCGCTTTTCAAGTCGAGGGTTGAAAACCACTGCGATCCCGACAACATGCTTAGGGTGTCATCGATACGTGGCAGTTACATCGTTCAGCCGTCTGTAGTCAACGCAAAGCTAGTGGAACCATCTTTCTTCGTTACCAATACAACTGGTGACGACCACGGGCTTGAGGAGTCTTCAATTATTCCGTCTGCTTTCATTTTGTCCACCATCTGAGCCAGAAGAATTGGTGGACAAAATTGGTGTTTTGCGAACGGAAGTCTTCTTGGCGGTTGTCGGACCGGAGCAACATCTCCTGTGTTGATTCTGTGCTGCACCATGTTGCTTCTGCCGGTGCTTCGGTCTTCTGTAGCAAAGATGTCAGTCTCCTTGCGGATAAATGCCATGGCCTTCTCTAATTGATGGTTCGTAAGGTGTTTCCAGTCTTCTAGGAAGAGCTTCTCTACACTCGTTCGCTGAGCCTCTTTTCTGTTACACCCAACAGGTTGTTCTTCGCAACGGACGACCCGTAGTACAGGATGGTATAGTCCGATCGTCTGCCCTTTCTGTAGTGTAACACGACTTTCGCCTAAATTCGCTACACGGATAGGAATTCGTCCATTAGCCTCAACGAGTGTTCTTGCTACCATGATCTGTGTTTTTTGTGTCACGTTCGGTTCTATTATTCCAGTCCGGTATCCCCCAGGGTCTTCTTCCAACTCTGCCAGCACGATCTGTTCCGAGTTCTTCTGTACACGGACCGTTTCGGAGACTATCACTTTCACTTCGTCGGCGGATGGTATCGCAGAGTGCAGGGAGATTTCTTCGTTGCCAACTAGCAGCATGCGATTCTTGATCTCCAGCACGAATCCGAACTTCTTCATGATGTCAAGACCCAAGATGAAATCGTCCACAATAATCTTGTGAACGAACTCGAACCTGCCCAACTCGAGCCTTGCCTCAACTTCTCCGAATACTCGTGCTGCTTCTCCCGTTGCTGTTTTAGCACCAGGTCCCTTTCTGCCAATTGGAAATCTCCCAGCAGTTTGAAGATGTCTGGTCTTCCGATCGAGACGGTCGCTCCGATGTCGACGGTCATAGAACAGCCAGCTCCGTTGATTCGACCCTCCAGCAACAGACTGTCGTTACAAGTGGAGGTCTCCATTCCGCAGCTCGAGAGCGTTGACCACGGCGACGTAGTTCTTTTGTTCTCTCTCCGGGACGGTTTGCAGCAGCTGAAGGGCTTGTCCTCGCAAGGATAACACCAGTGCAGTGGCTTTCTCTTCTTCACCCCAGTTGTTCATTTCGGCCGCTGCCTCGAATTGCCTCCTGTACATAAACCACGAGGTCTGGCCATCAAAAGTCGGAGGTTTTAGCCTTTGTGATGACGGCTCTGTCACGACTGACTGCCCGGTTGTCATCCTTTTCAGCTTAGTTTCCATTTCCTTGACTTTCTTTTCCAAATCTTCTTTTATCCCTTTTACGTCTTCTTTCATTTCCAGAACTTTTTCTTTTACAACTTCTTGAATTTCTAGAACTTTCCTTTCCACAACTTGAACCTTCTCTTCCACGTCTTTTTGAAAAGTGTTTTGTAAAATGTCAAGCTGTTCGAAAATCCTCTGCTGTTCCTCTTGTCGTCGATTTTCTTGTTCTTCTTTTTCTGCGTAGAGTTGTTTCAGAAGTTCCATCTGTTCCTGCTTTTCTTCTTGTCGCCTCTTTTCTTGCTCTTCTTTTTCTTCTTGTCGTCGCTTCTCTGGTTGTTCTAAAAGTGCCATTTGTTCTTTCCTTTCTTCTTGTCGTCTCTTTTCTTCTTCTTCTCTTTCTTCTTGTCGTCTCTTTTCTTGTTCTTCTCTTTCTTCTTGTCGTCTCTTTTCTTGTTCTTCTTTTCCTTCTTGTCGTCTCTTTTCTAATTGTTCCAGAAGAACGGCCATTTGTTCTTGTAGAGCCTCCATGGTTTTACTTCTCGTGACTCTTCCAGAAGGTTGCTTTGACATGCGTCACGTACCGGTTGGTTCGATGTTTCTTCTTTTTTTTTACGTCCGCTTCTTTAAATCCCCCTTCTGACACCAATGTAACGTAGCCTGAGCCAGGCGGGTTCGAGGATTTAAAGAAATTTTCTGGCACACACCGTATTTACAAACTTTTATTAAAAAGACTACTAAGACTAACTTTTCACAATGTACAGACTTTCACAATATCACGCGCTGATCACTTGCTCACGATGCTTCCAATAGACTGACTTGCTCCGTTGTTTGATCCCTTCTTATACCGCTCCCTTCGTTCTCGATTTCTTCTATTCCCGGAATCATGAGATCATGTTTCCGACGCAAAGGATTATTCCAGAAGAATGAGATCAGTCTCTTGTACGAGCGTGGTATAGCATGAGTACCTTGAAATTTTGAATAATAATATAATAAGATATTTCACTTGATTTTTATTATAAACAAATATTAAAAAAAAAGTTCAACGTTCATATTTAAAGAGTAGCTGCGCTTTTAAATTAACTAAAATCCTCATCGGTTTCGTCGTAAGTCAATTGACAATTTGCAATAATTTCATCAGATTGACAATTTAGTTCTTCAGAGGACAACATGCATTAATACCATTCAACAATTAAGTTGTATAATTTTAGTGCGACGAACAATCTTGTGATTCGACTGTACTCTACTGTTTTAAAGGAAAATTTACGTGTGATAGGGTATCAAAGTTCCGCAACATAGTGAAGTACGATATTTTTAATTCTGGAACAAACACCTGTTTGAGTGGATCAATTTAACACTGGGTACAAAACTAATTTGATAGCGACAAAAGCAAAATTACTGTATAAACAATTCATTAACAAACAAAGCGTCCTACTGTTGACTCGAAAACGTAAAGGCGGAAGCCCTCTATGTACCGACTAGAGACCTGTAAGCTGCTATGAATTGTCGTAAGAAGAAAGCGCTGCCTTCGTCGTTTTTAACGGCGCATTCCTTTTCGGACATTTTGAAGTTGTTTTTATTTACAGGGCAGAATGTTAAATTCGGGGTTATCTCAATAGAGTTTGTCTCACGGATACAACCCGACTCTTTTTTATTTGTTTGATTGCAGGAGTCAATGGTAGGACTACTCAGTCGAGAGACGTTTGTGGCCCCAGAAGTGGAAATTTTCAGATGTGCAACAAAATGGTATTCTTCAAACCCAAACGCCGACGATTCCGTGTGGAACTGTGTAAAGTTTGCGTCGATGACGATTGATGAACTTACGACTATTATCTGGCCATCGAGGCTAATCGGTTCTGATAAATTGTTTGAGGCTATAGAAAAGATTACAACTGACGAAAATAAGTACAATAATTACCTACCCAGAAGCAGTAAGTAGGCAACTTTAGATTCTTTGTGCTAGACGAAAAATTGAAGGTTCAAACATCAACTACGCATCATCTACTCAAGCGATTACGCTAACCGGAACGAATAGAGAATGTGCGCCTGTTAACAGCAGAAATGTTCACAACTTTGTCTATCATGATATAAACCGTAGATCTGGAATTATAGTCCAAATGTTCATGCCACTTTATATAAACCATATAAGGATGATGCTTCGCGAGGATGATGCGCGGTAAGTACCATCAACCACAACAAACACAGACACAGACTAATGTTTTAAAAATTTAAATATATTCAAGTCAAACTCCCCAAACTTTAATAAACGTAAATTACAATTGGAACATGTTTCGGGAGAAAACTACTCCCATCATCAGCCCTAATTTAACAAGAGATTAATGATACAATTGATGAATTACAGAGGGGTTCTTACCTTGAAGAAGGTTTAAAATTAGGATTTGGTAAAATTAACATTTTATAAAATATAAAAAAAGGAAAATCTGGTAAGTTTGTTTGAGTGGTAAAAAAGGTGATTTTTTCATTTTTTAAACCCGGTACGACAAATTTTGGTGGCCGGTGTTGTTTGTTATTGTTACCCTGTACCAGGGGGGCTTTGTTATTGTTGTTGCCCTGTACCAAGCTCCCGACCCCCTGTAATTTTTCCGATGTTTTAATAATTATTCTGCTATTCGGGGCGGAAACAAATCCAACAAATCGAAGATCATAAAAATCGGTCCAGCCGTTCTTAAGTTATAAACCTAAGGGTGCTTCCTGAGCCCCGCTGTCCATGTTTTATTTCATAAGAACCTTCCTCGAACTTAAAGGAATATTGAAAGAAATTTTGATCTAGGACAGTCTGACAAAGTGCATGTATGGTTGGAATATTAGAATTAAATGGTAGATTTTTTAAAATTAATAAGCAAGATTCGGGTGGGATGCTGGGGAATAAAATGAAAATAAAATTAATTTCAGACTGAAAATAAGGTATTTTTTAATTATTTTTTCTTTGCAGCTGTTACTCCTACAATATTGAAATTTCTGAGGACAACACTAACTGGAAAAATGTCATTGATTACAGTGATGTTCCTTGTACAGGTCTACAAGAGTTGTATTTTGACCTTCAGCGAGCACAGTATATAAAAATTGTCGGGACAAACGCTTCTATTGGAGAAGTGAGCATAAACATTTTTTTTTAAATTCAACTTTAATTTCAATTTAAACAGACCTTTGAAATCGAATTTTTTGAAACATACTTCAGAAGCAGCATTCCCAAAACACTTAACGGGATAGTTTGTGCTGCACGCAACCTCATAGTACCGCACAAGAATGCAGTAGTCAGAAAAGGGTTATTAAATATTGTATATATATGTTTTTACAGCTATATTTGAGTCTATTTTCAGATATATCAGCAAATGTATTTTCGTACGAGATCAGTTTTATATTGCTCACCTAAAAAACGACGGAGGTGTTGTGATTCAATTGTGTAAGCATTTCTTAAAAAGTACCGATTCTGCATCAACCGAGTTACGTTTTTAGCACAACCCTTTGTGGTCTCCAAAGTGAACTTATCGCTTAGAACCGACTTCCAGTACAGGTATTATATTGAGACGTCCATGGACGAAACTGACTGGAGAGTTGCTGTTGACTGCCGAAATAAAGACTACACTGGTGAGCAAGAACACAATTTTGAGGCAAGATCAGTAGTCTTTTTCAAAATAACTGGAACTAAGAGGCTATCAAAATCTTGTAATGTAAGTTTGTTTCATTCAAAATCATCACTGAATTTCATATTTATCGTAAATGTCTGTTTTCCAGATCGCGTTAATTTGCTGTGTTTTTGAATGTAGTTATGAAGACTGCCAGACTGCATAAATTTTAAGTGAAATAAGTGCTAGGATTTACACTACATCTTATCTTATGAATACAAATAAAGTCTTTCCGCAAAAATCCCATTTTAATAGTGTTCAAAAAGATCACGTACATTTGGGGCATTCTGTCTGGGGTGGCCAAGCTGGTAACACTTGGCGCATTGGAGTGGTACCGGGGCTGGCGTTTGGATCGCTCGCACTGATGGTGCTTGCCGTGGATCAGGAGATGGTTGAAGGCGTTGGTGTCCTCGACTCGCGCTCCTCGGTGTCAGGGTCCACACCGCGGATCACAAAGGAAAAGAACGGGCCTGTGATGCGGGTCGATTGTGGTTTGAGGGCGTTTGTAGTGGAGGTTCTTGTGAGGTTCCGGCCATGGCTGTCTAGATGTTGTCAGGAAGGTTTTTAATAATATAGCGGTACGTCGCCGTCGATCGTGGCGTTGCAGCTCAAAATACTTGTTCTCTTTCCGCCAATTTTAAAATTGGGCGTATGTTTTTTCATGTGCCTACCTTGAAAGTAGCAAAGGACATAGAACTCATTTTTAGAAGGACAAAAATTAATTATTTTTCATAGCCGCCTTTAATGCACCTCACAAATGTGGACAACCGCTGCGAAATTACCTAGATTGTGAAATTGTTGTTTACTACTTTTCCTGTACCGACTAAATCGTCACGTCGTTCATCCCGCTTTTATATCCCACCAAGTGTTCCAGACTTTTCTGTCAGCAGAACGTTCCGGAATGATGACCTCATCCGCTGCGACCATTCGGGCAAGTGAAAAATTCAAGGCGACTTACAGTTATCACGATTACCACTCACAGAACCCTTTCTTGATTGTTTAGCATTTTAAAACCAAACGTTGCATTGACAATCGCCCTCACCTGTCAAACTGATATGTCGGACCAATCTAAACGTCAGTTTTTTTTTAAATCGACCAATCGAATCTGAATTTCGCGAAAATTTCCCGCCAGCGAAAATCTAGGGAAATTGTGAGTACGAATTTCGGCATCTCGTCAAATCAATACCAACTTGTATACGAGTTTGCCACACAGCAACGCAGAAGCTGAAAGAGTATTAAAAAAAAAACGCAACAAATTAGTCCTGAGGTTTTAAACGCTGTTTCTGTTATTAGGTTTTCTAGTAGTCAAAATTTTAATGTATGTAAGGAACATTTCAACGTGTGACTTCAACATTCGTATAAGTAGTTTTAGTATAATTTTGTGCACTTACAAAGTAATTAATTTGTTATTTTAAAGTTTCTTTTCCAATAAGTTGTTCAAACATATTTTGTTTATTTATTAAAGAAAGCAGCAAAAAATTAAATAAATCTAGGGAATTTTCGGGAAGGTACCTAGGGATTTCCGATCTCCGGATTTGGCATCACCGGTTATGTTGAAGGTACTATTTCCACCGGTGACAGTATTGCCAGAAAATGGGCAAATAACCTCAAATTCACAGTCATTTAATTACAGATTTGCTGGTTTCAGGACAAGCAAAAAATCTTATTCCTTTGAGGTTTTGGCATAAAATCAAAAATAATTTTTTTTCCTCTTGTAAACTCAATCCGGGGACATACTGTATAGTGATATATCACGTAAACAATTCTATTTAACTTAATCTATATGTTAGCGCGGTTGATATATCGCACATGCCTGAGGTGGTCAAGAGTGGGGAAGTACTGAGCGGTATTCCCCCGGGCAGACCGAGACGAGCTGCCTTGAGTGCTATTCAGGTTATATTGTTGTCATTTTTTCGATGCTTTAATAGTTATTCTGCTATTCAAAGCGGAGAGAAATCCAACAAATCAAAGATTATAAAAAACGGTCCAGCCGTTCTTAAGTAATAGATCCAAAGGGGCCCCTTGGCCCCCATGTCTACGTGAATAATACTTTATCACCTATTCTCATACCTGCCAAATATACAAAAAAATCATAAAAATCGGTCCAGCTCAAGGGGCCCCCTAAGTCCCCTTGTCCATGTTTTAATAGTTATTCTGCCATTCGGGGCGTAGACAAATCCAACAAATCAAAAACCATGAAAATTGGTCCAGCCGTTCTCGAGTAATAAACCCAAGGGGTCCCCCTGGGCCCCCATGACAAAGTAAAGTATCCTATGTCCTCCTCCTGGTTCTAAGCTACCTTCCCACCAATCTTCAGCCAAATCGGTTCAGCCGTTCTTGAGTGTAACTAGCACGACTTTCTTTTTTATATATAGATACTAGCTGACCTGGCGAACTTTGTACCGCCTCAGAATCAATAAATGTTGTGGCAACTTATTAGCTGAATTAAATTCTTTTTTTTTATATAAAAGGATAATGCCCACAACGCCATCTACTGGCATTACCGGAACCAGCATACAACGCCATGTTTATTTTTGTTTCTGTCATCTATCAAAGATGGCGTTATATACGGATTCTATACTAAATGTATGAGAATTGTTTTTTATTAATGTTTCTGATGTTTTAATACTTATTCGCCCTCGAAAAAAGTCAGTCAATCCATTCTCGAGATATCATTCAAAAATTTGTGTGTGGAGTCCACGCGCAACAGAAGTGAAACTTTGGAGTTTACTCCTTAAAAATCGATTTTCATTTTTAAAGCCCGATCCGACAAATTTTGGTGGCCGGCGTTATTTCTTATTGTTGCCCTGTACTTTGTTTTGTCGTTGCCTTGTACTTAGCTCCCCGCCCTGTAATTTTTCCGATGTTTAAATAGTAATTCTGCTATTCGGGGCGTAGGCAAATCCAACAAATGAAAGATCATAAAAATCGATCGAGCCGCTCTTGAGTTATAAACCCAAGGCAGCACGTTGAGCCCGCTGTCCATGTTTTAATAGTTATTCTGCTATTCGGGGCGGAGACCAATCCAACAAATCGAAGATCATAAAAATCGGTACAGTCGTTCTTCAGTTATAAACCCAAGGGGGGCCCTGGGCCCCCATGTCCATGTTTTAATAATATTCTGCTATTCGGGGTGGAGACAAATCCAACAAATCGAAGATCATAAAAATCGGTCCAGCCGTTTTTGAGATATAAACCCAAGGGTTCCCCCTGAGCCCCCTGTCCATGGTTCAACAGGTATTCTGCTATTGGGGGCGGAGACAAATCCAACAAATCAAATATCATAAAAGCCCTTATTAAGTCGGTCGAGCCAAAAAATCGGTCCAGCCCAAGGGGGCCCACTGGGCCCCCATGTCCATGTGAAAAATACTTTACGACCCGTTCCCATACCTATCAAATATACAAAAAAAATTCATAAGAATCGGTCCAGCTCAAGGGGGCACCCTGGGTCCCCATGTCTATGTGAAAAATAGTTCACTACCAATTCTCATACCTACCAAATATACAAAAAAAAATCACAAGAATCAGTCGACCCGACAAATCGGTCCGCCCAAGGGGGCCCTCTGGGCCACCATGTCTATGTGAAAAATTGCTTACCACCTATTCTCATACCTACCAAATATACAAAAAAAAATTCATAAAAATCGGTCCACCCGAAAAATCGGTCCAGCCCAAAGGGGCCCCCTGGGCCCCCATGTCTATGTGAAAAATAGCTTAACATCTATTCTCATACCTACCAAATATACAAAAAAAAATTCATAAGAATCGGTCGACCCAAAAAATCGGTTGAGCCTAAGCCTAAGCCATGTCGATAAAAAGTATCCTATGTCCGGCTCCTGGTCCTAAGCTACCTCCCCACCAATTTTCAGCCAAATCGGTTCAGCTATTCTTGAGTTATAAATAGTGTAACTAACACGACTTTCTTTTACGAAAAATGCACCACGCTATAACTCTCTTATTAAAAATCCGATTTCAGAAATTCAAAAACCGTGTAAGACAGGTGTATAACTGCTACAAAAGAGTATGATTCTTAATTTTTTTGAATAAGTCATTTTTGTCAAGCGATAGTCAACTTTTTTTTTTAAATAGCAACACATTTTTTTTATTCAGTTTGGTGGGGACTTTTTTCTCAATACAATGGTATGTTTCAACTTGATTTTGTAAAATATTCTTGGGAAATTTTTCTAAAATTTTCAAGTGTGCGTCGGAATCCAATGAAAGCTTGACCAGAATTTCTGTGGCACTCGAAAAATACTTCCATCATAATTTAATTGATTAATATTAATTGATTGTTATCCGTAATGAAATAACAATGTGATCACAAAATAATAACAAAACTGCAAGAAATAATACAAACAACAATAAATAAAAACAAGTTGACAAATCTTAAATGACAGTTATTGTTTTGTGCGCTTTCATTGGATTCCGACGCACACTTGAAAATTTTAGAAAAAAAAAACTTTTCCAAGAATATTTTACAAAATCAAGTTGAAACACACCGGTATTGAGAAAAAAAATCCCCACCAAACTGAATAAAAAAAAATATGTGCTGCTATTAAAAAAAAAATTGACTATCGCTTGACAAAAATGACTTATTCAAAAAAATTAAGAATCATACTCTTTTGTAGCAGTTATACACCTGTCTTACACGGTTTTTGAATTTCTGAAATCGGATTTTTAATAAGAAAGTTATAGCGTGGTGCGTTTTCCGTAAGACAACCTGTATATAGATAGTGATATAGATGAGTATCAATTAATTAGGAAAAACGTAAATTGAGAAGTGCTTTATTTTGTTAAGTATGAGGATAGAGTACGTAGTGGATAAGATAATGTATTTGTTTACATTTACATGAATATTTTGAATTTAATCAATTTTTAACTTAATCCTAGAATATAACTGTTCAATTGAATAATTTAAGAGAAAACAAAAATATTGACATTTTCTATTAGCTTGGGAAAAATTCAATTCTAAACAAAGGTTTAAATTTCCCACCAGAGGTGTCTAGTACGCCGCCTAAGAAATGCACGTTGCTGCTGACGCTTAAAATTTAGTTGCTCCAGATTTAGTATATAGGTATATCATATTTCTTCTAGTGGATGTTTTGTGGTACTAACTGTGTGTAAAAAACCGAGCAGCAAATTACGTGTAAACTACTTTAGTTGTAAGTTTCAACAAGTGATTTAGAAATGGCAAACGAGGAAGCAGCCCAAGAAGCAATTAAAATTGTCAACGACGTGTGTCGTACCGACGATGTGTCTTTTTTCTTCCTCAACGACACGTTTTCGGACCTAAACCTTGTGGTCGAAGGACGTAGACTTCCAGCTCACAAAGTGAGTACTGCCTTTGCATCCCTTAACTTTTTCCATAGTGATGTAATTGCTTTATTATCGCTAGTTTACACGGTCATTATATAGGGTCTTCATAAATGATTCATACATCATGTTACCTCTGGATAACAAAATTTCTAGGTAGTTAGATGGAGAGTTCTGACGTGCAAAGCCCACTGGATGTGTGAATCATTTATGAATATCCTCTAACTTTGATGAGGTCGAGTCTTATCATGATGTGATAACCGCCCTAAATGTTTCCACCACTTTTTGAACATTTCAACATGAAATGAATTGTCAACAAAACGTCAAATTCAACTAGACACTCGTTTTGGTAATCTATAAACCCGAAAGTGACTCCATGGTTTTAAAGCCCTTGTCTGTTCTCCAAGAACGTGCCAAACGACAAAAGTGCCATTTAAACTTTGTAAGCGTATTAGATAATGGAACTTTTCAGATTAGGCTTTGACAGAAAAAGTTGTAACAAATATAAAATTTCTGTGCTACAACGAATACAAACGCAGGTGGTTTTGCTTGCACAAAATGGCAGACATTTTTATTACTTCCGAGAAATTCTATTGATAGGAACGTATAGAAAGAACGAAATGCATCTTTCGTCCAAAATTATCACTTATAATACGATAAGTAGTCAAAGTTATGTCGACAATTTCTAAGATGTCACGAATGTGCAAGCACGAAATTGTCGACTCAACTTTGACTACGAATCGTATTCAAAGGACTATTCAGTGAACCAAACCATTTTTCTTAAAAGTACTAGTACAATAATTATCACGGCAATCGATTTTGATTGGCCAAAATTTTGAAATTGTACGGCTGCTATTGGTCGAATGTCACAGTTTGACAGGTGAACTGAATAGTCAATGAAATTACGGCCCATCCGTTTCAAAAACACGGTAATTCATCTCTGATTGATTTTGAGTTCTATATTATGCATATACACGGTAAATAACCATTAATATTAATTGATTCTGCCACAAACGCCTCTATTGGAAAAACGTGCACTTCGTGTCAGACAAAAGAAAAAATGGTGGTACTCATTCAATGGATCGTGTAATCCCTATTTTGTACATGTACAGGTCATCCTAAGCCCAAGATGTAAATATTTCCAATTGCTCCTACAACAGGACCCACAGCAGGTACGTATTTGGAGTACTTCTGAAACTGAAATTAAGATTTCTTGCGATCGTAGGACGAAATACAACTAGCGGACGTCACGGTTGATGTTTTTACTAATATACTTAGATATATCTACACAGGTGATGATGCTATAGTTTCTCATAAAAATGTAACTGGAGTTAGACACCAACTCTGTACTGGATTTCATAAAGATCGCCCACAAATATTCATTGCAAAATGTACAAAACGGACTCACTGAAAAGCTGTCTTCTCTCTTAGCTGTTGACAATGTCTGCAAAATTTTAAACTACTCTAATGTTACTGATTTGGAGCGAATTAGAGATGTCTGTCACCACTTTATGGATCAACACATATTGGATATTAAAGGCAGTGACTTGCTCAATAGTCTCACCCAAGTTGGTTTCACAGTGGTATTAATACATTTTTTTAACTCCCAATTGTTACAGCAATCAATGGTAAAGTTCCAGGAAAGGGACTCACTACTTCTTCCAGAGATAGAAATTTTTGACCTGGCGCAAAGATGGATCAAATCGAACGCAGATACCGACAGACTGGTCGCAAATTGCGTTAGATGGTCCCTCTTAACGAAAAGCGAGATTAATTCCATCGTTAGACCGAGCAAAGTTGTTGACGATATCATTTTGCTTGACATAATACTTCATGATGTCGTTATGGACGGTTCACGGACTGCGCGCTTTCGAACCGGGCCAAGTAACCAGAAAAGTTAGGAAATTCAGATTACCGTATCTTTATTTTAAGACGAGCGGTACGCCGACCAACTAGATGAAGACATCCGGGTGACTGTGGAGGTTCTGGAACTGCCCATCAACTTTAGTAAAGATTCTATAAATTCCACTGTCGTTGAGAAAGGAGAAACCAACATAAACCTAAAAAACGTCTGCAGTTTGTTAAATACGGCAAATTTGTACGATCTGGAATTGTTACAAACAGCTTGCTATTCGTTTATGGAGAAGCATTCTTTAGATATTGTATACAACTACGATTCCCTGAAGACTTTAACACAGGTGAGTGCATGTTTAACATTAACATTGTCACGTTTTACGGGTTCGCTGTATTTAAACACTATTGTATTCTGTGATGGACCCCTGAGGTTCCCGCCGCTTTTTAAATATTTTAAACAGGAAACGTTAAATTCGAAATTTGAAAACCCGCGAAAATTTAGCCATGTGATCGTGAAAAATGACAGAAATTAAAGACCTACGTTATGTTTTCAAAGGCAAATTTATAAGGGTGTTAAAGTTCCACAACATAGCGAATTTACGCCATGTAGGCCATTTTTTATTCTGGAAGAAACGCTTGTTTGGGTGGATCAATTTAATATTTTTTTTTTTTAAGTAAAACTTCTTTAGGGATACTTGAGTTGGGGAGTAAGCTGGTGAATGCCTACCTACGAAAAGTGTGATCGGGCGAACCGAACGGAAGTAATTAATTCATAGAAAAAATGTTTGCCTTAGTGGGATTCGAACCCGCGCTTCTAGGTTGTAAATTCGCGCTTCAGTCCACTCAGCCATTTGCGTGTGTCAGTTTTGTATGCAATTGCGCTACTTATCTTAATCGCTGCACATGATTGCCGACTTTTCGCTGACTACAAAACTGAAACATGCATTATCCAATACTTCAGACGGTATTAATTCAGGATTCTCTAGCTCCGTTTATAAGCTTACATAAATTAACAGCACTTTCACAATGCCGAACTGAAGTTTTACTTCAGTCGTGTGGTCTAAAGCACACTCGTATTTTTTTTTAATATTTGATACGTCTTGGGCCTACGTAACATTTCTAGCCAACTCCTGTCAAGGTCAAGCCAAGTGTCAATTTTTAGATAAAAAACATAAACACAAACACAACCAGTACCAACTAATATTAAAAATCCCTATAATATTTAAAAAGCATAATTTTAAAATTTTTATAAAACGAAGAGCTCCAAAGTAGAAAAAATTGTATATTACACTCAACAAGTCATTGTGACATTCGTTCTATTGGAGCACTCATGTCACAAAAAAAACCCTCTAGTTAAACTCGTATAATAATAAACCAGAAGAATGTTCTTAAATCCAGGTGGAGTAAATTTAAATTAAAATTTAAATATATCTAATAATTTTTTATATTCTTTAAGGGCTGATGATGGCAGAAGTGTTGTGCCGAAACATGTGCCATTAGTAATTTTACAGTTATTAAAGTTTGTGGAGTTCGACTTAGATATATTTAAATTTTAATTCGTATAATAATGTACTATTGTTAACGACAAAAGCAAAACTCACTTTACTAATTTACTGTATTCATTAACGAACAAAGCGGTAACGGTAACGCCAGGGCATTCCTTGGCGAACATTTTGAAGTTGTTTTTTTAAAGAGTAGAATGTCTGTTTGTAAAGAGTAGAATGATTCTTTTTTATTTGCCTGATTGCAGGAATCAATGGTAGGACTACTCAGTCGGGAGACGTTTGTGGTCCCAGAAGTGGAAATTTTCAGATGTGCAACAAAATGGTATTCTTCAAACCCAAACGCCGACGATTCCGTGTGGAACTGTGTAAAGTTTGAGTCGATGACGATTGATGAACTTACGACTATTGTCTGGCCATCGAAGCTGGTCGCTTCTGAAAAATTGTTTGAGGCTATAGAAAAGATTACAACTGATGAAAATGAGGACAATTACCTACCCAGAAGCAGTAAGTTGGCAACTTTAGGTTCTTTGTGCTAGACCAAAAATTGAAGGTTCAAAGAAAAATTACGCATCATCATCCATTCGGACGAAGACGCTAACCGGAAAGAATGCAGGATGGATGGAAGTTAACAGCAGAAATGTTGACAACTTCGTCTATCATGATATAAACTGTAGATCTGGAATTATAGTTGAAATGCCCGTACGAGTTTATATAAACCATATAAGGATGATGCTTCGCGAGGATGATGCTCGGTAATTACCATCAACCACTGTAAAATCATCACTGTAAACATCTAATACTGTACATAGTGCTAATCACGTAACCCTTTTCTTGCTGACATTAATCGGAAAAGTGTCATGACAGCGCACTCGTATCGAAATATACTATTTTCTAATTTGCTGTTGTAACAAAGCTATTAACGCATTCATTTTGAGTGCGGTAATAAGCAATTAACTCACCCAATATCTCTTATGTAATAAATAAGTATTATTTAACTATTATTTATTTTAATAACGTTAGTCACTCGAAAATATATACCGAGTGTCCCAGAGGTGTGTGGACCATCAATTACGCCCTTATTTTGAAAGACATCAAAACGGGGTTTTCGGGGGACGATAGCCACACGATACCTTCACGATTTAAAATTATTATAAATCATATACAGAGTGTCCTAGTATTAGTAATATACCAAAGTTATGTTTTTTTTTTTAATGGAATGTCCTGTATATTAGTTAGTGAATTGAAAGAGCAGTTAATGCTGAGCAAAATGATATAAGGTACTATAGGTTTATTATGGATGGTTCTTGAGTTATGAAGAATTTTAGGTCAAAATTAGTGCTTTTTTAAAAAAATGCAGAGACCATTCCAACAGAGGTAACTGAAGACTTTTCTGTCAATAATTTTTTATAGACCCAGACTTTAATACATACTGAATGAAAGTCATCTAAATTGATATTTCTATACAGGGTGTACGGTTTCGCAAAATGTATAATAACTTATTTTTTTCAAATGGAACACCCTATATTCCATTATACCACCAAATAGCATTTTTAATAACCTTTTTTTCAATGTACGGTTTGCCTCGGAAAATGTTAGTACTTTAGGTAATTTTTACAAAAAACCTAGAAAGTTTCCCGAAATTGCTAAAATCGCGTATTAAGATCAGATCGACTTGGACTTGTTGGAGATAGTCGCTTATTGTCTAATTTATTAAATTAGTTCAGAAATGACACCGAGAGGTAGCCAGGCTTGGGGCTTGGGAGAAGCTAGCTACCAGGCGCGTCCCTCACGTGGCGGATAAGGGAATGGCCAGGAGTACTTGTGCGAATGGTTAGTGGTGGTGATAAGGGGATTGGACGTGCCTAAAAACACTGATAGATCCCTAAAAACCCCACCGCGGACCAAGCTCTCCAATCTATCTCTTCAATGTCTATGATTCTACACTCTTTCAGAATCTTCAGATCTTTGTGCAGACTCACCTCTTTTCTCTTCTCGACTTTCTATCGGTCTACCTAGACCTTTTCTTGATTTTTCGGTTCCGATGCTATTAGGGTTTTCCGAGGGCTAAGAACCAGCTGTAATAAAACATGTCTTCTTCCTTCTTTCCTCTGTTAAACTGGGGCTAGAGAGGGCTAGCTACCAGGTGCGTCCCTTAGGTGGCTGATAAGGGAATGGCCAGGAGTACACGTTGCGAATGGTTAGTGGCGGTGATAAGGGGATTGGACGTGCCTAAAAACACTGATAGATCCCCAAAAACCCCACCGCGGACCATGCTCTCAAACTATTTCTTCTCTGCCTATGACCCTACACTCTTTTGGAATCTTCAGATCTTAGTGTAGTGCCATCTCTGTCTTTTCTTGACTTTCTATCGGTCTCTCTAGATCAGCTCTTGCTTTTTCGGTTCCGACGCCTTAGGGGTTCCGACGGCTAGGTACCTTCTCATGTACATCTCTTTTCCTCTATTCCCCCCCTTCCTTCTCCCCAGGGATTCCTCAGCTCAGCTGGCGGATCGGGAAATGGCGAACCCGGGGATACCGAGCTACGTAAGGGAGGAGCGTGTCCTACGTAATACCGTAAATCGGGCCTCTACTTCAAAAACCTCCAGCTGAGCGCGACTGGGGGTACGTTGTAGAATCTCCCGAAGCGGGGGGCTTGCCTTAGTTGGCCGTCCCGCGGGGAGAAAAACCCCTTTAAATAACCGAGAGTAAAGTCGTTAAAACCGCCAGGGACGTTGGGCACCCCTGATGTATTTAGTCCCACGGAATCTTAAGGTGTTATACCGTGCCGAAGGGATGAATGGCTCCACGTCAGAGAGTCGCGAACGGTAACCACCTGGGACTGGAGGCCCCCCGGGTGGAAGATAAGTCCTCTTCCCTGGAGGATGGGCGTCACCTCCAGGGCGACTGACTTTCGTCCCATTAGCGTGGGACCAAATATGAGTAAAAAAAATTTGACAAACTTGAGGACAGTGGACATCAGTAGGAACAAGAATTTAACCAACCTGAAGGCAATGGACATGGAAAATGATAAATCGAAGCAGAGAAGGCACAGCAATGTCTCGGTGCTGGATATGGTGCACAAGGATACTGAAGAACTGAAAAGATGCAATTCCTTGGATGGCCAAATGAAGAGGAAAAGGGCGAACGACTCCTCCGAAGGGGGGGTGATAAAAAGGGTAAGTGACCCCATCGGAACAAGGCTAGTGAAAACGATGGATAGCATCATAGGGAATGTGCTTGCCCTGGGAAAGAGGCTGGATGACACCCCTAACACTAAGGTCGAAATGAAGGACCTCATAAAGGAATTGAGGAAGAACGTCGAGGTCCTTAGGGACGATAGTGTTAGGGGATGGATTGACCGTCATAGGTGGCAGAAGGTAGATGTGCCGACCTATGACGTCGAGAGCCAGACTACCCCGGGGGACATTGCGGCATGTATGAAAACGGCTAAAAGCATGGGCACGCAGACTGTCTCAAAGGCGGAGGTGGACACGCTGATGAGGGTCCACCAAATACAAGTGGAGCTCAACAAGGACCTGAGCGACGGCGAACTTGGGAAGCTCATCGGGGAAAGCTGGCCTGAACAGGTGTACCAGAGGTGCAAGCTTCTTAATAAGCTGGAGGGAAATGAAACGGATGTGGTGTACATGTTGGGGAAGGAAGGACATAAGCACCCTACGGTCGCAAAAATGCTGAAGGACCACCCGAGGATGAGAAAAATGGTGGAGAAGGGAGAGATGGAGGTGGGCAAAGCCTACACCCTCAAAACTTTAAATAGCCTCCTGGGTGCGGGGGGTGAAGAAAAAGAAAAGGACTCCAGCTTCACTCATGTGATGCTGCTGGAGGACAAGGAGCACATGGAAGGGGGAGCAGTAGAAACCAGAAAAGCTCTTAGAGGACTACTGGACGTGGCGAAATGCCATGAAAGGAAGAGGGCGGTGTGTGTTGTCACGGACGTGGCCAACATACACACGATAAGGAAGCTGCTGGAAGTGGTCCTGCGGAATGAAGAGGAAGGTGTCACCATCGACATTTTGGATGGGAGAAGAGGGAACTCCAATGGCGTTGGAAGCAGCCGAGGCAGCCGAGTAGACGGTGGCGGCCATGCCGAGGAGACTATCCTCCTCAGGTCGGAGGGATCCACTTACGCGGATATCATCCGAAGCCTGAAGGGTGGTGTTAGCGCGGACAAGGTGGTAATCACAAGGGTGTCCAAAACCCAAAAGGGGGATGCCCTTGTAAAATTCAGGACCAGGGACCCGGAGGCTAGGAAGGACTTCCGAACGCAGGTGGCGGAGAAGCTCCAGCAGGTGGCCAAGGTAGAGCACCGCGTGGCCAGGAAGACTGTAATGCTCCTCGACCTGGACCCGGCCACGGAGGTCGAGGAGGTCAAAAAAACGGTGCTGTCCGAATTGGCAAATATGGGAACGACCGTGGAGGGCGAAGAGATCCAGGTTAGGATAAATGCCAAGGAGAATGTCAGGGGGGAGAAACACGCCTTCCTGACCACGCGGGCTGGGGCCATCGATGCGCTTCTTACAAGGAAGCGCATTGGAGCGGGGTGGAACCGCTGGCGGGTTAGGGAGATGGTGACGCTCCCAAGATGCCACCTTTGCAAAAGGATCGGGCACGTGGCAAAGGAGTGTGTCCACAAAGGTGTGGAGGCCTGCCACCGTTGCGGGGAATCGGGGCACAAGGTCAGGGACTGCACCAATCAGGAGGCCTGCTACCTGTGTGGTGCGAAGGGGCACAGGGCAGAGTCCATGAGGTGCCCCCGGTTCAAGGAGGCGGTGGTGGCTTCCAGGAGCATCAAGGGAGGATCGGCCCAGGGGGCTGCGGGACCCGGCACCAGCAATGGTGTGCAGGGTCTTGCAGATTAACCTGGGGCGGAGAGCCCTCGCCCACGACGTGCTGGAAAGGGGTCTCCTTGGACCTGGGTGTCAAGTGCATCCTGGCCCAGGAGCCCAATCTGGCGCGGGTCGGTAGGGGCGGGTGGCTGGTCGCAGATGGAGGGGCAGCCGCGATCAGAGTAGAGGACAGCGTGACGGCTAGCGAGAAGGGGGAGGGTTACGTCTGGGTAAGGGCGACCGGCCTGGTCCTCGTCAGCTGCTATGTGTCTCCGAACTGCACGTCAGAGCAGTTCGGCAGATACGTGGGCAGGCTGACGGGGGCGCTGAGGGTCCACACGGGGAACCTGGTGGTGGCAGGCGATTTCAACGCGAAGTCTGCTTCGTGGGGGTCGTCGGTTACCGATTCCAGGGGAACCGTGCTGGAGGAAGCCATGGCGAGCCTGGGACTCGGGGTCGAAAACCTCGGGAATCAGGCAACCTTTGAGGCCATGGCAGCAGGCGGAACACGGTCGTCGGTCATAGACGTCACCTTCGCTAGACTGGATGGGGGGATGGCGCTGGAAGATTGGAGGGTTCTCGACGAGGATTCCTTCAGTGACCATCGCTATCTCTCCTTTCGGTTGAGTACCGGTGTCGTCCGCAGAGGACTCAGAGCCGTCCAGGGACCTGGCTGGATGTGGAGAGATGGGCTCAGAGAAGCTCTGGCCAGAAGGCTGGTAGGCGTGCTCGACGGCGAGAGGGATCTCTCGGCGGAAGAAGCAGTGCGGCGTTTGACCGTCGCCTGCGATGAGTACCTGCCTAGGAAGATCACCAGGGCCGGGAGGAGGCCTGTCTACTGGTGGTGTGCCGAGGTCGCGGAGGCGCGGCGGAGGTGCATCGCTTGTAGGCGGGGGCTCACCCGTGCTAGGACCGAGGGGGACAGGACCGCAAAGCTCGGCGAGTACCGGTCCGCCAAGAAAGCCCTGAAGACGGAGATCGCTGCCGCCAAGGGACGTGCTTGGGACAGGCTGATCGATGAAGTCCGGGGTGACCCCTGGGGACGGGCCTACAAAATCGTCTCCGGGAAGGTTGGGTCCAGACTGGTGATAACCGAGGAGGAGGAGGAGGAAGCCATCGGCCGGCTTTTTCCGACATTAAACCCTCCTCGATGGGAGGACCCTAAGGGTACGTTCAGCGATGGGAATGCGGCGATCGCGACGGTGGAGGAGGTGCAGGAGGCATCCAGGGGTCTCAAGGGGGGAAAGGCCCCGGGGCTGGATGGACTGCCTGCAGAGGTGGTGAAATTGGCCGTCGAGGTGGCCCCTGCTGCGATGGCGGGGGTGATGGGATTGTGCCTGAAGAACCGTGTTTTCCCAGCAGTTTGGAAGGAAGCAAAGGTGGTGCTTATACCAAAGGGCGGGGGGAAATATAGGCCTATTTCCCTCATAAGCTCTGCGGGTAAGCTGTTGGAAGCCATCATCCGGAACAGGATAAGCCGGGATCTGGAAGAGAGGGGCGTGCTGTCTGATCGGCAGTACGGCTTCAGAAGGGGCAGGTCGACCATGGATGCCGTGGAGGACGTTCTCGCATACGCCAGGGTGGCGAACGCCGGCACTTGGGGTCGTAAAGACTTCTGTGCCGTCGTCGCCCTGGATATCGAGAACGCCTTCAATTGTGCTTCATGGGAGGCCATCGCGACGGCCCTGGAGGGAATGCGGGTGGAGGAGGGCATGGTGGCCATGGTCAAGAGCTACCTGTCCGACAGGACCATCCGCTATGGCGGGGCCAACAGGTCGAGGAGGGTGGGGTGCGGCGTTCCGCAGGGGTCGGTCCTCGGACCACTCCTGTGGAATGTGCTGTACAACGGCGTCCTCGAGCTGGAGCTGCCCGTGGGTGCGAGGACCGTTGCCTTCGCCGACGATCTGGTGATCATGGCAATGGCTCGCACCGAGGAAGAACTTCGGCGGATGGTGGAAGATTCGGCAGGGAGGGTGTTGGGATGGATGGAAGACCATGGCCTCAAGGTTGCTCCTGCCAAAACCGAGGCAGTCTTGCTAGTCGGTGGTAGGAGGATTGGGCTGGAGGGCTTCCAAATAGGGGGCGCTTTTGTCCGGGTCCGACCGAGTATCAAGTACTTGGGGGTTGACCTGGACAGAAGGATGAACTTCCTTCCCCACGTGGGGAGGGTAGCTCGGAAGGCGGAGGCAGTGGCCGGGAAACTGGCCAGGCTGATGCCCAACCTGGGCGGGGCGGATGGGCGCTGTAGGGTGCTGTATGCGGCAGTGGTGCACAACGTGCTGCTGTATGCGGCGCCCGCTTGGGCGCAGGCCGCTGACGCCAAAGCCGGAAGGGCCGCTCTCGAGAGGGTGCAGAGGAGGGTGGGGCTACGGGTGGCCTCCGCGTATCGGACGGTTTCGACCGATGCGTTGGGGGTTATCTCCGGAATACCGCCCCCCGACTTGCTGATTCTCGAGAGAAAGCAGAGGAGAGAGGGTCGGACGTCCACCGAGACCAGGAAAACGCTTATGGAGAGGTGGCAGCAGAGATGGGCAGAGGGAAGGAAGGGTGCCTGGACAAGGCGGCTCATTCCGGACGTCCGGCTGTGGGTCGGCAGGGGTCACGGGTGGACCAGTTTCCATGTGACCCAGGCGCTGACCGGACACGGGTGCTTCGGGAGCTACCTTGCCCGGATCGGCAAGGAAGCCTCCCCTGCCTGTTGGTTCTGCGGCCACGAGGTGGACGATCCGGAACATACCCTGTTCCGGTGCGAGGCCTTTGATGGAGAAAGGTTGGCGGTCTTGAGGACCCTGGGTTGGTGGCCGGACGAGGAAAACCTCATTGGGGGGATGCTCGCCGGCCAATCCGAGTGGGAGACAGTGGCCCGCATGATGGAAAGCATCATGCGGAGGAAGGAAGAGAAGGAGAGGGAACGGGAACGCCTCCATATGAGGTGAGGTGGGAGTACCACCCTTGAAGTAATGCCTAACGGCGGTTCCAGGGGTGGAGCAATACTCCATCGAGAGGGGTTTTTAGTGGGTAGGACTGGACGACCATCCGCCAGGGAGTCCCACACTCTCCAGGCCTTCCTGAGCGTGGGCCTGGAGGTACGTAACAGTATTTCCCCCTCTCTATAAAAAAAAAAAAAAAAAAAAAAAAGGTAGCCAGGCTTAGGTTTATGTAAAAATTCGATAGACTATATCCTTTACATAACCACAAACGAAAAAATCTAAAGGAGTTAAATCTGCTAATCTTGCGGGCCATTTGACAGGGCCGCCCTTACCAATCCAACGTTTCGGCAACCAGTCATTTAAATATCTTCTTACATTCCTATAGAAATGTACAGGCGCTCTATCCTGTTGCAACCATATTAAGGATCACTGATTCTGATAATCAATCGTCCGCATCCACTGGGGATTTTCAGTGGCATAATAGTGCATGTTATGCCTCTTAACATGCCCATTACTCTTAAAGGTCGCCTCATCAGTGAACAAAATTCTGTTTAAAATATTTCTATTCCTTTCTATAAGATTGACCATTATTTCGTAGAATTCCACTCTTTTTGCAAAATAACCTTCTTGCAATTTTTGATGGAATTCAATGCGGTATATATGTAACCAATGTTTTTTGATCACACGGTTTACTGAAGATTTCGAAATATCAGATTGGGCAGCAATTTCTTTTGTTCGGGAGTGAAGATTTTCTTCTAAGATTAGTAAAACTTCTAGCTCTGTGTTTTCACGTACTCTTCTACCAATTAATTGTTTTTTGTTCGGCTTCTCGTAACGCATTGTACCATATTCATCATTACTTTCGTAAAATTCAGTTTGTAAAAAAATCACAAACGTGAAAGTATTTGTTACAGGATAACTTACTGTCAACAAGAACAAACGGCTCAAGTCCAAGAATATTCTTTAAGGGCTGATGATGGCAGCAGTGTTTTGCCGAAACATGTTCCATTTGTAATTTTACACTTATTAAAGTTTGTGGAGTTCGACTTAGATATATTTAAGTTTTAACATAATTTTTGTGTTATCAATTTACGCTCCACTCCTGATTAGCTCTCGCCATGTATCCAAAGAATTTGGGGTTTGTTTCGTTGGGTAAGTTTGAATGTCCCGCCATTGCTTGTCTTGTCAAAAAAATAACACAACGTAGGGTTCTGCTTTTTCTTTCATTGTCTGACGATCATTTTCAATTTCGCGGTTTGTTTCAAATTTTCAAATTTGACGTTTGGTGACGTCATTGACTCATGTTCAAATTCAAAATGTGGCGGTATTGTAAAGGGGGGTTATCACAATACTAACATTTGCCGAGGCAAAGTATATATTGACAGAAAGCCTATTAAAAATGCTATTTGGTGGTATAATGGAATATCGGGTGTTCCGTTTGAAAAAAAAAGGTATTATACATTTTGCAAAATCGTACACCCTGTATAGAAATATCAATTTAGATGACTTTCAATAAGTGTGTATTAAAGTTTGGGTCTATAAAAAATTATTGACAGAAAAGTATTCAGTTATCTCTGTTGGAATGGTCTCTGGCATTTTTTTAAAAAGCACTAATTTTGACATAAAATTCTTCATATCTCAAAAACCATCCATAATAGACCTATAGTACCTTATATCATCTTGCTCAGCATTAACTGTTCTTTCAATTCACTCACTAAAATACGGGGCATTTTATTAAAAAAAAAATCATAACTTTGGTATATTACTAATACTAGGACACTCTGTATATGATTTCTAATAATTTTAAATTGTGAAGGTATCGTGTGGCTATCGTCCCCCAAAAACCCAATTTTGAGATTTTTCAAAATAAGGACGTAATTGATGGTCCACACACCTCTGGGACACCCGGTATGTAAAAATAATAAAAAAATTGAACTGTCAGACAAAATTTAAAAAAAAACGTTAGACAATACAACAATGGATGTTGGCATAGAAGTTTTTTTATCTTCTAAACCATAAAATTGCATTTTAACATGCAGTAAGTTACTATTCATTTACAGCTATTACTCTTACTGGATTGAAATTTTTGAGGACAACACTAACTGGAAAAAGGTCGTTGATTACAGTGATGTTCCCTGTAGAGGTCTTCAAGAGTTGTATTTCGACCATCAGAGAGCACGCTATATAAAAATTGTCGGGACAAAGGCTTCTATAGGAGAAGTGAGCATAAATATATTTTTTTAATTTTAACTTTAATTTCAATTTAAACAGACCTTCGAAATCGAATTTTTTAAAACATACTTCAGAAGCAGCATTCCCAAAACACTGAACGGCATAGTTTGTGCTGCACGCAAGCTCATAGTACCGCACAAGAATGCAGTAGTCAAAAAAGGGTTAGTACCTGTAGTATACGTTTTTACACCTACATTAATTTGAGACTATTTTCAGATATATCTGGAACTCGATTTTACGAGATCAAATTTACATTAGGCACAAGATAAACGACGGAGGCGTTGTGATTCAATTGTGTAAGCATTTCTTACAAAGTACCGATTCTGTATCAACTGAGTTACGTTTTTAGCACAACCCTTTGTGGTCTCCAAAGTGAAGTTTTTTCTTCCACTGTACCGTTGCAGGTATTATATTGAGACCTCCAAGGACGAAGCTGACTGGAGGGTTGCTGTTGACTGCCGAAATAACGACTGCAGTGGTGAACAAGAACACTATTTTGAGGCAAGATCAGTAGTCTTTTTCAGAATAACTGGAACAACGGCGTTATCTGGTGATGTAAGTTTGTGCCATTCAAGATCATCACTGAATTTTATATTCATCTTAACTGTTTATTTTCCAGTTCGCGTTAATTTGCCGTGATTTTGAATGCACTTATGAAAGCCAGACTGCATGAATTTTAAGTGAAACGTGTGCTAGGATTTACACTACATCTTATGTTATGAATACAAATAAAGTCAGACTAAAATTTACTGCCGCCATTTTGACTTTCCGCAAAAATATAATTTCAATAATGTTCAAAAATGTCGTGCTTAAATCATGTTTTTATTCGTTTTGTGAAATACTCCCCCGAATTGATACCTTGGCGGGTTTAAAAAGTGCTTAGGATAAAAAGAAGACAGTATTCACCGTTAGCACAGGTCTGTGACAGTGTGCCCTTTGGTCTTTGCAATGCTCTTGCAACTCGTGCTATCCAGATCGTTCTGGAGTAATTCTACGAGCGAATGTTAGAGAAGCCGCTTCTCTACAATTACGACGCGAAACAAGTATCACCACAGTTACAATATGGAATATATCGCAACGCTTCCGGTTCTATATCACAACACTTTCGATTTCAGTGACCTGACAACGGCCATAAGAACTTTTATAAAGGAATTGTAATGAATTAACAAATATTATTAGTACGTCTGTTTTCGATTGAATTCGAGATGGAAATGCATTTAAGTTTATTTGAAGTGTTGGAGTAAACTTATTAATTAATGTTAATTAATAATGTAACTATAGCTGTATCTGCAGAATGTGTGCAGTTGTCTAAAAAATAGTGTTTGTAACTTGGTCGAAAGTGGAAATATCATTTCTCGTGTGATTTTCCTCACTCGGTTTTGCCTCGTTCGTCAAACTTCACACTCGCATGATATGTATCACTTTCTACACTAGTTACAAAAACTACTATTAACTTTTTGAGTCAATTTATCAAAATCACAGTTTCCGGTTCTCAGGTTTGTCATAATTATGTAACGAGGTTACCAAGTTGTTAATATTTCTCCGACACCGCGGCGACCCCAAATACCGAAATAAAATACTTCCCGATACCGTATCCAAACCGTTCCTTCTCCCAGTTACCAAGTGAAGTACTGCAGTTCATCGCCACTCCAGCGCAGCGCGTAAGAGGGACCACTGGCCGGTGACCGCCGGATGAGTACACCAGCCCTTCCGGAGAAAGTACTACCCGTGGTCAGGTGGAGCATACCACGTTAAAAAACTTGCGCTCGAGGCACTCCGACCATAACAAACGTCACACACATTTTCCGAGAATAAGGATAGGATAGAACCGAATAGGTAGATGTATAACCAAAGATAAATTCCATTGCAGTCGTGTCCTAACCGACAGACAAGTTGCTCACTTGAACCAATCGTTTGTAACTACATTATTTATCACTACCACACTTAAGTATTAAATGTAATATTTCCTTCATGTTATTTAGGAAGCATAATTAACCAAATTAAAGAAACATCAAAAGAAGAGATTCTTTAAAGCCTTCAACTGTCTAGAATTTTAATGTAAGTTTGCAGAGCCCAGAATTTCTGTTCTCCAGTTCCTCAATTTCGTAACTTAACTTAACTTTCGTGTGTCGATGGTTCCGATCTGGACCAAGAAAATTCTACAAGTTCGTTTGGAATAAAATAGAGTCCGTTTGTAAAATGTCGTTTATTAAAAATTAAATATAATATATTTAACTGTACTATACTTTACTTAAGCGCAATGTATAATATACTAAAATAATACATCACTTTCTTATACATAGTCGTACTTAAAATTATTAACAACTATCAAATATCTTTGGCATTGGTAAATTTGCATTCCTGAAAGAAACCAGTGACAAATTTACACGTTGGATAAATCACAAATACTTAATAAGGTGACCGAACCGTCGATGTCTGAAACCCGAAACGAAAAAAAGAATCAAAAACTCTGGTCACCCCATTAAATAATAACCCATTGAGAATCACAAAATTTGTATTATACGATTCGATGTGTTAGTCGGTCGGCGAGCTGCTGCGCCTCGTCGGTGACGTCGCTGATGGTCGAGTTGTGCCTGGTCTTCCTGCTGCCCTCCTCCACCTCCATCGGCGGATTGATGGACTGCGACAGGGCGTTGGTCTTCTGGAAGTCGATCGTCGCGTAGCTCTTCTTCGACTTGTTGGGGCTCTCGGGCGTGACCTGCGCCGTCTTCGACCCGCCGCCCCCCGAGTCCAGGTCCAGCTCGGCGTAGTTGACCTCGTGGACGGCGAGATGGAGGGCGGCGGTGGGCGTCGGGGGCGGGTCGGCGTCGGGCCGGAGCAGCGGCCGCAGGTGCTCGAGCTCCTTGGTGTCGATGTTGGCGTAGCAGTGGCGGGCGTCCTCGTCGGCGGCCGGATTGGTGTCGACGTTCATGTACAGGTGGCACGGGCTGTCGACCGCCGTCACGAAGGCTTCAGGCACTGCGGCGGGGGGCGACGTGGCCGCCCCCACGTTGGCGTAGTTCGGCTGGACCGCCTCCGGCTCGACGCCCGCCGAGTTCGTGTAGGAGGGGTGCTCGGGGACCAGGCTGCCGCGCTTGTTGTTGTTGTGCTCGTGGGGGTCGACGGCGACGAACGGGGGCGGCGAGGCGGCCGTGGGGCTCATGGGGCCGTTGCTACTGCAAACGAAACCATAACGTCAACGTGGAAAAATTAAATGATTCCAGTGATTTTGGATTTTACCACATACGACCTTGAAAGTAATCAGTAAAAAAAATCACAGTTTTTTCTTGAGCATGTCGTTAAAACACCTCAAAATGTCCTGGAATACCAAATTTTGTAACTTTTGTGCCACAATTTTTAAAGCAGCAAGTGATTTTTGGAATTTTGAAAATTTTGGAACCCCACATATTATTTCTGAACTAATCGTTTCTTTAATTTGACACTATACAAAGTACTTCAAAAAGGTGCAAAATACCGAATTAGTTCACTTTCATCCCATAAGTTTAGAAACCATGTTGTTTTTGGAAAGCTCAAAATTTTGGCACCGCAGGAAATTATTTTTGAAGTGTCGACTTGGGTGTCGTTTTATACATTTTTGGACCAGAGAAATTTAATTTGTTCAGTGTACTTTTTGATTTTCAAAATACAAACTTGAAAACATCCTACAAAAAAGAATAGATAACAGAAGTTTACAACAATTTATTTTAAAGATAGCTGTCAAGTTGGCCGTTTTAAATTTGGCAATTCCATTAAACTACGGCGGCCGCCTATCCGTGCAGGGCCAACTTCGATCAATTGTCACTGAATTTTTCAATCTGTTCATTTACTAGATACGACCTTGAAAACGATAGAAATCATCAAGATATTTTAAAATCTTTTTTTAACTGAAAACAATGACTGTTTTTGGAAATTTCAAAATTTTGGCCCATTGGGTGCCGTTTTATACATTTTTGGGCCAGAGAAATTTAATTTGTTCAGTGTAGTTTTTGATTTTCAAAATACAATACAATTATTTTAAAGATAGCTGTCAAGTTGGCCGTTTAAAATTTAGCAATTCCATTAAACTACGACGGCCAACTTCGATCAATTGTCACTGAATTTTTCAATCTGTTCATTTACTAGATACGACCTTGAAAACAATAAAAATCATTAAAGTATTTTAAAATCTTTTTTTAACTAAAACAATGACTGTTTTTGGAAATTTCAAAATTTTGGCCCATTAGGTGTCGTTTTATACATTTTTGGACCAGAGAAATTTAATTTGTTCAGTGTACTTTTTGATTTTCAAAATACAAACTTGAAAACATCCTACAAAAAGGAATAGATAACAGAAATTTACAACAATTTATTTTAAAGATAGCTGTCAAGTTGGCCGTTTTAAATTTGGCAATTCCATTAAACTACGGCGGCCGCCTATCCGTGCAGGGCCAACTTCGATCAATTGTCACTGAATTTTTCAATCTGTTCATTTACTAGATACGACCTTGAAAACGATAGAAATCATCAAGATATTTTAAAATCTTTTTTTAACTGAAAACAATGACTGTTTTTGGAAATTTCAAAATTTTGGCCCATTAGGTGTAGTTTTATACATTTTTGGGCCAGAGAAATTTAATTTGTTCAGTGTACTTTTTGATTTTCAAAATACAAACTTGAAAACATCCTACAAAAAGGAATAGATAACAGAAATTTACAACAATTTATTTTAAAGATAGCTGTCAAGTTGGCCGTTTTAAATTTGGCAGTTCCATTAAACTACGACGGCCAACTTCGATCAATTGTCACTGAATTTTTCAATCTGTTCATTTACTAGATACGACCTTGAAAACAATAAAAATCATTAAAGTATTTTAAAATCTTTTTTTAACTAAAACAATGACTGTTTTTGGAAATTTCAAAATTTTGGCCCATTAGGTGTCGTTTTATACATTTTTGGACCAGAGAAATTTAATTTGTTCAGTGTACTTTTTGATTTTCAAAATACAAACTTGAAAACATCCTACAAAAAGGAATAGATAACAGAAATTTACAACAATTTATTTTAAAGATAGCTGTCAAGTTGGCCGTTTTAAATTTGGCAGTTCCATTAAACTACGACGGCCGCCTATCCGTGCACGGCCAACTTCGATCAATTATCACTGAATTTTTCAACCTGTTCATTTACTAGATACGACCTTGAAAACAATAAAAATCATCAAAATATTTTAAAATCTTTTTTTAACTGAAAACTGACTGTTTTTGGAAATTTCAAAATTTTTGCCCATTAGGTGCCGTTTTATACATTTTTGGACCAGAGAAAAATAATTTGTTCAGTGTACTTTTTGATTTTCAAAATACAAACTTGAAAACATCCTACAAAAAGGAATAGATAACAGAAATTTACAACAATTTATTTTAAAGATAGCTGTCAAGTTGGCCGTTTTAAATTTGGCAGTTCCATTAAACTACGACGGCCGCCTATCCGTGCACGGCCAACTTCGATCAATTATCACTGAATTTTTCAACCTGTTCATTTACTAGATACGACCTTGAAAACAATAAAAATCATCAAAATATTTTAAAATCTTTTTTTAACTGAAAACTGACTGTTTTTGGAAATTTCAAAATTTTTGCCCATTAGGTGCCGTTTTATACATTTTTGGACCAGAGAAAAATAATTTGTTCAGTGTACTTTTTGATTTTCAAAATACAAACTTGAAAACATCCTAAAAAAAAGGAATAGATAACAGAAATTTACAACAATTTATTTTAAAGATAGCTGTCAAGTTGGCCGTTTTAAATTTGGCAGTTCCATTAAACTACGACGGCCGCCTATCCGTGCACGGCCAACTTCGATCAATTGTCACTGAATTTTTCAACCTGTTCATTTACTAGATACGACCTTGAAAACAATAAAAATCATCAAAATATTTTAAAATCATTTTTTAAACTGAAAACAATGAGTGTTTTCGGAAATTTCAAAATTTTGGCCCATTAGGTGCCGTTTTATACATTTTTGGACCAGAGAAATTTAATTTGTTCAGTGTACTTTTTGATTTTCAAAATACAAACTTGAAAACATCCTACAAAAAGGAATAGATAACAGAAATTTACAACAATTTATTTTAAAGATAGCTGTAAAGTTGGCCGTTTTAAATTTGGCAATTCCATTAAACTACGACGGCCGCCTATCTGTGCACGGCCAACTTCGCTCAATTGTCACTGAATTTTTCAATTTGTTCATTTACTAGATACGACCTTGAAAACAATAAAAACCATCAAAATATTTTAAAATCTTTTTTTAACTGAAAACAATGAGTGTTTTCGGAAATTTCAAAATTTTGACCCATTAGGTGTCGTTTTATACATTTTTGGACCAGAGAAATTTAATTTGTTCAGTGTACTTTTTGATTTTCAAAATACAAACTTGAAAACATCGTAAAAAAAGGAATATATAACAGAAATTTACAACAATTTATTTTAAAGATAGCTGTCAAGTTGGCCGTTTTAAATTTGGCAGTTCCATTAAACTACGACGGCCGCCTATCCGTGCAGGGCCAACTTCGATCAATTGTCACTGAATTTTTCAATCTGTTCATTTACTAGATACGACCTTGAAAACGATAGAAATCATCAAGATATTTTAACATCTTTTTTTTAACTGAAAACAATGACATTACGTGTCTAGATAACAGAAATTTACAACAATTTATTTTAAAGATAGCTCTGTCAAGTTGTCCGTTTTAAATTATCTATCCGTGCACGGCCAACTTGGATCAATCCAGCGACAACCCGAGTATTGTTGGTTGCATACCCTGCACCATAAGAATTACCTCATGGATCCCGGCCTGCTCAGCCCGGGATGCGCCCTGACGCTGTTCGGCGCCCCGACCGGATTGAGATACCCTTCTGGTTGTGAGGACGGCGGGCGTCTCTGCACCGGGGGGCCCGTGCTCGCCAGCGGAACGGCGAACTCCGTCGGCGTCATCACGTTGACGAGGGGGTTGTTCTCGTCGTTCGCGTTGCGCACGATGTGCTGCTGGACGATGTTGAAGAGCTGCTCGGCCTTGCGGCAGTGGAAGGCGTAGATGCCGGCGCCCGTCGGGCACCTGCGCCCGCACTCGAAGCTGAATATCTCCGAGTCGAAGCCGTACTTGCGCAGGGCGCGCAGCGGCCAGATCGTGGGGTTCTTGC
This sequence comes from Diaperis boleti, assembly GCA_963583935.1. Lineage (NCBI taxonomy): Eukaryota > Metazoa > Arthropoda > Insecta > Coleoptera > Tenebrionidae > Diaperis > Diaperis boleti. The sequence continues at coordinate 2,214,576 of OY757242.1, forward strand.
CTCTTTGGTACAGGACTAGTTCCGTTTCGGTCACCTCCAGCTTCCCGGGGCCCACCTGGTCGAGTTGTTCGTTCACGTTGGAGACCTGCAACTCGTCGTCAAGTTATGCGTGGGTTTTTGACACAAGCACTCTAAATTAATATGCCCTTTCGTTTATAACCACTCCGTAGGATCAAGTAGGCTAGTAAGCTTCTTCTTAATTATAAACACACTGTACACACAAGCCTACTCTGAGCAACACAATGCCGTTCTGTCAGTGGTGCCTACCTGGAAGATATTGGGGTGCTGATCGTTTATGTCGGGCTTACTGCTAACACAACCCATCTCGTACCTAAAAACACACGCAGTCACCACAAATACAGGGTGTTTCCATCCAGACTTACGGTAATAACAATATTAAAGCTCTTTCTCATGGACACTTGGTTCAGTCATGATTCGCTTCTTTGGTGAATTGAGGTTACTTACATTTTGCACTAAATCTAATATTCTTTGGTTGTAAAATTGGTTTCTAAACATGCAGTCTCACATAATAAACTAGCCGGAGAGCTAAATAACGCGGATTTAGCTTCTACGCCATTTCTGTCTGTGTGCTCGCCGCCATTTTGATGCATGGCCTTGGGGCGCGTTGCCAACATTGTGTGCTTATTACACTAGAATAGAATTTGGGAGGAATGATGCGATTACGAAAGTTTAAGCGCCGAAGAGGTTTTTTTTCTCGAGTTTGAAAATTCTCGATCAAACCTAGCAAATCGTGCCAGCGCCCTCCAGCGGCGAGTGCAGTTTTCGGTTTGGAACCGCGATAACATCTGGTCGCCCCACCACTTCTCCCGCCCGGCCAATCGCCGCCGCCCCTCCGGTCACATGACCCGAGCGCCAGCACTTGTTTATTTTCAGCTGCGCTGCATCTCGATTTCAGGAGCGACACTCGGTGCACGGTGCGTGTGAGCGACGTAGACGAGTGCGGTAATTCGCGAGACGTGAGACACCGGAAAGAGGGTTTTCGGATCGGAGATGTAGTGGTCCGGTCGCGTGGCTATGGACCCGGTGCAGTTCGTTCTGTTTGTGGTTCCGCTTGAGAGTTGAGAAAATCCGTCGAGTCGTCTTCGAGTGCAGCGGTGCTACGATGCTGGGAGTCCTCAAGCGACGTTGGAAACCCAAAAGGTGTGTGCGGATTTATTTTCGGAAGTCGGGGAATTTCCCGAAAGAAAATCGTTGCGCTGGTTGGGATTTTCTCGGGGGATATTGATCGCCGGGGAGCGAGCACCCCCTCCGCGATGCTCAGCTGTTTCACTGTTGATATGTTATCGATCGGGGGGTTCTCACCACGAAGCTGGTCCAGATTTTCGGGATGGGCCGGGAAATTTTCGAATCGCGGCAGGCCGACTGACAGGTGCCACCCTCGATCGACCTTTTTTTTTTCTAAAAAGTATACATATTTGGGGTGACTTTCGTAGGAAACAAATATATACAGTGTGTTTATAAATGAGACGTCATGTTGCGTGTGGACGAGAAATTTTAGCAGTTTCAAAGCCAATTTGATGTATAAATCCTTTGTAATAAATCAATAGCTTTTCTCGAGAAATTAGATAAATTATGACGTGTTTTTTTAATTGACGTATGCTATAAGCCTGCTAGATTAAAAACGCAATAATTATGTACTTTCGTTTATATAATAGTTATGAAAATGTTTATTCTAAGTAGGTCGAGGATAAAAAGAAAGAAGAGTAGCAATGTGACAATATAGAAAAAAGCTGAGATTATCAGTTTCCCGTTTCCTCAATTGTGCATTCTCTCAATGGCTCCAATTGCTCAGTTTCTGAGTGCCCTAGTTTCTCATTCCCAAAGTTGCTCAGTATCTCCCTGAGTTTCTCACGCGTTATCTCAGTGACATCTTGTTATCTCGAACTTTATCACAGCGTCTTATCATTTTTAACACACATGCACTTCCTATATCTTTGTTTACAGATCCAAGGCGATTGTTATCAATATGCATATCTAGTCATAAAAAGTTTTCTGCATTATCGACCCCCAATTCGGACCACTCTATATTCAAATGTCGACACAGTCCTTGCGTCACAAGACACCGGTTGAAAGACACATTTCAGACAATGATAGGAATCAACGTTAGTATGACGAGTGAAATATGGCTTCCTGTCTATGCGACTCGTTTTACATTAGATGCACAGATAAATGGAATTACGGAATGTAATGGACAGGAACTGACAACCGGCTCCATTCAATGTAATTTCGTTAATTTACGAGACGTGGAAAAACAATGAGGAAAATCGAGACACTTGCAACGGAGCTGTTTCCTGGATGTTGTCGTAAATCGTTGCGGCGTCAATTTTTTTTCCGGCCATCAATTTCTTGCGTTTCACCAATTAGACGTCAATGTGGGTACTATGAGATGCAAATACTCCGAGCCGCGTAATTTAATCGAACCATCATGCTGCGAGTACTTTTTAATCAAAACAGCTGTCTCTTCTACATCCTGGGTGATTTTTACAAGACACATCGTACTGGTTCTTTTCTCAAGGATTGAAATGTAAATAGAATGTATTTTTGTCGCTAGAAATTTCTGAATACAAGGATGTAATGTGTAGGTACTACCCTGTCGAATAAAAACAGCCTTGACATTCCGAAATATTTACAAACAAGCACGGGAGCCAAGGAATGCACTGGCGGGCCCTTATCGACGAGGACAAATAGTAAAGTTGTTTACAAACATGTCAATGACTTTATGGAATAAAGACACATCTTTCTGAAATTATTGTTATTGGAACTTATCAAAATCCCTTTAGCCTGAAGGTGTTAAGGTCGGAGAGACGCACCGAGCCGTACATATATACATATTGCAGTCGATAAAAATTGCTTTTGCAAGGTACTCTTCTAACACCAGTATTTTTAAGTTGCAATTTGAAAACAGAAATTATTCAAAAATTGTCAGAACCATTTGTGTTGTTATGACACTTTTTGACTGTCATACATCCTGGAGATTACAACAATCGTATCTGTATTATCTTGGGAAAGTGTCTATTAAGTCGAGAAGAGATTTTATTTCAAAAATTGTCAAAAAATATTTGTGTTATTGTCGAAGCATTTATATGACACTTTTTGACTTTCATACACACTGGAGATTATAACAGTTGCATCTGCAAGGCGGTATTTTGTAGTAATATCTTGGGAAAGTGTCTATTCACTCGAGACCAAAAAGTATTTCAAAAATTGTCAAGAAGTATTTGTGTTATTGTCGAAACGTTGTTGTGACACTTTTTGACTGTCATACATCCTGGAGATTACAACAATCGCATCTGTATTATCTTGGGAAAGTGTCTATTAAGTCGAGAAGAGATTTTATTTCAAAAATTGTCAAAAAATATTTGTGTTATTGTCGAAGCATTTATATGACACTTTTTGACTTTCATACACACTGGAGATTATAACAGTTGCATCTGCAAGGCGGTATTTTGTAGTAATATCTTGGGAAAGTGTCGATTCACTGGAGACCAAAAAGTCTTTCAAAAATTGTCAAGAAGTATTTGTGTTATTGTCGAAACGTTGTTATGACACTTTTTGACTGTCATACATCCTGGAGATTACAACAATCGCATCTGTATTATCTTGGGAAAGTGTCTATTAAGTCGAGAAGAGATTTTATTTCAAAAATTGTCAAAAAATATTTGTGTTATTGTCGAAGCATTTATATGACACTTTTTGACTTTCATACACACTGGAGATAATAACAGTTGCACCTGCAAGGCGGTATTTTGTAGTAATATCTTGGGAAAGTGTCTATTCACTCGGGACCAAAAAGTCTTTCAAAAATTGTCAAGAAGTATTTGTGTTATTGTCGAAACGTTGTTATGACACTTTTTGACTGTCATACATCCTGGAGATTACAACAATCGTATCTGTATTATCTTGGGAAAGTGTCTATTAAGTCGAGAAGAGATTTTATTTCAAAAATTGTCAAAAAATATTTGTGTTATTGTCGAAGCATTTATATGACACTTTTTGACTTTCATACACACTGGAGATTATAACAGTTGCACCTGCAAGGCGATATTTTGTAGTAATATCTTGGGAAAGTGTCTATTCACTCGAGACCAAAAAGTATTTCAAAAATTGTCAAGAAGTATTTGTGTTATTGTCGAAACGTTGTTATGACACTTTTTGACTGTCATACATCCTGGAGATTACAACAATCGTATCTGTATTATCTTGGGAAAGTGTCTATTAAGTCGAGAAGAGATTTTATTTCAAAAATTGTCAAAAAATATTTGTGTTATTGTCGAAGCATTTGTATGACACTTTTTGACTTTCATACATACTGGAGATTGTAACATTTGCATCTGCAAGGCGGTATTTTGTAGTAATATCTTGGGAAAGTGTCTATTCACTCGGGACCAAAAAGTCTTTCAAAAATTGTCAAGAAGTATTTGTGTTATTGTCGAAACGTTGTTATGACACTTTTTGACTGTCATACATCCTGGAGATTACAACAATCGTATCTGTATTATCTTGGGAAAGTGTCTATTAAGTCGAGAAGAGATTTTATTTCAAAAATTGTCAAAAAATATTTGTGTTATTGTCGAAGCATTTATATGACACTTTTTGACTTTCATACACACTGGAGATTATAACAGTTGCATCTGCAAGGCGGTATTTTGTAGTAATATCTTGGGAAAGTGTCTATTCACTCGAGACCAAAAAGTATTTCAAAAATTGTCAAGAAGTATTTGTGTTATTGTCGAAACGTTGTTATGACACTTTTTGACTGTCATACATCCTGGAGATTACAACAATCGTATCTGTATTATCTTGGGAAAGTGTCTATTAAGTCGAGAAGAGATTTTATTTCAAAAATTGTCAAAAAATATTTGTGTTATTGTCGAAGCATTTATATGACACTTTTTGACTTTCATACACACTGGAGATTATAACAGTTGCACCTGCAAGGCGGTATTTTGTAGTAATATCTTGGGAAAGTGTCGATTCACTCGAGACCAAAAAGTATTTCAAAAATTGTCAAGAAGTATTTGTGTTATTGTCGAAACATTGTTATGACACTTTTTGACTTTCATACATCCTGGAGATTACAACAATCGCATCTGTATTATCTTGGGAAAGTGTCTATTAAGTCGAGAAGAGATTTTATTTCAAAAATTGTCAAAAAATATTTGTGTTATTGTCGAAGCATTTATATGACACTTTTTGACTTTCATACACACTGGAGATAATAACAGTTGCACCTGCAAGGCGGTATTTTGTAGTAATATCTTGGAAAAGTGTCTATTCACTCGGGACCAAAAAGTCTTACAAAAATTGTCAAGAAGTATTTGTGTTATTGTCGAAACGTTGTTATGACACTTTTTGACTGTCATACATCCTGGAGATTACAACAATCGTATCTGTATTATCTTGGGAAAGTGTCTATTAAGTCGAGAAGAGATTTTATTTCAAAAATTGTCAAAAAATATTTGTGTTATTGTCGAAGCATTTATATGACACTTTTTGACTTTCATACACACTGGAGATTATAACAGTTGCATCTGCAAGGCGGTATTTTGTAGTAATATCTTGGGAAAGTGTCTATTCACTCGAGACCAAAAAGTATTTCAAAAATTGTCAAGAAGTATTTGTGTTATTGTCGAAACGTTGTTGTGACACTTTTTGACTGTCATACATCCTGGAGATTACAACAATCGTATCTGTATTATCTTGGGAAAGTGTCTATTAAGTCGAGAAGAGATTTTATTTCAAAAATTGTCAAAAAATATTTGTGTTATTGTCGAAGCATTTATATGACACTTTTTGACTTTCATACACACTGGAGATTATAACAGTTGCATCTGCAAGGCGGTATTTTGTAGTAATATCTTGGGAAAGTGTCTATTCACTCGAGACCAAAAAGTATTTCAAAAATTGTCAAGAAGTATTTGTGTTATTGTCGAAACGTTGTTGTGACACTTTTTGACTGTCATACATCCTGGAGATTACAACAATCGCATCTGTATTATCTTGGGAAAGTGTCTATTAAGTCGAGAAGAGATTTTATTTCAAAAATTGTCAAAAAATATTTGTGTTATTGTCGAAGCATTTATATGACACTTTTTGACTTTCATACACACTGGAGATTATAACAGTTGCATCTGCAAGGCGGTATTTTGTAGTAATATCTTGGGAAAGTGTCGATTCACTGGAGACCAAAAAGTCTTTCAAAAATTGTCAAGAAGTATTTGTGTTATTGTCGAAACGTTGTTATGACACTTTTTGACTGTCATACATCCTGGAGATTACAACAATCGCATCTGTATTATCTTGGGAAAGTGTCTATTAAGTCGAGAAGAGATTTTATTTCAAAAATTGTCAAAAAATATTTGTGTTATTGTCGAAGCATTTATATGACACTTTTTGACTTTCATACACACTGGAGATAATAACAGTTGCACCTGCAAGGCGGTATTTTGTAGTAATATCTTGGGAAAGTGTCTATTCACTCGGGACCAAAAAGTCTTTCAAAAATTGTCAAGAAGTATTTGTGTTATTGTCGAAACGTTGTTATGACACTTTTTGACTGTCATACATCCTGGAGATTACAACAATCGTATCTGTATTATCTTGGGAAAGTGTCTATTAAGTCGAGAAGAGATTTTATTTCAAAAATTGTCAAAAAATATTTGTGTTATTGTCGAAGCATTTATATGACACTTTTTGACTTTCATACACACTGGAGATTATAACAGTTGCATCTGCAAGGCGGTATTTTGTAGTAATATCTTGGGAAAGTGTCTATTCACTCGAGACCAAAAAGTATTTCAAAAATTGTCAAGAAGTATTTGTGTTATTGTCGAAACGTTGTTATGACACTTTTTGACTGTCATACATCCTGGAGATTACAACAATCGTATCTGTATTATCTTGGGAAAGTGTCTATTAAGTCGAGAAGAGATTTTATTTCAAAAATTGTCAAAAAATATTTGTGTTATTGTCGAAGCATTTGTATGACACTTTTTGACTTTCATACATACTGGAGATTGTAACAGTTGCATCTGCAAGGCGGTATTTTGTAGTAATATCTTGGGAAAGTGTCTATTCACTCGAGACCAAAAAGTATTTCAAAAATTGTCTAGAAATTTTTGTGTTATTGTCGAAGCGTTGTTATGACACTTTTTGACTTTCATACATCCTGGAGATTACAACAATCGTATCTGTATTATATTGGGAAAGTGTCTATTAAGTCGAGAAGAGATTTTATTTCAAAAATTGTCAAAAAATATTTGTGTTATTGTCGAAGCATTTATATGACACTTTTTGACTTTCATACACCCTGGACATTATAACAGTTGCACCTGCAAGGCGGTATTTTGTAGTAATATCTTGGGAAAGTGTCTATTCACTCGAGACCAAAAAGTATTTCAAAAATTGTCAAGAAGTATTTGTGTTATTGTCGAAACGTTGTTGTGACACTTTTTGACTGTCATACATCCTGGAGATTACAACAATCGCATCTGTATTATCTTGGGAAAGTGTCTATTAAGTCGAGAAGAGATTTTATTTCAAAAATTGTCAAAAAATATTTGTGTTATTGTCGAAGCATTTATATGACACTTTTTGACTTTCATACACACTGGAGATTATAACAGTTGCATCTGCAAGGCGGTATTTTGTAGTAATATCTTGGGAAAGTGTCGATTCACTCGAGACCAAAAAGTCTTTCAAAAATTGTCAAGAAGTATTTGTGTTATTGTCGAAACGTTGTTATGACACTTTTTGACTGTCATACATCCTGGAGATTACAACAATCGTATCTGTATTATCTTGGGAAAGTGTCTATTAAGTCGAGAAGAGATTTTATTTCAAAAATTGTCAAAAAATATTTGTGTTATTGTCGAAGCATTTATATGACACTTTTTGACTTTCATACACACTGGAGATTATAACAGTTGCATCTGCAAGGCGGTATTTTGTAGTAATATCTTGGGAAAGTGTCTATTCACTCGAGACCAAAAAGTATTTCAAAAATTGTCAAGAAGTATTTGTGTTATTGTCGAAACGTTGTTATGACACTTTTTGACTGTCATAGATCCTGGAGATTACAACAATCGTATCTGTATTATCTTGGGAAAGTGTCTATTAAGTCGAGAAGAGATTTTATTTCAAAAATTGTCAAAAAATATTTGTGTTATTGTCGAAGCATTTGTATGACACTTTTTGACTTTCATACATACTGGAGATTGTAACATTTGGATCTGCAAGGCGGTATTTTGTAGTAATATCTTGGGAAAGTGTCTATTCACTCGGGACCAAAAAGTCTTTCAAAAATTGTCAAGAAGTATTTGTGTTATTGTCGAAACGTTGTTATGACACTTTTTGACTGTCATACATCCTGGAGATTACAACAATCGTATCTGTATTATCTTGGGAAAGTGTCTATTAAGTCGAGAAGAGATTTTATTTCAAAAATTGTCAAAAAATATTTGTGTTATTGTCGAAGCATTTATATGACACTTTTTGACTTTCATACACACTGGAGATTATAACAGTTGCATCTGCAAGGCGGTATTTTGTAGTAATATCTTGGGAAAGTGTCTATTCACTCGAGACCAAAAAGTATTTCAAAAATTGTCAAGAAGTATTTGTGTTATTGTCGAAACGTTGTTATGACACTTTTTGACTGTCATACATCCTGGAGATTACAACAATCGTATCTGTATTATCTTGGGAAAGTGTCTATTAAGTCGAGAAGAGATTTTATTTCAAAAATTGTCAAAAAATATTTGTGTTATTGTCGAAGCATTTATATGACACTTTTTGACTTTCATACACACTGGAGATTATAACAGTTGCACCTGCAAGGCGATATTTTGTAGTAATATCTTGGGAAAGTGTCTATTCACTCGAGACCAAAAAGTCTTTCAAAAATTGTCAAGAAGTATTTGTGTTATTGTCGAAACGTTGTTATGACACTTTTTGACTGTCATACATCCTGGAGATTACAACAATCGTATCTGTATTATCTTGGGAAAGTGTCTATTAAGTCGAGAAGAGATTTTATTTCAAAAATTGTCAAAAAATATTTGTGTTATTGTCGAAGCATTTATATGACACTTTTTGACTTTCATACACACTGGAGATTATAACAGTTGCACCTGCAAGGCGGTATTTTGTAGTAATATCTTGGGAAAGTGTCTATTCACTCGAGGCCAAAAAGTATTTCAAAAATTGTCTAGAAATTTTTGTGTTATTGTCGAAGCGTTGTTATGACACTTTTTGACTTTCATACATCCTGGAGATTACAGCAATCGTATCTGTATTATATTGGGAAAGTGTCTATTAAGTCGAGAAGAGATTTTATTTCAAAAATTGTCAAAAAATATTTGTGTTATTGTCGAAGCATTTATATGACACTTTTTGACTTTCATACACCCTGGACATTATAACAGTTGCACCTGCAAGGCGGTATTTTGTAGTAATATCTTGGGAAAGTGTCTATTCACTCGAGACCAAAAAGTATTTCAAAAATTGTCAAGAAGTATTTGTGTTATTGTCGAAACGTTGTTGTGACACTTTTTGACTGTCATACATCCTGGAGATTACAACAATCGCATCTGTATTATCTTGGGAAAGTGTCTATTAAGTCGAGAAGAGATTTTATTTCAAAAATTGTCAAAAAATATTTGTGTTATTGTCGAAGCATTTATATGACACTTTTTGACTTTCATACACACTGGAGATTATAACAGTTGCATCTGCAAGGCGGTATTTTGTAGTAATATCTTGGGAAAGTGTCGATTCACTGTAGACCAAAAAGTCTTTCAAAAATTGTCAAGAAGTATTTGTGTTATTGTCGAAACGTTGTTATGACACTTTTTGACTGTCATACATCCTGGAGATTACAACAATCGCATCTGTATTATCTTGGGAAAGTGTCTATTAAGTCGAGAAGAGATTTTATTTCAAAAATTGTCAAAAAATATTTGTGTTATTGTCGAAGCATTTATATGACACTTTTTGACTTTCATACACACTGGAGATAATAACAGTTGCACCTGCAAGGCGGTATTTTGTAGTAATATCTTGGGAAAGTGTCTATTCACTCGGGACCAAAAAGTCTTTCAAAAATTGTCAAGAAGTATTTGTGTTATTGTCGAAACGTTGTTATGACACTTTTTGACTGTCATACATCCTGGAGATTACAACAATCGTATCTGTATTATCTTGGGAAAGTGTCTATTAAGTCGAGAAGAGATTTTATTTCAAAAATTGTCAAAAAATATTTGTGTTATTGTCGAAGCATTTATATGACACTTTTTGACTTTCATACACACTGGAGATTATAACAGTTGCATCTGCAAGGCGGTATTTTGTAGTAATATCTTGGGAAAGTGTCTATTCACTCGAGACCAAAAAGTATTTCAAAAATTGTCAAGAAGTATTTGTGTTATTGTCGAAACGTTGTTATGACACTTTTTGACTGTCATACATCCTGGAGATTACAACAATCGTATCTGTATTATCTTGGGAAAGTGTCTATTAAGTCGAGAAGAGATTTTATTTCAAAAATTGTCAAAAAATATTTGTGTTATTGTCGAAGCATTTGTATGACACTTTTTGACTTTCATACATACTGGAGATTGTAACAGTTGCATCTGCAAGGCGGTATTTTGTAGTAATATCTTGGGAAAGTGTCTATTCACTCGAGACCAAAAAGTATTTCAAAAATTGTCAAGAAGTATTTGTGTTATTGTCGAAACGTTGTTATGACACTTTTTGACTGTCATACATCCTGGAGATTACAACAATCGTATCTGTATTATCTTGGGAAAGTGTCTATTAAGTCGAGAAGAGATTTTATTTCAAAAATTGTCAAAAAATATTTGTGTTATTGTCGAAGCATTTATATGACACTTTTTGACTTTCATACACACTGGAGATTATAACAGTTGCATCTGCAAGGCGGTATTTTGTAGTAATATCTTGGGAAAGTGTCGATTCACTCGAGACCAAAAAGTCTTTCAAAAATTGTCAAGAAGTATTTGTGTTATTGTCGAAACGTTGTTATGACACTTTTTGACTGTCATACATCCTGGAGATTACAACAATCGCATCTGTATTATCTTGGGAAAGTGTCTATTAAGTCGAGAAGAGATTTTATTTCAAAAATTGTCAAAAAATATTTGTGTTATTGTCGAAGCATTTATATGACACTTTTTGACTTTCATACACACTGGAGATTATAACAGTTGCATCTGCAAGGCGGTATTTTGTAGTAATATCTTGGGAAAGTGTCTATTCACTCGAGACCAAAAAGTATTTCAAAAATTGTCAAGAAGTATTTGTGTTATTGTCGAAACGTTGTTATGACACTTTTTGACTGTCATACATCCTGGAGATTACAACAATCGTATCTGTATTATCTTGGGAAAGTGTCTATTAAGTCGAGAAGAGATTTTATTTCAAAAATTGTCAAAAAATATTTGTGTTATTGTCGAAGCATTTGTATGACACTTTTTGACTTTCATACATACTGGAGATTGTAACAGTTGCATCTGCAAGGCGGTATTTTGTAGTAATATCTTGGGAAAGTGTCTATTCACTCGAGACCAAAAAGTATTTCAAAAATTGTCAAGAAGTATTTGTGTTATTGTCGAAACGTTGTTGTGACACTTTTTGACTGTCATACATCCTGGAGATTACAACAATCGCATCTGTATTATCTTGGGAAAGTGTCTATTAAGTCGAGAAGAGATTTTATTTCAAAAATTGTCAAAAAATATTTGTGTTATTGTCGAAGCATTTATATGACACTTTTTGACTTTCATACACACTGGAGATTATAACAGTTGCATCTGCAAGGCGGTATTTTGTAGTAATATCTTGGGAAAGTGTCTATTCACTCGAGACCAAAAAGTATTTCAAAAATTGTCAAGAAGTATTTGTGTTATTGTCGAAACGTTGTTATGACACTTTTTGACTGTCATACATCCTGGAGATTACAACAATCGTATCTGTATTATCTTGGGAAAGTGTCTATTAAGTCGAGAAGAGATTTTATTTCAAAAATTGTCAAAAAATATTTGTGTTATTGTCGAAGCATTTATATGACACTTTTTGACTTTCATACACACTGGAGATTATAACAGTTGCATCTGCAAGGCGGTATTTTGTAGTAATATCTTGGGAAAGTGTCTATTCACTCGAGACCAAAAAGTATTTCAAAAATTGTCAAGAAGTATTTGTGTTATTGTCGAAACGTTGTTGTGACACTTTTTGACTGTCATACATCCTGGAGATTACAACAATCGCATCTGTATTATCTTGGGAAAGTGTCTATTAAGTCGAGAAGAGATTTTATTTCAAAAATTGTCAAAAAATATTTGTGTTATTGTCGAAGCATTTATATGACACTTTTTGACTTTCATACACACTGGAGATTATAACAGTTGCATCTGCAAGGCGGTATTTTGTAGTAATATCTTGGGAAAGTGTCGATTCACTCGAGACCAAAAAGTCTTTCAAAAATTGTCAAGAAGTATTTGTGTTATTGTCGAAACGTTGTTATGACACTTTTTGACTGTCATACATCCTGGAGATTACAACAATCGTATCTGTATTATCTTGGGAAAGTGTCTATTAAGTCGAGAAGAGATTTTATTTCAAAAATTGTCAAAAAATATTTGTGTTATTGTCGAAGCATTTATATGACACTTTTTGACTTTCATACACACTGGAGATTATAACAGTTGCATCTGCAAGGCGGTATTTTGTAGTAATATCTTGGGAAAGTGTCTATTCACTCGAGACCAAAAAGTATTTCAAAAATTGTCAAGAAGTATTTGTGTTATTGTCGAAACGTTGTTATGACACTTTTTGACTGTCATAGATCCTGGAGATTACAACAATCGTATCTGTATTATCTTGGGAAAGTGTCTATTAAGTCGAGAAGAGATTTTATTTCAAAAATTGTCAAAAAATATTTGTGTTATTGTCGAAGCATTTGTATGACACTTTTTGACTTTCATACATACTGGAGATTGTAACATTTGGATCTGCAAGGCGGTATTTTGTAGTAATATCTTGGGAAAGTGTCTATTCACTCGGGACCAAAAAGTCTTTCAAAAATTGTCAAGAAGTATTTGTGTTATTGTCGAAACGTTGTTATGACACTTTTTGACTGTCATACATCCTGGAGATTACAACAATCGTATCTGTATTATCTTGGGAAAGTGTCTATTAAGTTGAGAAGAGATTTTATATCAAAAATTGTCAAAAAATATTTGTGTTATTGTCGAAGCATTTATATGACACTTTTTGACTTTCATACGTACTGGAGATTGTATCGGCAAAGCGGTATTTTGTGGTAATATCTTGGGAAAGTGTCTATTACATCGAGAACAGAAATTATTTCAAAAATTGTCAAATAATATTTGTGTTATTGTCGAAGCGTTGTTATGACACTTTTTGACTTTCATACATCTTGGAGATTACAACAATTGTATCTGCAAGGCGGTATTTTCTTGTAATGTCTTGGGAAAGTGTCTATTATAAACTCGAAAGCAGAAATTATTTCAAAAATTGTCGAGAAATATTTGTAACGTTGTTATGACACTTTTTGACTTTCATACATCCTGGAGATTGTATCGGCATCGCGGTATTTTGTGGTAATATCTTGGGAAAGTGTCTATTACATCGAGAACAGAAATTATTTCAAAAATTGTCAAATAATATTTGTGTTCTTGTCGAAGCGTTGTTATGACACTTTTTGACTTTCATACATCTTGGAGATTCCAACAATTGTATCTGCAAGGCGGTATTTTCTTGTAATGTCTTGGGAAAGTGTCTATTATAAACTCGAAAGCAGAAATTATTTCCAAAATTGTCGAGAAATATTTGTAACGTTGTTATGACACTTTTTGACTTTCATACATCCTGGAGATTGTATCGGCATCGCGGTATTTTGTGGTAATATCTTGGGAAACTGTCTATTACATCGAGAACAGAAATTATTTCAAAAATTGTCAAATAATATTTGTGTTCTTGTCGAAGCGTTGTTATGACACTTTTTGACTTTCATACATCTTGGAGATTACAACAATTGTATCTGCAAGGCGGTATTTTCTTGTAATGTCTTGGGAAAGTGTCTTTTATAAACTCGAAAGCAGAAATTATTTCAAAAATTGTCAAGAAATATTTGTAACGTTGTTTTGACACTTTTTGACTTTCATACATCCTGGAGATTGTATCGGCATCGCGGTATTTTGTGGTAATATCTTGGGAAAGTGTCTATAACATCGAGAACAGAAATTATTTCAAAAATTGTCAAATAATATTTGTGTTCTTGTTCGAAGCGTTGTTATGACACTTTTTGACTTTCATACATCTTGGAGATTCCAACAATTGTATCTGCAAGGCGGTATTTTCTTGTAATGTCTTGGGAAAGTGTCTATTATAAACTCGAAAGCAGAAATTATTTCCAAAATTGTCGAGAAATATTTCTAACGTTGTTATGACACTTTTTGACTTTCATACATCCTGGAGATTGTATCGGCATCGCGGTATTTTGTGGTAATATCTTGGGAAAGTGTCTATTACATCGAGAACAGAAATTATTTCAAAAATTGTCAAATAATATTTGTGTTCTTGTCGAAGCGTTGTTATGACACTTTTTGACTTTCATACATCTTGGAGATTACAACAATTGTATCTGCAAGGCGTTATTTGTTTGTAATGTCTTGGGAAAGTGTCTTTTATAAACTCGAAAGCAGAAATTATTTCAAAAATTGTCAAGAAATATTTCTAACGTTGTTATGACACTTTTTGACTTTCATACATCCTGGAGATTGTATCGGCAAAGCGGTATTTTGTGGTAATATCTTGGGAAAGTGTCTATTACATCGAGAACAGAAATTATTTCAAAAATTGTCAAATAATATTTGTGTTCTTGTCGAAGCGTTGTTATGACACTTTTTGACTTTCATACATCTTGGAGATTACAACAATTGTATCTGCAAGGCGGTATTTTCTTGTAATGTCTTGGGAAAGTGTCTTTTATAAACTCGAAAGCAGAAATTATTTCAAAAATTGTCAAGAAATATTTGTAACGTTGTTTTGACACTTTTTGACTTTCATACATCCTGGAGATTGTATCGGCATCGCGGTATTTTGTGGTAATATCTTGGGAAAGTGTCTATAACATCGAGAACAGAAATTATTTCAAAAATTGTCAAATAATATTTGTGTTCTTGTTCGAAGCGTTGTTATGACACTTTTTGACTTTCATACATCTTGGAGATTCCAACAATTGTATCTGCAAGGCGGTATTTTCTTGTAATGTCTTGGGAAAGTGTCTATTATAAACTCGAAAGCAGAAATTATTTCCAAAATTGTCGAGAAATATTTCTAACGTTGTTATGACACTTTTTGACTTTCATACATCCTGGAGATTGTATCGGCATCGCGGTATTTTGTGGTAATATCTTGGGAAAGTGTCTATTACATCGAGAACAGAAATTATTTCAAAAATTGTCAAATAATATTTGTGTTCTTGTCGAAGCGTTGTTATGACACTTTTTGACTTTCATACATCTTGGAGATTACAACAATTGTATCTGCAAGGCGTTATTTGTTTGTAATGTCTTGGGAAAGTGTCTTTTATAAACTCGAAAGCAGAAATTATTTCAAAAATTGTCAAGAAATATTTCTAACGTTGTTATGACACTTTTTGACTTTCATACATCCTGGAGATTGTATCGGCAAAGCGGTATTTTGTGGTAATATCTTGGAAAAGTGTCTATAACATCGAGAACAGAAATTATTTCAAAAATTGTCAAATAATATTTGTGTTATTGTCGAAGCGTTGTTATGACACTTTTTGACTTTCATACATCTTGGAGATTACAACAATTGTATCTGCAAGGCGGTATTTTGTTGTAATGTCTTGTAAAAGTGTCTATTTTAAACTCGAAAACAGAAATTATTTCAAAAATTGTCAAGAAATATTTGTAACGTTGTTATGACACTTTTTGACTTTCATACATCCTGGAGATTGTATCGGCAAAGCGGTATTTTGTGGTAATATCTTGGAAAAGTGTCTATAACATCGAGAACAGAAATTATTTCAAAAATTGTCAAATAATATTTGTGTTATTGTCGAAGTGTTGTTATGACACTTTTTGACTTTCATACGTCTTGGAGATTACAACAGTTGTATCTGCAAGGCGGTATTTTGTTGTAATGTCTTGGGAAAGTGTCTATTATAAACTCGATAGTAGAAATTATTTCAAAAATTGTCAAGAAATATTTGTAACGTTGTTATGACACTTTTTGATTTTCATACATCCTGGAGATTGTATCGGCAACGCGGTATTTTGTGGTAATATCTTGGGAAAGTGTCTATTTTAAACTGGAAAACAGAAATTGATTGATATGTCGCTGTTTGACTTTCCCACATATAACAGCAAATAATAGTCGTGAGGGTGGCAGCACATTGTCCGTGTAACTACGAGTCCAAGTCACACACTTGGTGCACCCTTCCACTGATAAATCTAAACACAGCTTTAACAACAGTTCTTTCCCCGTCACATCTGTCGCCTCCGTAACGACGCCCGATAAATTTGTCTCGTAATTTCTGTGATTCCGAAAGTCGACAGTTCCACTTAATTTCCACTCCACAATAGATATCGTTGTGATTGCGTGGAGCCAAAAGAGAACACAAGCGGGTCCGTAGGTTGCGCTTATGGTCACGAATCGAACGTTACGTAAGAAGAAAATGTGAATAAAGTGAATAAAGCCTACGCATCGTTTCGCTCGAGCGTAAACATAAATTGTGATACATTCCGAGAGCGGACATGCATTGGACGTGCGCGTAAAATTGGATTATCGCACAGATCAAATATTGACTGCCGGAGGTCGAATTCGAAAGTTTTGGGGATTTTTTTCTTATCCCAATATTTACTATTTCTATATAGGTACTTCAAGATTTTATATTGTTGTATTACTATTGCACCATGTCTCGGGGGTTGTCCGATGAGGTCTCGGAAGACCGAGACGGGTGTCTGTTTTTCGACTACCGAAACAACCCGCCCTCGCTCCTCGCTGCGTCGGTAAAATCCTCCGTTACTCTGCAGGTATTTTAAAAATAGCTCTCCGGCATTTTGGCCGGCGTCCACGATCCGAGCGTGCATGGTAAATCGAAATTCCCACTTGGTGAGTCAAACAACGCATTCACGCAGGCAGGCAGGCATGATGCAGATAAAAGTCGTAAAAATCCAATCGAGATGAACAATGGCTCCGGCGCTCCCACTGAAAACACAAAACCGGAGAGGATCTATTAGCGGCTGCTTAGGAAAACTTCCTGTTTTTTGAACGGCACAGGTGAGGCACATTTGGGCCGGGTGACAAGTTGGAACGGGAGAAGAGGGAAACCGGATCCGCACATGTGGGTTCTTGCGAACGCCAGTTCTCTGGGGCAGAGAGGAAGAAACGACGAGAGTCGGCCTCGTGTGCGAATTGAAAGTGGTTAGAGTTACCAGAGTTTGTGACGGGAAGTTAGTTGGGTAGTTTTTGATTTCAAGGAATGTAATTCAATTCTTAGTGTTAGCTGTTTAGCTGTTCACATCTTTAAAAAAAGTCTCAAACAATATTACAAGGGGTTGAAAGCTCAAAAAGTTTTAATACCTCAAAGTTGCCAAATTTCGAATTTTGGAGGTCTTAAAGATCCATAACCTCGAGATATCCTAAACTCACATCTTGAAACTTTAAATTGTTGAAGTCTTAGAATCTCAAGATCCGGGTGTCTCAAATTTTGACAATCTATATCTTTACAAATTGTGACACAAGAAATAATTGAGAGAACAATGAAACAAACTGAGAATAGTACAAATAATCGACCGAATTGAAGTCTTTAGCTCTAAATATCTTAAGATCTCAAAGTTTATATATTTCGAAATCTGTAATGTTGAGATCTCGTAAACTCTAATCTTGAAATCCTAAATTGTTGAAGTTTTCGAATTTTAAGATCCTGATGTCTCAAATTTTGACAATCTATATCTTTACAAATTGTGACACAAGAAATAATTGAGAGAACAATGAAACAAACTGAGAATAGTACAAATAATCGACCGAATTGAAGCCTTAACCTCTAAATATCTTAAGATCTCAAAGTTTGTATATTTCGAAATCTGTAATGTTGAGATCTCGTAAACTCTAATCTTGAAATCCTAAATTGTTGAAGTTTTCGAATCTCAAGATCCTGATGTCTCAAATTTTGACAATCTATATCTTTACAAATTGTGACACAAGAAATAATTGAAAGAACAATGAAACAAACTGAGAATAGTACAAATAATCGACTGAATTGAAGCCTTAACCTCTAAATATCTTAAGATCTCAAAGGTTATATATTTCGAAATCTGTAATGTTGAGATCTCGTAAACTCTAATCTTGAAATCCTAAATTGTTGAAGTTTTCGAATCTCAAGATCCTGATGTCTCAAATTTTGACAATCTATATCTTTACAAGTTGTGACACAAGAAATAATTGAGAGAACAATGAAACAAACTGAGAATAGTACAAATAATCGACCGAATTGAAGTCTTAAGCTCTAAATATCTTAAGATCTCAAAGTTTATATATTTTGAAATCTGTAATGTTGAGATCTCGTAAACTCTAATCTTGAAATCCAAAATTGTTGAAGTTTTCGAATCTCAAGATCCTTATGTCTCAAATTTTGACAATCTATATCTTTACAAATTGTGACACAAGAAATAATTGAGAGAACAATGAAACAAACTGAGAATAGTACAAATAATCGACCGAATTGAAGTCTTTAGCTCTAAATATCTTAGATCTCAAAGTTTATATATTTCGAAATCTGTAATGTTGAAATCTCGTAAACTCTAATCTTGAAATCCTAAATTGTTGAAGTTTTCGAATCTCAAGATCCTGATGTCTCAAATTTTGACAATCTATATTTTTACAAATTGTGACACAAGAAATAATTGAGAGAACAATGAAACAAACTGAGAATAGTACAAATAATCGACCGAATTGAAGTCTTAAGTTCTAAATATCTTAAGATCTCAAAGTTTATATATTTTGAAATCTGTAATGTTGAGATCTCGTAAACTCTAATCTTGAAATCCAAAATTGTTGAAGTTTTCGAATCTCAAGATCCTGATGTCTCAAATTTTGACAATCTATATCTTTACAAATTGTGACACAAGAAATAATTGAGAGAACAATGAAACAAACTGAGAATAGTACAAATAATCGACCGAATTGAAGTCTTAAGCTCTAAATATCTTAAGATCTCAAAGTTTATATATTTCGAAATCTGTAATGTTGAGATCTCGTAAACTCTAATCTTGAAATCCAAAATTGTTGAAGTTTTCGAATCTCAAGATCCTGATGTCTCAAATTTTGACAGTCTATATCTTTACAAATTGTGACACAAGAAATAATTGAGAGAACAATGAAACAAACTGAGAATAGTACAAATAATCGACCGAATTGAAGTCTTAAGCTCTAAATATCTTAAGATCTCAAAGCTTATATATTTCGAAATCTGTAATGTTGAGATCTCGTAAACTCTAATCTTGAAATCCTAAATTGTTGAAGTTTTCGAATCTCAAGATCCTGATGTCTCAAATTTTGACAATCTATATCTTTACAAATTGTGACACAAGAAATAATTGAAAGAACAATGAAACAAACTGAGAATAGTACAAATAATCGACTGAATTGACGTCTTAACCTCTGAATATCTTAAGATCTCAAAGTTTATATATTTCGAAATCTCTAATGTTGAGATCTCGTAAACTCTAATCTTGAAATCTTAAATTGTTGAAGTTTTTGAATCTCAAGATCTTGATGTCTCAAATTTTGACAATCTATATCTTTACAAATTGTGATACAAGAAATAATTGAGAGAAAAATGAAATAAACTGAGAATACTACAAATAATCGACCGAATTGAAGTCTTAAGCTCTAAATATCTTAAGATCTCAAAGCTTATATATTTCGAAATCTGTAATGTTGAGATCTCGTAAACTCTAATCTTGAAATCTTAAATTGTTGAAGTTTTTGAATCTCAAGATCTTGATGTCTCAAATTTTGACAATCTATATCTTTACAAATTGTGACACAAGAAATAATTGAGAGAACAATGAAACAAACTGAGAATAGTACAAATAATCGACTGAATTGAAGCCTTAACCTCTAAATATCTTAAGATCTCAAAGGTTATATATTTCGAAATCTGTAATGTTGAGATCTCGTAAACTCTAATCTTGAAATCCTAATTTGTTGAAGTTTTTGAATCTCAAGACCCGGATGTCTCAAAATTTGACAATCTGTATCTTTACAAATTGCGATGCAAGAAATAAATGAAATATTAATGAAACAAAAAACTGAGAATAATACAAAGGATTGACTGAATTGCAGTCTTAAGCTCTAAACATCTTAAGATCTCAAAGTTTATACATTTCGAAATCTGTAATGTTGAAATCCCGTTAATTCTAATTTTGAAGCCTTAAATTTCTGAAGATTTAGAATCTCAAGATTCCGATGTCTCAAATTTTGACATTCTATGTCTATACAAATTGTGATACAAGAAATAAATGAAAGAACAATAAAACAATCTTGAAATCTTAAATTGTTGAAGTTTTAGAATCTCAAGATCCGGGTGTCTCAAAATTTGACAATCTGTATCTTTACAAATTGCGATGCAAGAAATAAATGAAATATTAATGAAACAAAAAATTGATAATAATACAAAGGATTGACTGAATTGCAGTCTTAAGCTCTAAACATCTTAAGATCTCAAAGTTTATACATTTCGAAATCTGTAATGTTGAAATCCCGTTAATTCTAATTTTGAAGCCTTAAATTTCTGAAGATTTAGAATCTCAAGATTCCGATGTCTCAAATTTTGACATTCTATGTCTATACAAATTGTGATACAAGAAATAAATGAAAGAACAATAAAACAATCTTAAAATCTTAAATTGTTGAAGTTTAGAATCTCAAGATCCAGATGTCTCAAAATTTGACAATCTGTATCTTTACAAATTGCGATGCAAGAAATAAATGAAATATTAATTAAACAAAAAGCTGAGAATAATACATAGGATTGACTGAATTGCAGTCTTAAGCTCTATAGATTTTAAGATCTCAAAGTTTATACATTTCGAAATCTGTAATGTTGAAATCTCGTAAACTCTAATTTTGAAGCCGATAATTGTTGAAGTTTTAGAATCTCAAGATTGCGATGTCTCAAATTTTGACAATCAACAAACAAACCGAGAATAATACAATGAATTGACTGAACTACAGTCTGAAGCTCCAAAAGTCTTAAGATCTCAAAGTTACCAAGTTTGGAGGTTTGAAGAACTTAAAGGTCCATAAATCCTGAAATTTTTGAAACCTTGAAATCTCAAGATCCGAATTTTGACAAATTTTTAGACAAAAAATAGATGAAAGAATAATGAAACAAACCGAACATTTCGAGGCTTGAAGGTCATAAGCCCGGGTTCTCCGAAACTCAAACCTTGAAACTTTAAATTGTTGAAATCTTAGAATCTCAAGATCCCGATGTCTCAAATTTTGACAATCTGGATCTTTACAAATTTTGATACAAAGAATAAACGACAGATCAATGAAACAATACAAAAAATTGACAGTCTGACGCTCCAAAAGTGTCAAGATCTCAAGGTTGAAGGTCTCAAGATTTTTGAAGATTCCTATATCTCGAATTTTGACAATTTGAATGGCTACAAATTTTAATATACTCTAATGAACTGTTTAATGATTGAGTGATTGAAAATTGAAATGCATTGTTATTACAGCTTTTACTTTACATTCTAAACCATTAAAATGATTATTGTAGTAACCATTTTCCTTTCTTCCTTCTTCCTATTTCGTGCCCCTTTTCCACACTTCCTGGTGGCTAACATTAGTTTCCTTCAATTCCACGAGGAAAAATAGAACTCGATATAAATTTCCCTCCATTGTATCGATGTGGCCATCCGTCATGAAGACGGATAATTATTACCGTGATTCCCCGATTATTTCACGTCACGAAACTTATGAATATTCTTCTAGTGTAATAAAATATTCAGTGAAAGGCACATTTTTCACCGGAGCCGCGTGCGGCGGTTACGATAAGTAACATAAAAAACGCGACTGTAGGCGTCCCGACATGTGATCGCATTGAAACCACTGAATTCGTCGGTCGCTAGAAAAACGTCCGCGTCCTCGCGGCCCTAATTATAGCGTTTTTTCGTCGGCGATTAATCGTCGGGAGTTTTTGCAATGTTGATTTTGTGGAGAGAAGTGGAGGCGTCACGCTGTCTGGCAACGCGACTGGGGTTCACCGACCCGCGGAACTGCACTCTCCGTATCCACTTTCCAAGTGGAACTCGACGTTGGGTATTGCGTTACTCACCATTGTGTGCATGTGCGTTCTGGCCGACGTGTGGGACATCGCCGTTGCATCACCGGGCCCATTCATTTCGGCCGGTGCATTTGCGTTCTTAACTTTACTGCTTTGGTGCCGTTAAATGGCAAAACACGGAAGTCTCGTTTGTCCCTTCGTCCCTTCTGGTGTCTTAAAATTTTCTCAAGCATTCGTTCCTGCCCCACCCAACAGCTATGCAAACGGCAGCCACGGACGTAGGAGTGACCAACTTCGGCCTTAAATATGTGTAGGAACGTCCGACTTACAAATCAGAATCCATGAATGGCGAGCTCAGTATTTACGTTCGAGCCGCGAACCGCACAATTGAATTGCATCCGAGCTACCGTAGAGATTCAAGACCGCTCTCCCTATAAGGGCGTCGAAACCGGCTCGCTCTTGCGGTACTCCGCTATAACAATTTAATAATCGCACAGAGTAAGGAACTGCCGGAGCCGCACAGTGACCAGAAATGGCGCGGCCTTGAGAGAACTGGACGTTCCCTGGTGAGAAGCGAGGCAGGGGCAGAACCTTCTTCACACTTCCTCCCAAAACCCCAGCGACTTCAAACGTTATCGTCAAATTGAAAGCAGTCTAGACATGACTCCGGCTCTTTTCGTTCTATTTACGAGCCGCATGTGGAAGAGATTTCGAATCCGCTCCACTAAATCACCGCTCTAATTTCAAAATAAACCCCGTTTCACACTTTATTCCGTCGAGTCTATTTCCGAGAACGCCCAAATCTGGAAATCGCACATCATCGGAAAGTTCCGTCGGTCACCAATTAATTTGGAGATCATGAATATTCAGCGGGAGCACCGCGGGCTATCTTTTTATGTGGATTTTCGAGATAAACGTACGCTTATCTAATTTTTGAATTGATTAATTGTGAGCACGCACACGTGAATGCTTCACGAGATGAGTTATTAGATGCCTTCACCGTCTCCAATTAAGAGCCGTGTAATTCGGTTGTATTAATTAATTGCGACGAGGAAGTTTTTTAGGTGGTCGGATAGGGATTTATCTTACGAATCTGCAGCTGTCTGATGAGTGGACAAAAAAGTAAAAATCTAATTATGAGGAACGATAAATGATAAACCAAGAAAACGCAACGAAAACAAAGACTAAAGATAGGGGAAGAAACATGACTAAAATTGTACCCCTCGACTGGAAGAATCAGAGATAAAGATGGAAGAGAAAGCCAAAAAGGAGTAGGAGAAACATCTAAGAAAAAGGGGCAAAAATACAAACGAACAGCGAATGGAGGGAAGCCGAAAACGGTAGAGATTTCATTACAAATACCAATATCTCAATATTTAATCGTTTAGAACAGAAAGTTCCGGGAGGGTCGTGGAAAAATATTGTCTGTAACCTGTACATAAAATGAAGGTAACGACACGATAAAAATAAAACACTTTAAGATACATAGAAGGAGAGAGAAAAAGAAAGATGAAAAAAAAAATTACATAAAGATGGAAAAGAGAGTCAAAAGGGCGTCGGGGAAACGTGAGAAACGAACGATTATGTACAAAGCAAGACAAGAGAAAACAACAAAAACTGGGCGACGAGACAATGAGGGAAAGAATGAAAGGGAAAGGAGGCACTGATGTGGAGAACGCGACACAGAGAATGAGAGAGAATGGGACAAATAAGCTAGACAAATAATTGAAGATAGAGACAGCGAGACTAATAATTGGAAAAACAAAAATAAAGATATAGAAGATTATAGATCGAAAGAAGGTTTGAAGGAATAAGAATGGGAGAAGTAGGAAAAGAAAAAGAGTGGAAGATTCTGAATAAATGCCAAGGATATGGAAAATGGACCAAGAGGGAGGGAGAAGAAAGAGAGAGAGAGAGAGAAAGGAATGACGGACATAGAAAGAAGTCAGATGGGACAGACAGAAAAAAAGAGTTTGGGTGAAATAAACTTAAAGAGAGTGAGAGAAAGAGACAATGGGAGAAAAAGAGAAAGAGTAAACAAATTGAATTGACGTGAAATAAAAAAAAAGAGAAAAAGAATAAAAAGAAAATTTGTAGCAGAAGTGAAGGAATCAGTGGAATCAGAAGGGTCAGACGGAGCACAGAAATCAGAATAATGAAAAGTGTGAAAGTAATAGGACAAATCGGACTTCAGAGAAATCAATCGGAAGAGTATGAACAACACAAGGATCAGAAGAGGAAGAGTTCGAAGGATTACAAGAATGGACAGAAATGGATAAACTGGAAGAATTAAAAAATTTGAACAATCAGAGGAATCAGAAGAATCGGAAGAATTGGAGAAATAGTAAGAATCGGGGGAAGGAGGAGAATCAGAAGAATCGGAAAATTGGAACAACCAGAAGAAGCAGAAGAATGGGAACAATTGGAAAAATCAGAAGAATAAGAGGACTCAGAAGAAAGAGAAGAATCAGAGGAATCAGAAGAATCACAGAAATCAGAATAATGAAGTGTAAAAGTAATAGGAAAAATTGAAGAAAGTATTTGACTTCGGAGGAATCAAGAGGAATCAAGAGTAAGAACATTAAGAAGATCAGAAGGGGCACAGTCGGAAGGATTACAAGAATGGGTAGAACCGGAAAAACTGGAAGAACCAAAAAATTGGAAGAGCTGGAAGAATCAAAGGAAGCAGAGGAGTTAGAGGAATCAGATGAATCAGAGGAATCAGAGCAAGCAGGGGAAGAAGAAGAATCAGAGGAATCAAAAAAATCGGAAAAATCGGAATAATCATAAGAATCGAAAGAATCGGAAGAATTGGAAAAATTTTAAGAATCAGAGGAAGCAGTAGAATTAGAGGAATCAGAAGAATCGAAAGAATTGGCAAAATTGGAAGAATCAGAAAAATCAAAGGAAACAGCAGAATCGGAAGAATCAGAAGAATCAGAGGATTTAGAATATTCGGTAGGATCAGAGGAATCAAAAGAATCGGAAAAATCGGAATAATCATAAGAATTGAAAGAATCGGAAGAATCAGAGGAATCCGAAGAATTGGAAAAATTGGAAGAATCAGAGGAAGCAGAAGAATTACAGGAATCGGAAGAATCAGAAAAATCAGAGGAAACAGAAGAATCGGAGGAATCAGAGGAAGCAAAAGAATCAGAGGAATTAGAGGAATCATAAGAATCATAAGAATCGAAAGAATTGGCAAAATCGGAAGAATCAGAAAAAATAGAGGAATCAGAAGATTTAGAAGATTCAGAAGAATTGGAAGAATCGGAAGAATCAGAGGAATCAGAAGATTTGGGAGATTCAGAAGAATTGGAAGAATCAGAGGAATCAGGAGAATCAGAGGAATCAAAAGAATCGGAAAAATCGGAATAACCATAAGAATCGAAAGAATCAGAGGAAGCAAAAGAATCAGAAGAATCAGAGGAATCAAAAGAATCGGAAAAATCGGAATAACCATAAGAATCGAAAGAATCGGAAGAATCAAAAGAATCAGAGGAATCCGAAGAATCGGAAGAATTCAAAAAATTGGAAGAATCAGAGGAATCAGAAGAATCGAAAGAATTGGCAACATCGGAAGAATCAGAAAAATCAGAGGAAACAAAAGAATCAGAAGAATCGGAAGAATTCAAAAAATTGGAAGAATCAGAGGAATTAGAGGAATCAGAAGAATCGAAAGAATTGTCAAAATCGGAAGAATCAGAAAAATCAGAGGAAATAAAAGAATTAGAAGAATCAGAGGAATCAGAAGATTTAGAAGATTCGGAAGAATTAGAGGAATCAGAAGATTTAGAAGATTCAGAAGAATCAGAAAAATCAGAGGAAACGGAAGAATCGGAGGAATCAGACGAATCAGAAGATTTAGAAGATTCAGAAGAATGGGAAGAATCATAGGAATCAAAAGAATCGGAAAAATTGGAATAACCATAAGAATCGAAAGAATCGGAAGAATCAAAAGAATCAGAGGAATCCAAAGAATCGGAAGAATTCAAAAAATTGGAAGAATCAGAGGAATTAGAGGAATCAGAAGAATCGAAAGAATTGGCAACATCGGAAGAATCAGAAAAATCAGAGGAAACAAAAGAATCAGAAGAATCGGAAGAATTCAAAAAATTGGAAGAATCACAGGAATTCGAGGAATCAGAAGAATCGAAAGTATTGTCAAAATCGGAAGAATCAGAGGAATCAGAAGATTTAGAAGGTTCGGAAGAATTAGAGGAATCAGAAGATTTAGAAGATTCAGAAGAATCAGAAAAATCAGAGGAAACGGAAGAATCGGAGGAATCAGACGAATCAGAAGATTTAGAAGAATGGGAAGAATCATAGGAATCAAAAGAATCGGAAAAATCGGAATAACCATAAGAATCGAAAGAATCGGAAGAATCAAAAGAATCAGAGGAATCCAAAGAATCGGAAGAATTCAAAAAAATTGGAAGAATCAGAGGAATTAGAGGAATCAGAAGAATCGAAAGAATTGGCAACATCGGAAGAATCAGAAAAATCAGAGGAAACAAAAGAATCAGAAGAATCGGAAGAATTCAAAAAATTGGAAGAATCACAGGAATTAGAGGAATCAGAAGAATCGAAAGAATTGTCAAAATCGGAAGAATCAGAAAAATTAGAGGAAATAAAAGAATTAGAAGAATCAGAGGAATCAGAAGATTTAGAAGATTCGGAAGAATTAGAGGAATCAGAAGATTTAGAAGATTCAGAAGAATCAGAAAAATCAGAGGAAACGGAAGAATCGGAGGAATCAGACGAATCAGAAGATTTAGAAGATTCAGAAGAATGGGAAGAATCATAGGAATCAAAAGAATCGGAAAAATTGGAATAACCATAAGAATCGAAAGAATCGGAAGAATCAAAAGAATCAGAGGAATCCAAAGAATCGGAAGAATTCAAAAAATTGGAAGAATCAGAGGAATTAGAGGAATCAGAAGAATCGAAAGAATTGGCAACATCGGAAGAATCAGAAAAATCAGAGGAAACAAAAGAATCAGAAGAATCGGAAGAATTCAAAAAATTGGAAGAATCACAGGAATTAGAGGAATCAGAAGAATCGAAAGAATTGTCAAAATCGGAAGAATCAGAAAAATCAGAGGAAACAGAAGAATCGGAGTAATCAGACGAATCAGAAGATTTAGAAGATTCAGAAGAATGGGAAGAATCATAGGAATCAAAAGAATCGGAAAAATCGCAATAACCATAAGAATCGGAAGAATCAAAAGAATCAGAGGAATCCAAAGAATCGGAAGAATTCAAAAAATTGGAAGAATCAGAGGAATTAGAGGAATCAGAAGAATCGAAAGAATTGGCAACATCGGAAGAATCAGAAAAATCAGAGGAAACAAAAGAATCAGAAGAATCGGAAGAATTCAAAAAATTGGAAGAATCACAGGAATTAGAGGAATCAGAAGAATCGAAAGAATTGTCAAAATCGGAAGACTCAGAAAAATCAGAGGAAATAAAAGAATTAGAAGAATCAGAGGAATCAGAAGATTTAGAAGATTCGGAAGAATTAGAGGAATCAGAAGATTTAGAAGAATCAGAAAAATCAGAGGAAACAGAAGAATCGGAGTAATCAGACGAATCAGAAGATTTAGAAGATTCAGAAGAATGGGAAGAATCATAGGAATCAAAAGAATCGGAAAAATCGCAATAACCATAAGAATCGGAAGAATCAAAAGAATCAGAGGAATCCAAAGAATCGGAAGAATTCAAAAAATTGGAAGAATCAGAGGAATTAGAGGAATCAGAAGAATCGAAAGAATTGGCAACATCGGAAGAATCAGAAAAATCAGAGGAAACAAAAGAATCAGAAGAATCGGAAGAATTCTAAAAATTGGAAGAATCAGAGGAATTAGAGGAATCAGAAGAATCGAAAGAATTGTCAAAATCGGAAGAATCAGAAAAATCAGAGGAAATAAAAGAATTAGAAGAATCAGAGGAATCAGAAGATTTAGAAGATTCGGAAGAATTAGAGGAATCAGAAGATTTAGAAGATTCAGAAGAATCATAAAAATCAGAGGAAACGGAAGAATCGGAGGAATCAGACGAATCAGAAGATTTAGAAGATTCAGAAGAATGGGAAGAATCATAGGAATCAAAAGAATCAGAAAAATTGGAATAACCATAAGAATCGAAAGAATCGGAAGAATCAAAAGAATCAGAGGAATCCAAAGAATCGGAAGAATTCAAAAAATTGGAAGAATCAGAGGAATTAGAGGAATCAGAAGAATCGAAAGAATTGGCAAAATCGGAAGAATCAGAAAAATCAGAGGAAACAAAAGAATCAGAGGAATCAGAAGAATCACACGAATCAGAAGATTTAGAAGATTCAGAGGAATCAGAAGATTTAGGAAGATTCAGAAGAATCGGAAGAATCAGAGGAAGCAAAAGAATCAGATTAATCAGAAGAATCAGAGGAATCAAAAGAATCTGAAAAATCGGAATAGCTACAAGAATCGGAAGAACCAGAAGAATCGGAGGGATCAGAAGAATGAGAAGAATCAGAGGAATCAGAAGATTTAGAAGAATCGGAAGAATCAGAGGAATCAGAAGATTTAGAAGATTCAGAAGAATCGGTAGAATCAGAGGAAGCAAAATAATCAGAAGAATCGGAAGAATCAGAGGAATCAGAAGATTTAGAATATTCGGAAGAATCGGAGGAATCAGAAAAATCTGAAAAATCGGAATAGCTATAAGAATTGGAAGAACCAGAAGAATCAGAGGAAACAGAAGAATCGGAGGGATCAGAAGAGTGAGAAGAATCATAGGAATCAGAAGATTTAGAAGAATCGGAAGAATCAGAGGAATCAGAAGATTTAAAAGAATCGGAAGAATCAGAGGAATCAGATGATTTAGAACATTCTGAAGAATCGGAAGAATCAGAGGAAGCAAAAGAATCAGAGGAATCAGAAGAATCAGAGGAATCAAAAGAATCTGAAAAATCGGAATAGCTATAAGAATCGGAAGAACCCGAAGAATCGTTAGAATTTGAAAAATTGGAAGAATCAGAAAAGTCAGAGGAAACAGAAGAATCGGAGGAATCAGAGGAATCAGAAGATTCAGAAGAATCGAAAGAATCAGAGGAAGCAAAAGAATCAGAGGAATCAAAAGAATCGGAAAAAGCGGAATAACCATAAGAATCGGATGAACCAGAGGAATCCAACCATAAATCCGAAGAATCGTTAGAATTGGAAAAATTGGAAGAATCAGAAAAATCAGAGGAAACAGAAGAATCGGAGGAATCAGACGAATCAGAAGAATCAGAGGAATCAGAAGATTTAGAAGATTCAGAAGAATCGGAAGAATCAGTGGAATCAGAAGAGTCAGAGGAATCAAAAGAATCGGAAAAAGCAGAATAACCATAAGAATCGGATGAACCAGAAGAATCAGAGAAATCCGAAGAATCGTTAGAATTGGAAAAATTGGAAGAATCAGAGGAATCAGAAGAATGGGAAGAATCAGAGGAATCAGAAGATTCAGAATATTCAGAAGAATCGGAAGAATCAGAGAAAGCAAAAGAATCAGAGGAATCAGAAGAATCAGAGGTATCAAAAGAATCTGAAAAATCGGAATAGCTATAAGAATCGGAAGAACCAGAAGAATCGAAAGAATTGGCAAAATCGAAAGAATCAGAAAAATCAGAGGAAACAGAAGAATCGGATAAATCAGAAGAATTAGAAGAATCAGAAGATTTAGAAGATGCAGAAGAATCGGAAGAATCGGAGGAAGCAAAAGAATCAGAGGAGAATTAGAGGAATCAGAAGAATCAGAGGAATCGAAAGAATTGGAAAAGTTGGATGAATCAGAGGAAGCAGAAGAATCGGAAGAAACGGAAAAATCGGATGAAACAGAAGAATCGGAGGAATCAGAAGGGTGATCACAAATATCAGAATTAGGAAAAGTGTGAATGTCATAAGAAAAATCTAAGAAACCAGAGGTATTAGACTTCAAAAAGAAGCAGACTCGGAAGGATTGGAAGAATGGGTACAACCGAAAAAAAAAAAAACTAAAAACTGGAATATCTAAAAAATTGGAAGAGTTGAAATAACAGTAGAGACCGGAAAAATTGAAAGAATCGGAATAATGATAAGAATCGAAAGAATCGGAAGAACTGGAAAAATTGGAAGAATAAAAAAAATCAGAGGAAACAGAAGAATTAAAGGAATCAGAGGAATCAAAAGAATAAGAAGAATCAGATGAATCGTGAGAATTGGAAGAGTCTGAAGAAAAAGAAGAATCAGAGTAATAAATCTGACAGGAAAGAAGAATATAAAGAAAAGGAATCAGAAGAATCCAAAGAACGGGAAGAATCAGAGGAATCAGAGGAAGCAGAAGAAGCGGAAGAATCAGAAAAATCAGAGGAATCAGAAGGAAGCAGAAGAGTTAAGGGAATCAGAGGAATCGGAAGGATGAGAGGAATTAGAGCAAGCAGGGGAAGCAGAAGAATCAGAAGAATCGGAGGAATCAAAACGATCACAATTATCAGAATTAGGAAGAGTCTGAATGTAATAGGAAAAATCAAAAGAATCGGAAAAATCTGAGGAAAAAGAAATTTCAGAAGGATCAGATGAATCGTGAGAATCAGAAGAGTCTGAAGAAACAGAAGAATCACAGAAATCAGAATTAAAAGTGTGAAAGTACATAATAGGAAAAATCTAATGGGAAAAAGGAATATGTAGAATAAAAAGATCAGAAGGAGGTAGCGTCGGAAGGATAAGAACAGGTAGAGCGGGAAAAATCAAAAGAATCGAAAGAATGAAAGGAATCAGATAATAATCAGAGGAAGCAAAAGAATCAGAGGAATTAGAAGAATCAGAAGAATCGGAAAAATCAGAGGAATCAAAGGAATCACAGAAATCAGAATTATGAAAAGATGAAAAGATGAAAACAAAAAAGCGAGAAAACGACAGAAAGAAAATAGAGGAGAGCGAGATGAAAGAAACAATGTCTAAAATTAGTTAAAAACAATAGAGAAATTAAAGAAAAAGAACAAGTGAATGGAAATAAGAAGAAAATAAACTGCCAAAGAGGTAGATATTGAAAGATAAAAGAGAAAGAGCGAAAAATGAAGGAATTGGACGTAAATATTAAAAAGGGAAAATACTGAGTAGGAGAAACGTAAGAAACAGAGAGACAAAAGTTTTGAGTTAAAAAAAATAACAGACGCCTACGTACATAAAACTAAATATCGAAGATATAGAGAAATCAGAGTGAGTACATATATAAATGAAAAAGCACCAGAAAAGTGAAGAAAACAGTAGAAAAACAACAGAAACAGAAGGAATAAAAGAAAATGAAAATGAAAGAACGTTTGAGAGAAGATAGAGAGGAGAAAGACGACGAACTCAAAACAACAAAAGAAGCAATTTAGGGATGTGATACTGATGGACAAAGTGAAGAACACAATGAGAAAGAAGAAACACTAAAGAATACTGCGGTGGCAATAAACGAGGACTAAAGCCAAAGAACGCCGAAGAAATTAAATCTGTTAAATTGCCACGAATAACGAAATCGTTATTAGGAAGTCCCGAAGAGCACACAACAGCGACCCAAACAGTGATATTTATTTGAATAGGATCAGACAATTAATGTCACAGCTGGAGACTTCCCAGTCTGTATTCAACACCAATAAAAATCTCCTCACGACTTGGCACACAATTGCGTCTTTCGATTTTTACTATTTCGCGTTCGGTCACTGTTAATTAATTCTTTAGTCCAGTAAAGTGAATTAAGGTATGACACATAGCTCATTACATATTCGGAATGACGTCTTGGAAAAATTAGCGAATGTATATGAAAATAAGTCGATACGGCGACAGCGTAGTGATACCGCGCTCGCATAGATAAATAATGGAAGATCGAGACTCTTCTTTGATCTTTACATAGCATGTTTTTACTAAATGCTCCGCCAATCCACCCCTATGCGATGAATCATCCCAACATGTCACTTTTCTCCCTCCGCGTCACCAACAAACACCAACACCAACAGAGAAACCGGTAAAGCTTGGCTTCCCCTGTAAATTACAATTGTAAATCCGGAACGCCTCAGTTTAAGTGTAAACAATCACTAATTAAGTTTTCTTTTCCTGTGTGAAGTTCTCACGGCAACTCATGCAGAAGACGCATTCAATTATCTCCCCATTCATGGAGCCGCTCCGTTTTTGTGACAACCTTTCGATCGGCGAGCTAATCAGGCATGTTGCCCCCATGCAGGAGGTCCTTTGACAGCGTGAGTCATCCGAGGAGAGCGGTCAGAGCGAGAAGTGGAACGACGTCGGGGACGCAGCCGGCTGTGACGGAGCCGAAGAGCGCGGAAGCGAACTGCGGCATTCTGGTATTTGGTATTTTTGGTTGTCCAAGTCTTCCCGCTCGGAGCGGGCGCCGTGCCAACCCAAACTCATCAGACAGGATGGCGGTATCCGCCGCCGGTTATCTGCCTCTTGAAGGGCCGGCTAATTACCGCGGCCGCAGAATCTTCGCTATTTTTAGAATTAAATAAGCGACAATTTGTAGGGGAGCCCTAACACCGAAAGAAAAAAGTACCAAGGATTTCAATCGGTGTTAAAACGCCGTCCAGCTCCCGGCACAGGTCAGTGCATCGTCCAAGGCCGACCGCGAGTCAATATATCTCCGGCGCATTCACCACAGAGGAGGATAATAA
This sequence comes from Diaperis boleti, assembly GCA_963583935.1. Taxonomy (NCBI): domain Eukaryota; kingdom Metazoa; phylum Arthropoda; class Insecta; order Coleoptera; family Tenebrionidae; genus Diaperis; species Diaperis boleti. Next base: position 2,247,644 of record OY757242.1, read on the forward strand.
AAAGAACGTCCGTCCGTATGTAATTTGAGTTATTCCAGAAATTACACGTTGCGGTCGTGTACGCTCCCGGCCCGAGTCGGCGTTTTTCCTCGGCACGATTGCGTCCCACGGGCTACCAATTACCGCGATCTTCACCGATCCTGGCAGGTCGTTAAGGCAGAGATCTGCGCATTTGTGTCGTAATTGTGTTGTGCGTGTTTGCGTTCTTGTGTTATCCGATCGATGGATGCACCGCGAGGTAGCAGTTATTACTGGGGATTTTTTTCCGTCGTTATCTTGTAATTTCTATGGATAGAATCGTAGTTGCTGCGACTCGAAAAAAGGAGGACGAGGATCGAGGGCTGAAGCGAGCAGTGTAGATATGCTGTCGTCGGTAATTTCTCGACTTTTGAATTCCCTTCAGGCTTCTAGATTCTCAACCTTTCATTAGTGAATTCCAATAGCTCAAGATTTCAATTTCATCAATTCCCATCAATGTCAAGTTATCGTTCAATATCTCAATTTCTCAAGATTTTTTCAATTTTTAAAATATTCTGCCTCTTGTGTATCGTAGATGTGTATAGAAATATGAGGTAGAAAAAAATATTGTATGCAACACACGTGCAAAAAGTTGCGTGGCATTTGACGTAAGAAAATATTCAAGTCTCGTGCAATAAACAGTCACTTTTTACACTGGTTGCAACTACATTTGTATTTAGTAAGTTTCAGTTAATATTTTAAGCAAAATTGTTTGCTGAAATATTTGCAAAATAACAGAAAAAAATTTGACAAATGATTGGAGAGAAAGATAAAAGAAAATATAAAAAAGAGAAACGGATGAGAGTGAATCTGAAAAATTTAAGCGAAGACACAAAAGCCTGACGGGGCTACATGTCCCAAGAGGGCCCCTTGGCCCAAAAGCCACTTGTAACATTCGAAAGAAGGGGACCCCTTTGTTTATGCACTTCTCTCTAGGAAGAGAATGTAGCACTTCTGTCACGATTTTGACACCAGAAAAACTCATTTCTACTCCCGCTTGTGTAAAAATAGTAGTTTATTATACGAGTTCCTGTTTAAATTGGACGCTTTACGCCACAAGGGGTTTATAAAAGCACGAGTGAAACGACTGCTTTTATCATCCCCGAGTGGCGTAAACCGTTCAATCTACACAGAAACGAGTGTAATAGAACGTTTTATCGTTCGACACAACCCCGGAAAGCCTATAAATTAAAATCCAGAAAAATAGTGTGACGTCACGTCATATGTCATTTTCATTATTTCATGACAGTGTTTACACTAGTGAAAATTTGAAAATTCTGACAGTGTCCAACGATAAAAATAATTACAAGGAAAGATGAAATACAGAGAAAAATGAAATAGATAGAGAAACGTAAAGGAGGATATGAAAGGAAGATAAGAGAAAAATCTAAAAAAGGAACAGAGGCATCAAAGAGAGAGAAAGATAAAAGGTGGAGAGACAGGAATTAAATAGAGAGAATTAATAAAAAAATAGAAGAGAAATACAGAGCAAAATGAAATAGAGAAACACATAGAAGGGTAAGAAAGATGAAAGCAAGAACGACGGATTACAGAAAAAAAAATTGAAGGAGAGAACAAAAGCGACCAAATGAAAGAGGGAAATACAGAGCAACGACTGAGATAGAGCAAGATAAAAAAATAATAAAAAGGGAATAGGAACATGAGTGAGAGAAACGGAATTGAATAGAGAGAATTGATAAAAAAAAGAGAAATACAAAGAAAGATGAAATACGGAGAAAAATTAAATAGGGAAATACAGAGCGATGACCAAGGATTGAGACAAAGGAAGATAAAAGGAACAGGGACATGAGAGTGAGAGAAAAAGATAAAACGTGGAGAGAAAATTGAAGGAGAGAACAAAAGGGGGCAAAATGAAAGAGGGAAATACAGAGCAACGACTGAGATAGAGCAAGATAAAATAAAAATAAAATATTAATAAAAAGGGAACAGAAAAATGAGTGAGAGAAAAGGAATTAAATACAGAGATTTGATAGAAAAAAGAGAAATATAAAGAAGGATGAAATACGGAGAAAAATGAAGTAGGGAAAAACAGAGCGATGACCAACGATTGAGACAAAGGAGGATAAAAGAAAAACATTAAAAACGAACAGAAACAGGAGTGAGAGAGAAAGATAAAAGGGGAAGAGACAAAAATTGAATAAAATAGAAGAGAAACACAAAGAAAGATGAAATACAGAGAAAAATTAAACAGATAGAGAAACATAAAGGAGGATAAGAAAGTTGAAAGAAAAAGACGGATAGAAAGAAAAAATATGAAGGACAGAAAAAATGGAGCAAAATGAAAGAGGGAAATACACAGCGACGACCAACGATTTAGACAGAGGAAGATAAAAGAAACATGAGTGAGGGAGGAAGATAAAAAGGGAGGAGACAGGAATTAAATAGAGAGAAGTAATTGAAAAAAAAAATGAAGAGAAATACAAAGAAAGATGAAATACGGAGAAAAATGAAATAGATAGAGGATCATAAAGGAGGATCACAAAGATGAAATAGAGCAAGACGGATAAAAGGAAAAAATATGACGGAGAGAAAAAAAAAGGAAGAAAATGAAAGAGGGAAATACAGACGATTGATACAGAGGAAGATAAAAGAAAAATATGAAAAGGAACAGAAACATGAGTGAGGTAGAAAGATACAAGGGGAAGAGACATGAATTAAATAGAGAGAAATAATTTAAAAAAAATTGAAGAGAAATGAAACAAAGAAAAATGAAATTCTGAGAAAAATGAAATACATAGAGGATCATAAAGGAGGATAGGAAAGTTGAAGGATAAAAAGACAGATAAGAGAAAAAAATTGAAGGAGAGAACAAAAGAGGGCAAAATGAAAGAGGGAAATACAGAGCAACGATTGAGATAAAGCAAAATAAAATAAAAGCAAAAATAAAAATTAATAAAAAGGTTACAGAAACATGACTGAGAGAAAAGGATTTAAATAGAGAGAATTGATAAAAAAAGAGAAATACAAAGAAAGATGAAATACAGAGAAAAATGAAATAGATAGAGGATCATAATGGAGGGTAACAAAGATGAAATAGAGCAGGACGGATGAAAGGAAAAAATATGACGGAGGGAAAAAAACGGGAACAAAATGAAAGAGGGAAGTACAGGAAGATAAAAGAAAAATTTGAAAAAGAAAGAGAAACATGAGTGGGAGAGAAAGATAAAAGGGGAAGAGACAGGTATTAAATAGAGAGAGTTACTTGAGAAAAATAGAAGAGAAATACAAAGAAAGATGAAATACAGAGAAAAATTATATAGGTCGAGAAAGATAAAGGAGGGTAAGAAAGTTTAAAGAGAAAAAGACGGATAAAAAGAAACAATATGAAGGAGAGAAAAAATGGAGCAAAATGAGAGAAATACACAGCGCCGACCAACGTATGAGACAAAGGAAGATATGAGAAAAATCTGAAAAAGGAACAGAGACATGAGTGAGGGAGGAAGATAAAAGGGAGAGACACAGGAATTAAATAGAGAGAATTCATTAAAAAAAACAACAGAAGAGAAATACAAAGGAAGATGAAATACAGATAAAAATTAAATAGATAGAGGATCATAAAGGAGGGTAACAAAGGTGAAATAGAGCAAGACGGATAAAAGGAAAAAATATGACGGAGAGAAAAAAAGGGAAGAAAATGAAAGAGGGAAATACAGACGATTGATACAGAGGAAGATAAAAGAAAAATATGAAAAAGGAACAGAAACATGAGTGAGGGAGAAACACAAAAAGGGAAGAGACAGAAATTAAATAGAGAGAAGTAAATGAAACAAAATTGAAGAGAAATACAAAGAAAAAAGAAATACTGAGAAAAATGAAATAGATAGAGGATCATAAAGGAGGGTAACAAAGATGAAATAGAGCAAGACGGATAAAAGGAAAATATATGACTTACAGAAAAAAAAGGGAAGAAAATGAAAGAAGGAAATACAGACGATTGAGACAGAGGAAGATAGAAGAAAAATATGAAAAAGGAATAGAAACATGAGTGAGGGAGAAAGATACAAGGGGAAGAGACAGGAATTAAATAGAGAGAAGTAATTGAAAAAAAAAAAAATAGAAGAGAAATATAAAGAAAAATGAAATACAGAGAACAATTAAACAGATAGAGAAACATATAGGAGGATAAGAAAGTTGAAAGAGAAAAAGAAAAAATATGAACGAGAGAAAAAATGGAGCAACAGCGACGACCAACGATTGAGACAGAGGAAGATAAAAGGGAGAGCGATAGGAATTAAATAGAGAGAATTAATAAAAAAAAAACCAGAGAGATGCAAAGACAGATGAAATGATGAAATACAGATGAAAGAGAGCAAGACGGATAAAAGGAAAAAATATGAAGGAGAGAGAAAAGAGGGAAATACAGACGATTGAAACAGAGGAAGATAAAAAAAACATGAAAGAGGAACAGAAACATGAATGAAAGAGTGGGACAGCAATAGAGGACTGAAAACCCAAGGCGTAAATGTTAAAGAGCTGTCAAAACCAAAGAAACAGAGAGATAAAAGAGACAAATGGAAGAAATAAGTATATAAAAATAGAAAAGTGTGGAAGAGAAAAACAAAGCAAGAGGGACGAACATAAAACACAGGAAAATATGAGATACAATATAAAAGGATAAAAGATGGAGGCGACAAAATGGAACAAAGGAGAACAACAGAGGAAGAATGGAAAACCTAAGAATGGAGTATTTGGGACACATAGAGAAAGGGAGAGATAGTAAATTAAAAAGGTGCAGAGATACAGAGAGAAAGAAAACTTTGATAGAACAATGTCAAAATCCCTCAAACGCGGGACCTTTTTCTTGCCCGCACCGACACCGCCCGGCATGGAAGCGTGACCCACATAACAACGAACGCGACCACCGGTTGGTTCCTTTCCACGTCCAGATCATAACGGTCTGATTATTATCGGCGGTCGCGCTCGGGAGACCTGAGACGCCCCGAGACTAATTGGTAATCGGTCGCCCGAGTCACTTTCGACGAAAAACCAAAAGCGCCATCGACAATCGCAACAAAGGTCAGCGTCCTTACGCTGCCCGGCCACAAAAGGCACCTGTTCGTCCATCCAGCATCAATCAACGTCTCCCCGACTATTTCCAGACCGCATTCCGAGGCATATCACGTTAAATATAGGTAAGTGCCGACGAACCAGGTATTCCGTACGGTCGGCGAAGTGAAAATCTCTGTGGGACTTATGAGAGGCAGCACGGGAAAAATGATGTTATCACCGCACGCAACTGCGATTCATCATCGCCGCTGGAGCGCATTAGTCTAATGCACCTTCGCATCCTCAACTATATTTAAACGGAGACCCTAGTCATTGTCGGTACCACACGCGCGGTGCGGCGAAATAGATTGCGCTTTGGTCGCATTTTAGGAAGTACCGTTCCCAACAGGTGAAATCATCGGGCATACATAAAACGGAGATAATGAACTCCAGCACCTGTCGACGGATGTAATCAATTTAAGATGGAGTTCGAGTAACACGTGCCCATCGAAGCATTCACTTTTTCCGTCTGCAAACTGACGATTTACGAGAGGAAGCGGCACACCATGGGAACAAAGTTGTGAAAGCGGCAACAATTAGTTTGTGATTGTGATCACATTCAAGCCACTGATTCGTAGTGACCTGTCGACAATCGATAATTACTGTTACTTTGTGTATATCCTCAGAGCAGCCGATGATGCAAAAGTCTGTAGAGAGAAGTCTGTCATTACGGATGCCCGTGACGTTATGGTCATAAACAATGGGCAATCGTTTCCAAGAACCTAAATCGTGACTTATGTGCCAACAACATTTTTACCACACGCGATTCCAAACGTGGTGCTGGCAATTGAACATCTCAGATTTTTTTATCGACAATTTACTGTCAATAGAATCAATAGAAAGCTGCAATACAAAGTCAGAATGACTTATCAATTTTTTTGGATCAGACTCACTGTCAGTTGGAATGATCACATTTCAACAACTGTCAATAAATATTTCCTCTTTTGGCAAAGAGCTTTTATGACACTTTTTGGATGATTTACAATGTAGACGATCTTTCAAAATTCTTCTTTGACGATGAGAATGTCTTACGATTTTTTTAGTATCGAATCGAGTGTTGGTTTCAGTGATCACATTTCACGAATTTTTAACAATTATTTTCTCGTCCGTTGAAGAACTTCTATGACACTTTTTGAATCACTTAGAGTTACTAGAATCAATAGAGAGCTTTGCTCAACATTCTCGCAACGTCAGAATGACTTTAATTTTTTTTAGATCAGACTCACTGTCAGTTGGAATGATCACATTTCAACAACTGTCAATAAATATTTCCTCTTCCGGCAAAGAGCTTTTATGACACTTTTTGAATGATTTACAATGTAGACGATCTTTCAAAATTCTTCTTTGACGATGAGAATGTCTTACCATTTTTTTAGTATCGAATCGATCGTTGGTTTCAGTGATCATATTTCACGAATTTTTAACATCCATTGAAGAGGTTCTATGACACTTTTTGAATCACTTAGAGTTACTAAAATCGATAGAGAGCTTTGCTCAACATTCTTGCAACGTCAGAATGACTTAACAATTTTTTAGATCAGACTCACTGTCAGTTGGAATGATCACATTTCAACAACTGTCAATAAATATTTCCTCTTCCGGCAAAGAGCTTTTATGACACTTTTTGGATGATTTACAATGTAGACGATCTTTCAAAATTCTTCTTTGACGATGAGAATGTCTTACGATTTTTTTAGTATCGAATCGAGTGTTGGTTTCAGTGATCACATTTCACGAATTTTTAACAATTATTTTCTCGTCCGTTGAAGAACTTCTATGACACTTTTTGAATCACTTAGAGTTACTAGAATCAATAGAGAGCTTTGCTCAACATTCTCGCAACGTCAGAATGACTTTAAATTTTTTTAGATCAGACTCACTGTCAGTTGGAATGATCACATTTCAACAACTGTCAATAAATATTTCCTCTTCCGGCAAAGAGCTTTTATGACACTTTTTGAATGATTTACAATGTAGACGATCTTTCAAAATTCTTCTTTGACGATGAGAATGTCTTACCATTTTTTTAGTATCGAATCGATCGTTGGTTTCAGTGATCATATTTCACGAATTTTTAACATCCATTGAAGAGGTTCTATGACACTTTTTGAATCACTTAGAGTTACTAAAATCGATAGAGAGCTTTGCTCAACATTCTTGCAACGTCAGAATGACTTAACAATTTTTTAGATCAGACTCACTGTCAGTTGGAATGATCACATTTCAACAACTGTCAATAAATATTTCCTCTTCCGGCAAAGAGCTTTTATGACACTTTTTGGATGATTTACAATGTAGACGATCTTTCAAAATTCTTCTTTGACGATGAGAATGTCTTACGATTTTTTTAGTATCGAATCGAGTGTTGGTTTCAGTGATCACATTTCACGAATTTTTAACAATTATTTTCTCGTCCGTTGAAGAACTTCTATGACACTTTTTGAATCACTTAGAGTTACTAGAATCAATAGAGAGCTTTGCTCAACATTCTCGCAACGTCAGAATGACTTTAAATTTTTTTAGATCAGACTCACTGTCAGTTGGAATGATCACATTTCAACAACTGTCAATAAATATTTCCTCTTCCGGCAAAGAGCTTTTATGACACTTTTTGAATGATTTACAATGTAGACGATCTTTCAAAATTCTTCTTTGACGATGAGAATGTCTTACCATTTTTTTAGTATCGAATCGATCGTTGGTTTCAGTGATCATATTTCACGAATTTTTAACATCCATTGAAGAGGTTCTATGACACTTTTTGAATCACTTAGAGTTACTAAAATCGATAGAGAGCTTTGCTCAACATTCTTGCAACGTCAGAATGACTTAACAATTTTTTAGATCAGACTCACTGTCAGTTGGAATGATCACATTTCAACAACTGTCAATAAATATTTCCTCTTCCGGCAAAGAGCTTTTATGACACTTTTTGAATGATTTACAATGTAGACGATTTTTCAAAATTCTTCTTTGACGATGAGAATGTCTTACCATTTTTTTTATATCGAATCGATCGTTGGTTTCAGTGATCACATTTCACGAATTTTTAACAATTATTTTCTCGTCCGTTGAAGAACTTCCATGACACTTTTTGAATCACTTAGAGTTACTAGAATCTACAGAGAGCTTTGCTCAACATTCTCGCAACGTCAGAATGACTTAAGAATTTTTTAAATCAGACTCACTGTCAGTTGGAATGATCACATTTCAACAACTGTCAATAAATATTTCCTCTTCCGGCAAAGAGCTTTTATGACACTTTTTGAATGATTTACAATGTAGACGATCTTTCAAAATTCTTCTTTGACGATGAGAATGACTTACCATTTTTTTTATATCGAATTGATCGTTGGTTTCAGTGATCACACTTCACGAATTTTTAACAATTATTTTCTCGTCCGTTGAAGAACTTCTATGACACTTTTTGAATCACTTAGAGTTACTAAAATCGATAGAGAGCTTTGCTCAACATTCTTGCAACGTCAGAATGACTTAACAATTTTTTAAATCAGACTCACTGTCAGTTGGAATGATCACATTTCAACAACTGTCAATAAATATTTCCTCTTCCGGCAAAGAGCTTTTATGACACTTTTTGAATGATTTACAATGTAGACGATCTTTCAAAATTCTTCTTTGACGATGAGAATGTCTTACGATTTTTTTTATTTCGAAGCCATTGTCGGTTTCAGTGATCACGTTTCATGGATTTTTAAGAACAATTTTCCAGTGCGTTGAAGAGCTTCTATGACACTTTTTGAATAACTTACAGTCACCAGAATCAATAGAGAACTTTGTTCAACATTCATGCAACGTCTGAATCACTTATGAATTTTTTAGATCAGGTCCACTGTCATTTGGAAGGGTCACATGTCAACAACTGTCAATATATATTTCCTCGTCCAGCAAAGAGCTTTTATGACAATTTTTGAACGATTTACAGTTTACACTATCAAACGGGATCATTCAAAATTCTTCTTTGACGATGAGAATGTCTTACGATTTTTTTTTATTTCGAAACCATTGTCGGTTTCAGTGATCACGTTTCATGAATTTTCAAGAACAATTTTCTAGTTCGTTGAAGAGCTTCTATGACACTTTTTGAATAACTTACAGTCACCAGAATCAATAGAGAACTTTGCTCAACATTCATGCAACGTCTGAATCACTTATGAATTTTTTAGAACAGATCCACTGTCATTTGGAAGGGTCACATTTCAACAACTGTCAATAAATATTTCCTCGTCCGGCAAAGAGCTTTTATGACACTTTTTGAATGATTTACAATGTAGACGATCTTTCAAAATTCTTCTTTGACGATGAGAATGTCTTACCATTTTTTTATATCGAATTGATCGTTGGTTTCAGTGATCACATTTCACGAATTTTTAACAATTATTTTCTCGTCCGTTGAAGAACTTCTATGACACTTTTTGAATCACTTAGAGTTACTAGAATCTATAGAGAGCTTTGCTCAACATTCTCGCAACGTCAGAATGACTTAAGAATTTTTTAAATCAGACTCACTGTCAGTTGGAATGATCACATTTCAACAACTGTCAATAAATATTTCCTCTTCCGGCAAAGAGCTTTTATGACACTTTTTGAATTATTTACAATGTAGACGATCTTTCAAAATTCTTCTTTGACGATGAGATTGTCTTACGATTTTTTTAGTATCGAATCGAGTGTTGGTTTCAGTGATCACATTTCACTATTTTTTAACAATTATTTTCTCGTCCGTTGAAGAGCTTCTATGACACTTTTTGAATCACTTAGAGTTACTAGAATCTATAGAGAGCTTTGCTCAACATTCTCGCAACGTCAGAATGACTTAAGAATTTTTTAAATCAGACTCACTGTCAGTTGGAATGATCACATTTCAACAACTGTCAATAAATATTTCCTCTTCCGGCAAAGAGCTTTTATGACACTTTTTGAATGATTCACAATGTAGACGATCTTTCAAGATTCTTCTTTGACGATGAGAATGACTTACCATTTTTTTTTAGTATCGAATCGATCGTTGGTTTCAGTGATCATATTTCACGAATTTTTAACAATTATTTTCTCGTCCATTGAAGAGCTTCTATGACACTTTTTGAATAATTTAGAGTTACTAGAATCGATAGAGGGCTTTGCTCAACATTCTCGCAAGGTCAGAATGACTTAAGAATTTTTTAGATCAGACTCACTGTCAGTTGGAATGATCACATTTCAACAACTGTCAATAAATATTTCCTCTTCCGGCAAAGAGTTTTTATGACACTTTTTGAATGATTAACAATGTAGACGATTTTTCAAAATTCTTCTCTGACGATGAGAATGACTTACCATTTTTTTTATATCGAATTGATCGTTGGTTTCAGTGATCACATTTCACGAATTTTTAACAATTATTTTCTCGTCCGTTGAAGAGCTTCTATGACACTTTTTGAATCACTTAGAGTTACTAGAATCGATAGAAAGCTTCGCTCAACATTCTCGCAACGTCAGAATGACTTAAGAATTTTTTAGATCAGACTCACTGTCAGTTGGAATGATTACATTTCAACAACTGTCAATAAATATTTCCTCGTTTGGCAAAGAGCTTTTATGACACTTTTTGAATGATTTACAATGTAGACGATCTTTCAAAATTCTTCTTTGACGATGAGAATGTCTTACCATTTTTTTTTATATCGAATGGATCGTTGGTTTCAGTGATGACATTTCACGAATTTTTAACAATTATTTTCTCGTCCGTTGAAGAACTTCTATGACACTTTTTGAATCACTTAGAGTTACTAAAATCGATAGAGAGCTTTGCTCAACATTCTCGCAACGTCAAAATGACTTAAGAATTTTTTAAATCAGACTCACTGTCAGTTGGAATGATCACATTTCAACAACTGTCAATAAATATTTCCTCTTCCGGCAAAGAGCTTTTATGACACTTTTTGGATGATTTACAATGTAGACGATCTTTCAAAATTCTTTTTTGACGATGAGAATGTCTTACCATTTTTTTTATATCGAATTGATCGTTGGTTTCAGTGATCACATTTCACGAATTTTAAACAATTATTTTCTCGTCCGTTGAAGAACTTCTATGACACTTTTTGAATCACTTAGAGTTACTAGAATCAATAGAGAGCTTTGCTCAACATTCTCGCAACGTCAGAATGACTTAACAATTTTTTAAATCAGACTCACTGTCAGTTGGAATTATCACATTTCAACAACTGTCAATAAATATTTCCTCTTCCGGCAAAGAGCTTTTATGACACTTTTTGAATGTTTTACAATGTAGACGGTCTTTCAAAATTCTTCTTTGACGATGAGAATGTCTTACGATTTTTTTAGTATCGAATCGAGTGTTGGTTTCAGTGATCACATTTCACGAATTTTTAACAATTATTTTCTCGTCTGTTGAAGAACTTCTATGACACTTTTTGAATCATTTAGAGTTACTAAAATCGATAGAGAGCTTTGCTCAACATTCTCGCAACGTCAGAATGACTTAAGAATTTTTTAGATCAGACTCACTGTCAGTTGGAATGATCACATTTCAACAACTGTCAATAAATATTTCCTCTTCCGGCAAAGAGCTTTTATGACACTTTTCGAATGATTTACAATGTAGACGATCTTTCAAAATTCTTCTTTGACGATGAGAATGTCTTAACTATTTTTTTAGTATCGAATCGAGTGTTAGTTTCAGTGATCACATTTCACGAATTTTTAACAATTATTTTCTCGTCCGTTGAAGAACTTCTATGACACTTTTTGAATCACTTAGAGTTACTAAAATCGATAGAGAGCTTTGCTCAACATTCTCGCAACGTCAGAATGACTTAAGAATTTTTTAGATCAGACTCACTGTCAGTTGGAATGATCACATTTCAACAACTGTCAATAAATATTTCCTCTTCCGGCAAAGAGCTTTTATGACACTTTTCTAATGATTTACAATGTAGACGATCTTTCAAAATTCTTCTTTGACAATGAGAATGTCTTAACGATTTTTTTAGTATCGAATCGAGTGTTAGTTTCAGTGATCACATTTCACGAATTTTAAACAATTATTTTCTCGTCCGTTGAAGAACTTCTATGACACTTTTTGAATCACTTAGAGTTACTAGAATCAATAGAGAGCTTTGCTCAACATTCTCGCAACGTCAGAATGACTTAACAATTTTTTAAATCAGACTCACTGTCAGTTGGAATTATCACATTTCAACAACTGTCAATAAATATTTCCTCTTCCGGCAAAGAGCTTTTATGACACTTTTTGAATGTTTTACAATGTAGACGGTCTTTCAAAATTCTTCTTTGACGATGAGAATGTCTTACGATTTTTTTAGTATCGAATCGAGTGTTGGTTTCAGTGATCACATTTCACGAATTTTTAACAATTATTTTCTCGTCCGTTGAAGAACTTCTATGACACTTTTTGAATCATTTAGAGTTACTAAAATCGATAGAGAGCTTTGCTCAACATTCTCGCAACGTCAGAATGACTTAAGAATTTTTTAGATCAGACTCACTGTCAGTTGGAATGATCACATTTCAACAACTGTCAATAAATATTTCCTCTTCCGGCAAAGAGCTTTTATGACACTTTTTGAATGATTGGCAGTTTTGATAATCAAACGAGACATACGCTGATCTTCGAAATATTGAAGAAAGGGCACTTTGCAATTTGTGATGAGATGAGTTAAAAAAATAATAAAAAAAGAAAGATGAGTTCGTGCTCCACCATTTCCAATCCCTAGGATCCTCGCTCGTTTTCGCTAATTTACTCGTTGCCTCAACAACCGTGCAGACCATTATGCCGAAGTATCGATTACATTTTGACAAATTGCTTTCCATTGTGCCCGTGCGAATCGTGACTTCCCACGACCTCCACCTTCGCATGTGTCCAACAAGAAACTATCGCCACCGGTTACACTATATTCCCAACTCGTTCTTACGTAACCCGACGATCCGGGCGCGATAATCCGGGATTTATGGGCGTCTTTTTCGAGCGTTAAAAAGCTGCTCCTCGGGAGGGACACGTCAACATACGGATTTTCCGAAATGTTTATTGTGGTTGCTTTGATCTTCTCTCCGCCGCTTTCTCGGCCCGAGTGAGTCTGAGGGTTCGCAGAAGCGCACAAAAGAACGGGGAATACAATAACAACGACGGCCACATGTCTAGGTGTCGAAAACGGAAATAACGCTAAGTTTAGGCGGACGGGAGACAGCCGGTGGATGCGCGAAGAATCGGTCAAAACAGGAAGATCGAAATGACGAAACAGAAGAATACCGAAACCATAAAGGCGTTTAACGAGCACTTGGCAGCCTCGTAAAGCGAGCCAGTCCATCATCGAAACGTTTCTTCCTCTGACATTTGAAAAAATTAATAGCAATGAACTTTACGAGTGAAATTGTGATACTTAAATGGCACAATAATCGAGTAGGTGTGCGCCCACCTTAACACACGGTGTTCTTTTCAATGGATATCAGTGGTGAAACCCACCGGAATGGAACACTTATTAGATGAAACAATGCAGTGTAACGCGAGGATGGCTGCAGCTGGAGGGTGACATGAATACGAGATTTTCAGTCGCGAGGAGGTAATTCGAACTTGCAGTGCGCGGATATTCCGGTTATAACGACTTTGCGCTTTTCTTCTGACCTGATTTACTTTTGGCAGTTCCATCTATTGTTATTTAATATACAAACAGATTCAAATAAAAATTGTAAAATGAAAAATGAAGATGTAATAGTAAGGCGAAAAGAACAAGAGAATGACAATTGAAAGATTAAAATACAATTAAAACAGAAGAATCGGTAGGGACAAAAAAACTAGAATCTTAATTACCTATACATTTTGTGGTACTTCCTTGTTCTTTTCATCCTTCACTTTTCGCTCTTGTATTCTCCACTTTATTTCCAGATTCTTTATTGTTTGTTTTTCATTATTATTGAGCGTTTCATCATTTTTATCTTTATTTTTTGTTTCCCATTTCTGTGTACTTCGTCTTTTGTTCCCCATTTGTATTCTTGTATTTCTTTACCTTTCTCACATCTAATTTTCGTACATAAATTCTGTGTTATTTAATATCTAATTTGCTCTATTAGTCTTGGATGTGAAATAGGCTAAGGAATTAAACGGCGACTTGTCCACCAAATGGAACGGATAATTAACAGTGACCGAACGCGAAATAGTAAAAATCGAAAGACGCAATTGTGTGCCAAGTCGTGAGGAGATTTTTATTGGTGTTGAATACAGACTGGGAAGTCTCCAGCTGTGACATTAATTGTCTGATGCTATTCAAATAAATATCACTGTTTGGGTCGCTGTTGTGCGCTCTTCGGGACTTCCTAATAACGATTTCGTTATTCGTGTCAATTTAACATATTTAATTAATTCGGTGTCCGTTCGATTTCTTCGGCATTCTTTAGGTTTAGTCCTCAATTATTACCACTGCAGTCTTCTTTAGTGTTTCTTCTTTTTCATTGTGCTCTTCACTTTGTTCTTCAGTATCACATCTCTCAAACGTTCTTTCATTTCCTTTTTCTTGTATTCTTTGCTGTTTTTGAACAGTTCTTATTTATATTTTTGTCTTCATTTGTGTTTATCCACTATTTGTTTTTCTACTGTTTTCTTCATTTTTCTAGTGCTTTTTCATTTCTATATTTACTCACTCTATTTTCTCTGTATCTTCTATATTTAGTTTTGTGTACGCGTAGGCATCAAAACTTTTGTCTCTTTTTCTTGCAAGTTTCTACTATTCAGAGTTTTCTTTTTTTAATATTTACGTCCAATTTCTTAATTTTTCGCTCTTTCTCTTTTATCTTTCGATATCTACCTCTTCGGCAGTTTATTTTCTTCTTATGTCCATTCACTTGTTCTTCTACTTTAATTTTTCTATTGTTTTCAACTAATTTTAGACACTGTTTCTTTCATCTCGATGTG
This sequence comes from Diaperis boleti, assembly GCA_963583935.1. Lineage (NCBI taxonomy): Eukaryota > Metazoa > Arthropoda > Insecta > Coleoptera > Tenebrionidae > Diaperis > Diaperis boleti. Next base: position 2,262,678 of record OY757242.1, read on the forward strand.
CTTTACTTTCTCCTCTATTTTCTTTCTGTCATTTTCTTTTTTGTCTTTATCTTTTTCTTTGTTGTTTTTACCGCATTTTTACTGGTCTTTAGGATTTTTCCTATTGCTTTCATACATTCATAATTCTGATTTCTGTGATCCTTCTGATTCCTCTGATTATCTGATTCCTTTGATTCTTCTGATTCCTCCGATGATTTCGATTCTTCCGATTCTTTTGATTTTTCCCGCTATTCCTGTTCTTCCAATTTTTTAGTTATTCTGCTTTCTTTGATTTTTCCTATTACATTCACACTTTTCATAATTCTGATATTTGTCATCCTTCTGATTCCTCCGATTCTTCTGCTTCCTCTACTTGCTCTGATTCCTCTGATACTTCCGATTCTTCTTATTACTCTAACTGTCCTTCTTTCTGATTCCTTTGATTCCTTTGATTCTTCTGATTCTTCCGATTTTTTCGATTCTTCTGATTCTTCTGCTTTTATTATAATTATAATAGTTTATTAACGCCCATGGCAATTACAATTACATTTATTGGTGGCTTAATCTAATAAAAAACATTAATAAAAAAAAATAAACAAATAAATAAATAAAAGACTTAACACAAACCCAATGCCCGCCTACATTCTACTTTAAATTTTACATATTTGGTTCCAGTGAAGTTAACTTTGTTGCAGACTTGATTTGCCAGTGATAGCATACTATTTAAAGGAGAATGATAAGTATAATTTGATTTGCATAATGAGCCATAGAACAGATTAGAATTTCTAACTAGACGGGCAGGAACATTAAAGTTTATTTCAGCTTTCTCTGATTCTTCTGCTTTCTCTGATTCTTACGATTCCTCTGATTCTTACGATTTTTCCGATTCTTCGGATTCTTCTGCTTCCGATTCTTCGAATTCTTCTGATTCCTCTGATTCTCCTGCTTCCTCTGATTCTTCGATTCCTCTGATTCTTTCGATTTTTCTTCTGCTTCCTCTGATTCTTTCGATTTTTCCGATTCTTCTGATTTTTTTAATTTTTCTGATTCTTCTGATTATTCCGATTCGTCTGATTCTTCCGATTCTTCTGGTTCTCCTGATTCTTCCGATTCTTTAGATTTTTCGTTTTTCCACGTTCTTCCAGCTCTTCTCACTCTTCTGATTTTCTTGCTTACTCTGAGTCTCCGATTCCTCTAATGCTTCCGATTTTTCTTCTGCTTCGTCTGATTCCTCTTATTCTTTCGATTTTTCCAATTCTTGGCTTTATTAATTTTTCTGATTCCTCTGATTCTTCCGATTTTTCTTCTGCTTTCCCTGATTCCTCTGATTCTTACCATTTACCCGATTCTTCTGATTCTTCCAATTCTTCTGATTCCTCTGATTCTTACGATTTTTCCGATTCTTCTGATTCTTCTTATTCCTCTGACTTTTCCGATTCTTTCGATTATTATGATTATTCCGATTCTTTTGATTTTTCCGGTTCTTTCTGTTCTTCCAGCTCTTCCAGTTGTTTATTATTATATTCTGGTTTATTTGATTTCACACTTTTCGTAATTCTGATATCTGTGATCCTTCTGATTCCTCTGATTCTTCTGCTTCCTCTGCTTGCTCTGAATCTTCCGATTCTTCTGATTCCTTTAACTCTTCTGCTTCCTTCTGATTTCTCTGATTCCTTTGATTTTTCTATTGCTTCCGATTTTCCCGATTCTTCTGATTCTTCTGATTCTTCTGATTCTTCTTATTCTTCTGCCCCCTCTGATTACTCTGATTCTTCCGATCTTTCCGATTCTTCCGATTCTTCCGATTTTTCTTCTGATTCTTTTGCCAATTGTTCCGATTCTTTTGCTTGTCTTGATTATTCTGATTCCTCTGGTTCTTTTGATATTTCCGATTCTTCTGATTTTTCTGATTTTTCTTCTGATTCTTTTGCCAATGGTTTATTTGATTAATTTGTTCTATTACATTCCCACTTTTCGTAATTCTGATATCTGTTATTCTTCTCATTTCTCTGATTCTTCCGCCTCCTCTGATTGCTCCGATTCTTCTCCTTCCGCTGATTCTTCTGATTCCTCTGATTCTTCCGATTCCTCTGATTCTTCCAATCTTTCCGATTCTTCTGATTCTTCTGATTCTTCTGCTTCTTCTGATTCTTCCGATTCTTCTGCTTCCTCTGATTCTTTGAATTTTTATGATTTTTCTGCTTCCTCCGATTCTTACGATTTTTCCAATTCTTGCGATTCTTCTGATTCTTTTGATTCTTCTATTTCCTTTGATTCTTCTGCTTCTTCTGATTCTTTTGCTTGCTCAGATTCTTCTGATTTTTTCAATTCTTTCGATTCTTCTGATTCTTCCAATTCTCCTGATTCCTCTGATTCTTTCATTTTTCCCGATTCATCTGATTCTTCCAATTCTTCTGCTTCCTCTGATTCCTCTGATTCTTCTGCTGCCTCTGATTCCGATTTTTCCAATTCTTCTAATCTTTCTGCTTTCTCTGATTCTTCTGATTCCTCTGATTCTACTGATTCTTCCGATCTTTCCGATTCTTCTGATTTTTCAGATTTTTCTTCTGATTCTTTTGCCAATTGTTCCGATTTTTTTTATTCTTTGGATTCTTCTGATTCTTCCAATTTTTCCGATTTTTCTTATCCTTTCAATTCTTCTACTTCCTTTGATTCTTCTGCTTCTTCTGATTCTGATATTTCCGATTCATTTGATTCTTCCAATTCTTCTGCTTCCTCTGATTCCTCTGATTATTCTGCTGCCTCTGATTCTTCAAATTTTTATGATTCTTCTGCTTCCTCCGATTCTTACGATTTTTCCAATTCTTGCGATTCTTCTGATTCTTTTGATTCTTCTACTTCCTTTGATTCTTCTGCTTCTTCTGATTCTTCCGCTTACTCAGATTCTTCTGATTTTTTCAATTCTTTTGACTCTTCTGATTCTTCCAATTCTTCTGCTTCCTCTGATTCCTCTGATTATTCTGCTGCCTCTGATTCCTGTCATTCTTCCGATTTTTCGAATTCTTCCAATTCTTCTGCTTCCTCTGATTCTTCTGATTCTTCCGATTCTTCTAATTTTTCTGATTTTTCTTCTGAATCTTTTGCCTATTGTTCCGATTCTTTTGATTCTTTGGATTCTTCTCATTCCTCTGATTCTTCCAATTTTTCCGATTCTTCTGATTCTTCCAATTCTTCTGCTTCCTCTGATTTTTCCGATTCTTCTGCTTCCTCTGATTCTTCAAATTTTTATGATTCTTCTGCTTCCCCCGATTCTTACGATTTTTCCAATTCTTGCGATTCTTCTGATTCTTTTGATTCTTCTACTTCCTTTGATTCTTCTGCTTCTTCTGATTCTTCCGCTTACTCAGATTCTTCTGATTTTTTCAATTCTTTTGACTCTTCTGATTCTTCCAATTCTTCTGCTTCCTCTGATTCTTCCGATTTTTCTGCTTCCTCTGCTTCTTACGATTTTTCCAATTCTTGCGATTCTTTTGATTCTTTTGATTCTTCTGATTCTTCTGCTTGCTCAGATTCTTCTGATAACCCTGATGCTTTCATTTTTTCCGATTCATCTGATTCTTCCAATTCTTCTGGTTCGCCTGAATCTTACGATTCTTCTGATTCTTCCGATTTTTCATCTGCTTTTCCTGATTCCTCTGATTCTTTTGATTTTTCCGTTTTTTTCTGTTCTTCCAGCTCTTCCAGTTTTTTAGTTATTCTGGTTTATTTGATTTCACACTTTTCGTAATTCTGATGTCTGTGATCCTTCTGATTCCTCTAACTCTTCTGCTTCCTTCTGATTTCTCTTATTCCTTTGGTTCTTCTGTTACTTCCGATTTTCCCGATTCTTCTGATTCTTCCGGTCTTTCCAATTTTTCTGATTTTTTCGATTTTTCTTCTGCTTCCCCTGATCCCTCTGATTCGTAGGATTTTTCGGATTCTTCCGATTTTCTCTTCCGATTCTTTCGATTCTTCCAATTCTTCTGATTCCTTTGATTCCTCTGATTTTTCTGCTTCCTCTGATTCTTTTGATTCTTCCGATTTTTCCAATTCTTCCGATTCTTCTAATTCTTTCGATCTTTCCAATTCTTCCGATTCTTCTGATTCTTCCGATTCTTCTCATTCCTTTGATTCTTGTTTCCTCTGCTTCTTCTAGTTCTTCCAATTTTCCGATTCTTCCGATTCTTCTTATTTTTTTGATTCTTCTACTTTTTCTGATTACTACTTCTGATTCTTCCGATTCTTCTGATTTTTCCGATTTTTCTTCTGCTTCCTCTGATCCTTCTGATTCGTAGGATTTTTCGGATTCTTCCGATTTTGCCAATTGTTCCGATTCTTTTCATTCTTCTGATTCTTTTGATTATTCCGATTCCTCTTATCCTTCTGATTCTTCCGATTCTTCCGCTTATTCTGATTCAACTGATTCTTCAGATTTTTTAAATTCTTCCGATTTTTCTTGTGCTTCCTCTGATTCCTCTAATTCTTTCGATTCTTCTAATTTTTCAGTTTTTTTTTTATTCTTCCGATTTTTCTTCGGCTTCCTCTGATTCCTTTGATTTTTACGATTTTTAAGGTTTTTCCTATTCTTCCGATTCTTCCAATTCTTCTGATTCTTCCGATTCTTACGATTTTTAAGATTCTTCTGATTGTTCTGATTCTTACGATTTTTTCTGATTCTTAATATTCTTCTTATTCTTCCGATTCTTCTAGTTCTTCTGCTTCCTCTGATTCTTTTGATTCTTACGATTTTTAAGATTCTTTTGATTCCGCCGATTTTTTCTGCTTCTGATTCTTAAGATTTTTTGGATTCTTCCTATTCTTCCGATACTTGTAATTCTTTTGTTTCCTCTGATTTTCCCGATTCTTCTGCTTCTTCTGATTACTCTGATTCTTCCGATCTTTCGGATTCTTCCAATTTTGCCAATTCTTCCGATTCTTTCGATTCTTCCAATTCTTCTGATTCCTTTGATTCCTCTGATTTTTCTGCTTCCTCTGATTCTTCTGATTCTTCCGATTTTTCCGATTCTTCTAATTCTTTCGATTTTTCCAATTCTTCCGATTCTTCTGATTCTTCCGATTCTTTTCATTCCTTTGATTCTTCTGTTTCATCTGCTTCTTCTAATTCTTCCAATTTTCCGATTCTTACGATTTTTCCAATTCTTCCGATTTTTCTGATTCTTTTGATTTTTCTACTTCCTCTGATTACTCTGATACTTCTGATTCTTCCGATTCTTCTGATTTTTTCCGATTTTTCTTCTGCTTCTTCTGATCCTTCTGATTCGTAGGATTTTTCGGATTCTTCCGATTTTGCCAATTGTTCCGATTCTTTTCTTTCGTCTGATTATTCTGATTCTTCTGACTTCTCTGATTCTTCCAATTTTTTCCGATTCTTCTGAGTCTTCCGATTCTTCTGATTGCTCTGATTCTTCTGCTTCCTCTGGTTCTTCTGATTCTTCTGATTTTTCCAATTCTTTCGTTTCTTGTGCTTTCTCTGATTCTTCTGATTTTTCCGATTATTTTCATTCCTTTGATTCTTCCGTTTCCTCTGCTTCTTCTAATTTTTCCAATTTTCCGATTCTTCTACTTCCCCCGATTCTTACGATTTTTCCAATTCTTCCGATTCTTCTGATTCTTCTGCTTCTTCTGCTTCCTCTGATTTTTCTGATTCTTCCGATTCTTCTAATTCTTCCGATTTTTCCAATTCTTCTGATTCTTCCAATTCTTCTGATTCCTCTGATTTTTCTGCTTCCTCTGCTTCTTCTGCTTCCTCTGCTTCTTCTAATTCTTCCGATTTTTCCAATTCTTCCGATTCTTCTGATTCTTCCGATTCTTCTCATTCCTTTGATTCTTCTGTTTCAGCTGCTTCTTCCAATTCTTCTGATTCCTTTGATTCTTCTGCTTCCTCTGCTTCTTCTGCTTCCTCTGCTTCTTCTGATTCTGCCAATTTTCCGTTTCTTCTGCTTCCCCCGACTCTTACGATTTTCCCAATTCTTCCGATTCTCGTGCTTCCTCTGATTCTTCGGATTCTTCCCATCCTTCTGATTCCTCTGCTTCCTTTGATTCTTCAAATTTTCCGATTCTTCTACTTCCGATTTTTCTGATTCTTCCGTTTTTATAATTTTTGCGATTTTTCCAATTCTTCCGATTCTTCTGACTCCTTTGATTCTTTTGCTTCCTCCGCTTTTTTCTGATTCTTCCAATTTTGCGATTCTTCTGATTCTTCTGCTTTCCCCGATTCTTACGATTTCTCCAATTCTTCTTGTTCTTCTGATTCCTTTGATTCTTCTGCTTTCTCTGATTTTTCTGTTTTTTTCAATTCTTTCTATTCTTCTGATTCCTCTGATTCTTCTAACTTTTCTGTTTCCTTCTCATTTCTCTGATTCCTTTGATTCTTCCGATTTTCCCGATTCTTCTGATTCTTCTGGTTACTCTGATTCTTCAGATTTTTCTTCTGTTTCCTCTGATTCCTCTGATTCTTACGATTTTTCCGATTCTTGCGATTCTTCTGATTCTTCTGCTTCCCCCGATTCTTACGATTTCTCCAACTTTTCCTGTTCTTCTGATTCCCTTGATTCTTCTGATTCTCCTGATTTTTTCAATTCTTTCGATTCTTCTCATTCCTCTGATTCTTCTGCTTCCTCTGATTACGATTCTTCCGATTTTTTAGATTTTTCCGGTTCTTCCTGTTCTTCCAGCCCTTCCAATTTTTGGATTCTGTATTCTTTATTTTTGTTTTTCCATTCTTTTCCTCACTCATATTTACACTTATTCGTCTCTTTATCTTTCTCTTCAATTATTTGTCTAGCTCTGCCGTTTTCAATGTCAACCTCTCCTAATATACTCTGTCCCATTCTACTCATCAGTCCTTCCTTTCCCTTTCATTGTTTTACTCAGTGTCTCGCCTCCCATTTTCCATCTCTTTATTTTTGTTCTTCTATGTCTCCTGTGTCTGGTTTGTTTTTCTTGTTTATTTATGTTTATATCTTTGTATCAGCGATATCTTTTTCTCTGTGCTGCAATCTTCCTCTCAGTCATTCTTGGTCTCTATCGTTTTGTCCTTACTTTCGCTGTCCGTTTGTAATTTTGCCTTTTTTTCGTACATGTTTCTACCACACCCTTTTGGCTTTCTTTTCCACCTTTAAGTCTAATTCTTACAATTATACTTTACCAGTGTCTTTACCAGTGTCACGTGAAAGAACGAAAAGTACAATGAACCGCACATCGAAACCGTTTAGAATCCACCTCCCCGCCGCCACCGGCCGAACCTACAGCATGTCCCGAAAGTGCGTGATTTGGGTCCACGTCCGTGGGCGCGCACCGCGCATTCCGCCTACCAGTGGTGTGGTAAAAACGGGGGCTCGGCACGATTTATTACCCGACTTCTATCTCCGAACCGGCGAACCCGAGGAGCGAAATTAGCGCGCGTTTAATTCAGGATATGAAATGTGTTTCTTGTTGCCGGTGATCGCAAGAATGCGACTCCGCGAGCGACGCATTGTCGTTAACCGAGCTGAACACCTGCTCGTAACCGTTTCGTCTCGCACATTCATGCCTATTTAGCGGTCGTTTAATTGGAAAATTACGCAATCCTGCTCCGTTTCCACTCGGATATATGTCCTGCGTGGACGGCGGCTTTTTGCCGACTCTAATTGGAAGGATCGCGGACGTCAGTAAATCACACCAGTTCAACAGGAGGGTGCTACAGCCCATACAATGTTCGATCTCGATTGAAAATTCAAATGTACGTTGTTTTATGTATCGTCGTCAGGCCACTTCTTGTAATTGTGGCGTCGTTATCGGAGCGGTAACGCCTCGTTAAACACACCTCTCACACAATGCCTTCAGCTTATCTGTGGTGGAATTCTGTATCGGAGCGCATCGACGAAAGCGAAATGGTCGGTGTCAATTTATTCTGTTTCCTTATCGCTGATTTATTTATTTTGTGTTTGTTGATTTATGTTACCGATGTATTGTCGCGTTGGTGGCTTCCTTAAAACTACACAGTCAAGGTTATCGGGGTTTACTGTGAGTGATAACTGACAAATATTGCTCCTCAAACAGGACGGCCACTGTTTAGTGGAAGGCTGATAATTGATTTAGATTAGGTTTCTCTTCGAGCTTCTGGAAGTTTCTAACTACCACATGGCTTAATTACGAGTGTTTTGCTCATCAATATATTTTTTTTTTGCGATCCCCGTCACGTGACTTTTCGGTAATTTGTGGATGTCCGTAAGATGGGGTGTCCAGCGAAAAATGCAATGAAACAATTTGTCATCGAAATGCTATAATCTATTTTGGCAATAGATGGCGTGACATCTGATACAAAATTTAAATCGGCTTTCGTCTCGGCTATAGAACGCACTTGATATTTTGGGTGGACAAATTTCAGGATCGGTGTGGTGTATTTTTAAGCAATAAATAATTTAAAAGATTATAAAATCGAAGCATGATTTCACAAAACAGTGAATAGGGACGTGTAGTTACAAAATTTAATACCAACTCTAACAGAAAATTGGCATTTATTAACATTGAAGTAAAAAATAAAAAAAGGGTTTTTCATGAAATTCAGATTTTACTTGTATACCTTGAAATTTAATAATAAGATATTTAATATAATAAAAACTGGCAATCTGGAATGTGAAATTTGCAATGTGCAATCGAAAGTGAAATCTAGAATGTAATGTGTTAAACACTAGAAGTTACTATCTGCAACTTAAAATCTGTATTCTTCATGCGAGATCTAAAGCGTGACATTGGCAATCTGGAATGTGGAATTTTTAATCTGGAATGTCGACTACGGAATTTGCAATCTGAAGTATAAAATGGGAAGTCAGGAATATAACATCCACTACCCGCAATTTGAAATCTGGAATGTTGAATCTTGAATGTGAAATCTGGAATGTGGAATGTGAAATCTGGAATCTAATAAGTGAAACCTGAAATCTCCAGTATGCAATCTGAAATATTTTTGTATGTATTGTGAATGAACTGGCAATTTGGAATGTTTAATATTGAATGTGAAATCTGGAATGTGCAGTCGAAGGTGAAGTCTAGAATGTAATGTGATAAACACTAGAAGTTACTATCTGCAACCTAAAATCTGTATTCTTCATGCGAGATCTAAAGCTTGACATTGGCAATCTGGAATGTGGAATCTTCAATCTGGAATGTCGACTACGGAATCTGCAATCTGAAGTATAAAATGGGAAGTCAGGAATATACCTGACATCCACTACCCGCAATTTGAAATCTGGAATTGGCAATCTGGAATGTGGAATGTGAAAACTGGAATCTAATAAGTGAAACCTGAAGAGTAAAAACTGGAAACTCCACTATGCAATCTGAAATATTTATGTATTGTGAATGAACTGGCAATTTGGAATGTTGAATATTGAATGTGAAATCTGGAATGTGCAATCGAAGGTGAAGTCTAGAGTGTAATGTGTTAAACACTAGAAGTTACTATCTGCAACCTAAAATCTGTATTCTTAATGCGATATCTAAAGCTTGACATTGGCAATCTGGAATGTGGAATCTTCAATCTGGAATGTCGACTACGGAATCTGTAATCTGAAGTATAAAATGGGAAGTCAGGAATATAACATCCACTACCCGCAATTTGAAATCTGGAATGTTGAATCTTGAATGTGAAATCTGGAATGTGGGATGTGAAATCTGCATTCGGGAATGTGGAATCTAGAATATGCACTATGGAATGTGAAGTCTGGAATATAATTTTTGAAGCGTGAAATCTAGAATCTGCAACTCGGGAATATTTATGCATTCTTAAAGAATTGGCAATCTGGAATGTGGGATGTGAAATCTGCAATCGGGAATGTGGAGTTTAGAATATGCAGTATGGAATGTGAAGTCTGGAATATAATTCTTGAAGCGTGAAATCTAGAATTTGCAACTCAGGAATATTTATGCATTGTGAAAGAATTCTCAATCTGGAATGTTGAATCTTGAATGTGGAATGTGAAATCTGCAATCGGGAATGTGGAATCTAGAATATGCAGTATGGAATGTAATTCCTGAAGGGTGAAATCTAGAATCTGCAACTCGGGAATATTTATGCATTCTGAAAGAATCGGCAGTCTGGAATGTTGAATCTTGAATGTGAAATCTGGAATGTGGGATGTGAAATCTGGAATCTAATAAGTGAAACCTGAAATCTCCAGTATGCAATCTGAAATATTTATGTATGTATTGTGAATGAACTGGCAATTTGGAATGTTTAATATTGAATGTGAAATCTGGAATGTGCAATCGAAGGTGAAGTCTAGAATGTAATGTGTTAAACACTAGAAGTTACTATCTGCAACCTAAAATCTGTATTCTTAATGCGAGATCTAAAGCTTGACATTGGCAATCTGGAATGTGGAACCTTCAATCTGGAATGTCGACTACGGAATCTGCAATCTGAAGTATAAAATGGGAAGTCAGGAATATGCCTGACATCCACTACCCGAAATTTGAAATTTGGAATTGGCAATCTGGAATGTGGAATGTGAAAACTGGAATCTAATAAGTGAAACCTGAAGAGTAAAAACTGGAAACTCCAATATGCAATCTGAAATATTTATGTATTGTGAATGAACTGGCAATTTGGAATGTTTAATATTGAATGTGAAATCTGGAATGTGCAATCGAAGGTGAAGTCTAGAATGTAATGTGTTAAACACTAGAAGTTACTATCTGCAACCTAAAATCTGTATTCTTAATGCGATATCTAAAGCTTGACATTGGCAATCTGGAATGTGGAATCTTCAATCTGGAATGTCGACTACGGAATCTGAAGTATAAAATGGGAAGTCAGGAATATAACATCCACTACCCGCAATTTGAAATCTGGAATGTTGAATCTTGAATGTGAAATCTGGAATGTGGGATGTGAAATCTGCATTCGGGAATGTGGAATCTAGAATATGCACTATGGAATGTGAAGTCTGGAATATAATTTTTGAAGCGTGAAATCTAGAATCTGCAACTCGGGAATATTTATGCATTCTGAAAGAATCGGCAGTCTGGAATGTTGAATCTTGAATGTGAAATCTGGAATGTGGGATGTGAAATCTGCAATCGGGAATGTGGAGTTTAGAATATGCAGTATGGAATGTGAAGTCTGGAATATAATTCTTGAAGCGTGAAATCTAGAATTTGCAACTCGGGAATATTTATGCATTGTGAAAGAATTCTCAATCTGGAATGTTGAATCTTGAATGTGGAATGTGAAATCTGCAATCGGAAATGTGGAATCTAGAATATGCAGTATGGAACGTAATTCCTGAAGGGTGAAATCTAGAATTTGCAACTCGGGAATATTTATGCATTCTGAAAGAATCGGCAGTCTGGAATGTTGAATCTTGAATGTGAAATCTGGAATGTGGGATGTGAAATCTGCAATCGGGAATGTGGAGTCTAGAATATTCAGTATGGAATATAATTCTTGAAGCGTGAAATCTAGAATTTGCAACTCGGGAATATTTATGCATTTTGAAAGAATTGACAATCTGGAATGTTGAATCTAGAATATGCAGTATGGAATGTGAAGTCTGGAATTTAATTCTTGAAGCGTGAAATCTAGAATCTGCAACTCGGGAATATTTATGCATTCCGAAAGAATTGGCAATCTTGAATGTGAAATCTGGAATGTAGAATGTGAAATCTGCAATCGGGAATGTGAAGTCTAGAATATAATTCTTGAATCTAGAATATAATTTAGAATCTGCAACTCGAGAATATTTATGCATTCTGAAAGAATTGGCAATCTGGAATGTGGGATATGAAATCTGCAATCCGGAATGTGGAATCTAAAATGTGAAGTCTGGAATATAATTCTTAAAGCGTGAAATCCAGAATCTGTAACTCGGGAATTGGAAATCTGGAATGTTGAATCTGCAATCGGGAATGTGGAATCTAGAATATGCAGTAGGGAATGTGAAGTCTGGAATATAATTCTTGAAGCGTCAAATCTAGAATCTGCAACTCGGGAATATTTATGCATTCTGAAAGAATCGGCAGTCTGGAATGTTGAATCTTGAATGTGAAATCTGGAATGTGGGATGTGAAATCTGCAATCGGGAATGTGGAATGTAGAATATGCAGTATGGAATGTGAAGTCTGGAATATAATTCTTGAAGCGTGAAATCTAGAATCTGCAACTCGGGAATACTTATGCATTCTGAAAGAATTGGCAATGTGGAATGTGGAATGTGAAATCTGCAATCGGGAATGTGGAATCTAGAATATGCAGTATGGAATGTGAAGTCTGGAATATAATTCTTGAAGCGTGAAATCTAGAATCTGCAACTCGGGAATACTTATGCATTCTGAAAGAATTGGCAATCTGGAATGTGGGATATGAAATCTGCAATACGGAATGTGGAATCTAGAATGTGCAGTATGGAATGTGAAGTCTGGAATATAATACTTGAAGCGTGAAATCTAGAATCTGTAACTCGGGAATTGGAAATCTGGAATGTTGAATCTGAAATCGGGAATGTGGAATCTAGAATATGCAGTATGGAATATAATTCTTGAAGCGTGAAATCTAGAATCTGCAACTCGGGAATACTTATGCAGTATGAAAAAATTGGCAATCTGGAATGTTGAATCTTGAATATGAAATCTGGAATGTGGGACGTGAAATCTGCAATCGGGAATGTGGAGTTTGGAATATGCAGTATGGAATGTGAAGTCTGGAATATAATTCTTTAAGCGTGAAATCTAGGATCTGCAATTCGGGAATATTAATGCATTCTGAAAGAATTGGCAATTTGGAATGTTGAATCTTGAATGTGGGATGTGAAATTTGCAATCGGGAATGTGGAGTCTAGAATATGCAGTATGGAATGTGAAGTCTGGAATGTAATTCTTGAAGCGTGAAATCTAGAATCTGCAACTCGGGAATATTTATGCATTCTGAAAGAATTGGCAATCTGGAATGTTGAATCTTGAATGTAAAATCTGGAATGTGGAATGTGAAATCTGCCAACGGGAATGTAGAATCTAGAATGTGCAGTATGGAATGGAATTCTTGAAGGGTGAAATGTAGAATTTGCAACTCGGGAATATTTATGCATTCTGAATGAATTGACAATCTGGAATGTTGAATCTTGAATGTGAAATCTGGTATGTGGTTTGTGAAATCTGCAATCGGGAATGTGGAATCTAGAATATGCAGTATGGAATGTAATTCTTGAAGGGTGCAATCTAGAATCTGCAAATCGTTAATTTTAATGCATTCTGAACGAATTGGCAATCTGGAACGTTGAATGTGAAATCTGGAATGTGGAATCTTGAATCTAGTTTCTGAAACCTGAAGCGTAAAAAACTGAAAACTGCAATCTGAAATATTTATGTATTGTGGATGAACTGGCAATTTAGAATCGGGAATGTAGAATCTAGAATATTCAGTATGGAATTTGAAGTCTGGAATGTAATTCTTGAGGCTTGAAATCTAGAATTTGAAATCTGAAATATTTATGTCTTTTGATCGAATTGGCAATCTGGAATGTTGAATCTTGAGTATCAAACCGAGGTCAGTTCAGAATCCAACCCAAACTACACCATCGGCGTTAGGTTTAGCAAAACAGAGGTGCCCTCCAGTTTCAAAGAGCGCGGTGGTTAAAACCGCAAAATCAGTGGCGCCAGCTAGATCGAAACGGCCTTTGGGAGGTTCAAAAATGAAAAGTGTGTTGGTATTCAAAGATTTGACTTTCGAGATTGTGTACTTTAATTAACAACTGTTGGTGACTTTGTTGACACCAACCGTTTAACCCGAAACTCACTGTTCTTCCTCTTCCAGGTCTGCCAACGTCTCTCGCATCCCCGACACGAACTCGCTGGAAAACGACAAGGACAAGTGCCGTCCGTCGGTGCGCCAGGTGCACCCCGTGTGCGAGGACAAGGCCCACTTCCTCGGCTACGAGAAGCACGCGATGCCCGAGCTGGCCCCCGAGCTGGTCGGCGGGAGTCCCCCGCCCTACCCGAAACGCGCCAGCCTCGACTCGAACCCCAGCCCCACGCAGTGCTACCCTCTGGCGCCGAACATCTGCGTCGAAGCGGGGCGCATCCAGTTCATCCGCCAGGACGTAGAGGGCGCCGTCGACCTGCCCGACAGTTTGCCCACTCCGCCGGCGACGCCGAGGGTCGGCGCGAGGGTGACCGTCACCAGGGGGCAGCAGACGGAGACGTTCGACGACGCGAAGGTAGGGGGCGCTCGGCGCGCGAATCGATGATAATAATGCTTTATTTAACAATGCGGTAGGCTTTGAACCGGAGTGAGAAATTTACAAAAATGCACAGCCGATTTGATCCTGTCACATTCGGGAATTTTCCCGGTAGGGAGAGATAATCTGCTCCAGATTGAGTGTATAAATCCAGCTTACTTTTAAGTGTTGCGGAATTCGGGATTACGGGATTCGGGAAATCGTCTCAAGGGGGAGACGCGTTCGATTCGGACACTCTTGCCGTCTCACACCGGAGGAGTTTCGCGAATCGGGAAATTGAAAATTTTCCATGCATGGAAAGCAGAATAAATACTCGGTGCGATGGCTCGAGCGATGAAAGTCGCTCGAGCGCGACGCAGGAAATCGAAATCGCAAAAATGGGAATTGGTTGATGAAAGAGTTTTATTGTCGGGAGTTGAGCGCGTATTTTTGGGCGGATTCATAATCGTAATAACAGTCGGAGGATTCGGCCTGCGGTTTGGCTTTTCTGTGTCAAATTGAATGTATTTTGTGCGTTGCGGTTGTCCGGCGAGCGAGGTAGAGCGTGAAATGCGGACAAAAACAAATTTGGACCATTACTTTGAAAGGTTTTAGTGAAGGAACGGTTTTGTGTGCGTGAATTGAATGAAAGTCGATGGGAGTGTCTGTGGGCTACAAATAATCCGAATCTACAAATGAATTATTTCTAGATAATGTTTTCAGGTTCTCGAGCTCTTAGGCTTCCAGGTTTTGAGAATATCAGCTGTCTAGGTTCTCAGTTTTTTAGGTTTAGAATTTTTCAGGTTTGCAGATTGAAGTTCGCAATTACGTTTTGAATTCCAATATTCTAAAATTATAGTATTCCACATTTCCAAGATTTTGATATTGCAGTTACTTTGATTTTCAGGCTTTTAGGTTGTCAGTTTTTAAATTTCATAGGTTTTAAGGTTTGTTCTAGGATTGCACTTTCCAGTCTTCTCTCTCCCTTCTCCATCGTTTTTTTTTTCGAGCTTTTCGTTTTTCAAATTTTCAGTAAACCTAAAATCTGGAAAGGTGTGACTTTGGAAACCTGACAACCTGAAAACCTGAGAGACAAAAGAGCTAGAATTGAAACCCATAATCCGAAAACATGAAAGCCCAAACGTTTGAAATATTGAGAGCTTTCATACTGAAATTGGAGAGTTTGAGAACCTCAAAGTTTAAATTGGGAACATGGGAATCAAATGCAAAAATTTGAAAGCCTCAGAAATTAAAATTCTAAAAATAACCTGGAAATGTACGACTTTGGAAACCTGATAACCTGAAAACCTGGGAGACAAACGGGCTAAAATTGAAACCCAGAATTCGAAAACATGAAAGCCCAAACGTTTGAAATATTGAGAGCTTTCATACTGAAATTGGAGTTTGAGAACCTCAAAGTTTGAATTGAGAACATGGGAACCTAATGCAAAAATTTGAAAGCCTCAGAAATTAAAATTCTAAAAATAACCTCGAAATGTACGACTTTGGAAACCTGACAACCTGAAAACCCGAGAGACAAAAGGGCTAAAATTGAAACGCAGAATTCGAAAACATGAAAGCCCAAACGTTTGAAATATTTAACGATTTCATACTGAAATTGGGGAGTTTGAGAACCTCAAAGTTTGAATTGAGAACATGGGAACCTAATGCAAAAATTTGAAAGCCTCAGAAATTAAAATTCTAAAAATAACCTCGAAATGTACGACTTTGGAAACCTGACAACCTGAAAACCCGAGAGACAAAAGGGCTAAAATTGAAACGCAGAATTCGAAAACATGAAAGCCCAAACGTTTGAAATATTTAACGATTTCATACTGAAATTGGGGAGTTTGAGAACCTCAAAGTTTGAATTGAGAACATGGGAACCTAATGCAAAAATTTGAAAGCCTCAGAAATTAAAATTCTAAAAATAACCTCGAAATGTACGACTTTGGAAACCTGACAACCTGAAAACCTGGGAGACAAACGGGCTAAAATTGAAACCCAGAATTCGAAAACATGAAAGCCCAAACGTTTGAAATATTGAGAGCTTTCATACTGAAATTGGAGTTTGAGAACCTCAAAGTTTGAATTGAGAACATGGGAACCTAATGCAAAAATTTGAAAGCCTCAGAAATTAAAATTCTAAAAATAACCTCGAAATGTACGACTTTGGAAACCTGACAACCTGAAAACCCGAGAGACAAAAGGGCTAAAATTGAAACGCAGAATTCGAAAACATGAAAGCCCAAACGTTTGAAATATTTAACGATTTCATACTGAAATTGGGGAGTTTGAGAACCTCAAAGTTTGAATTGAGAACATGGGAACCTAATGCAAAAATTTGAAAGCCTCAGAAATTAAAATTCTAAAAATAACCTCGAAATGTACGACTTTGGAAACCTGACAACCTGAAAACCTGGGAGACAAACGGGCTAAAATTGAAACCCAGAATTCGAAAACATGAAAGCCCAAACGTTTGAAATATTGAGAGCTTTCATACTGAAATTGGAGTTTGAGAACCTCAAAGTTTGAATTGAGAACATGGGAACCTAATGCAAAAATTTGAAAGCCTCAGAAATTAAAATTCTAAAAATAACCTCGAAATGTACGACTTTGGAAACCTGACAACCTGAAAACCTGAGAGACAAAAGGGCTAAAATTGAAACGCAGAATTCGAAAACATGAAAGCCCAAACGTTTGAAATATTGAGAGCTTTCATATTGAAATTGGAGAGTTTGAGAACCTCAAAGTTTGAATTGAGAACATGGGAACCTAATGCAAAAATTTGAAAGCCTCAGAAATTAAAATTCTAAAAATAACCTGGAAATGTACGACTTTGGAAACCTGAAACCTGAAAACCTGGGAGACAAACGGGCTAAAATTGAAACGCAGAATTCGAAAACATGAAAGCCCAAACGTTTGAAATATTGAGAACTTTCATCTTGAAATTGGAGAGTTTGAGAACCTCAAAGTCTGAATTGAGAACATGGGAACCTAATGGAAAATTTGAAAGCCTTAGAAATTAAAATTCTAAAAATAACCTGGAAATGTACGACTTTGGAAATTGACAACCTGAAAACCTGAGAGACAAAAGGGCTAAAATTGAAACCCAGAATTCGAAAACATGAAAGCCCAAACGTTTGAAATATTGAGAGCTTTCATACTGAAATTGGAGAGTTTGAGAACCTCAAAGTTTGAATTGAGAACATGGGAATCAAATGCAAAAATTTTAAAGCTTTAGAAATTAAAATCCTAAAAATAATCTGGATATGTACGACTTTGGAAACCTGACAACCTGAAAACCTGAGAGACAAAAGAGCTAGAATTGAAACCCATAATCCGAAAACATGAAAGCCCAAACGTTTAAAATATTGAGAGCTTTCATATTGAAATTGGAGAGTTTGAGAACCTCAAAGTCTGAATTGAGAACATGGGAACCTAATGGAAAATTTGAAAGCCTTAGAAATTAAAATTCTAAAAATAACCTGGAAATGTACGACTTTGGAAACCTGACAACCTGAAAACCTGAGAGACAAAAGGGCTAAAATTGAAACCCAGAATTCGAAAACATGAAAGCCCAAACGTTTGAAATATTGAGAGCTTTCATATTGAAATTGGAGAGTTTGAGAACCTCAAAGTCTGAATTGAGAACATGGGAACCTAATGCAAAAATTTGAAAGCCTCAGAAATTAAAATTCTAAAAATAACCTGGAAATGTACGACTTTGGAAACCTGACAACCTGAAAACCTGAGAGACAAAAGGGCTAAAATTGAAACGCAGAATTCGAAAACATGAAAGCCCAAACGTTTGAAATATTTAACGATTTCATACTGAAATTGGGGAGTTTGAGAACCTCAAAGTCTGAATTGAGAACATGGGAACCTAATGCAAAAATTTGAAAGCCTCAGAAATTAAAATTCTAAAAATAACCTGGAAATGTACGACTTTGGAAACCTGAAACCTGAAAACCTGGGAGACAAACGGGCTAAAATTGAAACGCAGAATTCGAAAACATGAAAGCCCAAACGTTTGAAATATTGAGAACTTTCATCTTGAAATTGGAGAGTTTGAGAACCTCAAAGTCTGAATTGAGAACATGCGAACCTAATGGAAAATTTGAAAGCCTTAGAAATTAAAATTCTAAAAATAACCTGGAAATGTACGACTTTGGAAATTGACAACCTGAAAACCTGAGAGACAAAAGGGCTAAAATTGAAACCCAGAATTCGAAAACATGAAAGCCCAAACGTTTGAAATATTGAGAGCTTTCATATTGAAATTGGAGAGTTTGAGAACCTCAAAGTCTGAATTGAGAACATGGGAACCTAATGCAAAAATTTGAAAGCCTCAGAAATTAAAATTCTAAAAATAACCTGGAAATGTACGACTTTGGAAACCTGACAACCTGAAAACCTGAGAGACAAAAGGGCTAAAATTGAAACGCAGAATTCGAAAACATGAAAGCCCAAACGTTTGAAATATTTAACGATTTCATACTGAAATTGGGGAGTTTGAGAACCTCAAAGTCTGAATTGAGAACATGGGAACCTAATGCAAAAATTTGAAAGCCTCAGAAATTAAAATTCTAAAAATAACCTGGAAATGTACGACTTTGGAAACCTGAAACCTGAAAACCTGGGAGACAAACGGGCTAAAATTGAAACGCAGAATTCGAAAACATGAAAGCCCAAACGTTTGAAATATTGAGAACTTTCATCTTGAAATTGGAGAGTTTGAGAACCTCAAAGTCTGAATTGAGAACATGCGAACCTAATGGAAAATTTGAAAGCCTTAGAAATTAAAATTCTAAAAATAACCTGGAAATGTACGACTTTGGAAATTGACAACCTGAAAACCTGAGAGACAAAAGGGCTAAAATTGAAACCCAGAATTCGAAAACATGAAAGCCCAAACGTTTGAAATATTGAGAGCTTTCATACTGAAATTGGAGAGTTTGAGAACCTCAAAGTTTGAATTGAGAACATGGGAATCAAATGCAAAAATTTTAAAGCTTTAGAAATTAAAATCCTAAAAATAATCTGGATATGTACGACTTTGGAAACCTGACAACCTGAAAACCTGAGAGACAAAAGAGCTAGAATTGAAACCCATAATCCGAAAACATGAAAGCCCAAACGTTTAAAATATTGAGAGCTTTCATACTGAAATTGGAGAGTTTGAGAACCTCAAAGTTTGAATTGAGAACATGGGAATCAAATGCAAAAATTTGAAAGCCTTAGAAATTAAAATTCTAAAAATAACCTGGAAATGTACGACTTTGGAAACCTGATAACCTGAAAACCTGGGAGACAAACGGGCTAAAATTGAAACCCAGAATTCGAAAACATGAAGGCCCAAACGTTTGAAATATTGAGAGCTTTCATATTGAAATTGGAGAGTTTGAGAACCTCAAAGTCTGAATTGAGAACATGGGAACCTAATGCAAACATTTGAAAGCCTCAGAAATTAAAATTCTAAAAATAACCTGGAAATGTACGACTTTGGAAACCTGACAACCTGAAAACCTGAGAGACAAAAGGGCTAAAATTGAAACGCAGAATTCGAAAACATGAAAGCCCAAACGTTTGAAATATTTAACGATTTCATACTGAAATTGGGGAGTTTGAGAACCTCAAAGTTTGAATTGAGAACATGGGAACCTAATGCAAAAATTTGAAAGCCTCAGAAATTAAAATTCTAAACATAACCTGGAAATGTACGACTTTGGAAACCTGACAACCTGAAAACCTGGGAGACAAACGGGCTAAAATTGAAACCCAGAATTCGAAAACATGAAGTCCCAAACGTTTGAAATATTGAGAGCTTTCATACTGAAATTGGAGAGTTTGAGAACCTCAAAGTCTGAATTGAGAACATGGGAACCTAATGCAAAAATTTGAAAGCCTCAGAAATTAAAATTCTAAAAATAACCTGGAAATGTACGACTTTGGAAACCTGATAACCTGAAAACCTGGGAGACAAACGGGCTAAAATTGAAACCCAGAATTCGAAAACATGAAGGCCCAAACGTTTGAAATATTGAGAGCTTTCATATTGAAATTGGAGAGTTTGAGAACCTCAAAGTCTGAATTGAGAACATGGGAACCTAATGCAAACATTTGAAAGCCTCAGAAATTAAAATTCTAAAAATAACCTGGAAATGTACGACTTTGGAAACCTGACAACCTGAAAACCTGAGAGACAAAAGGGCTAAAATTGAAACGCAGAATTCGAAAACATGAAAGCCCAAACGTTTGAAATATTTAACGATTTCATACTGAAATTGGGGAGTTTGAGAACCTCAAAGTTTGAATTGAGAACATGGGAACCTAATGCAAAAATTTGAAAGCCTCAGAAATTAAAATTCTAAACATAACCTGGAAATGTACGACTTTGGAAACCTGACAACCTGAAAACCTGGGAGACAAACGGGCTAAAATTGAAACCCAGAATTCGAAAACATGAAGTCCCAAACGTTTGAAATATTGAGAGCTTTCATACTGAAATTGGAGAGTTTGAGAACCTCAAAGTCTGAATTGAGAACATGGGAACCTAATGCAAAAATTTGAAAGCCTCAGAAATTAAAATTCTAAAAATAACCTGGAAATGTACGACTTTGGAAACCTGAAACCTGAAAACCTGGGAGACAATCGGGCTAAAATTGAAACGCAGAATTCGAAAACATGAAAGCCCAAACGTTTGAAATATTGAGAGCTTTCATCTTGAAATTGGAGAGTTTGAGAACCTCAAAGTCTGAATTGAGAACATGGGAACCTAATGGAAAATTTGAAAGCCTTAGAAATTAAAATTCTAAAAATAACCTGGAAATGTACGACTTTGGAAATTGACAACCTGAAAACCTGAGAGACAAAAGGGCTAAAATTGAAACCCAGAATTCGAAAACATGAAAGCCCAAACGTTTGAAATATTGAGAGCTTTCATATTGAAATTGGAGAGTTTGAGAACCTCAAAGTCTGAATTGAGAACATGGGAACCTAATGGAAAATTTGAAAGCTTTAGAAATTAAAATTCTAAAAATAACCTGGAAATGTACGACTTTGGAAACCTGACAACCTGAAAACCTGAGAGACAAAAGGGCTAAAATTGAAACCCAGAATTCGAAAACATGAAAGCCCAAACGTTTGAAATATTGAGAGCTTTCATCTTGAAATTGGAGAGTTTGAGAACCTCAAAGTCTGAATTGAGAACATGGGAACCTAATGGAAAATTTGAAAGCCTTAGAAATTAAAATTCTAAAAATAACCTGGAAATGTACGACTTTGGAAATTGACAACCTGAAAACCTGAGAGACAAAAGGGCTAAAATTGAAACCCAGAATTCGAAAACATGAAAGCCCAAACGTTTGAAATATTGAGAGCTTTCATATTGAAATTGGAGAGTTTGAGAACCTCAAAGTCTGAATTGAGAACATGGGAACCTAATGCAAAAATTTGAAAGCCTCAGAAATTAAAATTCTAAAAATAACCTCGAAATGTACGACTTTGGAAAGCTGACAACCTGAAAACCTGAGAGACAAAAGGGCTAAAATTGAAACGCAGAATTCGAAAACATGAAAGCCCAAACGTTTGAAATATTGAGAGCTTTCATCTTGAAATTGGAGAGTTTGAGAACCTCAAAGTCTGAATTGAGAACATGGGAACCTAATGGAAAATTTGAAAGCCTTAGAAATTAAAATTCTAAAAATAACCTGGAAATGTACGACTTTGGAAACCTGACAACCTGAAAACCTGAGAGACAAAAGGGCTAAAATTGAAACCCAGAATTCGAAAACATGAAAGCCCAAACGTTTGAAATATTGAGAGCTTTCATATTGAAATTGGAGAGTTTGAGAACCTCAAAGTCTGAATTGAGAACATGGGAATCAAATGCAAAAATTTTAAAGCTTTAGAAATTAAAATCCTAAAAATAACCTGGAAATGTACGACTTTGGAAACCTGACAACCTGAAAACCTGAGAGACAAAAGGGCTAAAATTGAAACCCAGAATTCGAAAACATGAAAGCCCAAACGTTTGAAATATTGAGAGCTTTCATCTTGAAATTGGAGAGTTTGAGAACCTCAAAGTCTGAATTGAGAACATGGGAACCTAATGGAAAATTTGAAAGCCTTAGAAATTAAAATTCTAAAAATAACCTGGAAATGTACGACTTTGGAAATTGACAACCTGAAAACCTGAGAGACAAACGGGCTAAAATTGAAACCCAGAATTCGAAAACATGAAGGCCCAAACGTTTGAAATATTGAGAGCTTTCATACTGAAATTGGAGAGTTTGAGAACCTCAAAGTTTGAATTGAGAACATGGGAACCTAATGCAAAAATTTGAAAGCCTCAGAAATTAAAATTCTAAAAATAACCTCGAAATGTACGACTTTGGAAACCTGACAACCTGAAAACCTGAGAGACAAAAGGGCTAAAATTGAAACGCAGAATTCGAAAACATGAAAGCCCAAACGTTTGAAATATTGAGAGCTTTCATCTTGAAATTGGAGAGTTTGAGAACCTCAAAGTCTGAATTGAGAACATGGGAACCTAATGGAAAATTTGAAAGCCTTAGAAATTAAAATTCTAAAAATAACCTGGAAATGTACGACTTTGGAAACCTGACAACCTGAAAACCTGAGAGACAAAAGGGCTAAAATTGAAACCCAGAATTCGAAAACATGAAAGCCCAAACGTTTGAAATATTGAGAGCTTTCATATTGAAATTGGAGAGTTTGAGAACCTCAAAGTTTGAATTGAGAACATGGGAATCAAATGCAAAAATTTTAAAGCTTTAGAAATTAAAATCCTAAAAATAATCTGGAAATGTACGACTTTGGAAACCTGACAACCTGAAAACCTGAGAGACAAAAGGGCTAAAATTGAAACCCAGAATTCGAAAACATGAAAGCCCAAACATTTGAAATATTGAGAGCTTTCATACTGAAATTGGAGAGTTTGAGAACCTCAAAGTTTGAATTGAGAACATGGGAACCTAATGGAAAATTTGAAAGCCTTAGAAATTAAAATTCTAAAAATAACCTGGAAATGTACGACTTTGGAAATTGACAACCTGAAAACCTGAGAGACAAAAGGGCTAAAATTGAAACCCAGAATTCGAAAACATGAAAGCCCAAACGTTTGAAATATTGAGAGCTTTCATACTGAAATTGGAGAGTTTGAGAACCTCAAAGTTTGAATTGAGAACATGGGAATCAAATGCAAAAATTTTAAAGCTTTAGAAATTAAAATCCTAAAAATAACCTGGAAATGTACGACTTTGGAAACCTGACAACCTGAAAACCTGAGAGACAAAAGGGCTAAAATTGAAACGCAGAATTCGAAAACATGAAAGCCCAAACGTTTGAAATATTTAACGATTTCATACTGAAATTGGGGAGTTTGAGAACCTCAGAGTCTGAATTGAGAACATGGGAACCTAATGCAAAAATTTGAAAGCCTCAGAAATTAAAATTCTAAAAATAACCTGGGAATGTACGACTTTGGAAACCTGATAACCTGAAAACCTGGCAGACAAACGGGTAAAATTGAAACCCAGAATTCGAAAACATGAAAGCCCAAAACGTTTGAAATATTGAGAGCTTTCATACTGAAATTGGAGAGTTTGAGAACATGGGAACTTAATCCAAAAATTTGAAAGTTTTTAGGTTATCAGACTCTTTTCAATGTCTCAGTCTTTGAGATTTTTAGGATTTGTCTCACAGGTTGTTTTTTTAAATATTTCTCAAGTTTTTAGGTTATTTGGTGTTCAGTTCTCAGATTGACAAATTTCCAACGTTTCTAAGTTCATCTCAGGTTTCTCTGATTTTGAGGTTAATGGATTCTCAGTTTTTCAGTTTCTTAGGTTTTGCAACAAAAACCCCGAGAACCCAAAGTTGTGAAAAAGGAATGTGGCAACTCGATACAGCAACCAAATATATCTGTTTGCTCTTTTGTCGACGTAAGTATATAAGATTCCGTCGCAGCCAGCTGTGACCAGTATTTTCAAAGATACGACACGCCAACTATTTTCCAAAAAAAAACGTAGAAAACGAGACGACTCACGATCCCCAGCTCCGACCTCCGACTTAGAACTTCTTAATTCCGATAAAAGCGTCGCCAAAAAATATGATTTATACGTCTGGCTCCTGATATATTTCCATTGTTAAGCTCCCGGTGAAGAACCAGATTCATAACGAATACATCATCAATGGGGCTCCCATCAGTGTCGCCCCTTTTACGAAACGCATCCGAGCGGAAAAAGCGATAACGTCGAGGCGTACAGCGACTTATTACAATTCTCTTCTGATTGATTCCCCCTTTCTGTCCAAAATATTTTATAAAGTCGGCTAATAAATTCATTCGCCTCTCGGCGCCGCCGAGTATATCTATTAGGCTCGTTAAAAGTTAAGGGGACGCGCCCCCATGTTTTTCGAATAAACAGCGCGTTGTTTAAAATGTAAATGCATACAGAACCGAAGCGACCAATATGCCGGAAAATGGATGTTTTTACACTAGATTTAATTCGGTTGCGGCCGTGAAATATTGGAAGGTTCGGGTTCGAGATGTGTTTTCGATGCAGGGGGCAGAAATAAAATTTGCCGGGGGTGGAACTGCACCGTTGTTGTCTTAAAAACTATTCACTTTATAGGTTTGAGATCCCTCATTTGTACTTTCTATATGTGCCACCTTCTTGCACGCCAATGGACTGACATTCGCTTTGACTGCATAGTTTTTATGGACATTTATTGCCAAAAATTACTGCTTCGAAGAAACTTTTCAAATGTCAGTTTTTAAGGTTTAGGTGCTTTAGTTATCGAGGTTTCATATTTTCAGGTTTAGGGTCACGGCTTTCAGGTTCGCAGGTTTGAGATTTTTGAGAGCTTCGAAACCATTTTATTTTCAGATATTCATGAAACCTAAAAACCTGAAACCTAAAAACTTGAAACCTAAACACCTAAAAGCCTGAAACTCAAAAACCTGACCCAAAAACCCGGAACCTAAGAACCTAAAACGCAAAAAACAATCTGAAACCTAAAAATTCAACTTTTCAGGTTTCTGGGTTTCAATTCTAAAATGTTTAATTTTCATTGTTTACTGGTTTAGTTTCTCAAGATTTTGTGTTCTAAATTGAGATTCCAAAAATGTCAAAACTTGAGAAACTGATACCTGAAAAACTAAACATGAGAACTGGAGGATCTTACAATTTTGGAAAATCTAAGAACTAATCCAACCTTGAATTTGAGGCTGAGAACCTTAGAACTTAAGAAACACAAATTGAGAACTGAAGGAATTTGACATGTCTGAGGTTTTCAATTATTTATAATAGTTATATAATATTTTGGTTTTCAGGTTTTAAAGTCACGACTCCAGGGTTAAAGGCTTTAAGGCTTTTGGATTCTGAGATTTTTACTTCTGTCATGTTTGCAGGTTTTGGATGGAGCAGGTTTGCAAAAAACCTGGAAATTTGAGATACTGAAAACCTGATGTTCCGAAAGCCTGAAAATTTTGAAGATTGAAAACCTGAATATTAGAAAAACAGACCACCTGAAAAGTTGGGGAATTCAGATTCTCGGGTTCCTCTAGTTTTCAGCTTTTATCAGTTTCTCAGATTCCTCAAATTCTCAGGTTCCTCAAGATTTCAGGTTGTTCAGTTTCTCAGTCTCGTGTTCCCCAAGTTTTCTAAATTCTCAGTTTCTCAGATTTCTATAATTATTAGATTCTTAGGTTCCGCATGTTCCCAGGCTCTCCAATATCTCAGATTTTTAAAGGTTACAGGTTTTTCAAATGCTCAGGTTCCTCACCATTTCAAGATCCTAAGATTCTCAGGTTCCTTTAGTTTTCAGGTTCCTCAGATTATTATTAAGTTTCCAAAATTCTCAGTTTCCTAGGTTCCTCATTTTTCCAGGCTCTCTAATTTCTTAGGTTTTACAATGGTTCCTCAAGATTTCAGGTTCTTCAGTTTCTAAGGTTCCTCAAAGTTTCAGGTTCTCAGATTTCAAATAATTTGAGGTACCTCATGTTCCCATTCTAAAACCCTCAGGTTCCTCAAGTCTTCAGATTTCTTGCCATCTCATATTTCTCAAATTCTCAGACTTTAAGGTTCCTTAACTTACCGGGCTCTCTTAGATCTCAAATTTTCCAACATTTCAAGTTCGTCAGATACTCAGGTTCCTCAATCTTTCAAATTTCTCAAATTCTCAGGTTCCTTAAGATTTCAGGTTCTTCAGTTTCTGTCTCAGTTTCCTTAAGTTTTCGGATTTCTACAGTTTTTTCAAATCCTTGTTTTGGTGAACATTTCAGGTTCCTGAGTTTCTCAGATTTCCAAAATTCTCAGGTGCTTGATGTGCCCAGGATTTCCAGGTTCTTCAAATTCTCAGGTTCCTCAAGATTTTTTTCCCAAGTTTCACAAGTTTTCGAAATACTCAGTTTTTAAGATCTCTAAAATTATCAGGTTTGTAGGTTCCCCATGTTCCCAGGCTCTCCAATATCCCAGATTTTTAAAGGTTACAGGTTTTTCAAATGCTCAGGTTCCTCACCATTTCAAGATGCTAAGATTCTCAGGTTCCTTTAGTTTTCAGGTTCCTCAGAAAAATTAAATTTTTCAAATTCTCAATTTCCTAGGTTTCTCATTTTTCCAGGCTCTCTAATTTCTTAGGTTTTACAATGGTTCCTCAAGATTTCAGGTTCGTCAGTTTCTCAGGTTCCTCAAAGTTTCAGGTTCTCAGATTTCTAAAATTTTGAGATTCCTCATGTTCCCATTCTCTAGAATCTCAGGGTTTCCAAATCCTTAGGCCCCTCAAGTTTTCAGATTTCTTACCTTCTTAGATTTCTCAAATTCTCAAGCTTTAAGGTTCCTTAATTTACCGGGCTCTTAGATCTCAGATTTCCAAAATTTCAAGTTCGTCAGATACTCAGGTTCCTCAGTCTTTTAAATTTCTCAAATTCTCAGGTTCCTTAAGATCTCAGGTTCTTCAGTTTCTCAGTCTCAGTTTCCTCAGTTTTCGGATGTCTCAAATTCTCAGGTTCTTTAAGATTTCAGGTTCTTAGGTTCCTCATGTTCCCAGGCTTTCCAATATCTCATGCCTTTCAGGGCTACAGTTTTTTCAAATCCTCATTTTGGTCAACATTTCAGGTTCCTGAGTTTCTCAGATTTCTAGAATTCTCAGGTTCTTAGGTTAATGATGTCCCCAGGGTTTCCAGGATTCCAGGTTCTTCAAATTCTCAGGTTCCTCAAAAAAAAAGTTTCCCAAGTTTTCGAAATACTCAGTTTTTAAGATCTCTAAAATTATCAGGTTCGTAGGTTCCCCATGTTCCCAGGCTCTCCAATATCTCATATTTTTAAAGATTACAGGTTTTTCAAATGCTCAGATTTTCATTTCAAGATTCTAAAATTCTCAGGTTCCTATAGTTTTCAGGTTCCTCAGATTATATTATTATTGAATTTCCCAAATTCTCAGTTTCCTAGGTTCTTCATTTTTCCGGGGTCTCTAATTTCTCAGGTTTTACAATGGTTCCTCAAGATTTCAGGTTCTTCAGTTTCTCAGATTTCTTAAATTTTGAGGTTCCTCATTTTACCATTCTGTAGAATCTCAGGGTTTTCAAATCCTTAGGCCCCTCAAGTTTTCAAATTTCTTACGTTCTCATATTTCTCAAATTCTTAGGCTTTAAGGTTCCTTAATTTACCGGGCTGTTAGATCTCAGATTTCCAACATTTCAAGTTCGTCAGATACTCAGGTTCCTCAGTCTTTCAAATTTCTCAAATTCTCAGGTTCCTTAAGATTTCAGGTTCTTCAGTTTCTCAGTCTGTTTTCTTAAGTTTTCGGATTTCTCAGTTTCTCAAATTTTCAGGTTCTTAGGTTCCTCATGTTCCCAGGCTTTCCAAGGCTTCAGTGTTTTTCAAATCCTTATTTTGGTGAACATTTCAGGTTCCTGAGTTTCTCAGTTTTTTAAAATTCTTAGGTTGTTGATGTTCCCAGGGTTTAACAGGATTTCAGGTTTTTCAAATTCTCAGGTTCCTCAAGATTTTTTCCCTAGGTTTCCCAAGTTTCTCAGATCTCTAAAATTATCATTTTCGTAGGTTCCCCATGTTTCCAGGCTCTCCAATAACTCAGATTTTCGATTGTTGCAGGTTTTTCAAATGCTCAGGTTCCTCAGCATTTCGGTATCATAAGATTCACAGGTTCCTTTAGGTTTCAGGTTCCTCCGATTCTTAAATTTATCAAATTATTGGGCTCCTAGGTTCCTCATGTTCCCAAACTCTCTAATATCTCAGGTTTTCAAAGGGATCCTTAAGATTTCAGGTTCTTCAGTTTCTCAGAGTTTTAGGTTCCTCAAGTTTTCGGATTGCTCAGTTTCTAAAATTTTCAAGATTTTTAGGTTGCTCTGGTCTCCAAACTGTCTAATATTTCAAGTTTTTCAAACCTACAGGTTTTTTAAATCTTCAGGTTCTTTTAGTTTTTAGGTTCCAGAGTTTCGTAAATTTTCCAATATCTCAGGTTTCCATGTTGCTCATATTCTCAGGCTCTCTGATATCTCAGATTTTCCAACATTTCAGCTCTTTGAGGTCCTGAGGAGGTTGCTCGAGATTCCAGGTTTCAAATTCTCAGATTCACCAAGATTTCAGGTTTCTCAGAGCCTCAGGTTCTACAAGTTTTTGGATTTCTCAGTTTCTCAGACTTATAAAATTTTTAGGTTCTTAGGTTCCTCATCTTTCCAGGCTTTCCAATATCTCAGATTTTTCAAATTTTTTGGTTCCTCAACATTTCATGTTCCTCAGTTTCTCAGGTTCCTCAATCTTTAAGATTTCTTAAATTCCCAGGTTCTTCAATATTTTTATTTTATTTTTTTTTTCCTTATTATTAGATCAGATTAGTTCTAATATAACAGCAAAAATGTGATTAAAAAAATTCTTACCAGTTTTTATTTATTTTTTTATTTTTTTTTAATCAAATTTTATAACTTCAAATTTTTTTTTCAAGCTAAAATAGTAAAATAACATTCACGAAATACTAAAACGTTTAAGCTGTCATATCATCAGTGTTAATGAAACTTAAAAACCTAAAAACCTGAAATCTAAAAACCAAAAACCTGAAACCTAAAAACCTGAAACCTAAAAAACCTGAAGCCTAAAAACCTGAAATCTGAAATCTAAAAACCTAAAACTTGAAACCTAAAAAACTTTTTTATAAGAGAGGGGGAAAATATAGTTACGTCCCTCCAAGCCCACGCTCAGGAACGCCTTGCGGATGCTCGTCCAGTCCTATCGAATAAGGAACCCCTTTCAATAGAGTATTTTTCCACCCCCGGAACCGCCGTTAGGCATTACTTCAGGGGTGAAAACCTAAAAACCTGAAACCCAAACACCTAAAAGCCTGAAACCCAAAAACCTGATACCCAAAAACTCGAAACCTAAACTGGAAATGCAAACGAAACCTGAAACCTAAAAACTCAACTTTTCTGGTTTCTGGGCTTTAAAATCCTAATTTTCAAAATTTTTAGTTTTCATTCTCTACTGTTTTAGGGATATCAAGTTGTGATTTTTCAAGATTTCAGGTTCTCAAGATTTTGTGCTCTAAATTAAAATCCTAAAAATGTTAACGACAATTTGGAGAATTTGAGAACTAGAAGTGGAGGATCTTACAATTTTGGAAAATCTAAGAACTATTTCAACCTTAGATTTTGAGGCTGAGAACCTTCGAACTTGAGAAACACAAACTGAGAACTGAAGGAACTTGAAATTTTGAAGAGCATGAGAACTTAAGAAACTTGAGAATTTGGACAATTTGACATCTTGAAAAATTTGAGATTTTGAGAAACAAAGGTTGAGAAGTGGAGGAACCTCAGAAATATGGACACTTTGACACTTTAGAAAACTTGAGATATTGAGTAACATAAGAACCTGACAACTTCAGAGACCAGATTTGAGAAGTACCTTGAGATTTTGGAAATTCTGGGAACTGAGCAAACCTTAGAAATTAAAGAAACTAACAACTTGCGATTTTTGGAAATCTTATGATTTTACTAAACTTGAGACCTTGAGTAACTTAAGAACCTGACATGACTTGAGAAACCAAACTTGAGGAACTTGAGAATTTGGAGAAATTGAAACCTAGTCAAACCTGAAACTTTAGGCAACTTGAGATCTTGACTAACCAAATAAACTGGGAAATTGAGAAACAAAATTTGGAACCTCAGATTTTGGAGAACCAAAGCATTTACAGAACCAGAAAACTTGAGATTCTAGGGAACTTGAGACATTAAGTACTTCAGGAACCTGAGCTTGAGAACTGGCGGATCTTCCAATTTTGAAAACTTTAACAACTACTCCAACCTTAGAATCTGAGCACTTGAGAAACACAAATTGAGAACTGGGGGAACTTGAAATTTTGAAGAACAACACTGGTAATCTTGGTAAGGGTGTCTTGACAGATTTAAGTTAAGAATCTCAAAATTGAGAACTTGTAGACGTAAATGTCTGGAAAAGCTAAAAAATCTGAAAACCTGACCCCATAGCAGAACAACCTGACAACCTGGAAGAAATTTAAAAACCTCAAAACCGAGAATTTCAAGAATTTGAAATATGGCCACCTTGACACTTTAGAGAACTTGAGACCTTCAATAACAAGAACCTTACAACTTCAGAGACCAGATTAACTTGAGATTTTGTAAAACCTGAGAACTGAGAGGACCTTAGAAATTAAAGAACTTAACAACGTGACATTTTTGGAAATCTTATGATTTTAGGAAACTTGAGACCTTGAGTAACTTAAGAACCTGACATAGCTTGAGAAAACAAGCTTTAGAAATTTCTGAAAATCAGAGAGTTCAGAGAACTTGAGGAATTTGAGAATTTTGAGAAACTGAAACCTAGTCAAAGCTGAGACTTTAGGGAGCTTGATTGACTAACTAAAGAAACTGAGAAACTGAATTTGAGATGAAATGAAGGAACTTGACATTTTGGGAAACCCAAGGATTTACAGAACCAAAAAACTTGAGAAATTTGAGAATTTGAGATATTGGACAACTTGAGATTCTAGGGAACTTGAGTAGAACTTTGAGTAAGTTAGTAATCTCAAAATTTAGAACTTGAAGACGTAAATGTTTGGAAAAGCCCAAAAACCTTCAAACTTGACTTCAAGCTTGACTGAGAACGTGAGGAGAAAACCTCAAAACCGAGAATTTGGAAAACAAGATCTCAGAAACCCAACAATTTGAAAGCCTGAAGCACTACTCAAGAAATTAGGAACTCTGATCTGATCGTCCACGAAAATGAAATGAAAACCTTAGGACCTGAAAGTTTCAAAATTTGAGAACTGAAAAGGTAACCTGAGAAACTGAAAGCCTGGTAACTTGAAAAGCTCAGAACCTGACGTCCTGAGAAAGAGAGAAGGAACTTAAGCTTGGGAATTCAAAGACGACATGGAGCTAAGGATCTGAAAAGTAAAATACTCTAAACCCTGAAAAGCTGAAAAGAGCGAAACCTGGGAATTTTAATAGAGACAGAAGTTGAAAACCGGAGGACCTGAAAACTGAGAAACCTGATGAATATTTAAAAACTAAATAATAATGTCGATAAAAATTTCAAAATGGGGTAGCCTGAGAAACTGAAAGCCTGGTAACTTGAAAAGCTCAGAACCTGACGTCCTGGGAAAGGGAGAAGGAACTTAAGCCTGAGAATTCAAAGACGACATGGAGCTAAGAATCTGAAAAGTAAAATACTCTAAACCCTGAAAAGCTGAAAAGGGCGAAACCTGGGAATTTTAATAGAGACAGAAGTTGAAAACCTGAGGACCTGAAAACTGAGAAACCTGATGAATATTTAAAAACTAAATAATAATGTAGACAAAAATTTCAAAATGGGGCAGCCTGAGAAACTGAAAGCCTGGTAACTTGAAAAGCTCAGAACCTGACGTCCTGAGAAAGGGAGAAGGAACTTAAGCCTGGGAATTCAAAGACGACATGGAGCTAAGAATCTGAAAAGTAAAAGACTCTAAACCCTGAAAAGCTGAAAAGGGCGAAACCTGGGAATTTTAATAGAGACAGAAGTTGAAAACCTGAGGACCTGAAAACTGAGAAACCTGATGAATATTTAAAAACTAAATAATAATGTAGATAAAAATTTCAAAATGAGGTAGTCTGAGAAACTGAAAGCCTGGTAACTTGAAAAGCTCAGAACCTGACGTCCTGGGAAAGGGAGAAGGAACTTAAACCTGGGAATTCAAAGACGACATGGAGCTAAGAATCTGAAAAGTAAAAGACTCTAAACCCTGAAAAGCTGAAAAGAGCGAAACCTGGGAATTTTAATAGAGACAGAAGTTGAAAACCTGAGGACCTGAAAACTGAGAAACCTGATGAATATTTAAAAACTAAATAATAATGTAGATAAAAATTTCAAAATGAGGTGTCTGAGAAACTGAAAGCCTGGTAACTTGAAAAGCTCAGAACCTGACGTCCTGAGAAAGAGAGAAGGAACTTAAGCCTGGGAATTCAAAGACGACATGGAGCTAAGAATCTGAAAAGTAAAAGACTCTAAACCCTGAAAAGCTGAAAAGAGCGAAACCTGGGAATTTTAATAGAGACAGAAGTTGAAAACCTGAGGACCTGAAAACTGAGAAACCTGATGAATATTTAAAAACTAAATAATAATGTAGACAAAAATTTCAAAATGGGGCAGCCTGAGAAACTGAAAGCCTGGTAACTTGAAAAGCTCAGAACCTGACGTCCTGAGAAAGGGAGAAGGAACTTAAGCCTGGGAATTCAAAGACGACATGGAGCTAAGAATCTGAAAAGTAAAAGACTCTAAACCCTGAAAAGCTGAAAAGAGCGAAATCTGGAAATTTCAATAGAGACGGAAGTTGAAAACCTGAGGACCTGAAAACTGAGAAACCTGATGAATATTTAAAAACTAAATAATAATGTAGATAAAAATTTCAAAATGAGGTGTCTGAGAAACTGAAAGCCTGGTAACTTGAAAAGCTCAGAACCTGACGTCCTGAGAAAGAGAGAAGGAACTTAAGCCTGGGAATTCAAAGACGACATGGAGCTAAGAATCTGAAAAGTAAAAGACTCTAAACCCTGAAAAGCTGAAAAGAGCGAAACCTGGGAATTTTAATAGAGACAGAAGTTGAAAACCTGAGGACCTGAAAACTGAGAAACCTGATGAATATTTAAAAACTAAATAATAATGTAGATAAAAATTTCAAAATGAGGTGTCTGAGAAACTGAAAGCCTGGTAACTTGAAAAGCTCAGAACCTGACGTCCTGAGAAAGAGAGAAGGAACTTAAGCCTGGGAATTCAAAGACGACATGGAGCTAAGAATCTGAAAAGTAAAAGACTCTAAACCCTGAAAAGCTGAAAAGAGCGAAACCTGGGAATTTTAATAGAGACAGAAGTTGAAAACCTGAGGACCTGAAAACTGAGAAACCTGATGAATATTTAAAAACTAAATAATAATGTAGATAAAAATTTCAAAATGAGGTGTCTGAGAAACTGAAAGCCTGGTAACTTGAAAAGCTCAGAACCTGACGTCCTGAGAAAGAGAGAAGGAACTTAAGCCTGGGAATTCAAAGACGACATGGAGCTAAGAATCTGAAAAGTAAAAGACTCTAAACCCTGAAAAGCTGAAAAGAGCGAAACCTGGGAATTTTAATAGAGACAGAAGTTGAAAACCTGAGGACCTGAAAACTGAGAAACCTGATGAATATTTAAAAACTAAATAATAATGTAGATAAAAATTTCAAAATGAGGTGTCTGAGAAACTGAAAGCCTGGTAACTTGAAAAGCTCAGAACCTGACGTCCTGAGAAAGAGAGAAGGAACTTAAGCCTGGGAATTCAAAGACGACATGGAGCTAAGAATCTGAAAAGTAAAAGACTCTAAACCCTGAAAAGCTGAAAAGAGCGAAACCTGGGAATTTTAATAGAGACAGAAGTTGAAAACCTGAGGACCTGAAAACTGAGAAACCTGATGAATATTTAAAAACTAAATAATAATGTAGACAAAAATTTCAAAATGGGGCAGCCTGAGAAACTGAAAGCCTGGTAACTTGAAAAGCTCAGAACCTGACGTCCTGAGAAAGGGAGAAGGAACTTAAGCCTGGGAATTCAAAGACGACATGGAGCTAAGAATCTGAAAAGTAAAAGACTCTAAACCCTGAAAAGCTGAAAAGAGCGAAACCTGGGAATTTTAATAGAGACAGAAGTTGAAAACCTGAGGACCTGAAAACTGAGAAACCTGATGAATATTTAAAAACTAAATAATAATGTAGATAAAAATTTCAAAATGAGGTGTCTGAGAAACTGAAAGCCTGGTAACTTGAAAAGCTCAGAACCTGACGTCCTGAGAAAGGGAGAAGGAACTTAAGCCTGGGAATTCAAAGACGACATGGAGCTAAGAATCT
This sequence comes from Diaperis boleti, assembly GCA_963583935.1. Taxonomy (NCBI): domain Eukaryota; kingdom Metazoa; phylum Arthropoda; class Insecta; order Coleoptera; family Tenebrionidae; genus Diaperis; species Diaperis boleti. The sequence goes on from OY757242.1 coordinate 2,297,275, forward strand.
GAAAAGTAAAAGACTCTAAACCCTGAAAAGCTGAAAAGAGCGAAACCTGGGAATTTTAATAGAGACAGAAGTTGAAAACCTGAGGACCTGAAAACTGAGAAACCTGATGAATATTTAAAAACTAAATAATAATGTAGATAAAAATTTCAAAATGAGGTGTCTGAGAAACTGAAAGCCTGGTAACTTGAAAAGCTCAGAACCTGACGTCCTGAGAAAGAGAGAAGGAACTTAAGCCTGGGAATTCAAAGACGACATGGAGCTAAGAATCTGAAAAGTAAAAGACTCTAAACCCTGAAAAGCTGAAAAGAGCGAAACCTGGGAATTTTAATAGAGACAGAAGTTGAAAACCTGAGGACCTGAAAACTGAGAAACCTGATGAATATTTAAAAACTAAATAATAATGTGGATAAAAATTTCAAAATGGGGTAGCCTGGGAAACTGAAAGCCTGGTAACTTGAAAAGCTCAGAACCTGACGTCCTGAGAAAGAGAGAAGGAACTTAAGCCTGGGAATTCAAAGACGACATGGAGCTAAGAATCTGAAAAGTAAAAGACTCTAAACCCTGAAAAGCTGAAAAGAGCGAAACCTGGGAATTTTAATAGAGACAGAAGTTGAAAACCTGAGGACCTGAAAACTGAGAAACCTGATGAATATTTAAAAACTAAATAATAATGTCGATAAAAATTTCAAAATGGGGTAGCCTGAGAAACTGAAAGCCTGGTAACTTGAAAAGCTCAGAACCTGACGTCCTGGGAAAGGGAGAAGGAACTTAAACCTGGGAATTCAAAGACGACATGGAGCTAAGAATCTGAAAAGTAAAAGACTCTAAACCCTGAAAAGCTGAAAAGAGCGAAACCTGGGAATTTTAATAGAGACAGAAGTTGAAAACCTGAGGACCTGAAAACTGAGAAACCTGATGAATATTTAAAAACTAAATAATAATGTAGATAAAAATTTCAAAATGAGGTGTCTGAGAAACTGAAAGCCTGGTAACTTGAAAAGCGCAGAACCTGACGTCCTGAGAAAGAGAGAAGGAACTTAAGCCTGGGAATTCAAAGACGACATGGAGCTAAGAATCTGAAAAGTAAAAGACTCTAAACCCTGAAAAGCTGAAAAGAGCGAAACCTGGGAATTTTAATAGAGACAGAAGTTGAAAACCTGAGGACCTGAAAACTGAGAAACCTGATGAATATTTAAAAACTAAATTATAATGTCGATAAAAATTTCAAAATGGGGTAGCCTGAGAAACTGAAAGCCTGGTAACTTGAAAAGCTCAGAACCTGACGTCCTGGGAAAGGGAGAAGGAACTTAAGCCTGGGAATTCAAAGACGACATGGAGCTAAGAATCTGAAAAGTAAAAGACTCTAAACCCTGAAAAGCTGAAAAGAGCGAAACCTGGGAATTTTAATAGAGACAGAAGTTGAAAACCTGAGGACCTGAAAACTGAGAAACCTGATGAATATTTAAAAACTAAATAATAATGTAGATAAAAATTTCAAAATGAGGTGTCTGAGAAACTGAAAGCCTGGTAACTTGAAAAGCTCAGAACCTGACGTCCTGAGAAAGAGAGAAGGAACTTAAGCCTGGGAATTCAAAGACGACATGGAGCTAAGAATCTGAAAAGTAAAAGACTCTAAACCCTGAAAAGCTGAAAAGAGCGAAACCTGGGAATTTTAATAGAGACAGAAGTTGAAAACCTGAGGACCTGAAAACTGAGAAACCTGATGAATATTTAAAAACTAAATAATAATGTAGATAAAAATTTCAAAATGAGGTGTCTGAGAAACTGAAAGCCTGGTAACTTGAAAAGCTCAGAACCTGACGTCCTGAGAAAGGGAGAAGGAACTTAAGCCTGGGAATTCAAAGACGACATGGAGCTAAGAATCTGAAAAGTAAAAGACTCTAAACCCTGAAAAGCTGAAAAGAGCGAAACCTGGGAATTTTAATAGAGACAGAAGTTGAAAACCTGAGGACCTGAAAACTGAGAAACCTGATGAATATTTAAAAACTAAATAATAATGTAGACAAAAATTTCAAAATGGGGCAGCCTGAGAAACTGAAAGCCTGGTAACTTGAAAAGCTCAGAACCTGACGTCCTGAGAAAGGGAGAAGGAACTTAAGCCTGGGAATTCAAAGACGACATGGAGCTAAGAATCTGAAAAGTAAAAGACTCTAAACCCTGAAAAGCTGAAAAGAGCGAAACCTGGGAATTTTAATAGAGACAGAAGTTGAAAACCTGAGGACCTGAAAACTGAGAAACCTGATGAATATTTAAAAACTAAATAATAATGTAGATAAAAATTTCAAAATGAGGTGTCTGAGAAACTGAAAGCCTGGTAACTTGAAAAGCTCAGAACCTGACGTCCTGAGAAAGGGAGAAGGAACTTAAGCCTGGGAATTCAAAGACGACATGGAGCTAAGAATCTGAAAAGTAAAAGACTCTAAACCCTGAAAAGCTGAAAAGAGCGAAACCTGGGAATTTTAATAGAGACAGAAGTTGAAAACCTGAGGACCTGAAAACTGAGAAACCTGATGAATATTTAAAAACTAAATAATAATGTAGATAAAAATTTCAAAATGAGGTGTCTGAGAAACTGAAAGCCTGGTAACTTGAAAAGCTCAGAACCTGACGTCCTGAGAAAGAGAGAAGGAACTTAAGCCTGGGAATTCAAAGACGACATGGAGCTAAGAATCTGAAAAGTAAAAGACTCTAAACCCTGAAAAGCTGAAAAGAGCGAAACCTGGGAATTTTAATAGAGACAGAAGTTGAAAACCTGAGGACCTGAAAACTGAGAAACCTGATGAATATTTAAAAACTAAATAATAATGTCGATAAAAATTTCAAAATGGGGTAGCCTGGGAAACTGAAAGCCTGGTAACTTGAAAAGCTCAGAACCTGACGTCCTGAGAAAGAGAGAAGGAACTTAAGCCTGGGAATTCAAAGACGACATGGAGCTAAGAATCTGAAAAGTAAAAGACTCTAAACCCTGAAAAGCTGAAAAGAGCGAAACCTGGGAATTTTAATAGAGACAGAAGTTGAAAACCTGAGGACCTGAAAACTGAGAAACCTGATGAATATTTAAAAACTAAATAATAATGTCGATAAAAATTTCAAAATGGGGTAGCCTGAGAAACTGAAAGCCTGGTAACTTGAAAAGCTCAGAACCTGACGTCCTGGGAAAGGGAGAAGGAACTTAAACCTGGGAATTCAAAGACGACATGGAGCTAAGAATCTGAAAAGTAAAAGACTCTAAACCCTGAAAAGCTGAAAAGAGCGAAACCTGGGAATTTTAATAGAGACAGAAGTTGAAAACCTGAGGACCTGAAAACTGAGAAACCTGATGAATATTTAAAAACTAAATAATAATGTAGATAAAAATTTCAAAATGAGGTGTCTGAGAAACTGAAAGCCTGGTAACTTGAAAAGCTCAGAACCTGACGTCCTGAGAAAGAGAGAAGGAACTTAAGCCTGGGAATTCAAAGACGACATGGAGCTAAGAATCTGAAAAGTAAAAGACTCTAAACCCTGAAAAGCTGAAAAGAGCGAAACCTGGGAATTTTAATAGAGACAGAAGTTGAAAACCTGAGGACCTGAAAACTGAGAAACCTGATGAATATTTAAAAACTAAATAATAATGTAGATAAAAATTTCAAAATGAGGTGTCTGAGAAACTGAAAGCCTGGTAACTTGAAAAGCTCAGAACCTGACGTCCTGAGAAAGGGAGAAGGAACTTAAGCCTGGGAATTCAAAGACGACATGGAGCTAAGAATCTGAAAAGTAAAAGACTCTAAACCCTGAAAAGCTGAAAAGAGCGAAACCTGGGAATTTTAATAGAGACAGAAGTTGAAAACCTGAGGACCTGAAAACTGAGAAACCTGATGAATATTTAAAAACTAAATAATAATGTAGATAAAAATTTCAAAATGAGGTGTCTGAGAAACTGAAAGCCTGGTAACTTGAAAAGCTCAGAACCTGACGTCCTGAGAAAGAGAGAAGGAACTTAAGCCTGGGAATTCAAAGACGACATGGAGCTAAGAATCTGAAAAGTAAAAGACTCTAAACCCTGAAAAGCTGAAAAGAGCGAAACCTGGGAATTTTAATAGAGACAGAAGTTGAAAACCTGAGGACCTGAAAACTGAGAAACCTGATGAATATTTAAAAACTAAATAATAATGTAGACAAAAATTTCAAAATGGGGCAGCCTGAGAAACTGAAAGCCTGGTAACTTGAAAAGCTCAGAACCTGACGTCCTGAGAAAGGGAGAAGGAACTTAAGCCTGGGAATTCAAAGACGACATGGAGCTAAGAATCTGAAAAGTAAAAGACTCTAAACCCTGAAAAGCTGAAAAGAGCGAAACCTGGGAATTTTAATAGAGACAGAAGTTGAAAACCTGAGGACCTGAAAACTGAGAAACCTGATGAATATTTAAAAACTAAATAATAATGTAGATAAAAATTTCAAAATGAGGTGTCTGAGAAACTGAAAGCCTGGTAACTTGAAAAGCTCAGAACCTGACGTCCTGAGAAAGGGAGAAGGAACTTAAGCCTGGGAATTCAAAGACGACATGGAGCTAAGAATCTGAAAAGTAAAAGACTCTAAACCCTGAAAAGCTGAAAAGAGCGAAACCTGGGAATTTTAATAGAGACAGAAGTTGAAAACCTGAGGACCTGAAAACTGAGAAACCTGATGAATATTTAAAAACTAAATAATAATGTAGATAAAAATTTCAAAATGAGGTGTCTGAGAAACTGAAAGCCTGGTAACTTGAAAAGCTCAGAACCTGACTTCCTGAGAAAGAGAGAAGGAACTTAAGCCTGGGAATTCAAAGACGACATGGAGCTAAGAATCTGAAAAGTAAAAGACTCTAAACCCTGAAAAGCTGAAAAGAGCGAAACCTGGGAATTTTAATAGAGACAGAAGTTGAAAACCTGAGGACCTGAAAACTGAGAAACCTGATGAATATTTAAAAACTAAATAATAATGTCGATAAAAATTTCAAAATGGGGTAGCCTGGGAAACTGAAAGCCTGGTAACTTGAAAAGCTCAGAACCTGACGTCCTGAGAAAGAGAGAAGGAACTTAAGCCTGGGAATTCAAAGACGACATGGAGCTAAGAATCTGAAAAGTAAAAGACTCTAAACCCTGAAAAGCTGAAAAGAGCGAAACCTGGGAATTTTAATAGAGACAGAAGTTGAAAACCTGAGGACCTGAAAACTGAGAAACCTGATGAATATTTAAAAACTAAATAATAATGTCGATAAAAATTTCAAAATGGGGTAGCCTGGGAAACTGAAAGCCTGGTAACTTGAAAAGCTCAGAACCTGACGTCCTGAGAAAGAGAGAAGGAACTTAAGCCTGGGAATTCAAAGACGACATGGAGCTAAGAATCTGAAAAGTAAAAGACTCTAAACCCTGAAAAGCTGAAAAGAGCGAAACCTGGGAATTTTAATAGAGACAGAAGTTGAAAACCTGAGGACCTGAAAACTGAGAAACCTGATGAATATTTAAAAACTAAATAATAATGTCGATAAAAATTTCAAAATGGGGTAGCCTGAGAAACTGAAAGCCTGGTAACTTGAAAAGCTCAGAACCTGACGTCCTGGGAAAGGGAGAAGGAACTTAAACCTGGGAATTCAAAGACGACATGGAGCTAAGAATCTGAAAAGTAAAAGACTCTAAACCCTGAAAAGCTGAAAAGAGCGAAACCTGGGAATTTTAATAGAGACAGAAGTTGAAAACCTGAGGACCTGAAAACTGAGAAACCTGATGAATATTTAAAAACTAAATAATAATGTAGATAAAAATTTCAAAATGAGGTGTCTGAGAAACTGAAAGCCTGGTAACTTGAAAAGCGCAGAACCTGACGTCCTGAGAAAGAGAGAAGGAACTTAAGCCTGGGAATTCAAAGACGACATGGAGCTAAGAATCTGAAAAGTAAAAGACTCTAAACCCTGAAAAGCTGAAAAGAGCGAAACCTGGGAATTTTAATAGAGACAGAAGTTGAAAACCTGAGGACCTGAAAACTGAGAAACCTGATGAATATTTAAAAACTAAATTATAATGTCGATAAAAATTTCAAAATGGGGTAGCCTGAGAAACTGAAAGCCTGGTAACTTGAAAAGCTCAGAACCTGACGTCCTGGGAAAGGGAGAAGGAACTTAAGCCTGGGAATTCAAAGACGACATGGAGCTAAGAATCTGAAAAGTAAAAGACTCTAAACCCTGAAAAGCTGAAAAGAGCGAAACCTGGGAATTTTAATAGAGACAGAAGTTGAAAACCTGAGGACCTGAAAACTGAGAAACCTGATGAATATTTAAAAACTAAATAATAATGTAGATAAAAATTTCAAAATGAGGTGTCTGAGAAACTGAAAGCCTGGTAACTTGAAAAGCTCAGAACCTGACGTCCTGAGAAAGAGAGAAGGAACTTAAGCCTGGGAATTCAAAGACGACATGGAGCTAAGAATCTGAAAAGTAAAAGACTCTAAACCCTGAAAAGCTGAAAAGAGCGAAACCTGGGAATTTTAATAGAGACAGAAGTTGAAAACCTGAGGACCTGAAAACTGAGAAACCTGATGAATATTTAAAAACTAAATAATAATGTCGATAAAAATTTCAAAATGGGGCAGCCTGAGAAACTGAAAGCCTGGTAACTTGAAAAGCTCAGAACCTGACGTCCTGAGAAAGGGAGAAGGAACTTAAGCCTGGGAATTCAAAGACGACATGGAGCTAAGAATCTGAAAAGTAAAAGACTCTAAACCCTGAAAAGCTGAAAAGAGCGAAACCTGGAAATTTCAATAGAGACGGAAGTTGAAAGCCTGTGAACCTGAAAATTTGAGAACTTTAAAACCTAAGAAATTCAAAGCCTCAGAACGAAGATCTAACGAAAGCTCAATGACCTAAAACCTTAAAGACAAAGAACCCGAGAAGCTGAAACCTTGAAAAGGTGAAGGACAGGGAACCTGAAAATCTGGGATCCTGAAAGTCGGACAACCTGACTTGAGAGTATGAAACTGACATAGATCATAAAAAGAAGCCTGTTAATTTGAGAATTTGGCAACCTAGACACATGAGAGGGTTTTCAGGTTCCCAGAAATTGTTAGGTGTTAAGAAGCTCAGTTGCCTTTCATATTTTCAGACTTTTAGAGTCACCGTTGTAATGTTTCTCAGCTTTTCAGATGCTGCGTTTTTAACACCCTGAAAAATGTGCTCGTGGGCCAATACCAATAGATCTATTCTCCCCGGTCTTCTAAAAGCACAATCAGAGCCCCATTGTTTACAAGTACCATCACGGACGTCCTAATGGACCATAAGCGCGAGACCCGGGGAGACACGAGAGCGGTGATTTTTTACATCTGCCGCTTTCAGACAGTCATTTCCTCGACGACCTGCACCCAATCATCTTCTTTCGTGGACGTGTGGAACAACTCGACTGGGACACTAGGCCGGAAAATTGCTTCTACAATCTAATTTGAAAACTAATTGCGTTCGGAAAATTGCCCTATTGAATTATTTATAAGCAGATGCGGACCGAAAGGAGTTAGTGTTTGCGGCGGAAACGGGCAATCATCGCCGGGGAAAAATCGGTGGAAAACGATTCGCAGATGGACGTCGTTAATTGCTCGGGATGCGGCGGTAATTAAGTACTTGAGGTAATTGCGGGATGGGTGTGAATCGACCGGATTACAGGTTTCCAATTCTTTAATTTGTGTTTATCAGCACCAACCATAGACGCGATAGCCGCCGTATCGCATTTCCTCGCCTGTTAATCTTAAAAACGTCCTTCAGCCACAACAAACACAAACATTTGGGTTCAACAACATAATTTTTAAAGCCCCACAACAATCTCTGTTTGCTGAAGAAACAAATCGCGCAATCGTACGTATTTTCTTTCCGCTTAAACCAACCGACGCCTCGCCGATATGTCTTCGTTCGGATTCCCAAATTAGTTTTCCGTAAATACCACCAAAACATGATGTGAAATCATCAACGACTTCATTGTATACAAATACAACGAAAAAATCACAGAGACGAAGAAAATCTCGATTGAAAAGCGTGATTTACGGCCGTCTCGGAAAGAAATATCATCCCAATTACGCGGACCGAATTCGATGCCGCCAACACAAATGTATTAATTCCCCAGGTCGTCCGTTTTTTCGATTACACACTACAACAAATTTTATTTTCCCTCCGGGCGCACAATGGATCGGACTTCAAACCCAAACCGATCCATATTTCATGATCCGGTGTTAAATGTGGTGGAGAGTGAAATACCGCCGCGGTCGGACGGGTATAAATAAAGTTCATAATTATCGACGAGCAGCGATGTCTGCACATTTTTTTCCCGTTATAGATTGGATGGCATCGCGTGAAAGATTCATTTATAGTTAATTTTTTGGAGCGCCGCATCCGCCATCCTTATTCTTTTCGGTTGGGTTCCTTTTCTTCAGGAGAATTAAATGGAAAACGAATTTGACAACCTGAAAGACGTATCCTGAAAATCCACGAAATTGAAGACCTGAAAACTTTACGAACTGAAGGTTAGACCCAAATATCAGAGAACCTACAAGATCTGAGAAACAGAAAGAGAAAATGGTAAAACCTGAAAATATCTGAGAAAAACCTCACAAAACCTGGGAACCTGAAAACCCTTTCATCTGTTTAGGTTGCCAAATTCTCAAATTCACAGACTTCTTTTTATGTTTTCAGCATGTCAGTTTCATACTTTAAGTCTTCGGCTTATCAGGTCGTCTGACTATCAGGATCTCAGATTTTCAGGTTCCCAAACTCATTTTTTTGTTCCGAGGTTTTCAGGTTCTCTGTCCTTCACCTTTTCCAAGTTTCAGTTTTTCAGGTTCTTTGTGTTTCGTTCGTTAGATTTTCAGTCCCTCCAATTCTCATGTTCGCAAGTTAGTCAAGTTCTGAGGTTTTCAAGTTCTCAAATTTTCAGGTCCTCAGGTTTTCAACTTTTGTCTCTTTTGAAATTTCCAGGTTTCGCTCTTTTCAGCTTTTCAGGGTTTAGAGTCTTTTACTTTTCAGATTCTTAGCTCCATGTCGTCTTTGAATTCCCAGGCTTAAGTTCCTTCTTTCTTTCTCAGGACGTCAGGTTCTGAGCTTTTCAAGTTACCAGGCTTTCAGTTTCTCAGGCTGCCCCATTTTGAAATTTTTGTCTACATTATTATTTAGTTTTTAAATATTCATCAGGTTTCTCAGTTTTCAGGTCCTCAGGTTCTCAACTTCTGTCTCTATTAAAATTCCCAGGTTTCGCTCTTTTCAGCTTTTCAGGGTTTTGAGTCTTTTACTTTTCAGATTCTTAGCTCCATGTCGTCTTTGAATTCCCAGGTTTAAGTTCCTTCTCCCTTTCTCAGGACGTCAGGTTCTGAGCTTTTCAAGTTACCAGGCTTTCAGTTTCTCAGGCTACCCCATTTTGAAATTTTTATCGACATTATTATTTAGTTTTTAAATATTGGTCAGGTTTCTCAATTTTCAGGTCCTCAGGTTTTCAACTTTTGTCTCTTTTGAAATTTCCAGGTTTCGCTCTTTTCAGCTTTTCAGGGTTTAGAGTCTTTTACTTTTCAGATTCTTAGCTCCATGTCGTCTTTGAATTCCCAGGTTTAAGTTCCTTCTCCCTTTCTCAGGACGTCAGGTTCTGAGCTTTTCAAGTTACCAGGCTTTCAGTTTCTCAGGCTACCCCATTTTGAAATTTTTATCGACATTATTATGTATTAAAATTAGGAAATTTAAATAAAACTTAAGTTTTTAAAAACTTATTAAGTACCTAAGGTTTTCAGGTTTTCTGTGTTGTGGTTTTCAAATTGTGTGGATTCCAGGTTCCTATATTTGAAATTTTTAGCTGTCGAGGTTTTCAGCTTTCTAGACGTTTAAGGCCTGTCAAGCCCTCAAATTTTCAAGTCATAAAATAACTGAAATTTCCGAATTCTTTTTCAGTTAAGTTCAGTTCTCAAAGTTTTTCACTTCATTTTCGTGGTTTATCAAATCAGAGTTCTTAATTTTGCAGGTAGTGCTTCAGGCTTTGTATGGGTTTCTGAAATCTTGTTTTCCAAATTCTAGGTTTTGAGTTTTTTTTATAGGTTTATAGGGCCAGGTTTTCAGGTTTTTTGGCTTTTCCAGGCTCTTCAAGTTTTCAATTTTGAGATTGTTGACTTAAATCTGTCAAGGCATTCTTACCAAGATTACCACTTTACATTACTTTATCAGTTTCTTTGGTTAGTCAGTATATCAAGTCCTCTAAAGTTTTAGGTTTGACTACGTTTCAATTTTCCAAATTCTCAAATTTCTCAAGTTTTGTCAGGTTCTTAAGTTACTGGGTTTCTGAAATCTTGTTTTCCAAATTCTCAGTTTTGAGCCCTCACGTTCTCAGTTTCAATTTTTTTTATTTCTCTCAGGTTGTCTGGTTGTTCTGCTATAGGTTCAGGTTTTCAGGTTTTTAGGCTTTGCCAGGCATTTACGTCTTCAAGTTCTCAATTTTGAGGTTCCTAACTTCCATCTGTTAAGGCCCACGCGTTTAAAAAATTGAGAGCTTTTACACTGAAATGTGAGAGCTTGAGACCCTCAAAATTTGAATTAAGAACCCGAGGACCTAATAATGGAAAATTTGAAAGCCTTAGAAATTCAAAGCCTAAAAATTTGAAAATCGGAGGATCGACAAACTTGGAAAACCGAGACATTGAGAACTAGAGAACCTAAAAATTTGAGAACCCAGAACGAAGAACCTGGAAATGTACGACTTTGGAAACCTGACAACCTGAAAACCTGGGACACGAAAGAGCTAAAATTGAAACCCTGAATCCGACAACATGAAAGCCCAAACGTCTAGAAATTTGAGAGCTTTCATACTAAAATCGGAGAGTTTGGGAACCTCAAGGTATGAATTGAGAACCTGGAAACCTCATGGAAAATTTGAAATTAAAAGCCTAAACATTTGAAAATCTGACACGATGAGAATCAGAGAATCAACAAATTCGGAAGACCGAGACATTGAGAATTTGTGAGGGCCTAAAAATTTGAGAACCTACAACGTAAAACCTGAAAGCTGAAACGTCTAGAAAATTGAGAACTTTCGTACTAAGATCGGAGAATTTTGGAATCTCAAATTAGGTATTGAGAACCTTGCAACCTAATGGAAAATTTGAAAGCCTAAAAATTTGAAAATCAGAGAATCAACAAACTTGAAAGTCCGAGACCTTGAAAACACCAAAACCTGAAAATTTGAGAATCTGGAACGCAAATCTTGGAACCTGGAAAACCTGAAAAAATTTGAGAACTTCAAAATTTGAATTGAGAACCTGGGAACCTAATGGAAAATTTGAAAGCCTAAAAATTTGAAAATCAGGGAATCAACAAACTTGAAAGTCCGAGACCTTGAAAGCACCAAAACCTGAAAATTTGAGAATCTAGAACGCAAAACCTGGAACCTGGAAAACCTGAAAAAATTTGACAACTTCAAAATTTGAATTGAGAACCTGGGAACCTAATGGAAAATTTGAAAGCCTTAGAGTCTAGAACGTAGAACCTGGAAATTACGTCTTGAACCTGAGAGACGAAATAGCTAAAATTGAGACTGAGAACCCAAAAACATGAAAGGCCTATTCTTTTCTGTGCGAGTTGCCTCTGGTGTCTTCCGTCAATGTCCCGCACATTCCGACCAAAACAAACTCCTGAACCCGCCATTCCACTTAACGGTAAAACAAGCTCGCCTTGATAACAGCTCCCGAAGCCACCTTATCACCCATTTTATTATCTTTGTTTACGCAGTTATAAAAGCCGAATTAACGCCCATAAAAGCCGGTCCACCAAAACGAAAAAGAACGTAATTTACAAGCCTGTCCCGTCCCGCAGTAATTTCTCCATTGAGGAGCAGCCCAATAAAACCGAGACCTTAATTACCGCGTATTGATCCATCAGCCTTAAAAGCTCTTAACGTTTGCTTGCAGAGGTCGTTGGAGGATCGGATACAAGAACTGGAAGCCGCGCTGGAGGCGGTCCAGAAGAACGAACATCGCGATAAACAGACGATCTCCAAGCTGCAGAAGCAGTTGGCGAGGGTGAGTAGTTTTTTGTTTTGCGCCAGAGTTTTTCCTTTGTTTTCCGCCAGCGGTGAGAGGGCAGATTTTCGGCGCCCACTGCGATTATGAAATTAGCGAGCTGGCGGAAATTCTTTCGGTGCGCCATTAATCACCGGGACTTCCGTCTTGCGAAATGTGCTCGCTCTGCTAGTTATTTTCGAATTGGGACATCAAAGCGGTCCGGTCCGTTTGACGAGCACAATTCCTGATTTTACACTTTCATTGTGGTCGTTCGGAGAGCCTTGGGCCACAACAATAAAAGGTCTATTTTCAGCAGGTAAGAATCCCACTGGAAAAACACTCGTTTGAACCGTTGACACCTGGGTTGAGTCACCCTGTGTAAGATAATTTCGCGGCCGTAGCAGCACTTTTCCCACGAAATTTAGTAGTTTAATATGTGTAACTTTTTAACTCAGATTATTATGTCTAGTTTTCTTAGTCATTTTTCTATGTTCTATGCATTAAAACAGTTAAACTATCAAAAGAAGAAGCAGAAAGTAAAGGAATATATAACACTAAGAAATATTTGAGTTATATAATGTACCTGGATTGTAATAATTTGTACGGAAAGGCCTTAAGCGAACCACTTCCTATTGGTGGTTTTAAATATAAAAATGAAAATGATTTCAATATTGGAAAGATTTTAAAATTGAAATGTGATGGTAAACATGGATATACATTTATAGTTGATTAGAAATTCCAAAAGAATTGCATAAAAAATTTAAAGACTATCCCCTGTTACCTGAACACTATAAACCAAATCTAGAAGAGCTATCTTGTTATCAAAAAGAATTAATTTCAATGAAAATTGGAAAGAACCCAACCGATACTAAACTCATATCTACGTTGAAACCAAAAGAAAATTATATAATTATTATAGGATGTCCCGAATAATCTACTTCAATCCTGTTGATTTGTCCCGGAGTAGGGTGCCAGACGATCCAGGTGAACCACCTTCATCTTGGCTCGGGGATTGCGTTGAATCCGGTACACTACGTCGTTGATCCTCTTTACAACCGTGTACGGGCCTTCCCAACTGGGTTGTAACTTTGGGCAGCGACCTTTCTTTCGCCGAGGGTTGAACAACCATACCAAGTCTCCATCACTGAATCCTGCCGAATTCACCCTCAGATCGTAACGCGTCTTCATCCGGTCGCTCGCCACGCGAATGTGACTGCGCGTTAGTTCATGTATACTGGACATGGCTTCATGTAGTTCGTCTACGTAGTTTCCCACGTCCTTCCGCTCTTGTCCCGGTGATCCGAAAGCCAGATCGCACGGTAGACGCATTTCCCGTCCAAACAGGATCTTCGCCGGTGTCTGGTGGGTCGTCTCGTGAATTGCCGCTCTGTACGCCAGCAAAAACAAAGGTAGACGCCGATCCCAGTCCCGCTGATGTTGATCGACCACCTTGGACAAGTGCTGCTCCATGGTCTTGTTGAAACGCTCGACCATTCCATCCGACTGAGGATGCAGGGGTGTCGTCCTTGTCTTCCGCACGCCCAATAGTTCGCAGACGCCCTGGAACACTCCAGATTCAAAGTTCCGCCCTTGGTCCGAGTGCATTTCCAGTGGAAGTCCGTAGCGGCAAATCCAATTTTCTACCAACGCCCTGGCAACCGTCACAGCTTCTTGATTGGGTAGGGCATAGGCTTCCGGCCACTTGCTAAAATAGTCGATGACCACCATGATGTACTTGTTCCCCGAATCAGTGGTAGGAAACGGTCCTGCTACGTCGAAGGCTATTCTCTCGAATGGTGCCCCAACGTTGTACTGCTTCATGGCTCCTCGACTACGCGTCTGTGGACCGTTGCTCGCCGCACAAGTGTCACATTTTCGACACCAGCTCTCGACATCGTTTCGAACGTTCACCCAATAGAAGCGTTCACGGACTTTACCCATGGTCTTATTCACGCCCAGATGTGCGCCGGACACTCCACCGTGGATTTCTTGCAAGACCTCCTTCACGCGACACTTGGGCAACACCAGTTGCATCGTCACCGACTTTCCGTCTGCACTCTCCCATGCTTCACCTTCAGTGAATCCCATTGGACCCATAGTGCTTTGAGAGCAGGACTCTTGTCCGAAATGTCTTGCCATTGTGGTCTCTGATTTCCGTTCTCTTTGCTTTCCAAAATTACACTAATCTCGCTATCTCCAAGTTGTTCTGCCCTCATCTCCGCCGTTGTCCACCCATCTTGAGGTTGCAGAACCAGTCTCTTTACGTCCTCGAATTCTTTGGATGCCTCTCTCCGACTGCAATGTTTGCAGTCACTCCGGCACGGCCTCCTAGAAAGTGCGTCCGCATTCTGGTGTGATCTGCCTGGTCGGTGTCGATCCGTTCGGATTTTGAAGTGTTGACCGTACAGGTACTTGTGAAAATGTCCTACTGCATTTACGATCGCCAATAACTCCTTCCTCGTAACGCAGTAGTTTCTTTCCGGCTTAGAAAGCACCTTGCTATAGTATTCAATGACTTTTTCTTCGCCTTCCTGTACCTGCGAAAGGACTGCCCCGATACCGTTGTTACTGGCGTCTGTATCCAGGACATACCGCCCCTTTACTCTCGGGTAAGACAGAATAGGACCTGTGCACAGCGAGATCTTCAAAGTTCTAAACGCTGCTTCGCTCTCGTTATTCCAGATAAATGGAGTTTTGTCTTCCGTGAGTCTGTGCAGAGGCTTGGCAATGTCAGCAAACCCTTTGACAAATCTGCGATAGTAGGTACAGAGGCCCAAGAAGCTTCTCAGCTGGTGCTTTTTTAATTTTTTGGGGGGGGCGTAGCTGGCGCCGTGGCTAACCAGGCAAGTGGCCCCCCAGAACCTCCCCGGCCCGGCTTCTGTCCGAGCGGGGCTGTCTTTTCCTTCTGCTTCACCCCTCGGGATCACCTCACGGCATAACTTCAAGGGAGAAGTCTGTCTTGCCTTTCGGCTTCTTCCGTGGTCCCGCGTCTCTGCGCACGGATTCTTGTCTCTGCGATACCGTTATCTCCTTCGCCGCCGGTCCTCCGGGGTCCGCCAAGAGGCAGACCCCAGCGGTCCATCGCGGCCAACGGTGTCGTTCTTCCTTCGCGTCGTGCACGCCCGCGACTTCCGCGTCCCGGGCGTGCTCGATCTTTCTTTCTCTTCCGTCCCGCGGCCCCCCTCCTCCCGGGAGGTCGCGTTCCGGCTGTCTCCTTCGGCATCAAAAGCGTCGACCCGCGGACCATGAATCACGGTCCATCCAGGCCCGCTTCTTCCGCCTCCGTTTCTCTCCTTCTCTGGTCGCACTCCACTTCCTTTGGAGGATGTTCTCGACCATGCTGAGAATTTCCTTCCAGTTCTCTTCTGACCGAGCCATGGCTTCCACCATGTTCTCCGGCGTGAGAACTTCTCCCTCTGCAGGCAGCATCTGTGCTCTCAGTCGCTGCCGCTCCCACCTTCCGCAATGAAATACGGTGTGTTCTACCGTGTCTTCCGCTCCGCAGTAGACACATCTGTCATCTTCGGCCCTGTGCATCCTGTGCAGGTAGGATCGAAAATCTCCGTGGCCCGAAAGCACCTGGGTGAAGCGGTACGTCACCTGTCCTCCCAATCTCTCTCGAAGGCGCAACCATCTGCCGATATTTGGTATCAGCCGGTGCGTCCACCTTCCTTTCGTGGATCGATCCCACCTCTCCTGCCACTCCTCGATGGACCTCTGTCGAGCTTCCATCTTGGTTCTTTCCCCTTCTCTGGTCTCTCGACCTTCTCTGATCCGCAGGTCTGATGGAACGACCCCCGCGATGGTCCGGTACCCCGAGATGATCCTCAGAGCAGTCTTCCTCTGCACACTGAGGATCATGTTCCGGTTCTTCTGGAGCTTCAAGGCCGTCGGTCTCCAGACGGAGGACGCATACAGCGTGATTGAATTCGTCACCTCTCCCAGCAGACGTCTCTTCGCCTGGGTGGGTCCTCTCACATTCGGCATGATCCTTCCCAGCTTGGCCGTCAGTGCTTCTGCTTTGGCCGTCACTTTTTCTACGTGTTGCACGAACGACATTCTTTGGTCGATATCCACTCCGAGATACCTTACCACCTTCTGCGGCTTGAGGTCGACTCCCATGACTCGGAAGACGACATCCTCAGGTACTCTTCTCCTGCCAAGCAGCAGGACAGATTCTGTCTTCTCAGGGGCCATGCTCAGGCCTCTGCTCTCCATCCATGCTCCGATCTGTCTCCGATGTTCTCAGCTGGTGCTTGTCCCTTGGTCGTGGCCACTCGCGGACGGGCGCGATCTTGTCCGGATCCGTTTGTACTCCGCTGGGCGAAACCACATGGCCCAAGAACTTCACTTCTGTCCGGAACAATCGGCATTTCTTGGGGTTGAGCTGAAGGTTGGCATTCCGCAGGCGGCTGAAGATCTCTTCCAAATTTTTCAAATGTTCTTCGAAGGTTCTTCCAACTACCATGACGTCATCGAGGTACACCAAGCAGGTTTTCCATGTCAGCCCTCGCAGAACCAGTTCCATCAACCTCTCGAAAGTGGCTGGGGCGTTACAGAGTCCAAATGGCATGACGTTAAACTGGTAGGTCGAGAACGCCGTCTTCTCTTTGTCATCGGGGTGGATCTCAACTTGCCAGTAGACGCTTTTCAAGTCCAGGGTTGAAAACCACTGCGATCCCGACAACATGCTTAGAGTGTCATCGATACGTGGCAACGGATAGCTGTCCTTCTTAGTTACATCGTTCAGCCGTCTGTAGTCAACGCAAAAGCGAGTGGAGCCATCTTTCTTCGTTACCAAAACAACTGGTGACGACCACGCGCTTGAGGAGTCTTCAATTATTCCGTCTGCTTTCATTTTGTCCACCATCTGAGCCACCTCTTGGTGTTTTGCGAACGGAAGTCTTCTTGGCGGTTGTCGGACCAGAGCAACATCTCCTGTGTTGATTCTGTGCTGCACCATGTTGGTTCTGCCGGTGCTTCGGTCTTCTGTAGCAAAGATGTCAGTCTCCTTGCGGATAAATGCCATGGCCTTCTCTAATTGATGGTTCGTAAGGTGTTTCCAGTCTTCTAGGAAGAGCTTCTCTACACTCGTTCGCTGAGCCTCTTTTCTGTTACATCCAACAGGTTGTTCTTCGCAACGGACGACCCGTAGTACAGGATGGTAAAGAAATTGACACATTTTTAATTGCAAATCATCATATGTATATGACCTTCAGGTGATGTTTTAATAGTTGTTAAAAATTTATATTTAATTGATTTTCCAAGTTTGAATGTTAAAAGTGGATACAATGGTCAATCTATTGAAAATTTAATTAAAATAAAAAAGTTACATTCAATGCCGCACATTTTTGTACATTTTTGCGCGCCGTTGAATATAACTTTTTTATTTTTGAAGATTTTTTGTTGAAATTTTGTGGGCGTGTTGATAAAATATAGATCTTTGCAGCTACAGAGCGATTTTTTTGAAAATTGTAAATTAAAAAAAGATATTGCGGGAAAATGTACTTCGACCGGCAGAAATCTACCTGCCACTGGAGAACCCTCTTAAGGTTGTCATTTACCAGCGATAGAGCCTATACCAAATGCACGGGAAACATGTCACCATTTCATTGAATTTTACGCGTTTATTTTTGATTATTTTACTATGCGGTTATGAAAAATCGATAAAGGACATCTTAATTTAGGGTAAGACGGTATTACAAAGCCGATATTAGCATTTGTTTATTCATAAAAAAATGACAAAGTTGCTTCATTTTCAGGAGTATAAATAAATGTCTTTGGAATTTTATTCCTGAAAAACAACGCACAATTCGTAAATTTCAAATAGACGTTACCCTGTAGCAAGAATTAAACTTTCGTTAGAAAAAAACTCACGTGCCTTAGCATTGTTGTTCGTCTATAAAATTCAATAATGTTTGTCGGGAAAATTATTTCTGAAGTAAGCTTGAATAATACAGAAAGCTGTATAATTGGGTGGAAAATTTTAAATTTAGTGTGGCCTTGGAGCGAAAGATGTCGCATTTTACAGCAGTCAGGATGCAGTCAGGGGAACGGTCAGGTATAAGATAGAACCCATTCATACCATTCAGCCATAAAATCATAAAATTGTGCGGCGAAGACAAAGCCCACAAACACAGCAGGTTTTCTTTATGATGCTTTCCAGCTTCCGGAATACCGATATTCGGAAACTCTCAAAATACGGACCGACCCAAGACCAGTTATAAGTGAAAATACTTTGCAGTATTTATCAAAAAAAGTTGCTTGTATCTGTATAAACGATGAGACCAAGCAAATACAAATAAACAAAGGACATGATTATTGTACATGTATATACAAGTAAATTAAAATAAATATCTCAATTATATTGTAAACTGGTTATGTAAATTTTCAGACTCAAAGACAATTAGCAATTTGTCGAAAAAATGTTTGTTTTTTCGTTGTATATTTCGGCGATCAAGATGATTTATTAATTGAAATAATTTATAGAAATGAAATTATTTGGCAAGAAATTATTTTTTTTTAATTGCATAGCAGGTGGCATAAAAAAATTGAAATATTTTGCACTATTTATCAAAAAAAGTTGCTTGTATCTGTATAAACGATGAGACCAAGCAAATACAAATAAACAAAGGACGTGATTATTGTACATGTATATACAAGTAAATTAAAATAAATATCTTAATTATATTGTAAACTGGTTATGTAAATTTTCAGATTCAAAGACAATTAGCAATTTGTCGAAAAAATGTTTGTTTTTTCGTTGTATATTTCGGCGATCAAGATGATTTATTAATTGAAATAATTTATAGAAATGAAATTATTTGGCAAGAAATTAAAAATGTTTTTTTTGATTGCATAGCAGGTGGCATAAAAAAATTGAAATATTTTGCAGTATTTATCAAAAAAAGTTGCTTGTATCTGTATAAACGATGAGACCAAGCAAATACAAATAAACAAAGGACATGATTATTGTACATGTATATACAAGTAAATTAAAATAAATATCTTAATTATATCGTAAACTGGTTATGTAAATTTTCAGATTCAAAGACAATTAGCAATTTGTCGAAAAAATGTTTGTTTTTTCGTTGTATATTTCGGCGATCAAGATGATTTATTAATTGAAATAATTTATAGAAATAAAATTATTGTCAAGAAATTATTTTTTTTTAATTGCATAGCAGGTGGCATAAAAAAATTGAAATATTTTGCAGTATTTATCAAAAAAAGTTGCTTGTATCTGTATAAACGATGAGACCAAGCAAATACAAATAAACAAAGGACATGATTATTGTACATGTATATACAAGTAAATTAAAATAAATATCTTAATTATATTGTAAACTGGTTATGTAAATTTTCAGATTCAAAGACAATTAGCAATTTGTCGAAAAAATGTTTGTTTTTTCGTTGTATATTTCGGCGATCAAGATGATTTATTAATTGAAATAATTTATAGAAATGAAATTATTTGGCAAGAAATTATTTTTTTTTTAATTGCATAGCAGGTGGCATAAAAAAATTGAAATATTTTGCAGTATTTATCAAAAAAAGTTGCTTGTATCTGTATAAACGATGAGACCAAGCAAATACAGATAAACAAAGGACATGATTATTGTACATGTATATACAAGTAAATTAAAATAAATATCTTAATTATATTGTAAACTGGTTATGTAAATTTTCAGATTCAAAGACAATTAGCAATTTGTCGAAAAAATGTTTGTTTTTTCGTTGTATATTTCGGCGATCAAGATGATTTATTAATTGAAATAATTTATAGAAATGAAATTATTTGGCAAGAAATTAAAAATGTTTTTTTTTGATTGCATAGCAGGTGGCATAAAAAAATTGAAATATTTTGCAGTATTTATCAAAAAAAGTTGCTTGTATCTGTATAAACGATGAGACCAAGCAAATACAAATAAACAAAGGACGTGATTATTGTACATGTATATACAAGTAAATTAAAATAAATATCTTAATTATATTGTAAACTGGTTATGTAAATTTTCAGATTCAAAGACAATTAGCAATTTGTCGAAAAAATGTTTGTTTTCTCGTTGTATATTTCGGCGATCAAGATGATTTATTAATTGAAATAATTTATAGAAATGAAATTATTTGGCAAGAAATTAATTTTTTTTTTAATTGCATAGCAGGTGGCATAAAAAATTGAAATATTTTGCAGTATTTATCAAAAAAAGTTGCTTGTATCTGTATAAACGATGAGACCAAGCAAATACAAATAAACAAAGGACATGATTATTGTACATGTATATACAAGTAAATTAAAATAAATATCTTAATTATATTGTCAACTGGTTATGTAAATTTTCAGATTCAAAGACAATTAGCAATTTGTCGAAAAAATGTTTGTTTTTTCGTTGTATATTTCGGCGATCAAGATGATTTATTAATTGAAATAATTTATAGAAATGAAATTATTTGGCAAGAAATTAAAAATGTTTTTTTTGATTGCATAGCAGGTGGCATAAAAAAATTGAAATATTTTGCAGTATTTATCAAAAAAAGTTGCTTGTATCTGTATAAACGATGAGACCAAGCAAATACAAATAAACAAAGGACGTGATTATTGTACATGTATATACAAGTAAATTAAAACAAATATCTTAATTATATTGTAAACTGGTTATGTAAATTTTCAGATTCAAAGACAATTAGCAATTTGTCGAAAAAATGTTTGTTTTTTCGTTGTATATTTCGGCGATCAAGATGATTTATTAATTGAAATAATTTATAGAAATGAAATTATTTGGCAAGAAATTAATTTTTTTTTAATTGCATAGCAGGTGGCATAAAAAAATTGAAATATTTTGCAGTATTTATCAAAAAAAGTTGCTTGTATCTGTATAAACGATGAGACCAAGCAAATACAAATAAACAAAGGACATGATTATTGTACATGTATATACAAGTAAATTAAAATAAATATCTCAATTATATTGTAAACTGGTTATGTAAATTTTCAGATTCAAAGACAATTAGCAATTTGTCGAAAAAATGTTTGTTTTTTCGTTGTATATTTCGGCGATCAAGATGATTTATTAATTGAAATAATTTATAGAAATGAAATTATTTGGCAAGAAATTAATTTTTTTTTTAATTGCATAGCAGGTGGCATAAAAAATTGAAATATTTTGCAGTATTTATCAAAAAAGTTGCTTGTATCTGTATAAACGATGAGACCAAGCAAATACAAATAAACAAAGGACATGATTATTGTACATGTATATACAAGTAAATTAAAATAAATATCTCAATTATATTGTAAACTGGTTATGTAAATTTTCAGATTCAAAGACAATTAGCAATTTGTCGAAAAATTGTTTGTTTTTTCGTTGTATATTTCGGCGATCAAGATGATTTATTAATTGAAATAATTTATAGAAATGAAATTATTTGGCAAGAAATTAAAAATGTTTTTTTTTTAATTGCATAGCAGGTGGCATAAAAAAATTGAAATATTTTGCAGTATTTATCAAAAAAAGTTGCTTGTATCTGTATAAACGATGAGACCAAGCAAATACAAATAAACAAAGGACGTGATTATTGTACATGTATATACAAGTAAATTAAAACAAATATCTTAATTATATTGTAAACTGGTTATGTAAATTTTCAGATTCAAAGACAATTAGCAATTTGTCGAAAAAATGTTTGTTTTTTCGTTGTATATTTCGGCGATCAAGATGATTTATTAATTGAAATAATTTATAGAAATGAAATTATTTGGCAAGAAATTAATTTTTTTTTAATTGCATAGCAGGTGGCATAAAAAAATTGAAATATTTTGCAGTATTTATCAAAAAAAGTTGCTTGTATCTGTATAAACGATGAGACCAAGCAAATACAAATAAACAAAGGACATGATTATTGTACATGTATATACAAGTAAATTAAAATAAATATCTCAATTATATTGTAAACTGGTTATGTAAATTTTCAGATTCAAAGACAATTAGCAATTTGTCGAAAAATTGTTTGTTTTTTCGTTGTATATTTCGGCGATCAAGATGATTTATTAATTGAAATAATTTATAGAAATGAAATTATTTGGCAAGAAATTAAAAATGTTTTTTTTGATTGCATAGCAGGTGGCATAAAAAAATTGAAATATTTTGCAGTATTTATCAAAAAAAGTTGCTTGTATCTGTATAAACGATGAGACCAAGCAAATACAAATAAACAAAGGACGTGATTATTGTACATGTATATACAAGTAAATTAAAACAAATATCTTAATTATATTGTAAACTGGTTATGTAAATTTTCAGATTCAAAGACAATTAGCAATTTGTCGAAAAAATGTTTGTTTTTTCGTTGTATATTTCGGCGATCAAGATGATTTATTAATTGAAATAATTTATAGAAATGAAATTATTTGGCAAGAAATTAATTTTTTTTTAATTGCATAGCAGGTGGCATAAAAAAATTGAAATATTTTGCAGTATTTATCAAAAAAAGTTGCTTGTATCTGTATAAACGATGAGACCAAGCAAATACAAATAAACAAAGGACATGATTATTGTACATGTATATACAAGTAAATTAAAATAAATATCTCAATTATATTGTAAACTGGTTATGTAAATTTTCAGATTCAAAGACAATTAGCAATTTGTCGAAAAAATGTTTGTTT
Organism: Diaperis boleti; assembly: GCA_963583935.1. Lineage (NCBI taxonomy): Eukaryota > Metazoa > Arthropoda > Insecta > Coleoptera > Tenebrionidae > Diaperis > Diaperis boleti. The sequence continues at coordinate 2,319,986 of OY757242.1, forward strand.
TTTCGTTGTATATTTCGGCGATCAAGATGATTTATTAATTGAAATAATTTATAGAAATGAAATTATTTGGCAAGAAATTAATTTTTTTTTAATTGCATAGCAGGTGGCATAAAAAATTGAAATATTTTGCAGTATTTATCAAAAAAGTTGCTTGTATCTGTATAAACGATGAGACCAAGCAAATACAAATAAACAAAGGACATGATTATTGTACATGTATATACAAGTAAATTAAAATAAATATCTCAATTATATTGTCAACTGGTTATGTAAATTTTCAGATTCAAAGACAATTAGCAATTTGTCGAAAAAATGTTTGTTTTTTCGTTGTATATTTCGGCGATCAAGATGATTTATTAATTGAAATAATTTATAGAAATGAAATTATTTGGCAAGAAATTAAAAATGTTTTTTTTTTAATTGCATAGCAGGTGGCATAAAAAAATTGAAATATTTTGCAGTATTTATCAAAAAAAGTTGCTTGTATCTGTATAAACGATGAGACCAAGCAAATACAAATAAACAAAGGACATGATTATTGTACATGTATATACAAGTAAATTAAAATAAATATCTCAATTATATTGTCAACTGGTTATGTAAATTTTCAGATTCAAAGACAATTAGCAATTTGTCGAAAAAATGTTTGTTTTTTCGTTGTATATTTCGGCGATCAAGATGATTTATTAATTGAAATAATTTATAGAAATGAAATTATTTGGCAAGAAATTAATTTTTTTTTAATTGCATAGCAGGTGGCATAAAAAATTGAAATATTTTGCAGTATTTATCAAAAAAGTTGCTTGTATCTGTATAAACGATGAGACCAAGCAAATACAAATAAACAAAGGACATGATTATTGTACATGTATATACAAGTAAATTAAAATAAATATCTCAATTATATTGTCAACTGGTTATGTAAATTTTCAGATTCAAAGACAATTAGCAATTTGTCGAAAAATTGTTTGTTTTTTCGTTGTATATTTCGGCGATCAAGATGATTTATTAATTGAAATAATTTATAGAAATGAAATTATTTGGCAAGAAATTAAAAATGTTTTTTTTTTAATTGCATAGCAGGTGGCATAAAAAAATTGAAATATTTTGCAGTATTTATCAAAAAAAGTTGCTTGTATCTGTATAAACGATGAGACCAAGCAAATACAAATAAACAAAGGACATGATTATTGTACATGTATATACAAGTAAATTAAAATAAATATCTCAATTATATTGTAAACTGGTTATGTAAATTTTCAGATTCAAAGACAATTAGCAATTTGTCGAAAAAATGTTTGTTTTTTCGTTGTATATTTCGGCGATCAAGATGATTTATTAATTGAAATAATTTATAGAAATGAAATTATTTGGCAAGAAATTAATTTTTTTTTAATTGCATAGCAGGTGGCATAAAAAATTGAAATATTTTGCAGTATTTATCAAAAAAGTTGCTTGTATCTGTATAAACGATGAGACCAAGCAAATACAAATAAACAAAGGACATGATTATTGTACATGTATATACAAGTAAATTAAAATAAATATCTCAATTATATTGTCAACTGGTTATGTAAATTTTCAGATTCAAAGACAATTAGCAATTTGTCGAAAAAATGTTTGTTTTTTCGTTGTATATTTCGGCGATCAAGATGATTTATTAATTGAAATAATTTATAGAAATGAAATTATTTGGCAAGAAATTAAAAATGTTTTTTTTTTAATTGCATAGCAGGTGGCATAAAAAAATTGAAATATTTTGCAGTATTTATCAAAAAAAGTTGCTTGTATCTGTATAAACGATGAGACCAAGCAAATACAAATAAACAAAGGACATGATTATTGTACATGTATATACAAGTAAATTAAAATAAATATCTCAATTATATTGTCAACTGGTTATGTAAATTTTCAGATTCAAAGACAATTAGCAATTTGTCGAAAAAATGTTTGTTTTTTCGTTGTATATTTCGGCGATCAAGATGATTTATTAATTGAAATAATTTATAGAAATGAAATTATTTGGCAAGAAATTAATTTTTTTTTTAATTGCATAGCAGGTGGCATAAAAAAATTGAAATATTTTGCAGTATTTATCAAAAAAAGTTGCTTGTATCTGTATAAACGATGAGACCAAGCAAATACAAATAAACAAAGGACATGATTATTGTACATGTATATACAAGTAAATTAAAATAAATATCTTAATTATATTGTCAACTGGTTATGTAAATTTTCAGATTCAAAGACAATTAGCAATTTGTCGAAAAATTGTTTGTTTTTTCGTTGTATATTTCGGCGATCAAGATGATTTATTAATTGAAATAATTTATAGAAATGAAATTATTTGGCAAGAAATTATTATTTTTTTAATTGCATAGCAGGTGGCATAAAAAAATTGAAATATTTTGCAGTATTTATCAAATAAAGTTGCTTGTATCTGTATAAACGATGAGACCAAGCAAATACAAATAAACAAAGGACATGATTATTCTACATGTATATACAAGTAAATTAAAACAAATATCTTAATTATATTGTAAACTGGTTATGTAAATTTTCAGATTCAAAGACAATTAGCAATTTGTCGAAAAAATGTTTGTTTTTTCGTTGTATATTTCGGCGATCAAGATGATTTATTAATTGAAATAATTTATAGAAATGAAATTATTTGGCAAGAAATTATTTTTTTTTTAATTGCATAGCAGGTGGCATAAAAAAATTGAAATATTTTGCAGTATTTATCAAAAAAAGTTGCTTGTATCTGTATAAACGATGAGACCAAGCAAATACAAATAAACAAAGGACATGATTATTGTACATGTATATACAAGTAAATTAAAATAAATATCTTAATTATATTGTCAACTGGTTATGTAAATTTTCAGATTCAAAGACAATTAGCAATTTGTCGAAAAAATGTTTGTTTTTTCGTTGTATATTTCGGCGATCAAGATGATTTATTAATTGAAATAATTTATAGAAATGAAATTATTTGGCAAGAAATTAATTTTTTTTTTAATTGCATAGCAGGTGGCATAAAAAATTGAAATATTTTGCAGTATTTATCAAAAAAGTTGCTTGTATCTGTATAAACGATGAGACCAAGCAAATACAAATAAACAAAGGACATGATTATTGTACATGTATATACAAGTAAATTAAAATAAATATCTCAATTATATTGTAAACTGGTTATGTAAATTTTCAGATTCAAAGACAATTAGCAATTTGTCGAAAAATTGTTTGTTTTTTCGTTGTATATTTCGGCGATCAAGATGATTTATTAATTGAAATAATTTATAGAAATGAAATTATTTGGCAAGAAATTATTTTTTTTTAATTGCATAGCAGGTGGCATAAAAAAATTGAAATATATTGCACTATTTATCAAAAAAAGTTGCTTGTATCTGTATAAACGATGAGACCAAGCAAATACAAATAAACAAAGGACGTGATTATTGTACATGTATATACAAGTAAATTAAAATAAATATCTTAATTATATTGTCAACTGGTTATGTAAATTTTCAGATTCAAAGACAATTAGCAATTTGTCGAAAAAATGTTTGTTTTTTCGTTGTATATTTCGGCGATCAAGATGATTTATTAATTGAAATAATTTATAGAAATGAAATTATTTGGCAAGAAATTAAAAATTTTTTTTTATTGCATAGCAGGTGGCATAAAAAAATTGAAATATTTTGCAGTATTTATCAAAAAAAGTTGCTTGTATCTGTATAAACGATGAGACCAAGCAAATACAAATAAACAAAGGACGTGATTATTGTACATGTATATACAAGTAAATTAAAATAAATATCTCAATTATATTGTAAACTGGTTATGTAAATTTTCAGATTCAAAGACAATTAGCAATTTGTCGAAAAATTGTTTGTTTTTTCGTTGTATATTTCGGCGATCAAGATGATTTATTAATTGAAATAATTTATAGAAATGAAATTATTTGGCAAGAAATTATTTTTTTTTAATTGCATAGCAGGTGGCATAAAAAAATTGAAATATTTTGCACTATTTATCAAAAAAAGTTGCTTGTATCTGTATAAACGATGAGACCAAGCAAATACAAATAAACAAAGGACATGATTATTCTACATGTATATACAAGTAAATTAAAACAAATATCTTAATTATATTATAAACTGGTTATGTAAATTTTCAGATTCAAAGACAATTAGCAATTTGTCGAAAAAATGTTTGTTTTTTCGTTGTATATTTCGGCGATCAAGATGATTTATTAATTGAAATAATTTATAGAAATGAAATTATTTGGCAAGATATTTTTTTTTTAATTGCATAGCAGGTGGCATAAAAAAATTGAAATATTTTGCAGTATTTATCAAAAAAAGTTGCTTGTATCTGTATAAACGATGAGACCAAGCAAATACAAATAAACAAAGGACGTGATTATTGTACATGTATATACAAGTAAATTAAAATAAATATCTCAATTATATTGTAAACTGGTTATGTAAATTTTCAGATTCAAAGACAATTAGCAATTTGTCGAAAAATTGTTTGTTTTTTCGTTGTATATTTCGGCGATCAAGATGATTTATTAATTGAAATAATTTATAGAAATGAAATTATTTGGCAAGAAATTATTTTTTTTTAATTGCATAGCAGGTGGCATAAAAAAATTGAAATATTTTGCACTATTTATCAAAAAAAGTTGCTTGTATCTGTATAAACGATGAGACCAAGCAAATACAAATAAACAAAGGACATGATTATTGTACATGTATATACAAGTAAATTAAAATAAATATCTCAATTATATTGTAAACTGGTTATGTAAATTTTCAGATTCAAAGACAATTAGCAATTTGTCGAAAAAATGTTTGTTTTTTCGTTGTATATTTCGGCGATCAAGATGATTTATTAATTGAAATAATTTATAGAAATGAAATTATTTGGCAAGAAATTAATTTTTTTTTAATTGCATAGCAGGTGGCATAAAAAATTGAAATATTTTGCAGTATTTATCAAAAAAGTTGCTTGTATCTGTATAAACGATGAGACCAAGCAAATACAAATAAACAAAGGACATGATTATTGTACATGTATATACAAGTAAATTAAAATAAATATCTCAATTATATTGTCAACTGGTTATGTAAATTTTCAGATTCAAAGACAATTAGCAATTTGTCGAAAAAATGTTTGTTTTTTCGTTGTATATTTCGGCGATCAAGATGATTTATTAATTGAAATAATTTATAGAAATGAAATTATTTGGCAAGAAATTAAAAATGTTTTTTTTTTAATTGCATAGCAGGTGGCATAAAAAAATTGAAATATTTTGCAGTATTTATCAAAAAAAGTTGCTTGTATCTGTATAAACGATGAGACCAAGCAAATACAAATAAACAAAGGACATGATTATTGTACATGTATATACAAGTAAATTAAAATAAATATCTCAATTATATTGTCAACTGGTTATGTAAATTTTCAGATTCAAAGACAATTAGCAATTTGTCGAAAAAATGTTTGTTTTTTCGTTGTATATTTCGGCGATCAAGATGATTTATTAATTGAAATAATTTATAGAAATGAAATTATTTGGCAAGAAATTAATTTTTTTTTTAATTGCATAGCAGGTGGCATAAAAAAATTGAAATATTTTGCAGTATTTATCAAAAAAAGTTGCTTGTATCTGTATAAACGATGAGACCAAGCAAATACAAATAAACAAAGGACATGATTATTGTACATGTATATACAAGTAAATTAAAACAAATATCTCAATTATATTGTAAACTGGTTATGTAAATTTTCAGATTCAAAGACAATTAGCAATTTGTCGAAAAAATGTTTGTTTTTTCGTTGTATATTTCGGCGATCAAGATGATTTATTAATTGAAATAATTTATAGAAATGAAATTATTTGGCAAGAAATTAATTTTTTTTTAATTGCATAGCAGGTGGCATAAAAAATTGAAATATTTTGCAGTATTTATCAAAAAAGTTGCTTGTATCTGTATAAACGATGAGACCAAGCAAATACAAATAAACAAAGGACATGATTATTGTACATGTATATACAAGTAAATTAAAATAAATATCTTAATTATATTGTCAACTGGTTATGTAAATTTTCAGATTCAAAGACAATTAGCAATTTGTCGAAAAATTGTTTGTTTTTTCGTTGTATATTTCGGCGATCAAGATGATTTATTAATTGAAATAATTTATAGAAATGAAATTATTTGGCAAGAAATTATTATTTTTTTAATTGCATAGCAGGTGGCATAAAAAAATTGAAATATTTTGCAGTATTTATCAAATAAAGTTGCTTGTATCTGTATAAACGATGAGACCAAGCAAATACAAATAAACAAAGGACATGATTATTCTACATGTATATACAAGTAAATTAAAACAAATATCTTAATTATATTGTAAACTGGTTATGTAAATTTTCAGATTCAAAGACAATTAGCAATTTGTCGAAAAAATGTTTGTTTTTTCGTTGTATATTTCGGCGATCAAGATGATTTATTAATTGAAATAATTTATAGAAATGAAATTATTTGGCAAGAAATTATTTTTTTTTTAATTGCATAGCAGGTGGCATAAAAAAATTGAAATATTTTGCAGTATTTATCAAAAAAAGTTGCTTGTATCTGTATAAACGATGAGACCAAGCAAATACAAATAAACAAAGGACATGATTATTGTACATGTATATACAAGTAAATTAAAATAAATATCTTAATTATATTGTCAACTGGTTATGTAAATTTTCAGATTCAAAGACAATTAGCAATTTGTCGAAAAAATGTTTGTTTTTTCGTTGTATATTTCGGCGATCAAGATGATTTATTAATTGAAATAATTTATAGAAATGAAATTATTTGGCAAGAAATTAATTTTTTTTTTAATTGCATAGCAGGTGGCATAAAAAATTGAAATATTTTGCAGTATTTATCAAAAAAGTTGCTTGTATCTGTATAAACGATGAGACCAAGCAAATACAAATAAACAAAGGACATGATTATTGTACATGTATATACAAGTAAATTAAAATAAATATCTCAATTATATTGTAAACTGGTTATGTAAATTTTCAGATTCAAAGACAATTAGCAATTTGTCGAAAAATTGTTTGTTTTTTCGTTGTATATTTCGGCGATCAAGATGATTTATTAATTGAAATAATTTATAGAAATGAAATTATTTGGCAAGAAATTATTTTTTTTTAATTGCATAGCAGGTGGCATAAAAAAATTGAAATATATTGCACTATTTATCAAAAAAAGTTGCTTGTATCTGTATAAACGATGAGACCAAGCAAATACAAATAAACAAAGGACGTGATTATTGTACATGTATATACAAGTAAATTAAAATAAATATCTTAATTATATTGTCAACTGGTTATGTAAATTTTCAGATTCAAAGACAATTAGCAATTTGTCGAAAAAATGTTTGTTTTTTCGTTGTATATTTCGGCGATCAAGATGATTTATTAATTGAAATAATTTATAGAAATGAAATTATTTGGCAAGAAATTAAAAATTTTTTTTTATTGCATAGCAGGTGGCATAAAAAAATTGAAATATTTTGCAGTATTTATCAAAAAAAGTTGCTTGTATCTGTATAAACGATGAGACCAAGCAAATACAAATAAACAAAGGACGTGATTATTGTACATGTATATACAAGTAAATTAAAATAAATATCTCAATTATATTGTAAACTGGTTATGTAAATTTTCAGATTCAAAGACAATTAGCAATTTGTCGAAAAATTGTTTGTTTTTTCGTTGTATATTTCGGCGATCAAGATGATTTATTAATTGAAATAATTTATAGAAATGAAATTATTTGGCAAGAAATTATTTTTTTTTAATTGCATAGCAGGTGGCATAAAAAAATTGAAATATTTTGCACTATTTATCAAAAAAAGTTGCTTGTATCTGTATAAACGATGAGACCAAGCAAATACAAATAAACAAAGGACATGATTATTCTACATGTATATACAAGTAAATTAAAACAAATATCTTAATTATATTATAAACTGGTTATGTAAATTTTCAGATTCAAAGACAATTAGCAATTTGTCGAAAAAATGTTTGTTTTTTCGTTGTATATTTCGGCGATCAAGATGATTTATTAATTGAAATAATTTATAGAAATGAAATTATTTGGCAAGAAATTAATTTTTTTTTTAATTGCATAGCAGGTGGCATAAAAAATTGAAATATTTTGCAGTATTTATCAAAAAAGTTGCTTGTATCTGTATAAACGATGAGACCAAGCAAATACAAATAAACAAAGGACATGATTATTGTACATGTATATACAAGTAAATTAAAATAAATATCTCAATTATATTGTAAACTGGTTATGTAAATTTTCAGATTCAAAGACAATTAGCAATTTGTCGAAAAAATGTTTGTTTTTTCGTTGTATATTTCGGCGATCAAGATGATTTATTAATTGAAATAATTTATAGAAATGAAATTATTTGGCAAGATATTTTTTTTTTTAATTGCATAGCAGGTGGCATAAAAAAAATTGAAATATTTTGCAGTATTTATCAAAAAAAGTTGCTTGTATCTGTATAAACGATGAGACCAAGCAAATACAAATAAACAAAGGACATGATTATTGTACATGTATATACAAGTAAATTAAAATAAATATCTCAATTATATTGTAAACTGGTTATGTAAATTTTCAGATTCAAAGACAATTAGCAATTTGTCGAAAAATTGTTTGTTTTTTCGTTGTATATTTCGGCGATCAAGATGATTTATTAATTGAAATAATTTATAGAAATGAAATTATTTGGCAAGAAATTATTTTTTTTTAATTGCATAGCAGGTGGCATAAAAAAATTGAAATATTTTGCACTATTTATCAAAAAAAGTTGCTTGTATCTGTATAAACGATGAGACCAAGCAAATACAAATAAACAAAGGACGTGATTATTGTACATGTATATACAAGTAAATTAAAATAAATATCTTAATTATATTGTCAACTGGTTATGTAAATTTTCAGATTCAAAGACAATTAGCAATTTGTCGAAAAAATGTTTGTTTTTTCGTTGTATATTTCGGCGATCAAGATGATTTATTAATTGAAATAATTTATAGAAATGAAATTATTTGGCAAGAAATTATTTTTTTTTAATTGCATAGCAGGTGGCATAAAAAAATTGAAATATTTTGCACTATTTATCAAAAAAAGTTGCTTGTATCTGTATAAACGATGAGACCAAGCAAATACAAATAAACAAAGGACGTGATTATTGTACATGTATATACAAGTAAATTAAAATAAATATCTTAATTATATTGTCAACTGGTTATGTAAATTTTCAGATTCAAAGACAATTAGCAATTTGTCGAAAAAATGTTTGTTTTTTCGTTGTATATTTCGGCGATCAAGATGATTTATTAATTGAAATAATTTATAGAAATGAAATTATTTGGCAAGAAATTAAAAATTTTTTTTTATTGCATAGCAGGTGGCATAAAAAAATTGAAATATTTTGCAGTATTTATCAAAAAAAGTTGCTTGTATCTGTATAAACGATGAGACCAAGCAAATACAAATAAACAAAGGACGTGATTATTGTACATGTATATACAAGTAAATTAAAATAAATATCTTAATTATATTGTAAACTGGTTATGTAAATTTTCAGATTCAAAGACAATTAGCAATTTGTCGAAAAATTGTTTGTTTTTTCGTTGTATATTTCGGCGATCAAGATGATTTATTAATTGAAATAATTTATAGAAATGAAATTATTTGGCAAGAAATTATTTTTTTTTAATTGCATAGCAGGTGGCATAAAAAAATTGAAATATTTTGCACTATTTATCAAAAAAAGTTGCTTGTATCTGTATAAACGATGAGACCAAGCAAATACAAATAAACAAAGGACGTGATTATTGTACATGTATATACAAGTAAATTAAAATAAATATCTTAATTATATTGTCAACTGGTTATGTAAATTTTCAGATTCAAAGACAATTAGCAATTTGTCGAAAAAATGTTTGTTTTTTCGTTGTATATTTCGGCGATCAAGATGATTTATTAATTGAAATAATTTATAGAAATGAAATTATTTGGCAAGAAATTAAAAATTTTTTTTTATTGTATAGCAGGTGGCATAAAAAAATTGAAATATTTTGCAGTATTTATCAAAAAAAGTTGCTTGTATCTGTATAAACGATGAGACCAAGCAAATACAAATAAACAAAGGACATGATTATTGTACATGTATATACAAGTAAATTAAAATAAATATCTTAATTATATTGTCAACTGGTTATGTAAATTTTCAGATTCAAAGACAATTAGCAATTTGTCGAAAAAATGTTTGTTTTTTCGTTGTATATTTCGGCGATCAAGATGATTTATTAATTGAAATAATTTATAGAAATGAAATTATTTGGCAAGAAATTAAAAATTTTTTTTTATTGCATAGCAGGTGGCATAAAAAAATTGAAATATTTTGCAGTATTTATCAAAAAAAGTTGCTTGTATCTGTATAAACGATGAGACCAAGCAAATACAAATAAACAAAGGACGTGATTATTGTACATGTATATACAAGTAAATTAAAATAAATATCTTAATTATATTGTCAACTGGTTATGTAAATTTTCAGATTCAAAGACAATTAGCAATTTGTCGAAAAAATGTTTGTTTTTTCGTTGTATATTTCGGCGATCAAGATGATTTATTAATTGAAATAATTTATAGAAATGAAATTATTTGGCAAGATATTTTTTTTTTTAATTGCATAGCAGGTGGCATAAAAAAAATTGAAATATTTTGCAGTATTTATCAAAAAAAGTTGCTTGTATCTGTATAAACGATGAGACCAAGCAAATACAAATAAACAAAGGACATGATTATTGTACATGTATATACAAGTAAATTAAAATAAATATCTCAATTATATTGTAAACTGGTTATGTAAATTTTCAGATTCAAAGACAATTAGCAATTTGTCGAAAAATTGTTTGTTTTTTCGTTGTATATTTCGGCGATCAAGATGATTTATTAATTGAAATAATTTATAGAAATGAAATTATTTGGCAAGAAATTATTTTTTTTTAATTGCATAGCAGGTGGCATAAAAAAATTGAAATATTTTGCACTATTTATCAAAAAAAGTTGCTTGTATCTGTATAAACGATGAGACCAAGCAAATACAAATAAACAAAGGACGTGATTATTGTACATGTATATACAAGTAAATTAAAATAAATATCTTAATTATATTGTCAACTGGTTATGTAAATTTTCAGATTCAAAGACAATTAGCAATTTGTCGAAAAAATGTTTGTTTTTTCGTTGTATATTTCGGCGATCAAGATGATTTATTAATTGAAATAATTTATAGAAATGAAATTATTTGGCAAGAAATTAAAAATTTTTTTTTATTGCATAGCAGGTGGCATAAAAAAATTGAAATATTTTGCAGTATTTATCAAAAAAAGTTGCTTGTATCTGTATAAACGATGAGACCAAGCAAATACAAATAAACAAAGGACGTGATTATTGTACATGTATATACAAGTAAATTAAAATAAATATCTTAATTATATTGTCAACTGGTTATGTAAATTTTCAGATTCAAAGACAATTAGCAATTTGTCGAAAAATTGTTTGTTTTTTCGTTGTATATTTCGGCGATCAAGATGATTTATTAATTGAAATAATTTATAGAAATGAAATTATTTGGCAAGAAATTATTTTTTTTTAATTGCATAGCAGGTGGCATAAAAAAATTGAAATATTTTGCACTATTTATCAAAAAAAGTTGCTTGTATCTGTATAAACGATGAGACCAAGCAAATACAAATAAACAAAGGACGTGATTATTGTACATGTATATACAAGTAAATTAAAATAAATATCTTAATTATATTGTCAACTGGTTATGTAAATTTTCAGATTCAAAGACAATTAGCAATTTGTCGAAAAAATGTTTGTTTTTTCGTTGTATATTTCGGCGATCAAGATGATTTATTAATTGAAATAATTTATAGAAATGAAATTATTTGGCAAGAAATTAAAAATTTTTTTTTATTGTATAGCAGGTGGCATAAAAAAATTGAAATATTTTGCAGTATTTATCAAAAAAAGTTGCTTGTATCTGTATAAACGATGAGACCAAGCAAATACAAATAAACAAAGGACATGATTATTGTACATGTATATACAAGTAAATTAAAATAAATATCTTAATTATATTGTCAACTGGTTATGTAAATTTTCAGATTCAAAGACAATTAGCAATTTGTCGAAAAAATGTTTGTTTTTTCGTTGTATATTTCGGCGATCAAGATGATTTATTAATTGAAATAATTTATAGAAATGAAATTATTTGGCAAGAAATTAAAAATTTTTTTTTATTGCATAGCAGGTGGCATAAAAAAATTGAAATATTTTGCAGTATTTATCAAAAAAAGTTGCTTGTATCTGTATAAACGATGAGACCAAGCAAATACAAATAAACAAAGGACGTGATTATTGTACATGTATATACAAGTAAATTAAAATAAATATCTTAATTATATTGTCAACTGGTTATGTAAATTTTCAGATTCAAAGACAATTAGCAATTTGTCGAAAAAATGTTTGTTTTTTCGTTGTATATTTCGGCGATCAAGATGATTTATTAATTGAAATAATTTATAGAAATGAAATTATTTGGCAAGATATTTTTTTTTTTAATTGCATAGCAGGTGGCATAAAAAAAATTGAAATATTTTGCAGTATTTATCAAAAAAAGTTGCTTGTATCTGTATAAACGATGAGACCAAGCAAATACAAATAAACAAAGGACATGATTATTGTACATGTATATACAAGTAAATTAAAATAAATATCTCAATTATATTGTAAACTGGTTATGTAAATTTTCAGATTCAAAGACAATTAGCAATTTGTCGAAAAAATGTTTGTTTTTTCGTTGTATATTTCGGCGATCAAGATGATTTATTAATTGAAATAATTTATAGAAATGAAATTATTTGGCAAGAAATTAAAAATTTTTTTTTATTGCATAGCAGGTGGCATAAAAAAATTGAAATATTTTGCAGTATTTATCAAAAAAAGTTGCTTGTATCTGTATAAACGATGAGACCAAGCAAATACAAATAAACAAAGGACGTGATTATTGTACATGTATATACAAGTAAATTAAAATAAATATCTTAATTATATTGTAAACTGGTTATGTAAATTTTCAGATTCAAAGACAATTAGCAATTTGTCGAAAAATTGTTTGTTTTTTCGTTGTATATTTCGGCGATCAAGATGATTTATTAATTGAAATAATTTATAGAAATGAAATTATTTGGCAAGAAATTATTTTTTTTTAATTGCATAGCAGGTGGCATAAAAAAATTGAAATATTTTGCACTATTTATCAAAAAAAGTTGCTTGTATCTGTATAAACGATGAGACCAAGCAAATACAAATAAACAAAGGACGTGATTATTGTACATGTATATACAAGTAAATTAAAATAAATATCTTAATTATATTGTCAACTGGTTATGTAAATTTTCAGATTCAAAGACAATTAGCAATTTGTCGAAAAAATGTTTGTTTTTTCGTTGTATATTTCGGCGATCAAGATGATTTATTAATTGAAATAATTTATAGAAATGAAATTATTTGGCAAGAAATTAAAAATTTTTTTTTATTGTATAGCAGGTGGCATAAAAAAATTGAAATATTTTGCAGTATTTATCAAAAAAAGTTGCTTGTATCTGTATAAACGATGAGACCAAGCAAATACAAATAAACAAAGGACGTGATTATTGTACATGTATATACAAGTAAATTAAAATAAATATCTTAATTATATTGTAAACTGGTTATGTAAATTTTCAGATTCAAAGACAATTAGCAATTTGTCGAAAAATTGTTTGTTTTTTCGTTGTATATTTCGGCGATCAAGATGATTTATTAATTGAAATAATTTATAGAAATGAAATTATTTGGCAAGAAATTATTTTTTTTTAATTGCATAGCAGGTGGCATAAAAAAATTGAAATATTTTGCACTATTTATCAAAAAAAGTTGCTTGTATCTGTATAAACGATGAGACCAAGCAAATACAAATAAACAAAGGACGTGATTATTGTACATGTATATACAAGTAAATTAAAATAAATATCTTAATTATATTGTCAACTGGTTATGTAAATTTTCAGATTCAAAGACAATTAGCAATTTGTCGAAAAAATGTTTGTTTTTTCGTTGTATATTTCGGCGATCAAGATGATTTATTAATTGAAATAATTTATAGAAATGAAATTATTTGGCAAGAAATTAAAAATTTTTTTTTATTGTATAGCAGGTGGCATAAAAAAATTGGAATATTTTGCAGTATTTATCAAAAAAAGTTGCTTGTATCTGTATAAACGATGAGACCAAGCAAATACAAATAAACAAAGGACATGATTATTGTACATGTATATACAAGTAAATTAAAATAAATATCTTAATTATATTGTCAACTGGTTATGTAAATTTTCAGATTCAAAGACAATTAGCAATTTGTCGAAAAAATGTTTGTTTTTTCGTTGTATATTTCGGCGATCAAGATGATTTATTAATTGAAATAATTTATAGAAATGAAATTATTTGGCAAGAAATTAAAAATTTTTTTTTATTGCATAGCAGGTGGCATAAAAAAATTGAAATATTTTGCAGTATTTATCAAAAAAAGTTGCTTGTATCTGTATAAACGATGAGACCAAGCAAATACAAATAAACAAAGGACGTGATTATTGTACATGTATATACAAGTAAATTAAAATAAATATCTTAATTATATTGTCAACTGGTTATGTAAATTTTCAGATTCAAAGACAATTAGCAATTTGTCGAAAAAATGTTTGTTTTTTCGTTGTATATTTCGGCGATCAAGATGATTTATTAATTGAAATAATTTATAGAAATGAAATTATTTGGCAAGAAATTAAAAATTTTTTTTTATTGCATAGCAGGTGGCATAAAAAAATTGAAATATTTTGCACTATTTATCAAAAAAAGTTGCTTGTATCTGTATAAACGATGAGACCAAGCAAATACAAATAAACAAAGGACGTGATTATTGTACATGTATATACAAGTAAATTAAAATAAATATCTTAATTATATTGTCAACTGGTTATGTAAATTTTCAGATTCAAAGACAATTAGCAATTTGTCGAAAAAATGTTTGTTTTTTCGTTGTATATTTCGGCGATCAAGATGATTTATTAATTGAAATAATTTATAGAAATGAAATTATTTGGCAAGAAATTAAAAATTTTTTTTTATTGTATAGCAGGTGGCATAAAAAAATTGAAATATTTTGCAGTATTTATCAAAAAAAGTTGCTTGTATCTGTATAAACGATGAGACCAAGCAAATACAAATAAACAAAGGACATGATTATTGTACATGTATATACAAGTAAATTAAAATAAATATCTTAATTATATTGTCAACTGGTTATGTAAATTTTCAGATTCAAAGACAATTAGCAATTTGTCGAAAAAATGTTTGTTTTTTCGTTGTATATTTCGGCGATCAAGATGATTTATTAATTGAAATAATTTATAGAAATGAAATTATTTGGCAAGATATTTTTTTTTTTAATTGCATAGCAGGTGGCATAAAAAAAATTGAAATATTTTGCAGTATTTATCAAAAAAAGTTGCTTGTATCTGTATAAACGATGAGACCAAGCAAATACAAATAAACAAAGGACATGATTATTGTACATGTATATACAAGTAAATTAAAATAAATATCTCAATTATATTGTAAACTGGTTATGTAAATTTTCAGATTCAAAGACAATTAGCAATTTGTCGAAAAATTGTTTGTTTTTTCGTTGTATATTTCGGCGATCAAGATGATTTATTAATTGAAATAATTTATAGAAATGAAATTATTTGGCAAGAAATTATTTTTTTTTAATTGCATAGCAGGTGGCATAAAAAAATTGAAATATTTTGCACTATTTATCAAAAAAAGTTGCTTGTATCTGTATAAACGATGAGACCAAGCAAATACAAATAAACAAAGGACGTGATTATTGTACATGTATATACAAGTAAATTAAAATAAATATCTTAATTATATTGTCAACTGGTTATGTAAATTTTCAGATTCAAAGACAATTAGCAATTTGTCGAAAAAATGTTTGTTTTTTCGTTGTATATTTCAGCGATCAAGATGATTTATTAATTGAAATAATTTATAGAAATGAAATTATTTGGCAAGAAATTTTTTTTTAATTGCATAGCAGGTGGCATAAAAAAATTTAAATATTTTGCAGTATTTATCAAAAAAAGTTGCTTGTATCTGTATAAACGATGAGACCAAGCAAATACAAATAAACAAAGGACGTGATTATTGTACATGTATATACAAGTAAATTAAAATAAATATCTTAATTATATTGTCAACTGGTTATGTAAATTTTCAGATTCAAAGACAATTAGCAATTTGTCGAAAAAATGTTTGTTTTTTCGTTGTATATTTCAGCGATCAAGATGATTTATTAATTGAAATAATTTATAGAAATGAAATTATTTGGCAAGAAATTTTTTTTTAATTGCATAGCAGGTGGCATAAAAAAATTTAAATATTTTGCAGTATTTATCAAAAAAAGTTGCTTGTATCTGTATAAACGATGAGACCAAGCAAATACAAATAAACAAAGGACATGATTATTGTACATGTATATACAAGTAAATTAAAATAAATATCTTAATTATATTGTAAACTGGTTATGTAAATTTTCAGATTCAAAGACAATTAGCAATTTGTCGAAAAAATGTTTGTTTTTTCGTTGTATATTTCGGCGATCAAGATGATTTATTAATTGAAATAATTTATAGAAATGAAATTATTTGGCAAGAAATAAAAAATTTTTTTTTATTGCATAGCAGGTGGCATAAAAAAATTGAAATATTTTGCAGTATTTATCAAAAAAAGTTGCTTGTATCTGTATAAACGATGAGACCAAGCAAATACAAATAAACAAAGGACGTGATTATTGTACATGTATATACAAGTAAATTAAAATAAATATCTTAATTATATTGTCAACTGGTTATGTAAATTTTCAGATTCAAAGACAATTAGCAATTTGTCGAAAAAATGTTTGTTTTTTCGTTGTATATTTCGGCGATCAAGATGATTTATTAATTGAAATAATTTATAGAAATGAAATTATTTGGCAAGAAATTAAAAATTTTTTTTTATTGTATAGCAGGTGGCATAAAAAAATTGAAATATTTTGCAGTATTTATCAAAAAAAGTTGCTTGTATCTGTATAAACGATGAGACCAAGCAAATACAAATAAACAAAGGACGTGATTATTGTACATGTATATACAAGTAAATTAAAATAAATATCTTAATTATATTGTCAACTGGTTATGTAAATTTTCAGATTCAAAGACAATTAGCAATTTGTCGAAAAAATGTTTGTTTTTTCGTTGTATATTTCGGCGATCAAGATGATTTATTAATTGAAATAATTTATAGAAATGAAATTATTTGGCAAGAAATTAAAATTTTTTTTTTATTGCATAGCAGGTGGCATAAAAAAATTGAAATATTTTGCAGTATTTATCAAAAAAAATTGCTTGTATCTGTATAAACGATGAGACCAAGCAAATACAAATAAACAAAGGACGTGATTATTGTACATGTATATACAAGTAAATTAAAATAAATATCTTAATTATATTGTCAACTGGTTATGTAAATTTTCAGATTCAAAGACAATTAGCAATTTGTCGAAAAAATGTTTGTTTTTTCGTTGTATATTTCGGCGATCAAGATGATTTATTAATTGAAATAATTTATAGAAATGAAATTATTTGGCAAGAAATTAAAAATTTTTTTTTATTGTATAGCAGGTGGCATAAAAAAATTGAAATATTTTGCAGTATTTATCAAAAAAAGTTGCTTGTATCTGTATAAACGATGAGACCAAGCAAATACAAATAAACAAAGGACATGATTATTGTACATGTATATACAAGTAAATTAAAATAAATATCTTAATTATATTGTAAACTGGTTATGTAAATTTTCAGATTCAAAGACAATTAGCAATTTGTCGAAAAAATGTTTGTTTTTTCGTTGTATATTTCGGCGATCAAGATGATTTATTAATTGAAATAATTTATAGAAATGAAATTATTTGGCAAGAAATTAAAAATGTTTTTTTTTAATTGCATAGCAGGTGGCATAAAAAAATTGACCTGTCCGAGCGATTTGCTTAAAAACATTACATAACGCAATTAATAACTAATGAATAGGAATGAAATCTGTAACGACTTGTCTCCACACAGAGGATCATCGCCCCCCGGTTTAATTGCACACGCCAAGATAGTTTTTATTGCAGCGGACTTGACTTTTATTGAATTTCACGGGTTTAGTTTTGATTATTTGAATATGCGGTTGTGAAAAATCGGTAAAGGACATCTTATTTCAGGGTAAGACGGTATTACAAACCCCATATCAGCATTTGATTATTCATAAAAAAATGACAAAGTTGCTTCATTTTTAGGAGTATGATGAATGTTTTTTTTTTCCTATATTTTAAAACCAATTCAAAATAAAGAAGAATTAAGAGTTGATAAAGAAAGGGAGCGGAGAAAAAAAGAAAAAAAAATCAACTTAAAAAAGGCTTACGGAATAATAACCAATTAAAATGGAACAAAGTGAAAAGGAATAGAAAAATTATAAAGGTTTCTTACAGATAATTAGGAATAAAAATTATGATAATAAGGGTCACCATTTAGGGAGGAAAAAAGTCTACCAAAACAAAAAAAATGTGGTTGTCATTTAAAAAAATTGATCATGACGTCATAGAATAAAAACCAACAACCATTTTGTATTGCATGGATTTTATGGCATTTAATTTTGGTTTTAATATAGATTTTATAGCATTTAATTTTAGTTTTTATAGTATTTAATTTTTGTTTAATCACTTAAAATTGTAAAATAATTAACTTAAAAAAAAAGAAACCGACTTCAAAAAACCCAAAGTAATAAATTAACTAAAAAGTAAAAAATAAAAATGTTCAATTTCAGAGTTATTTGTTGTTCCACTTAATGTAATTATTTATTGTTCCGTTTAATGAAATTCAGAAATTATTGTTTATTATCTAATTATTAATTGTTTTATAATTTTGAAGTCGGTGCCATAAAAACATAAAACAAATTATATACCTTCCTACAATAACAAATTAGTTACTACTAATAAAATTATAAAAACAATTCATAATACGTTACATAATAAACAATAATTATTTATCTAACAATAATTTATTCATCTGTCGGTATATCCAACCTAAACCATGCAAAATTGGGACATACTACGAATATATATCTTTTACCTAATATATGAAATGTTCTGAAAAGTTTAATTCCGTAATCATAATCGTGAATTAAGAAGTCTGAAATTATAACTTTAAAATGTATAATTTTATGTTTTACTTGGTACCAACTTCAAAATTATAAAACAATTCATAATTAGATAATAAACAATAATTTCTGAATTTCATTAAACGGAACAATAAATAATTACATTAAGCGGAACAACAAATAACTCTGAAATTGAACATTTTTATTTTTTTACTTTTTAGTTAACTTTGGGTTTTTGAAGTCGTTTCTTTTTTTTTAATTAATTATTTCTTAAATGGCCGTAGCGAACGTGTTAAAAACATTACATAACGCAATTAATTAATAATTATTTGTTTTAAAGTCTAGCATCACACAGTGACAATACCCCACAGTATTGTATTGTCACTTATCAATAACAAACGACAACACTGAATCCACATTGAATTTTTGTCGAAATTATATTCTCAGAATATTACTTCTATATTTTTATAATACATTTCTTTACGCCACCATAAATATTGCTATTTTATATTTATCATAATTTCTTTATTCAATAAATACTACACACCAAGCGAGAAAGGATTCGCTCAACAACGTTTAAAATAAATGAGGTATTTATTACTTAGTTTTATTGAGGGTAGGTAGAAGCAATAGGTTGTAAAGAGATATGGTCACCCAGGTCAATAATCAGTTTGAACGTACGGAATATGGGTATTTTCTTGGTCCCTAAAAGCAACAGGTCACTGTAATATCACAAAGCAGATCTCACCGAGACACTTTAGTTCAACTATTCTACACCAGGTTACAGCATCTCACGACGAATGTACAAAATTTTATCTCACTTCAACATCGGAAGAAATTTGTCTCTCACTAAATGACAACCTTAATAATATTCAATGCGCCCCCTACTCTGACTTCTGCGCCTGTGCTGCGTTTGGGTTCGTTCGTGGTTGTCTCTGTCAGCTGTCTGTTGTCGGTACTACCGCACTCCGCAGTACGAGATGGCTAGAGAACAATTAATGATAAATTATCCAAATCTGAATAACAGTAAGTTTTAATACATGTGTCTGTTTGTCTTTTAATGTACATACATATAAATATTTTAGAGGAATTGCCTCTTTTCCTTGGATGTGTGTTTGAGACGGAGGAAGACCAGGCCGTGAATGCTTTTCGGCGTACGTGCTTCAGAGAGGTTGAAATAACTCGAGTCGCAGGGTTCCAAAGCAGTTGCGAACCGTGTTGCATTTGGAGAGTATGGTACAAAATAAAGGACAGAACACGTGATTACTTTGAAAAAGGGGACGAAACTAAGAAAACTACCTGTATGTGTCCGTTGCCAGAAGGCGAAGAACTTAAAAAATTATTTTTACGTATAACCAAAGGTGGTGCTTTTATGGGAATGAAAGTAGTGGGAAAGCTGCACTCTGAAAGTTTTGAGTTTGCGGTAATGGACTATAGTCCGATAGACTGTGCTTGTGGAGTACGGGATTTTAAAATGGCCGCAGAGGTACCTCGTATGCGGCCATTAATTTCAGAGGTGACGATGGATTTATGTAGGATGCAATTATAAGAATTTTTGGCAGTTATTATGTTTTTAAGTTTATTTATTTAATTATTATTATGGGGTTAAGAAATATGTACCTTGATTTATATTAATAAAGTGAAAGCATTATATGTATATGTGTGATTTTTTTTGTTCACTTGGAAAAGTTTATATCCCTAAATTTAAAGGAGAATATTATCTACAATTCAATTTAAAATAATCAAGTTTTTTAACTTATTCCTGATAATAAAGAAGAATTTGAGTTAAAAAAATTATCTTTGGAAGAACGAACAATTTCACATAAACAAGGTGTTCCAGATAATTCATAAAACAACACTGATTTTATTAATACATATTGTTAACTCAAGAGATATATCGTACGAAGGTGGAGTTTCGAGGTACGTAAAAAAGTTGCTCAAAGGTAGCCGCACCGGTTTCGTCGCGTGCCAAGATTGGGTCGACAGAGACGAACTCCAGAATTTAAGGTTTCGGTAAAAGACATGCTCGATTCTACTAAAAATACTTTCGATTTATGCAGTGCCATTGAACGTTGTTTTATTAAGTCTTAATTTGGGCGATATTTAACTTAAAGTGTAGGTGTAAAACTGCATATTCGATCAAAATTGTAATAAAACAAAAAATCGAAGACGGGTCTGTTTCATCTGCAGGTGCGGGACAAATAAAACAACTTTTTTTGCGCCTCCTCTCGTACGATATAAGTCTTGAAGGAACTATACTTTAAGATGTAATTATTTGAAAAATGTTAATTTTTAAATATATCTTAAAAACAGACATTAACAATCAGCAGGTGTAGTTTTTATATACAGCTGAAAAATTAATTGTTTTTCATTTTAGTCTAATATGTGTAACTTTTTAACTCAGATTATTATGTTGTTGAAAAAAATGCATAGAACATAGAAAAATGACTAAGAAAACTAGACATAATAATCTGAGTTGAAAAGTTACACGTATTAAACTACTAAATTCCCCAGACGGTCTCGACGTTGCTCCCTTCATTGGTAACCTCGTCATAACCTCATCAAGCCAAAACGCATTTAACTGACGACGTATGCACATGAAATATAGAAGCGATCCGGAGTACGCCGGCCGAATTTCGATGCGGCCCTCCGTCTGGACTTATTGAATGAAAGCAACTTTTCCTTTCGGATTTGCCGCACGTACCTTTCCCCTCCCTCTTCAGCGTCGCGACGCCTGCCCGTGTCGTGACCCGGCGGCGGCGGTGGCGCCGGAGTTCGGCCGCAAATTCATGAATATACATCGAGTGCAGGCGGCAGTGATATATATCCAAACAAACAGATATTTGGATGTATCCATCCGAACAACAAGCTCGTTGGGGGAAAACTGGGACACAATAAAAGTTACTGCGGCGGTCCCCAACCTCTTGGAGAAAACAAAATCATATTTTAAATTCAAAAATCGCAACGTTGGAAACTGCAGGCCACTCAAGTTCTCAAATTGGGTTTCTCAATTTCTCCGGTTGCTAGAATTCGCTTCTCGATTTTCTTATCTTCACATGTTCCTCAAATACTCAAGCTTGTCTAGTGCTCAAAACATTTACTTTTCCCAAACTAGGTTTCTCAATTTCTTCCGGTTCTCAATTTTTGGTTCCTCAAGTTCCTAATCTTCGCTTCTCGAGTTTCTAGGCCCCACAGGTTCTTCGGGTGCTTCCGTTGTCTCATGTTCTCAAATTCGATTTCTCAATTGCCCCAAATTCAGATTCAGATTTACCCAATATATATTCAGATTCCTATCGTTGTTTCTCAAGGTCTCATTCCTTTTATTCTCAGATTTTGTTTCTCAACTCCCCAAGTTCCTAGGCTTCGCTTCTCAAGAGTCTAAGCTCCACAAATTCATCGCTTACTTCGGTTCCTTCCGTTGTCTCAAGTCCTCAGATTTCTTCTGTTCTCAAAATCGGTTTCCCAATGTCATCCGTTTCTCAATTCCCCAAGCTCATGCTTTTCTAGATTTATCAAATATTCAGGTTCCTCCCGTTGTTTCTCAAGGTCTCACATTCCTTTTATTCTCAGATTTTGTTTCTCAACTCCCCAAGTTCCTAGGCTTCGCTTCTCAAGAGTCTAAGCTCCACAAATTCATCGATTACTTCGGTTCCTTCCCTTGTCTCAAGTTCTCAGATTTCTTCTGTTCTCAAAATCGGTTTCCCAATGTTATCCGTTTCTCAATTCCCCAAGCTCATGCTTTTCTAGGTTTTTCAAATATTCAGGTTCCTCCCGTTGTTTCTCAAGGTCTCATTTTTTTTATTCTCAGATTTTGTTTCTCAACTCCCCAAGTTCCTAGGCTTCGCTTCTCAAGAGTCTAAGCTCCACAAATTCATCGCTTACTTCGATTCCTTCCGTTGTCTCAAGTTCTCAGATTTCTTCTGTTCTCAAAATCGGTTTCCCAATGTCATCCGTTTCTCAATTCCCCAATCTCATGCTTTTCTAGATTGATCAAATATTCAGGTTCCTCCCGTTGTTTCTCAAGGTCTCATTTCTTTTATTCTCAGGTTTTGTTTCTCAACTCCCCAAGTTCCTAGGCTTCGCTTCTCAAGAGTCTAAGCTCCACAAATTCATCGATTACTTCGGTTCCTTCCCTTGTCTCAAGTTCTCAGATTTCTTCTGTTCTCAAAATCGGTTTCCCAATTTCATCAGTTTCTCAATTCCCCAATCTCATGCTTTTCTAGATTGATCAAATATTCAGGTTCCTCCCGTTGTTTCTCAAGGTCTCATTCCTTTTATTCTCAGATTTTGTTTCTCAACTCCCCAAGTTCCTAGGCTTCGCTTCTCAAGAGTTTAAGCTCCACAAATTCATCGCTTACTTCGATTCCTTCCGTTGTCTCAAGTCCTCAGATTTCTTCTGTTCTCAAAATCGGTTTCCCAATTGCATTCGTTTTTGAATTCCCCAAGCTCATGCTTTTCTAGATTTATCAAATATTCAGGTTCCTCCCGTTGTTTCTCAAGGTCTCATTCCTTTTATTCTCAGATTTTGTTTCTCAACTCCCCAAGTTCCTAGGCTTCGCTTCTCAAGAGTCTAAGCTCCACAAATTCATCGCTTACTTCGGTTCCTTCCGTTGTCTCAAGTCCTCAGATTTCTTCTGTTCTCAAAATCGGTTTCCCAATGTCATCCGTTTCTCAATTCCCCAAGCTCATGCTTTTCTAGGTTTTTCAAATATTCAGGTTCCTCCCGTTGTTTCTCAAGGTCTCATTTCTTTTATTCTCAGATTTTGTTTCTCAACTCCCCAAGTTCCTAGGCTTCGCTTCTCAAGAGTCTAAGCTCCACAAATTCATCGCTTACTTCGGTTCCTTCCGTTGTCTCAAGTTCTCAGATTTCTTCTGTTCTCAAAATCGGTTTCCCAATTTCATCCGTTTCTCAATTCCCCAAGCTCATGCTTTTCTAGATTTATCAAATATTCACGTTCCTCCCGTTGTTTCTCAAGGTCTCATTCCTTTTATTTTTAGATTTTGTTTCTCAACTTCCCAAGTTCCTTGGCTTCGCTTCTCAAGAGTCTAAGCTCCACAAATTCATCGCTTACTTCGGTTCCTTCCCTTGTCTCAAGTTCTCAGATTTCTTCTGTTCTCAGAATCGGTTTCCCAATTTCATCCGTTTCTCAATTCCCCAAGCTCATGCTTTTCTAGATTTATCAAATATTCACGTTCCTCCCGTTGTTTCTCAAGGTCTCATTCCTTTTATTCTCAGATTTTGTTTCTCAACTCCCCAAGTTCCTTGGCTTCGCTTCTCAAGAGTCTAAGCTCCACAAATTCATCGCTTACTTCGGTTCCTTCCGTTGTCTCAAGTCCTCAGATTTCTTCTGTTCTCAAAATCGGTTTCCCAATTTCATCCGTTTCTCAATTCCCCAATCTCATGCTTTTCTAGATTTATCAAATATTCAGGTTCCTCCCGTTGTTTCTCAAGGTCTCATTCCTTTTATTGTCAGATTTTGTTTCTCAACTCCCCAACTTCCTAGGCTTCGCTTCTCAAGAGTCTAAGCTCCACAAATTCATCGCTTACTTCGGTTCCTTCCGTTGTCTCAAGTCCTCAGATTTATTCTGTTCTCAAAATCGGTTTCCCA
The DNA here is from genome assembly GCA_963583935.1 of Diaperis boleti. Taxonomy (NCBI): domain Eukaryota; kingdom Metazoa; phylum Arthropoda; class Insecta; order Coleoptera; family Tenebrionidae; genus Diaperis; species Diaperis boleti. The sequence continues at coordinate 2,345,055 of OY757242.1, forward strand.
ATGTCATCCGTTTCTCAATTCCCCAAGCTCATGCTTTTCTAGATTTATCAAATATTCAGGTTCCTCCCGTTGTTTCTCAAGGTCTCATTCCTTTTATTCTCAGATTTTGTTTCTCAACTCCCCAAGATCCTGGGATTCGCTTCTCAGGTTTCTAAGCTCCACATGTTCATCGATTACTTGGGTTCCTTCCATTGTCTCGAGTTCTCAATTTTTTTCCTGTTCTCAGATTCCTCATGTTCTCAAATTCGGTTTCTCAGTTGCCCCAAATTCATATGCTTTGCATTTCAAGTTTCGAAACTCCACAGATTTATCAAATACATATTCAGATTCCTCACGATGTTTCTCAAGATCTCGCATTCCTTTTATGCTCAGATTTGGTATCTCAACTTCCCAAGATCCTGGGATTTGCTTCTCAGGTTTCTAAGCTCCACATGTTCGTTGATTACTTGGGTTCCTTCCATTGTCTCACTTGTCGGTTTATCAATTTCATCCGTTTCTAAATTCCCCCAAATTCATATGCTTTTTGAAACTCCACAGATTTATCAAATGTTCAGATGCCTTACCTGAGAAGCCTCTTTAACTTGGGAACTGGAAGAACTTGAGAACTGGAGCAACTTTGGAATTTCAAGAATTCAAAATCTTAAAAAACCTGAGATAACTATGGATCTTACTATGGGAACTAGAGGACCCCGATATTTTGGAAAACCTGAGATCTTTGGGAACCTGAGACTGAGGAACTTGAGAAAAGAAACTTGAGATTTTTTAAAATCTTAGAACTTTATAAACCTCAGAATTTGAGAAACATAACTTGAGAACTGGAAAAATTTAAGAATCTGAGATTTTGGAAAATCTGCAAATTTGTGACTTTTTTGGGAACCTGAAACTTTGAAGAAGTTGAGAAAAGAAACTTGAGATTTTGGAAAACCTAAGAACTTTAAAAACCTGAAACCTTGAGAAACACTACTTAAGAATTGGTAAGATCTAAGAACATGAGGAAACTAAAACTTGAGAACTTAAGGAACTCTAGATTTTGGAAAACCTGAGATCTTTAGGAACTTCATACTTTGAGGAACTTGAGAACTGAAGAAACTCGAGAATTTGGAACACCCAAAAACTTTTGGACACCTCAGACCTTCAGAAACAACTTGAGAACTGGAAAAAAGAACTTGAGTATTGAATCCAAGATCTTAAAAAATCTGAGATAATTATGATGGATCTTAAAATCTTGACTAACCTAAGATTCTGAAAACTTGAGAACTAGAGGAATTCGAGACTTTGGAAAACCTGATATCTTTGGGAACTTGAGAAAAGGAACTTGAGAACTGAAGAAACTCGAGAATTTTAAGCACCCAAAAACTTTTGGACACCTCAGACCTTCAGAAACAACTTGAGAACTGGAAAAAAAGAACTTGAGTATTGAATCCAAGATCTTAAAAAATCTGAGATAGCTATGATGGATCTTAAAATTTTGACTAACCTAAGATTCTGAAAACTTGAGAACTAGAGGAATTCGAGATTTAGGAAAACCTGATATCTTTGGGAACTTGAGAACTGAAGAAACTCGAGAATTTGGAACACCCAAAAACTTTTGAACACCTCAGACCTTCAGAAACAACTTGAGAACTGGAAAAAAGAACTTGAGAATTGAATCCAAGATCTTAAAAAATCTGAGATAACTATGATGGATCTTAAAATCTTGACTAACCTAAGATTCTGAAAGCTTGAGAACTAGAGTTATTCGAGATTTTGGAAAAGCTGATATCTTTGGGAACTTGAGAATTTGGAACACCCAAAAACTTTTGGACACCTCAGACCTTCAGAAACAACTTGAGAACCGGAAAAAAGAACTTGAGAATTGAATCCAAGATCTTAAAAAATCTGAGATAACTATGATGGATCTTAAAATCTTGACTAACCTAAGATTCTGAAAGCTTGAGAACTAGAGTTATTCGAGATTTTGGAAAAGCTGATATCTTTGGGAACTTGAGAATTTGGAACACCCAAAAACTTTTGGACACCTCAGACCTTCAGAAACAACTTGAGAACCGGAAAAAAGAACTTGAGAATTGAATCCAAGATCTTAAAAAAATTGAGATAACTATGATGGATCTTAAAATCTTGACTAACCTAAGTTTCTGATAGCTTGAGAACTAGAGGAATTCGAGATTTTGGAAAACCTGATATCTTTGGGAACTTGAGAAAAGGAACTTGAGAACTGAAGAAACTCGAGAATTTGGAACACCCAAAAACTTTTGAACACCTCAGACCTTCAGAAACAACTTGAGAACCGGAAAAAAGAACTTGAGAATTGAATCCAAGATCTTAAAAAATCTGAGATAACTATGATGGATCTTAAAATCTTGACTAACCTAAGATTCTGAAAGCTTGAGAACTAGAGTTATTCGAGATTTTGGAAAAGCTGATATCTTTGGGAACTTGAGAATTTGGAACACCCAAAAACTTTTGGACACCTCAGACCTTCAGAAACAACTTGAGAACCGGAAAAAAGAACTTGAGAATTGAATCCAAGATCTTAAAAAAAATGAGATAACTATGATGGATCTTAAAATCTTGACTAACCTAAGTTTCTGATAGCTTGAGAACTAGAGGAATTCGAGATTTTGGAAAACCTGATATCTTTGGGAACTTGAGAAAAGGAACTTGAGAACTGAAGAAACTCGAGAATTTGGAACACCCAAAAACTTTTGAACACCTCAGACCTTCAGAAACAACTTGAGAACTGGAAGAACTTGAGAATTGAATACAAGATCTTAAAAAATCTGAGATAACTATGATGGATCTTAAAATCTTGACTAACCTAAGATTCTGAAAGCTTGAGAACTAGAGTTATTCGAGATTTTGGAAAAGCTGATATCTTTGGGAACTTGAGAATTTGGAACACCCAAAAACTTTTGGACACCTCAGACCTTCAGAAACAACTTGAGAACCGGAAAAAAGAACTTGAGAATTGAATCCAAGATCTTAAAAAAATTGAGATAACTATGATGGATCTTAAAATCTTGACTAACCTAAGTTTCTGATAGCTTGAGAACTAGAGGAATTCGAGATTTTGGAAAACCTGATATCTTTGGGAACTTGAGAAAAGGAACTTGAGAACTGAAGAAACTCGAGAATTTGGAACACCCAAAAACTTTTGAACACCTCAGACCTTCAGAAACAACTTGAGAACTGGAAGAACTTGAGAATTGAATACAAGATCTTAAAAAATCTGAGATAACTATGATGGATCTTAAAATCTTGACTAACCTAAGATTCTGAAAGCTTGAGAACTAGAGTTATTCGAGATTTTGGAAAAGCTGATATCTTTGGGAACTTGAGAATTTGGAACACCCAAAAACTTTTGGACACCTCAGACCTTCAGAAACAACTTGAGAACCGGAAAAAAGAACTTGAGAATTGAATCCAAGATCTTAAAAAAATTGAGATAACTATGATGGATCTTAAAATCTTGACTAACCTAAGTTTCTGATAGCTTGAGAACTAGAGGAATTCGAGATTTTGGAAAACCTGATATCTTTGGGAACTTGAGAAAAGGAACTTGAGAACTGAAGAAACTCGAGAATTTGGAACACCCAAAAACTTTTGAACACCTCAGACCTTCAGAAACAACTTGAGAACTGGAAGAACTTGAGAATTGAATACAAGATCTTAAAAAATCTGAGATAACTATGATGGATCTTAAAATCTTGACTAACCTAAGATTCTGAAAGCTTGAGAACTAGAGGAATTCGAGATTTTGGAAAACCTGATATCTTTGGGAACCTGAAACTTTGAGGATATTGAGAAAAGAAATTGAGATATTGGAAAACCTAAGGACTTTGGAAACCTCAGAATTTGAGAAACATAACTTGAGAACTGGAAAAATCTAAGAATCCGAGATTTTGGAAAACCTGAAAATTTGAGACTTAAGAAACTCAAAACTTGAGATGTCGAGACACTTGAGATTGTGGAAAACCGAATTAGATTAGAGGAACCTAAAACCTGAGAATATATTAAACCTGAAATTTTTGAAGATTAGAGCTTTGGGAATCTGTTAACTTGAGGTAGCTAAAAAGAACAAGAAAGGAAAACAAAGTAAAAAAAAAGAAAACAAGATTACAAGAGGAAAAAGATAAAAACCGTTTAAATAATACTAGGAACAAAATGATCAACTGGAGTAATAATAAAGGATAAAAATGGAAGAAGGATGTAGAAAAGTAAAACAGGAAGAATTAGAAAGAAATACTGCACTATGACGAACAAAGAATGAAAAATGAAGGTGAATATATAACGAATCGTAGAAAGAGTGAAAGAAAAATGTTAGCGAAAGATAAAAAGGGAAGAATGAAGAATAAAGTAATGATAGAAGGTGTGATGTGAATTATAAAAGATGGAGAAGGGAAATAAGGAAAAGTCAACATAAAAAAGTATTTAAGAAGGTCGAGAACGAAAAAACGAAATATATTCAAATAAGGACAGATAAAGAATGAAAAATGAAAGATAAAATTGAAGGATGAAGGTCATACAAAAAATAACTAAGAGTATGAAAAAGTCGCAAGAAAAAATAGAAACGATAGTATAAAAGAAAATGGAAAACGTCGAGAAGTCGCTTTTCTGTAAATACGACGCGAAACCGCCGTCTGAGTCGACACAATCCGTGATTCTTGCGAATTCTTTAAATAAATAACTAAATATTAAATATTCGGGTTTTGTGAACCCGCATTTCGGGTTATTTTCATTTGCTGTACATAATAATTACTCACAGATTATCGCGTTATTACTGTAATCTCGCTGACGTCAGGGATTTTAGATTAAAAGTAAATCCTCCCCTTGTGATGTTTGTTCATGCAGTAGTCAAACAATCGATGGGACACAGGAGTAGCTTGTTTTCGTCCTACTTTTCTGCTAATGGACTTAAAAACTGCCACAGAGAGCTTTTCTTGCCAACGATGACGCAGTAACAGTAGTGATCCCCAAATGTCAAGGTCACAGTAAACAACCCCATCGATAGTCGTGCGGACTTGCATGCATTTATAAAAGTTGAAATTCTCTCCGTCGATAGTTACACGACATGGCAACGCCGCAATAACGGATCGTCCGGGGGTTGGCAATAATCCAGCTTTTCAATGGAAAGCCGCGACCCATTTCCGCAGAAGAAGACTCCATAAAGGCGGATTAGGTGCGCGTGCCGGCCATCACCGGTCAGCGCGCTTTTTGTCCCGCGAAGAATGATTAAAATGCCACCCCCGCACTGAGTATTCTTTGCAATTCGACCCGGACTCTGTCTAATAAACTTTAACAAGCGGACGTCGCCTTCCGATTGCTCTTCTGGCATTTGAGTGTCGTCTCGGATTTTATCGCCGTGTAAATTCGGGGGATGGACGGAGGAAACGTCGACGGCACTGCGGGTCTTTCGGCGAATTGGAGCGGGGAAAATCGAATCAAACGGGACGGAGTTTAAACAAAAAGCTCGCGGTTTTTCTAGAGTGGGTATTCAACTCTGGACACGGAAAGGACCAACGAGACCGACCTGTGTTTCTCAAACATTAAGGCTACCTGCTGCAACCACTGGGAGGTGGCGCGGCTGTTATCTTTCGAAGCGTACACCTGTGGTGGTGTTTAGACGTCCGTAATACTTTGTCGCAAACGAGTCGAAGACGAAGACACACCTCCTGGTTTTAATGATTAACGAAATTAGCCGGTGGCATTTAAAAAGGAGCCAAAATCGACTTAGTGGGTAACACCGTCCTCCCGCCGAAGATCCCATTAAAGTTTACAGACACGAGAAATTAAATTACATTCGCAGAAGACTGAGACGTTAATTAATGCGGTTCGAGCGAACCATTCAGGTTCAATGATGAACGTACTTTGTACGGCTCCCAGCAAAGAGATAAATAACGCGCGTTTGCTGCACCTTCACGCACCGCTACTTTTGCCGGATTAGTCTCAGCCGAAACCCCACGACCAAACAACGAAAGACGTAAAAATCACTTCACCTCTCAATTATTCGCGTCCCTTGTACGTTTCCGCCCGTCCGACGTTAAACAACCCCGCGAACCTTTTAATTCCGAAATTGACATCGCGAGGGGTGCGCTCCCCCATGCATGTACGTTTGTATAATATGTAGGGTCCGTCCCTGCACTACACCGAAATGTGGTCATCCCTAATTGCTATTAATCCCTCGCTGTATGAATATTTACGAAATTTCGGAGCAGTAAATATAACGGATGCGTTAGATAATGGCCAGTTAACAGCGCCACCCAACGGCCGAGCTCGCGTCCCGGATTTTTGGATTCGTGCGTTATTAAATCCACTTTCTGGTGCCGACTAGACTAATTAAACTCGCGTTTGTGCGACAAAAACTGTACTAATTGCTCGAGGACGCAGTTGGTAAGGCTGCGACGAGAGTGCATTCGTGGGGTGTTAAGACAAGCGACCGGAATTTATGGCGTTTCGGGACCACACAAAGGAACAAATGTTCGAGTGTTCCTGAAACAGGAAACGGGACTTCCGGAACCCATACAGTTATCACTGCTAAAAAAGTGTAACACTTGATAAGACAGAACAAGTATTTTTTAACAATTTCTTAATAACTGACGTTCCCAAGTCGGAATTCTAAAAAAATTGTGGTTCCAGAGCAAAGACTCGCAGATGCTATCATTATATTCCCTCACATCTAGGATAGTCAAAAAGTGTCATAACAACGCTTTGAAAAGCACACGTACTTTTTGACAATTTTTGAATAACTGACGTTCTCAAGTCGAAAATTTCTTCACTAAAAAATTCTTAAATAATTGTGGTTCCAGAACAAAGACTCCCAGATGCTATCATTATATTCCCTCACGTGTAGGATAGTCAAAAAGTGTCATAACAACGCTTTGAAAAAACACACGTAGTTTTTGACAATTTTTGAATAACTGACGTTCTCAAGTCGAAAGCCTCTTTACTAAAAAATTCTTAAATAATTGTGGTTCCAGAACAAAGACTCCCAGATGCTATCATTATATTCCCTCACGTGTAGGATAGTCAAAAAGTGTCATAACAACGCTTTGAAAAAACACACGTACTTTTTGACAATTTTTGAATAACTGACGTTCTCAAGTCGAAAATTTCTTCACTAAAAAATTCTTAAATAATTGTGGTTCCAGAACAAAGACTCCCAGATGCTATCATTATGTTCCCTCACGTGTAGGATAGTCAAAAAGTGTCATAACAACGCTTTGAAAAAACACACGTACTTTTTGACAATTTTTGAATAACTGACGTTCTCAAGTCGAAAATTTCTTCACTAAAAAATTCTTAAATAATTGTGGTTCCAGAACAAAGAGTCCCAGATGCTATCATTATGTTCCCTCATGTGTAGGATAGTCAAAAAGTGTCATAACAACGCTTTGAAAAAACACACGTACTTTTTGACAATTTTTGAATAACTGACGTTCTCAAGTCGAAAGCCTCTTTACTAAAAAATTCTTAAATAATTGTGGTTCTAGAACAAAGACTCCCAGATGCTATCATTATATTCCCTCACGTGTAGGATAGTCAAAAAGTGTCATAACAACGCTTTGAAAAAACACACGTAGTTTTTGACAATTTCTGAATAACTGACGTTCTCAAGTCGAAAGCCTCTTTACTAAAAAATTCTTAAATAATTGTGGTTCCAGAACAAAGACTCCCAGATGCTATCATTATATTCCCTCACGTGTAGGATAGTCAAAAAGTGTCATAACAACGCTTTGAAAAAACACACGTACTTTTTGACAATTTTTGAATAACTGACGTTCTCAAGTCGAAAATTTCTTCACTAAAAAATTCTTAAATAATTGTGGTTTCAGAACAAAGACTCCCAGATGCTATCATTATATTCCCTCACGTGTAGGATAGTCAAAAAGTGTCATAACAACGCTTTGAAAAAACACACGTACTTTTTGACAATTTTTGAATAACTGACGTTCTCAAGTCGAAAATTTCTTCACTAAAAAATTCTTAAATAATTGTGGTTCCAGAACAAAGACTCCCAGATGCTATCATTATGTTCCCTCACGTGTAGGATAGTCAAAAAGTGTCATAACAACGCTTTGAAAAAACACACGTACTTTTTGACAATTTTTGAATAACTGACGTTCTCAAGTCGAAAATTTCTTCACTAAAAAATTCTTAAATAATTGTGGTTCCAGAACAAAGACTCCCAGATGCTATCATTATATTCCCTCACGTGTAGGATAGTCAAAAAGTGTCATAACAACGCTTTGAAAAAACACACGTACTTTTTGACAATTTTTGAATAACTGACGTTCTCAAGTCGAAAATTTCTTCACTAAAAAATTCTTAAATAATTGTGGTTCCAGAACAAAGACTCCCAGATGCTATCATTATGTTCCCTCACGTGTAGGATAGTCAAAAAGTGTCATAACAACGCTTTGAAAAAACACACGTACTTTTTGACAATTTTTGAATAACTGACGTTCTCAAGTCGAAAATTTCTTCACTAAAAAATTCTTAAATAATTGTGGTTCCAGAACAAAGACTCCCAGATGCTATCATTATGTTCCCTCACGTGTAGGATAGTCAAAAAGTGTCATAACAACGCTTTGAAAAAACACACGTACTTTTTGACAATTTTTGAATAATTGACGTTTCCAAGTCGAAAGTTTCAGCACTAAAAAATTCTTAAATAATTGTGGTTCCAGAACAAAGACTCCCAGATGCTATCATTATATTCCCTCACGTGTAGGATAGTCAAAAAGTGTCATAACAACGCTTTGAAAAAACACACGTACTTTTTGACAATTTTTGAATAACTGACGTTCTCAAGTCGAAAATTTCTTCACTAAAAAATTCTTAAATAATTGTGGTTCCAGAACAAAGAGTCCCAGATGCTATCATTATGTTCCCTCATGTGTAGGATAGTCAAAAAGTGTCATAACAACGCTTTGAAAAAACACACGTACTTTTTGACAATTTTTGAATAACTGACGTTCTCAAGTCGAAAATTTCTTCACTAAAAAATTCTTAAATAATTGTCGTTCCAGAACTAAGTCTCGCAAATGCAATCATGATATTCTTTGACACGTAGGATAGTCAAAAAGTGTCATAACAACGCTTTGAAAAAACACACGTACTTTTTGACAATTTTTGAATAACTGACGTTCTCAAGTCGAAAATTTCTTCACTAAAAAATTCTTAAATAATTGTGGTTCCAGAACAAAGAGTCCCAGATGCTATCATTATGTTTCCTCACGTGTAGGATAGTCAAAAAGTGTCATAACAACGCTTTGAAAAAACACACGTACTTTTTGACAATTTTTGAATAACTGACGTTCTCAAGTCGAAAGCCTCTTTACTAAAAAATTCTTAAATAATTGTGGTTCCAGAACAAAGACTCCCAGATGCTATCATTATATTCCCTCACGTGTAGGATAGTCAAAAAGTGTCATAACAACGCTTTGAAAAAACACACGTAGTTTTTGACAATTTCTGAATAACTGACGTTCTCAAGTCGAAAGCCTCTTTACTAAAAAATTCTTAAATAATTGTGGTTCCAGAACAAAGACTCCCAGATGCTATCATTATATTCCCTCACGTGTAGGATAGTCAAAAAGTGTCATAACAACGCTTTGAAAAAACACACGTACTTTTTGACAATTTTTGAATAACTGACGTTCTCAAGTCGAAAATTTCTTCACTAAAAAATTCTTAAATAATTGTGGTTCCAGAACAAAGACTCCCAGATGCTATCATTATATTCCCTCACGTGTAGGATAGTCAAAAAGTGTCATAACAACGCTTTGAAAAAACACACGCACTTTTTGACAATTTTTGAATAACTGACGTTCTCAAGTCGAAAATTTCTTCACTAAAAAATTCTTAAATAATTGTGGTTCCAGAACAAAGACTCCCAGATGCTATCATTATGTTCCCTCACGTGTAGGATAGTCAAAAAGTGTCATAACAACGCTTTGAAAAAACACACGTACTTTTTGACAATTTTTGAATAACTGACGTTCTCAAGTCGAAAATTTCTTCACTAATTTTTTTTTAAATAATTATGGTTCTAGAACAAAGACTCCCAGATGCTATCATTATATTCCCTCACGTGTAGGATAGTCAAAAAGTGTCATAACAACGCTTTGAAAAAACACACGTACTTTTTGACAATTTTTGAATAACTGACGTTCTCAAGTCGAAAATTTCTTCACTAAAAAATTCTTAAATAATATTGGTTCCAGAACAAAGACTCCCAGATGCTATCATTATGTTCCCTCACGTGTAGGATAGTCAAAAAGTGTCATAATAACGCTTTGAAAAAACACACGTACTTTTTGACAATTTTTGAATAACTGACGTTCTCAAGTCGAAAATTTCTTCACTAAAAAATTCTTAAACAATTGTGGTTCCAGAACAAAGACTCGCAGTAGCTATCATTATATTCCCTCACATGTAGGATAGTCAAAAAGTGTCATAACAAAGCTTTGAAAGATCACACGTATTTTTTGTCAATTTCTGAATAACTGACGTTCTCAAGTCGAAAGTTTCTTCACTAAAAAATTCTTAAATAATTGTCGTTCCAGAACTAAGTCTCGCAAATGCAATCATGATATTCCTTGACACGTAGGATAGTCAAAATGTGTCATTTTTGACAATTTGTAAGTTGAAAGACATTTTACATAAATATATCGAATAAATAATTCTCCAGTCCCCGCTATATCATTCGGACGCACGGCCCTACCTCCAGCCCCCATGTCGCGATGCCACCTCGCCTTTCTGTGTAACAGCAAATATTTTTTCCGCGTCGGCACAACATGAAACGCCTGCTTAATTTAATATTTCCAACAAAAATCCGGAACATTCTTCAGCGCGGCGACACAGCAAAGCCGCAGCGTATAAATTACGATAATTAACCGCCCCGTACACAAATTACGCTAATTAAGATAAATGAACGCCGAAAGAATCCGGCGTGACTTCCACCCTTTGCTCCTATTAGCGTACAAGATAAGAGAGTGCGATCGTTGGCCGACCACCGATTGAAATATTCCCCGAGAGCGACGGATTCCTTCTCCGTAAATATAACAGACGGAACCTGTAAATTCCGGGACGCAGGTCGTAAACCGCAAGGGTGAATTTTTCTGTAAAGTGACTGACAACTAATTTTTCCGGAATTATTTATGGGGTTGCCGCAGATGCGTAGTGCGAAGAATGATGGCCCGAAAAAAGGTGCGGAATAACGTAAAAGTGACTAATCGCGGGCGGGGGACACCGCCACTTTCTCAACAAAGTTATGAAAGGGTCGGTAACAACGGGCGCATCTCCGCCGGTCTAGGTCTAGGGAGTTAATTGGTCGGAAGAGCGCGATGCTTATTTAAAACACTGCCCTGCAGATGAAACGGCTATTACTCAAGATTTAAGAGCTGCCATTCCGCTGGGAAATCTCTGTTGCCAACTGAGCCAGACGCGCCCCCATTCGTTATAGCCGGCTCTCAGGAACGCGAAAAATCCGTATATCCTCGTGGTTCGGCGATGTACAGGGTGATTAGAAAGAGCCGACGGTCGTGATGGACAGATTACGCGGGATGTGGGGAGATATTTCTGCAATTACGTTTCTTTCCTATTAGTGACATTTTTATTATTTCTGAACTTCCACTTTTTATCTGTTCTGCCGCTGACAGTATCGGATTCTCGTCGCTGATCAAATAACGCACGCGGATCACCTTTCAGTGTCCCTAACGTAACAAAAGTCTTTAATTGGATGATTCCGCGGGTGATAAGGATACTATATTATCTAAATCTGTGTGATCGACTAATCAGGGACAAGCGTCCCAACCTACGTCTGATCACAGACATCCGACAAGTTCGAGTAAGCGCAAATGGACAAATGGCGGATGCGCTGGGTTTGCCGAAACTTCTAAAAAAAATCTTTCGCTTGTGAATGACATTTGTGCAATATTATTAATTATAGTATTTGTATCTGCTCATTACCAAATTAGTAGAAACCGTGAAATCCTCGGCCCTCGTTCGCTTCGACCATAAAAAAAGAAGGGTCTGTCCTGAAGATTTGGATTTTTCTAATAGAACCACATATATTTTTTGCAGATCAGTGGAACCCTCATTTGTCAAGGATTGAAGGTATAGCAACAGCTACCTGTCACACATTTACAAATCCACAAGATAGTACTATAATAGTCAGTCCGATGCAAACAATACATTGCATAATAATCATGAAGATGGTAACAATTAAAGGAAGTTGCCTGAATCTCAATAATTTATGGCGAACCCTAATAAACAGTAGGTACCGATAGACGCAGTAAAGACGATCGGTTGACCCAGTGAACGAAGTTCACGCCCTATTGGAAACACCCTCTCGATTCTTATTTTTTAGCTCCATTTTAAGTAAAACCAATGCTCGAAATTTATTTTGGTTTTCGGATCCTTAATGCGCATAACGGCTTTCATAAATTAAGTCTCAGTCCCATCATTTTTTCCAAACTTTTTTGAAAAACCACTAGCACTAGGATTTTAAAAATAACACAATATAAAGTGTGTCCTGTTCTTTGTTGTGTCAAAATTTCATTGGAATTGCTTCAGTAGTTTTCCTTACATAACACGAAAGGATCCTACCCCCGCCGAGCCGAGGGTCACCGTGTCCTCCGTTCTTTTTCGCCGTCGCAACAGTATTTATCTGGAAGGTCGTTAAAGTGATTCGGATCGCATGCGGTGTCGGTTCCACGACTTGTAAAACCTCCCCGTCCACATCTATCTTATTACGGCGCGTTTCTGCGCGATTGATTTCGCCTGTTGGATTCGAAATTCGCTAAAAGCTCTTGCGAGATTTCGACGCAAAAACTCCGCGCAATAAATAAAGATCGCCGTTTAATTCCTTAGCGGACGGCGAAATTGACGTGTAAGTTATCTTCTTTCGTGTCCGACGTGTCAGCACCGGGTCCGACCGATGGCACGGGGGGGAGCGACGGCGTCTTAATTTATCGACGACGATTTTTTCTTCAATCAACAGCTTATACGCGCTGAAGATCGAGAGGATGCGTCCGCCCTCCGACAAGTTGATGTTTTATCGTGAATTCCAGTGGAATCAAAGGCCTCGACCGTCTTACAGTGTCGTGGTGGAAAATTTTCAATATCTCAGTTTCTGCGTTTCTGGAGCTTTCAGTCTCTCAACTTCTCAATTTCTCAGTGACTCAGGTTCTCAGCTTCTTTCGATTTTACAGGTCATAGTTTCTCAATTTTATGCCTTCTTAATTTGTAATTTTCTAGTTTCTCAATTTCCTCCCTTATTTAATTCCTCAAGTTTTCAATATCTCAATTTTTTGGTTTCTCAAATATTCAGTTTATCAGGCTTCGAGTTATCAATTTCTCAGTGACTCAGGTTCTCAACTTTAATTTCTCAGAACGTCAGGTTTACAGATTCTCAGTTTTTCAACACTATGGGTTCCTAATCTCCCATTGTCTCGAGTTTTTAGTTTCTCAATTTCCTCCGTTATTTAATTAATTTCAGTTTTTCATGGTCTCAAGTTCTCAAATTCTCAGTGACTCAGGTTCCAGATTCAATTTTTGAGAACGTCAGGTTTACAGTTTCTCAACTCCTTCGGTTTTTAATTTCTCATTGTCTCCAGTTTTTTAGTATCTCAATTTCCCAGAATGTCAGGATTCCAGTTTCTCAATTCCGTAGTTTCCCAACTCCCCCGGTTCTCAATTTCTTAGTGAGTCAGGTTCCAGATCCACTTTGGCAGAACGTCAGGTTTTCGGTGTCTCAACTCTCTCGCTTCTTAATTTATCATTGTCTCGAATTTTTTGGTTTCTCAATTTCTCAGTGACTCAGGTTCCAGATTCAGTTTCTCAAAACGTCAGGTTTCCAGTTTCTCAACTCCCCGGTTCTTAATCTCTCTTTGTCTTCACTTTTTGGTTTCTCAATTTCCCCCGTTATTTAATTAATTTCACTTTCTCAGAGTCGCAAGTTCTCAATTTCTCAGTGACATCGGTTGCAGATTAAATTTCTCGGAACGTCAGGTTTCCAGTTTCTCAACCCCCTCGCTTCTTAATTTTTCATTGTCCCCAGTTTTTAGTATCTCAATTTCTCAGAATGTCAGGGTTCCAGTTTCTCAATTTCGTAGTTTCCCAACTCCCCCGGTTCTCAATTTTTCAGTGAGTCAGGTTCTAGATCCACTTTGTCAGAACGTCAGGTTTCCAGTGTCTCAACTCCCCCGCGTCTTAATTTCTCATTGTCTAAATTTTTTTCGTTTCTCAATTTCTCAGTGACTCGGAACGTCAGGTGTCCAGTTTCTCTATTTCGTAGTTTCTCAGCTTCCTGGGTTCTTAATTTCTCTTTGTCTTCAGTTTTTGTTTTCGGAGTTTCCCCCGTTATTTAATTAATTTCAGTTTCTCAGGTTCCCAAAGGTCTCAATTTCTCAGTGACTCAGGTTCCAGATTTAATTTCTAAGGGCGTCAGGTTTCCAGTTTCACAACTTCGTAGTTTCTCAACTCTCTCGCTTCTTAATTTCTCATTGTCTCAATTTTTTTAGTTTCTCAATTTCTCAGTGACTCAGAACGTCAGGTGCCCAGTTTCTCAATTTCGTAGTTTCTCAACTCCTTCGATTCTTAATTTCTCTTTGTCTTCACTTTTTGGTTTCTCAATTTCCCCCGTTATTTAATTAATTTCACTTTCTCACAGTCGCAAGTTCTCAATTTCTCAGTGACTTAGGTTGCAGATTAAATTTCTCAGAACGTCAGGTTTCCAGTTTCTCAACCCCCTCGCTTCTTAATTTTTCATTGCCCCAGTTTTTTAGTAGCTCAATTTCTCAGAATGTCAGAGTTCCAGTTTCTCAATTTCGTAGTTTCCCAACTTCCCCGGTTCCCAATTTCTCAGTGAGCCAGGTTCCAGATCCACTTTGTCAGAACGTCAGGTTTCCAGTGTCTCAACTCTCTCGCTTCTTAATTTCTCATTGTCTCCAATTTTTTGGTTTCTCAATTTGTCAGTGACTCAGGATCCAGATTCAGTTTCTCAAAACGTCAGGTTTCCAGTTTCTCAATTTCGTAGTTTCATCACTGCCCGGTTCGTAATTTCTCTTTGTCTTCAGTTTTTGGTTTCTCAATTTCCCCCGTTATTTAATTAATTTCACTTTCTCAGAGTCGCAAGTTCTCAATTTCTCAGTGACTTAGGTTGCAGATTAAATTTCTCGGAACGTCAGGTTTCCAGTTTCTCAACCCCCTCGCTTCTTAATTTCTCATTGTCCCCAGTTTTTTAGTGTCTCAATTTCCCAGAATGTCAGGGTTCCAGTTTCTCAATTTCGTAGGTTTCTCAACTCCCCCGGTTCTCAATTTCTCACTGAGTCAGGTTCCAGATCCACTTTGTCAAAACGTCAGGTTTCCAGTGTCTCAACTCTCTCGCTTCTTAATTTCTCATTGTCTCCAATTTTTTGGTTTCTCAATTTATCAGTGACTCAAGTTCCAGATTCAGTTTCTCAAAACGTCAGGTTTCCAGTTTCTGAACACTCCCCCCCCCCCCGTTCTTAATTTCTCATTGTCCTCAGTTTTTGGTGTTTCAGTTTCCCCCGTTATTTAATTAATTTCACTTTCTCAGAGTCGCAAGTTCTCAATTTCTCAGTGACTTAGGTTGCAGATTAAATTTCTCGGAACGTCAGGTTTCCAGTTTCTCAACTCCCTCGCTTCTTAATTTCTCGTTGTCCCCAGTTTTTTAGTATCTCAATTTCTCAGAATGTCAGGGTTCCAGTTTCTCAATTTCGTAATTTCCCAACTTCCCCGGTTCTCAATTTCTCAGTGAGCCAGGTTCCAGATCCACTTTCTCAGAACGTCAGGTTTCCAGTGTCTCAACTCTCTCGCTTCTTAATTTATCATTGTTTCCAATTTTTTGGTTTCTCAATTTCTCAGTGACTCAGGTTCCAGATTCGCTTTCTCAAAACGTCAGGTTTCCAGTTTCTTAGTTTCGTAGATTCTCAGCTCCCTGAGTTCTTAATTTCTCTTTGTCTTCAGTTTTTGGTTTCTCAATTTCCCCCGTTAGTTAATTAATTTCACTTTGTCAGAGTCGCAAGGTCTCAATTTCTCAGTGACTTAGGTTGCAGATTAAATTTCTCAGATCGTCAGGTTTCCAGTTTCTCAACTCCCTCGCTTCTAAATTTCTCATTGTCACCAGTTTTTTAGTATCTCAATTTCCCAGAATGTCAGGGTTCCAGTTTCTCAATTTCGTAGTTTCCCAACTCCCCCGGTTCTCAATTTCTCAGTGAGCCAGGTTCCAGATCCACTTTGTCAGAACGTCAGGTTTCCAGTGTCTCAACTCTCTCGCTTCTTAATTTCTCATTGTCTCCAATTTTTTCGTTTCTCAATTTCTCCGTGACTCAGGTTCCAGATTCAGTTTCTCAAAACGTCAGGTTTCCAGTTTCTCAACTCCCCCGGTTCTTAATTTCTCTTTGTCTTCAGTTTTTCGTTTCTCAATTTCCCCCGTTATTTAATTAATTTCACCTTCTCAGAGTCTCAAGTTCTCAATTTCTCATTGACTTAGGTTGCAGATTAAATTTCTCAGAGCGTCAATTTTCCAGTTTCTCAATACCCTCGCTTCTTAATTTCTCATTGTCCCCAGTTTTTTAGTATCTCAATTTACCAGAATGTCAGGGTTCCAGTTTCTCAATTTCGTAGTTTCCCAACTCCCCCGGTTCTCAATTTCTCAGTGAGCCAGGTTCCAGATCCACTTTGTTAGAACGTCAGGTTTCCAGTGTCTCAACTCTCTCGCTTCTTAATTTCTCATTGTCTCCAATTTTTTAGTTTCTCAGTGACTCAGGTTCCAGATTCAGTTTCTCAAAACGTCAGGTGTCCAGTTTCTCAATTTCGTAGTTTCTCAACTCCCCCGGTTCATAATTTCTCTTTGTCTTCACTTTTTGGTTTCTCAATTTCCCCCGTTATTTAATTAATTTCACTTTCTCAGAGTCGCAAGTTCGCAATTTCTCAGTGACTTAGGTTGCAGATAAAATTTCTCAGAACGTCAAGTTTCCAGTTTCTCAACTCCCTCGCTTCTTAATTTCTCGTTGTCCCCAGTTTTTTAGTATCTCAATTTCTCAGAATGTCAGGGTTCCAGTTTCTCAATTTCGTAGTTTCCCAACTTCCCCGGTTCTCAATTTCTCAGTGAGCCAGGTTCCAGATCCACTTTCTCAGAACGTCAGGTTTCCAGTGTCTCAACTCTCTCGTTTCTTAATTTTTCATTGTTTCCAATTTTTTGGTTTCTCAATTTCTCAGTGACTCAGATTCCAGATTCAGTTTCTCAAGACGTCAGGTTTCCAGTTTCTCAGTTTTGTAGTTTCTCAACTCTCCCGGTTCTTAATTTCTCTTTGTCTTCAGTTTTTGGTTTCTCAATTTTCCCAGTTATTTAATTAATTTCACTTTCTCAGAGTCGCAAGTTCTCAATTTCTCAGTGACTTAGGTTGCAGATTAAATTTCTCAGAATGTCAGGTTTCCAGTTTCTCAACCCCCTCGCTTCTTAATTTCTCATTGTCTCAATTTTTTTAGTTTCTCAATTTCTCAGTGACTCAGAACGTCGGGTGTCCAGTTTCTCAATTTCGTAGTTTTTCAACTCCTTGGGTTCTTAATCTCTCTTTGTCTTCAGTTTTTGGTTTCGGAGTTTCCCCCGGTATTTAATTAATTTCAGTTTCTCAGGTTCCCAAAGGTCTCAATTTTTCAGTGACTCAGGTTCCAGATTTAATTTCTAAGGGGGTCAGGTTTCCAGTTTCACAACTTCGTAGTTTCTCAACTCTCTCGCTTCTTAATTTCTGATTGTCTCAATTTTTTTAAACAAGAAGAATGTTCTTAAATCCAAGTGGAGTAAATTTAAATTAAAAAATTTAAATATATCTAATTTTTTTAGTTTCTCAATTTCTCAGCGACTCAGAACGTCAATTTCGGAGTTTCTCAGCTCCCTGGGTACTTAATTTCTGAAAACATCAAAAAGAAGTTCCTCATGTTCTGAGATTTTTACAGTTTTCAAGTTATGTTTCTCAAGGTCTGAGGTTTGCAAAGATTTTAGGTATTCCAAAAGTTTCTTGAGTGGCCAATTTTGTTTCCTCAAGTTCCTCAAAGTCTGGAGTTCCTCTAGTTTTCAAGTTTTTAGATTCTTTCGTTACTGAAGCTTCTCAAGCTCCATAGGATCCCAGATTTTCCAAGATTGCAAAGTGAGAAAAAAATCAGAAGTGGGATTGTCATATGATATTGAACGTGGTCGGTGGTAAAAATGACAGTCAATAAGACGAAACCTTTCCTTTATGAATACTTTATACAAGCACACCTCTCAGCCTCTTCCTACAATGCAAAGCGACATCTTCTGGGAAAAATCCATAAACACCCCCCTAAAACCCACGCTGCCGCCCCGAAACAACGAACTCATTACTCCGCATGGACGTCCACAATCGCAAACCTCCCTCTGGCCAAATCAACAAAAAAACTGGTATCTGTAGTAATAGTAAAGTCGCGTGCGCATGATCCGCATCACCCCTAGGGGCTCTCCAACTTGAACTTCATTCGTGCCACCGCCGTCGCAGAGGGTGTCTCGTCGCGGCGCTCTTTCCGAACATAAACATTTCACTTTCCCCAAATGGACAGTATTCTTCGTCGGTCCTTTTCGGTTCGCATGATGGGCGGTCCGCTTGTTGTGTATTTATGCGCTGATACATTTTAATGAGTGGCGGCTTCTTTTCCCCGATGAGCAATAAATTTCGGTGATAGTGTGCGGTGGTCGATGTGGGGTTGAAGGTGACTTTTCGGGGAGGTGAATGGGATCGACTTTAACTAAGGCCAGTCGTGTAAGTGTGTTTTATTTTTTATTGTAGTCGAGCGATGTTCGAATTTGGTGGATGCGCCGGGGTAGTATTTGCAACGATTACGGAAATTTGGAAATAGTCTTAAGTGAATTTTTTCATTGTTTTGTCATCCGTCGTCAGTTTGATACACTTCCTGTTGCCTAATTTCGTGATTTCTATTAGTGTCGCACGAACAACAAATATACTTTTAATTAACGCCCGATCCCGTCCCAAACTTCCAAATCTGCCCGCCCGCCGACCCCCGAAACTTTTAATCACCACGTGTCCTCTCACTTCGCTGATGAATTAAACACACCCTTCCGCCGCCCCGAATGCACGAAACAATCCACTCGAGTAATTAATGAATACCGGAGCAGATCCTCGTAAAAGGCGAATTAAACTCGCCGCGTTTGTCTTCGGTCTAGACGGCATCCTCCTTACATCCGCGCTGCCCACACGAATTAACGCCAGAACTAATTTCGGGGTCGGTGAGATGGACGGACAACGGGACAGGCGGATAAACTATGCAGAGTATGTAATTTAGAACGATGAATTATGAAACTGTATGCAACAACAGATTTTAACTCGCTGCACTACGAAATCAAGAAGTCTGAAATTATGAAACTAGAATATTGAAGCCCAACTACGTATCAAAGTAATTGGAAAATTATGAAACAACTGATTTATAAATGTATATATAGTTTGCAACGGTGAATTATGAAACTGTATGCAACCACAAATTTTAAATTATAAAAATGTCATCCCGTGAATCTATTAGTCTTTGCAGTTGTGAAACTCACGGAACTACGAAATCAAGAAGTATGAAATTATGAAACTAGTATATTGAAGCCCAACTACATATCAAAGTAATTGGAAAATTATGAAACAACTGATTTATAAATGCATATATTTTGCAACGGTGAATTATGAAACTGTATGCAACCACAAATTTTAAATTATAAAAATCTGATCCTATGATTCGATGAGGCTTTGCAGTTGTGAAACTCACGGAACTACGAAATCAAGAAGTTTGAAATTATGAAATTAGTATATTGAAGCCCAACTACATATCAAAGTAATTGGAAACTTATGAAACAACTGATTTATAAATGTATATATTTTGCAACGGTGAATTATGAAACTGTATGCAACCACAAATTTTAAATTATAAAAATCTCATCCTATGATTCGATGAGGCTTTGCAGTTGTGAAACTCACGGAACTACGAAATCAAGAAGTATGAAATTATGAAACTAGTATATTGAAGCCCAACTACATATCAAAGTAATTGGAAACTTATGAAACAACTGATTTATAAATGTATATATTTTGCAACGGTGAATTATGAAACTGTATGCAACCACAAATTTTAAATTATAAAAATCTCATCCTATGATTCGATGAGGCTTTGCAGTTGTGAAACTCACGGAACTACGAAATCAAGAAGTATGAAATTATGAAACTAGAATATTGAAGCCCAACTACATATCAAAGTAATTGGAAAATTATGAAACAACTGATTTATAAATGTATATATTTTGCAACGGTGAATTATGAAACTGTATGCAACCACAAATTTTAAATTATAAAAATCTGATCCTATGATTTGATGAGGCTTTGCAGTTGTGAAACTCACGGAACTACGAAATCAAGAAGTATGAAATTATGAAACTAGTATATTGAAGCCCAACTACATATCAAAGTAATTGGAAAATTATGAATCAACTGATTTCTAAATGTATATATTTTGCAACAATGAATTATGAAACTGTATGCAACCACAGATTTTACATTATAAAAATGTCATCCCATGAATCTATGAGTCTTTGCAGTTGTGAAACTCACGGAACTACGAAATCAAGAAGTATGAAATTATGAAACTAGAATATTGAAGCCCAACTACATATCAAAGTAATTGGAAAATTATGAAACAACTGATTTATAAATGTATATATTTTGCAACAATGAATTATGAAACTGTATGCAACCACAGATTTTACATTATAAAAATGTCATCCCATGAATCTATGAGTCTTTGCAGTTGTGAAACTCACGGAACTACGAAATCAAGAAGTATGAAATTATGAAACTAGTATATTGAAGCCCAACTACATATGAAAGTAATTGGAAAATTATGAAACAACTGATTTATAAATGTATATATTTTGCAACGGTGAATTATGAAACTGTATGCAACCACAAATTTTAAATTATAAAAATCTCATCCTATGATTCGATGAGGCTTTGCAGTTGTGAAACTCACGGAACTACGAAATCAAGAAGTATGAAATTATGAAACTAGTATATTGAAGCCCAACTACATATCAAAGTAATTGGAAACTTATGAAACAACTGATTTATAAATGTATATATTTTGCAACGGTGAATTATGAAACTGTATGCAACCACAAATTTTAAATTATAAAAATGTCATCCCATGAATCTATGAGTCTTTGCAGTTGTGAAACTCACGGAACTACGAAATCAAGAAGTATGAAATTATGAAACTAGTATATTGAAGCCCAACTACATATCAAAGTCATTGGAAAATTATGAAACAACTGATTTATAAATGCATATATTTTGCAACGGTGAATTATGAAACTGTATGCAACCACAAATTTTAAATTATAAAAATCTGATCCTATGATTCGATGAGGCTTTGCAGTTGTGAAACTCACGGAACTACGAAATCAAGAAGTATGAAATTATGAAACTAGTATATTGAAGCCCAACTACATATCAAAGTAATTGGAAAATTATGAAACAACTGATTTATAAATGTATATATTTTGCAACGGTGAATTATGAAACTGTATGCAACCACAAATTTTAAATTATAAAAATCTGATCCTATGATTTGATGAGGCTTTGCAGTTGTGAAACTCACGGAACTACGAAATCAAGAAGTATGAAATTATGAAACTAGTATATTGAAGCCCAACTACATATCAAAGTAATTGGAAAATTATGAATCAACTGATTTCTAAATGTATATATTTTGCAACGGTGAATTATGAAACTGTATGCAACCACAAATTTTAAATTATAAAAATGTCATCCCATGAATCTATGAGTCTTTGCAGTTGTGAAACTCACGGAACTACGAAATCAAGAAGTATGAAATTATGGAACTAGTATATTGAAGCCCAACTACATATCAAAGTAATTGGAAACTTATGAAACAACTGATTTATAAATGTATATATTTTGCAACGGTGAATTATGAAACTGTATGCAACCACAGATTTTAAATTATAAAAATGTCATCCCATGAATCTATTAGTCTTTGCAGTTGTGAAACTCACGGAACTACGAAATCAAGAAGTGTGAAATTATGAAACTAGAATATTGAAGCCCAACTACATATCAAAGTACATAATTGGAAAATTATGAAACAACTGATTTATAAATGAATATTTTTTGCAGGGGTTAATTATGATACTGTTTGCAATCACAGATTTTAAATTATAAAAATGTCATCCCATGAATCTATGAGGCTTTGCAGTTCTAAAACTCACTGCACTACGAAATCAAGAAGTCTGAAATTATGAAACTAGAATATTGAAGCCCAACTACATATCAAAGTTTTAAACTGTGAAATTGGAAAATTATGAAACAGCTGATTTATATATGTATATAGTTTGCAACGGTGAATTATGAAACTGTATGTAACCACAGATTTTAAATTATAAAAATGTCATCCCATGAACCTATTAGGCTTTGTAGTTGTGAAACTCACGGTACTACGAAATCAAGAAGTCTGAAATTATGAAACTAGAATATTGAAGCCCAACTACATATCAAAGTTTTAAACTCTGAAATTCGGAAATTATGAAACAACTGTTTTATAAAATTATATAATTCGCAACGATGAATAAATTATGAAATGAAGATGAAATTGAGAAACACTAAACTTCAAAATCTAGAAGATACAAAATGGTAAAATTATGAAAATTTGATACTTTGAACATGTAATATTGAAGCCAAATTAAAAAAGTTTAAAGTGTGCAATTGTGAAATTATGAGACAGCGGATTTATAAAACTACATTGTGTGTAATTTACAGCCATGAATTATGAAATTATGAAACGTAAATATTGAAGCCAAACTATCAAAGTTTTAAACTGTGAAATTGGAAAATTATGAAACAACTGTTTTATAAAATTATGTAATTTGCAACGATGAATAAATAATGAAATGAAAATGAAATTGGGAAACACTAAACTACAAAATCGGGAAGATACCAAAAGGTAAAATTATGAAAATTTGTAAACTATGAAAATGTAATATTGAAGCCAAATTATGAAATTTTAAAGTGTGCAATTGTGAAATTATGAAACAGCTGATTTATAAAACTGTATTGTGTGTAATTTACTGCCATGAATTATGAAATGAAACGTAAATATTGAAGCCAAACTATCAAAGCTTTAATTGGAAAATTATGAAACAACTGTTTTATAAAATTATATAATTTGCAACGATTAATAAATTGGGAAACACTAAACTACGAAATCGAGAAGATACAAAAAGGTAAAATTATAAAAATGTGAAACTATGAAAATGTAATATTGAAACCAAATTATGCAATTTTAAAGTGTGCAATTGTAAAATTATGAGACAGCGGATTTATAAAACTACATTGTGTGTAATTTACAGCCATGAATGATGAAATTATGAAACGCAAATATTGAAGCCAAACTATCAAAGTTTTAAACTGTGAAATTGGAAAATTATGAAACAACTGTTTTATAAAATTATATAATTTTCAACGATTAATAAATTATAAAGTGAAAATGAAATTGGGAAACACTAAACTACGAAATCGAGACGATACAAAAAGAGAAAATTATGAAAATTTTAAACTATGAAAATGTAATATTGAAGCCAAATTATGAAATTTTAAAGTGTGCAATTGTAAAATTATGAAACAGCGGATTTATAAAACAATTGTGGGTAATTTACAGCCATGAATTATGAAATTATGAAACGTAAATATTGAAGCCAAACTATCAGTTTTAAACTGAGAAATTGGAAAATTATGAAACAAATGTTTTATTAAATTATATAATTTGCAACGATGAATAAATTATGAAATGAGAATGAAATTGGGAAACACTATACTACGAAATCGAGAAGATACAAAAGGTAAAATTATGAAAATTTGAAACTATGAAAATGTAATATTGAAGCCAAATTATGAAATGTTAAAGTGTG
This sequence comes from Diaperis boleti, assembly GCA_963583935.1. Lineage (NCBI taxonomy): Eukaryota > Metazoa > Arthropoda > Insecta > Coleoptera > Tenebrionidae > Diaperis > Diaperis boleti. The sequence goes on from OY757242.1 coordinate 2,369,074, forward strand.
CAATTGTAAAATTATGAAACAGCTGATTTATAAAACTGTATTGTGTGTAATTTACAGCCATGAATTATGAAATTATGAAACGTAAATTTTGAAGCCAAACTATCAAAGTTTTAAACTGTGAAATTGGAAAATTATGAAACAGTTGATTTATAAATTGATATAATTTGCAACGACGAATAATTTATGAAACGAAAATGAAATCGAAAACTCACCAAGCTACCAAATCGACAAGTTTGAAAAAGGTAAAATAAAGAAAATTTGAAGCAATGAAACAACGGATTTATAAAACTATATTGTGGGTAATTTACAGCCACAAATTATAAAATTATGAAACGTAAATATTAAAGCCAAACTATCAAAGTTTTAAACGGTGAAATTGGAAAATTATGAAACAACCGATTCATAAATTTATATAATTTGCAACGATGAATCAATTATGAAACGAAAATGAAATCGAAAAACTCACCAAGCTACGAAATCGAGAAGGTTGAAAAAGGTCAAATAATGAAAATCTGAAGCTAAGAAACTTTTAAAGTGTGGAATTGTAAAATTATGAAACAGCGGATTTATAAAACTATATTGTGGATAATTTATAGCCATGAATTATGAAATTATGAAACTTGAATATGGAAGCCAAACTATAAAAGTTTTTAAACTGTGAAATTGGAAAATTATGAAACAACTGTTTTATAAAATTATATAATTTGCAACGATGAATAAATTATGAAATGAAAATGAAATCGGAAAACTCACTAAACTACAAAATCGAGAAGTGTGACATTGTAAAATTATGAAACAATGGGTTTATAAAACTATATTGTATGCACGTAATTTACAAGGATGAATATTACGAAAATGATCGCACAATTTACAGTCGAGAATTCTCCCATGATAGCAACGCTCGATCGCTGCACTCCTGCAAGCGGCGAAATAAATCACGAGAACATGCTCCTTCCAGTAACGACACCTAAATTACAACATAATTTCGCCATCGGCGGTCGAATTCTGCACGGTTCGTCGTCTTCGCGCAGTGCATTAAAGAGTGTATTAAAAGCGACAGGCAGATTTTCGCCCGTGTGGGAAGCAAGGGTGAAAGCGACGACAAAGCAGACAAAGGGTGCTAATCGATAGAGACGTGCCTCCCTTGACGCTCATTGATTTTAAACCTGGGACTGACGTTAAATAAAGCGCGCCGTAACCTGTCGAACAGACGAACGGGTTTATGATGCTGAGTCTCTGGAAAGCGGATGGATTTTTAGATGGGAGATACTGAAACGGTGGAGATTTTTATCCCGGCGCATCCGCCAATTTAAGCGACTTTTAGTCATTTATTGATGACACATGATCAAAATCACCCTGTGGAGCATACAGTACTTGCTCGAGCCTCTCACAACAATCTCAAGTGGGGCTGTGATTACCATTTTTGCGAACTTGGCACTAAGCCTTCCATTTGATCCCCCCGATCCACGGCCAATCAAAGGGATTTCCTCCATTCTCTCACTTATTGGCCATAACGACGTTAATTCTCCTTATTTAATCCTCCAGTAGCGCAGCAGCCGACTGATACACCTCTTCAGCTTCCTGCTAATGGGGCCGTAATTTCCGGCTTCAACCCTCTCGCATCGATCGGCCCGTTTTTCGGCGACATTTTTTAAGGTTAACGAAGCGCCATTAACCTTTCGGGATCGCGGGACCTAATTGTAGAGCGGATCGATGAAATGTGCGTAGAAAGAGGGACGCCACCCTCCCGTATACGTCGCTAATAACTGCGACAAGTATAACACATCAGATAAGCGGCTCGGACGTCGGGGACCCCTCTCGGGGGAGAGTGACCGCCGCAGAGGGGCACCGTCCGTCTGTAAATTTTCTCAACACGGTGGCGCTGCCGGATATTATCGTGTCCACATCGCTGTCCCGGGCTGTCAATATTAGCTCTCGTTACGTTTATTGGTTGTTTACCGATCAATCGATCAGTTGAAACGTGTGAAACGGACCATTAAAACGCTCGCATGCAGTGATTAAATCCCGTTAGAGCAGGGCCATCCAAACTTGATTTGTTTCTGTAAATACGGACGAATTTGACTAAAACGATAACTGTGTTCGAATATTGAATTATCGCATCGGTGTTGAAAATCTCGCGGAGGTGGCGAACTCTTACATCTTTTTGATCTCTCTGGTGCATTTTGTCTTCTTTGTATGTTTTGTTTCTTTACTCCCTTCTGGTAGCTTTTGTCTCTTTTTGTTGTCTTATATCCGTTTTGTCTCTTTAGTTACTTTGTTTTCTTTGATCTTTATGATCTCCCGTCTCATTGGTCTCTTCAGTTTGTTTAACCTCTTGAGCCTTTTTAGTCTCTTTTGCCTCTTTTATAATCCCTTCTGTACCTTTCGTCTGTTTAGTGCATCTAGTCGTCTTTGGTCCTTTTGTTCTTTTAGTTCTTTTGGTCTCGCTGGACGCTATGACAATCTTTGTAAATTCTATGGTACCTTCAGTTTTTTAATCTCTTTAATTCATCGTAGCAGTTTTTATAATTTTACCTTTTTATATCTTCTTGTTTTCATAGATTAGTGTGTTTCACAAATGCACGGCTTAAAATATTTGTATAATCACTTCATAGTCTTACAGTTTCATTACTATTGCATTGAAAATTATATAGATTTATAAATCAAGTGTTTTATAATTTTCCAATTTCACAGTTTAAAACTTTGATAGTTTGGCTTCAATATTTACGTTTCATAATTTCATAATCCATGGCTGTAAATTGCACACAATACAGTTTTATAAATCAGCTGTTTCATAATTTTACAATTGCACACTTTAAAATTTCATACTTTGGCTTCAATATTACATTTTCATAGCTTCACATTTTTATAATTTTACCATTTTGTATCTTCTCGATTTCGTAGTTTAGTGTGTCCGAATTTCATTTTCATTTCATAATTTATTAATAGTTGCAAATTATATATTTTTATAAAACAGTTGTTTCATAATTTTTCAATTTTACAGTTTAAAACTGATAGTTTGGCTTCAATATTTACGTTTCATAATTTCATAATTCATGGCTGTAAATTACCCACAATTGTTTTATAAATCAGCTGTTTCATAATTTTACAATTGCACACTTTAAAATTTCATAATTTGGCTTCAATATTACATTTTCATAGTTTCAAATGTTCATAATTTTCTCTTTTTGTATCGTCTCGATTTCGTAGTTTAGTGTTTCCCAATTTCACTTTCACTTTATAATTTATTAATCGTTGAAAATTATATAATTTTATAAAACAGTTGTTTCATAATTTTCCAATTTCACAATTTAAAACTTTGATAGTTTGGCTTCAATATTTACCTTTCATAATTTCATAATTCATGGCTGTAAATTACACACAATATAGTTTTATAAATCAGATGTTTCATAATTTTACAATTGCACACTTTCAAATTTCAAAATTTGGCTTCAAATTACATTTTCATAGTTTCAAATTTTCATAATTTTACTTTTTTGTATCTTCTCGATTTCGTAGTATAGTGTTTCTCAATTTCATTTTCATTTCATAATTTATTAATCGTTGCAAATTATATAATTTTATAAAACAGTTGTTTCATAATTTTCCAATTTCACAGTTTAAGAACTTTGATAGTTTGGCTTCAATATTTACGTTTCATAGTTTCATAATTTATGGCTATAAATTACACACAATATAGTTCTATAAATCAGCTATTTCATAATTTTACAACTGCACACTTTAAAATTTCATAATTTGGCTTCAATATTACATTTTCATAGTTTTAAATTTTTATAATTTTACCTTTTTGTATCTTCTCGATTTCGTAGTTTGGTATTTCCCAATTTAATTTTCATTTTATAATTTACTAATTGTTGCAAATTATATAAATTTATGAATCGGTTGATTCATAATTTTCCAATTTCACCGTTTAAAACTTTGATAGTTTAGCTTTAATATTTACGTTTCATAATTTTATAATTCGTGGCTGTAAATTACCCACAATATGGTTTTATAAATCCGTTGTTTCATAATTTTACAATTCTAAACTTTAAAAGTTTCATTGCTTCAAATTTTCTTTATTTTACCTTTTTCAAACTTGTCGATTTCGTAGCTTGGTGAGTTTTTCGATTTCATTTTCGTTTCATAATTTGTTCGTCGTTGCAAATTATATCAATTTATAAATCAACTGTTTTATAATTTTCCAATTTCACAGTTTAAAACTTTGATAGTTTGGCTTCAATATTTACGTTTGATAATTTCATAATTCATGGCTGTAAATTACACACAATATAGCTTTATAAATTCGCTGTTTCATAATTTTACAATTCCACACTTTAAAAGTTTCTTAGCTTCAAATTTTCATTATTTGACCTTTTTCAACCTTCTCGATTTCGTAGCTTGGTGAGTTTTTTGATTTCATTTTCGTTTCATAATTTATTCATCGTTGCAAATTATATAATTTTATAAAACAGTTGTTTCATAATTTTCCAATTTCACAGTTTAAAACTTTGATAGTTTGGCTTCAATATTTACGTTTCATAATTTCATAATTCATGGCTGTAAATTACACACAATACCGTTTTATAAATCCGCTGTTTCATAATTTTACAATTGCACACTTTAAAATTTCATAATTTGGCTTCAACATTACATTTTTATAGTTTACAAATTTTCATAATTTTACCTTTTTGTATCTTCTCGATTTCGTAGTTTAGTGTTTCCCAATATCATTTTCATTTCCTAATTTATTCATCGTCGCAAATTATATAATTTTATAAAACAGTTGTTTCATAATTTTCCAATTTCACAGTTCAAAACTTTGATAGTTTGGCTTCAGTATTTACGTTTCATAATTTCATAATTCATGGCTGTAAATTACACATAATGTAGTTTTATAAATCTGCTGTCTCATAATTTTACAATTGCACACTTTAAAACTGCATAATTTGGCATCAATATTACATTTTCGTAGTTTACAAATTTTCATAATTTTACCTTTTTGTATCTTCTCGATTTCGCAGTTTAGTGTTTTCCAATTTCATTTTCATTTAATAATTTATTCATCGTTGCAAATTATATAATTTTATAAAACAGTTGTTTCATAATTTTCCAATTTCACAGTTTAAAACTTTGATAGTTTGGCTTCAATATTTACGTTTCATAATTTCATAATTCATGGCTGTCAATTACACACAATATAGTTTTATAAACCAGCTGTTTCATAATTTAACAATTGCATACTTAAAAATTTATTTCATAATTTTGCTTCTATATTACATTTTCAGTTTCAAATTTTTATAATTTTACCTTTTTGTATCTTCTCGATTTCGTAATTTAGTGTTTCCCAATTTCATTTTCATTTCATAATTTATTCATCGTTGCAAATTATATAATTTTATAAAACAGTTGTTTCATAATTTTCCAATTTCACAGTTTAAAACTTTGATAGTTTGGCTTCAATATTTACGTTTCATAATTTCATAATCCATGGCTGTAAATTGCACACAATACAGTTTTATAAATCAGCTGTTTCATAATTTTACAATTGCACACTTTAAAATTTCATAATTTGGCTTCAATATTACATTTTCATAGCTTCACATTTTTATAATTTTACCATTTTGTATCTTCTCGATTTCGTAGTTTAGTGTGTCCGAATTTCATTTTCATTTCATAATTTATTCATCGTTGCAAATTATATAATTTTATAAAACAGTTGTTTTATAATTTTCCAATTTCACAGTTCAAAACTTTGATAGTTTGGCTTCAATATTTACGTTTCATAATTTCATAATTCATGGCTGTAAATTGCACACAATACAGTTTTATAAATCAGCTGTTTCATAATTTTACAATTGCACACTTTAAAATTTCATAATTTGGCTTCAATATTACATTTTCATAATTTTACCTTTTTGTTTCTTCTCGATTTCGTAGTATAGTGTTTCCCAATTTCATTTTCATTTCATAATTTATTCATCGTTGCAAATTATATAATTTTATAAAGCAGTTGTTTCATAATTTTCCAATTTCACAGTTTAAAGCTTTGATAGTTTGGCTTCAATATTTACGTTTCATAATTTCATAATTCATGGCTGTAAATTACACACAATATACTTTTATAAATCCGCCGTTTCATAATTTTACAATTGCACACTTTAAAATTTCATAATTTGGCTTCAATATTACATTTTCATAGTTTCAAATTTTCATAATTTTATATTTTTGTATCTTCTCGATTTCGTAGTTTAGTGTTTCCCAATTTCATTTTCATTTCATAATTTATTCATCGTTGCAAATTATATAATTTTATAAAACAGTTGTTTCATAATTTTCCAACTTCACAGTTTAAAACTTTGATAGTTTGACTTCAATATTTACGTTTCATAATTTCATAATCCATGGCTGTAAATTGCACACATCACAGTTTTATAAATCAGCTGTTTCATAATTTTACAATTGCACACTTTAAAATTTCATAATTTGGCTTCAATATTACATTTTCATAGCTTCAAATTTTCATAATTTTACCTTTTTGTATCTTCTCGATTTCGTAGTATAGTGTTTCCCAATTTCATTTTCATTTCATAATTTATTCATCGTTGCAAATTATATAATTTTATAAAACAGTTGTTTCATAATTTTCCAATTTCACAGTTTAAAACTTTGATAGTTTGGCTTCAATATTTACGTTTCATAATTTCCTAATTCATGCCTGTAAATTATCCACAATAGTTTTATAAATCCGCTGTTTCATAATTTTACAATTCCACGCTTAAAAAGTTTCATAGCTTGGCTTCAATATTCCAGTTTCACAGTTTCAAATTTTCATAATTTTACCTTTTCTATCTTCTCGATTTCATTTTCATTTAATAATTTCTTCATCGTTGCAAATTATATAATTTTATAAAACAGTTGTTTCATAATTTTCCAATTTCACAGTTTAAAACTTTGATAGTTTGGCTTCAATATTTACGTTTCATAATTTCATAATCCATGGCTGTAAATTACACACAATACAGTTTTATAAATCAGCTGTTTCATAATTTTACAATTGCACATTTTAAAATTTCATAATTTGGTTTCAATGTGACATTTTCATAGTTTCAAATTTTCATAATTTTACCTTTTTGTATCGTCTCGATTTCGTAGTTTAGTGTTTCCCAATTTCATTTTCATTTCATAATTTATTAATCGTTGCAAATTATATAATTTTATAAAACAGTTGTTTCATAATTTTCCAATTTCACAGTTTAAAATTTTGATAGTTTGGCTTCAATATTTACGTTTCATAATTTCATAATCCATGGCTGTAAATTACACACAATATAGTTTTACACATCAGCTGTTTCATAATTTTACAACTGCACACTTTAAAATTTCATAATTTGGCTTCAATATTACATTTTCATAGTTTCAAATTTTCATAATTTTCTCTTTTTGTATCGTCTCGATTTCGTAGTTTAGTGTTTCTCAATTTCATTTTCATTTCATAATTTATTCATCGTTGCAAATTATATAAATTTATAAAACAGTAGTTTCATAATTTTCCAATTTCACAGTTTAAAACTGATAGTTTGGCTTCCATATTTAAGTTTCATAATTTTATAATTCATTTCTGTAAGTTACCCACAATATAGTTTTATAAATCCGGTGTTTTATAATTTTACAATTCCACACTTTAAAAGTTTCTTAGCTTTAAATTTTCATTATTTGACCTTTTTCAACCTTCTCGATTTCGTAGCTTGGTGAGTTTTTCGATTTCATTTTCGTTTCATAATTGATTCATCGTTGCAAATTATATAAATTTATGAATCGGTTGTTTCATAATTTTCCAATTTCACCGTTTAAAACTTTGATAGTTTAGCTTTAATATTTACGTTTCATAATTTTATAATTCGTGGCTGTAAATTAACCACAATATGGTTTTATAAATCCGTTGTTTCATAATTTTACAATTATAAACTTTAAAAGTTTCATTGCTTCAAATTTTCTTTATTTTACGTTTTTCAAACTTGTCGATTTCGTAGCTTGGTGAGTTTTTCGATTTCATTTTCGTTTCATAATTTGTTCGTCGTTGCAAATTATATCGATTTATAAATCAACTGTTCCATAATTTTCCAATTTCACAGTTTAAAACTTTGATAGTTTGGCTTCAATATTTACGTTTCATAATTTCATAATCCATGGCTGTAAATTACACACAATACAGTTTTATAAATCAGCTGTTTCATAATTTTACAATTGCACATTTTAAAATTTCATAATTTGCCTTCAATGTGACATTTTCATAGTTTCAGATTTTCATAATTTTACCTTTTTGTATCGTCTCGATTTCGTAGTTTAGTGTTTCCCAATTTCATTTTCATTTCATAATTTATTAATCGTTGCAAATTATATAATTTTATAAAACAGTTGTTTCATAATTTTCTAATTTCACAGTTTAAAACTGATAGTTTGGCTTCCATATTTAAGTTTCATAATTTTATAATTCATTTCTGTAAGTTACCCACAATATAGTTTTATAAATCCGGTGTTTTATAATTTTACAATTCCACACTTTAAAAGTTTCTTAGCTTTAAATTTTCATTATTTGACCTTTTTCAACCTTTTCGATTTCGTAGCTTGGTGAGTTTTTCGATATCATTTTCGTTTCATAATTGATTCATCGTTGCAAATTATATAAATTTATGAATCGGTTGTTTCATAATTTTTCAATTTCACCGTTTAAAACTTTGATAGTTTAGCTTTAATATTTACGTTTCATAATTTTATAGTGCGTGGCTGTAAATTACCCACAATATGGTTTTATAAATCCGTTGGTTCATAATTTGACAATTCTAAACTTTAAAAGTTTCATTGCTTCAAATTTTTTTTATTTTACCTTTTTCAAACTTGTCGATTTCGTAGCTTGGTGAGTTTTTCGATTTCATTTTCGTTTCATAATTTATTCGTCGTTGCAAATTATATCAATTTATAAATCAACTGTTCCATAATTTTCCAATTTCACAGTTTAAAACTTTGATAGTTTGGCTTCAATATTTACGTTTCATAATTTCATAATCCATGGCTGTAAATTACACACAATACAGTTTTATAAATCAGCTGTTTCATAATTTTACAATTGCACATTTTAAAATTTCATTAATTTGGCTTCAATGTGACATTTTCATAGTTTCAAATTTTCATAATTTTACCTTTTTGTATCTTCTCGATTTCGTAGTTTAGTGGTTCCCAATTTCATTTTCATTTCATAATTTATTCATCGTTGCAAATTATATAATTTTATAAATAGTTGCTTCATAATTTTCCAATTTCACAGTTTAAAACTTTGATAGTTTAGCTTCAATATTTACGTTTCATAATTTCATAATCCATGGCTGTAAATTACACACAATACAGTTTTATAAATCAGCTGTTTCATAATTTTACAATTGCACATTTTAAAATTTCATTAATTTGGCTTCAATGTGACATTTTCATAGTTTCAAATTTTCATAATTTTACCTTTTTGTATCGTCTCGATTTCGTAGTTTAGTGTTTCCCAATTTCATTTTCATTTCATAATTTATTAATCGTTGCAAATTATATAATTTTATAAAACAGTTGTTTCATAATTTTCCAATTTCACAGTTTAAATTTTTGATAGTTTGGCTTCAATATTTACGTTTCATAATTTCATAATCCATGGCTGTAAATTACACACAATATAGTTTTATAAATCAGCTGTTTCATAATTTTACAATTGCACATTTTAAAATTTCATTAATTTGGCTTCAATGTGACATTTTCATAGTTTCAAATTTTCATAATTTTACCTTTTTGTATCTTCTCGATTTCGTAGTTTAGTGGTTCCCAATTTCATTTTCATTTCATAATTTATTCATCGTTGCAAATTATATAATTTTATAAATAGTTGCTTCATAATTTTCCAATTTCACAGTTTAAAACTTTGATAGCTTGGCTTCAATATTTACGTTTCATAATTTCATAATTCATGGCTGTAAATTACACACAATATAGTTTTATAAATCAACTGTTTCATAATTTTACAATTTCACACTTTAAAATTTCATAATTTGGCTTCAATATTACATTTTCATAGTTTCAAATTTTCATAATTTTCTCTTTTTGTATCGTCCCGATTTCGTAGTTTAGTGTTTCCCAATTTCATTTTCATTTCATAATTTATTAATCGTTGCAAATTATATAATTTTATAAAACAGTTGTTTCATAATTTTCCAATTTCACAGTTTAAAACTTTGATAGTTTAGCTTTAATATTTACGTTTCATAATTTTATAGTTCGTGGCTGTAAATTACCCACAATATGGTTTTATAAATCCGTTGGTTCATAATTTTACAATTCTAAACTTTAAAAGTTTCATTGCTTCAAATTTTCTTTATTTTACCTTTTTCAAACTTGTCGATTTCGTAGCTTGGTGAGTTTTTCGATTTCATTTTCGTTTCATAATTTGTTCGTCGTTGCAAATTATATCAATTTATAAATCAACTGTTCTATAATTTTCCAATTTCACAGTTTAAAACTTTGATAGTTTGGCTTCAATATTTACGTTTCATAATTTCATAATCCATGGCTGTAAATTACACACAATATAGTTTTAAACATCAGCTGTTTCATAATTTTACAATTGCACATTTTAAAATTTCATTAATTTGGCTTCAATGTGACATTTTCATAGTTTCAAATTTTCATAATTTTACCTTTTTGTATCTTCTCGATTTCGTAGTTCAGTGTTTCCCAATTTCATTTTCATTTCATAATTTATTAATCCTTGCAAATTATCTAATTTTATAAAAGAGTTGTTTCATAATTTTCCAATTTCACAGTTTAAAACTTTGATAGTTTGGCTTCAATATTTACGTTTCATAATTTCATAATTCATGGCTGTAAATTACACACAATGTAGTTTTATAAATCCATTGTTTCATAGTTTTACAATTGCACACTTTAAAATTTCATAATTTGGTTTCAATATTACATTTTCATAATTTATTTTTTTGTATCTTCTCGATTTCGTAGTTTAGTGTTTCCCAATTTCGTTTTCATTTCATAATTTATTAATCGTTGCAAATTATATAATTTTATAAAACAGTTGTTTCAGAATTTTCAAATTTCACAGTTTAAAACTTTGATAGTTTGGCTTCAATATTTACGTTTCATAATTCCATAATTCGTGGCTGTAAATTACACATAATGTAGTTTTATAAATCCGCTGTCTTATAATTTTACAATTGCACACTTTAAAATTGCATAATTTGGCTTCAACATAACATTTTCGTAGTTTACAAATTTTCATAATTTTACCTTTTTGTATCTTCTCGATTTCGTAGTTTAGTGTTTCCCAATTTCATTTTCATTTCATAATGTATTAATCGTTGCAAATTATATAATTTTATAAAACAGTTGTTTCATAATTTTCCAATTTCACAGTTTAAAACTTTGATAGTTTGGCTTCAATACTCTAGAGTTTCATGATTTAATACTTCTTAATTTCGTAGTTCAGTGAGTTTCACGACTGCATAGCATTATGGATTCATTGGAGCACTTTTACAATTTAAAATCTGTGGTTGCATACAGTTTCATAATTCACCACTGTAAATTACATACATTTATAAATCAGATGTTTCATAATTTTACAATTTTACAGTATAACACTTTGATGGTTTGGCTTCAATATTCTAGAGTTTCATCATTTCATACTTTTTTTATATTTCGTTTCACAACTGCATAGCTTTGTAGTTTTATAATTCATACAGATAGAAAATCAAGTATATAAACATAAAGGAAAGAATTAAACAGAAACATGAAGGTGAGAGAAAAAGGTAAAGGGGGAGAGGCAGACAAAATAGAGGAGGTAGTAAACAAGGGCGGAGAGAGGAGGAAGAAATAGAGGAATAGAAACAGGCATAAAATAGAACACTTGAAAATAGAGAATCCTTGTTGTTTTGGATCATGACAATTTTTACAGGCTTAGCTGTGGGTGGTAATCCCCTCGCAGTAACTTTTATGTTTCTGGTTTGCTTGCACTGCATTGATTTTATATTGATTACCGACTAAACCCGGCCACGCCTCGCTGTGGCTCAAACCGCACACTTGCAAAGATTGCCCTCGCGTTTAAAGAAATACCTGGCAACAACGGAACGGAAACTAATAAGATAGAGATTCAACGCGACAGCAAAATTCTTTCAAACTCGACAAAGCCGGAGGCCCAAGAGGCGACGCATCGAATACTTGTCCAAATATAATCGCGCCGAAACCTCCCCGGCTCCCCGTTATTTACATCATATCAATCACAAAATCCCCGGGAACGTAATACGATAATATTTTAGCCGAGTTCGGTAATCGCGGGGAGTTCGGAATCAATCCGGGAAGTCGAGGGGCGCGACGCCCCAACGGCTCGTATCGCACGATGTCACGAAGCTTTCCCGAAATTATGAAATAACAGAAATTTACGATAAAAAACGTCCCGGAGTCGAGGGACCCCATCATTATCGCCGTAACTGTAATTTCATCGGGCGAAGACGTAAACGTGAATAACGGCGGCCTTAATGCACTTCCTGGGGAAATAAAGTGACGTTTTTAAGAGGTGTCGCAAGTCGCATCGGCGAACAATGCGGAGGTTCGGATGGGAAAAAAGGAGTGGTCCCGATTAGGAGGGTGCTTGAAGTTTAGAGCAACTCCGAATGTCTTGGGGCGGTTTAGTTATTTGCGGAAGTTGGATACGGAAACGGAGTTAGACATTGCGGTCGCTCGGCAATTCGAGGAAAATGGTAAACGTTGCCGAGTTGGGGTAGTTGCAGAATTCGCCACGGTTAATGCGTGCCCGGGTAGAAAACGACCCGGAGTGAGTGAGACCTTTTTTCGTCCCGATCCCGATTCCCGTCACGTCCTCCCGACTGACAAATTCGATTCGGAGGACCTACCGCAACGGCCCGCTATCGGCGAGATGGTGATAGGATAGGACGGGAAATGGACACAATCATCGGATGCGTTCGCCGCTCCTTCGCATTATCCGATAATCGTGACGTCATCTCTTCGCGTTACATCTTATAAATAAAACAGTAAGAGATGAGAGGAAACAGGTAGCCGGCACTTCCTTTCCGCGAACGTTTTCGGTGCCGAGAATTTATGCGGGAAGAGATTTAGTGAAAGTGCTGAATAGATTTCGGGGAGAGTTATGGTCGGGGTGGTTGCCGATAGCGGCGGGTTATGCGGGGGGCGAAGCCTTTTACGGTCATTCGGGGAGGGGCGGGTCTGCCTGGCAACCAACAATACACGCAGGTCTAAAATACTCGTGCTTAGTTTCTCTCAACGCACACAGTTTTAAAGTAGTGTCACGTAATTAAAGCGACCTAAAACACAAACGGACCAAACGGTTCGAAGAAACTCAGAGACAAATAAAACGAATGGATAAAACAGCCAAAAGAGACAAAAAGAACAATAAAGCAAACTGACAAGAAACGACACCACAGAGAATAAAGAAACCATAGAGGCTACAGACAACAAAGCTATCAGAGACCAAATATGGTACCTATGTTTGAGACCACACGATTGAAGTGAAAACTTCTTTGGTGATAGTAAGAGATCAAAACTGATGGACTAAAGAGGAAATTAAACAGGATAAAAAGAACCAAGAGATTCTAGAGGTCTAACAAACAAAGAAACTAAAGAGGTTAAAGGGAGACACCAAAAAGAGCCAAGACAACAAAACGGCTAAAAGAAGAAGATATGAAGAAGAACAAAGAAAGAAGCCAAAAAAAAAACAAAGATAGTGCATCTTTTTAATTTCCTTCGTTCATGTTGTCCATGCCTCATTCTTTTTGCCCCATTTAGTCTCTTTTTTCTTTCTACCAATTTTCTCTATTTAATTCCTTTTTCCTCCCTTTTCATTTTTTCTTATATCTTTTACATCCTGTATACCTCTTTCATTAATCATTTATTTTAATCCTTCTGTCTTCCTCTTTTTCATTTTGCTCCCCTTTTCAACTACTTATTTGTCTCTGTTTTTTTTCTCTCTTCCATCTTTCTTTCATATTCTTCTTCTTCATCCTCTATCTTTTTTATTCGTACCACCTCTGTTATCTTTTTATATTTCATCTCAAGTTTTCCACTCTTTTATGTTCGTCACTTTTTTTCCTCTTCTTCTCTTCGGTCTCTTTATCGCCCTTTTCTGCCTTTATGTCATTCTTTTTCTATTCCTCTATTTCCTCTTTTTTCATGCCTCATATTTTCTCTCGCTGTCTCTCTGTATCTCTCTGGTTCTATTGCTTTATTTTTTCTTCCTTCTGTGTTTTGCATGCGTCCTTTTTTTCTTTCTCTATGTTTGTTCCTATCTCCCTCTAAATCTCTTACTGTCCCTCCCTCTCTTTTCACACTTGTTTACTACCTCCTTTCTTTCATTATTTCTTTCTTTCCCTTCTTATCTTTCTCTCTGACGTCTATCTCCTTTATGTTTATCTACTTGATTTTCTATCTGTATTTTACTTTCCTCTGACATTATCTTCCGTCTTTCTTTTTCGTTTCTGTTCTTCCCTTTATTTTTTTTTTATATTATTTATCTCATGTTTTTGCCTCACTTATTTTCTCTCACTTTCTTTCTCTCTATACATATCTCTCTGTCTCATTGTCTTTTTGCATTTTTAGTCTCTTTTTTCTTCTTTACTAAATTTCTCTATTTGATTACTTTTCCTTCCCTTTTCATCTTCTTCTCACACTTTTTTGTTCATATTTCGTCTTCCGTCCTTTTTTCATTTTGTTCTTATATCTTTCACACCTTTTATTTTAATCTTTCTGTCTTCCTCTCGTTCTTTTAAATTCTTCTTCTTCGTCCTCCATCTTTTTTATTCTTACCACCTATGTTATCTTTTTATATTTCATCTCAAGTTTTCCACTTTTTATGTTTGTCACTTTTATTTCCTTTTCTTCTCTTCGGTCTCTTTATCGCCCTTTACTGCCCTTATGTCATTCTTTTTCTGTTCCTCTATTTTCTCTTTTTTCATGTCCCATATTTTCTCTCGCTGTCTCTCTGTATCTCTCTGGTTCTATTGGTTTCTTTTTTCTTCCTTCTGTATTTTCCATGCGTCCCTTCTTTCTTTCTCTATGTTTGTTCCCATCTCCCTCTAAATCTCTTACTATCTCTCCCTCTTTTTTCACACTTGTTTACTACCTCCTCATTTCTTTCATTCTTCTTCTCTTTCCTCTGCCTCTCCCCCTTTTATCTTTCTCTCTGACCGTCATGCTTCTGGTTCTTTCTCTCCTTTATGTTTATCTACTTGCTTTCTATCTGTATTTTATTTTCCTCTGATTTTCTCTTCCATCTTTCTTTTTCGGTTCTGTTTTCCCCTTTTTTATATTATTTATCTCATGTTTTCTCTCTTTTATGTTGCTTCTATTTTTGCGAGACGCCTTACTCATTTTATTTCTCTCAGCGCCTTTAGTTTTGATGACAATACAATTATGTATATTCAGTATCATTGTAAATTCAACATGGCCGTCGCCTCAAAATGGCGGATTACATATGCTTTTTCAATCCCCTCAATATGGGTATCAAATGAAAGGGCTTAACTAGTAGAATACAGTACACTATACAAAATTTCAAAATGCAAGATGGCCGACTATATTATATTTTTTTCAATCCCTTGAATATGGGTATCAAATGAAAGGGGTTAACTACTAGAATACAGTACACCATGAAAAAATTCAAAAGCTAATACAAAATGGAGGATTACAATTTTTGTCAATCCCCTCAATATGGGTATCAAATGAAAGGGCTTAACTAATAGAATATAGTACATCATAAAAAAATCATCCAAGATGGCCGCCGCTACAAAATGGCGGACTACAGATTTTTTAGTTTTCAATCCTCTCAATATGGGTATCACTTTAGAAAAACTAAAAACTTAAAAAACATTTTTAAATTAAACGGTTTTATATTGTAAAGAAACATAATAATGATGCAGACAATGTTCTAAAAGTTAAAAATAATTAGATAGGTACCAGGTCCTCATCAAACTAGAGTATTGATCAGACTAAAATGAAATTGTGGGGCGTAGCGCAACCTGAGTAAATAATGATCGTTCTGCGTTGTCCCACGATGATTTACTTTTACACAAGTATCATGATACTGTGTTCTGTCTTGTAATCGCAATCGTCTTTGCCAACCGAAAACCAACTCGTCTGCAAAGTTACCAAACACCAAAACTCGAAAACTGTCAACTGTACCTCACAAACAAGAAACTCTAAACTCCAGACGACAACGGCGGCGAACGTAATTGTCTAAACTCAGCAATTATAGGGCGAAACTCTAAGAATTGTATTCTGAAGGGAAGTCGAGGGTCCGGGAATTAACGACGCGTTAACCGGAGGGGTCGCAGCTACCTCGCGGCGACGCTCCTGGCAACATCCTTTAGCTTTCGTTGTTGTCTTTTTTAGGAGCGCATTAATTTATAGTAGCAACATGGCAGGACTTGGCCACGGGTTTTAAAAAAGAATTTGCAAGTGCGGTTTCCTACCTTATCGGCGTCGGGGGAGTCCCCCGGGTGTCGTCGCGATCGGGGTGCGCTGTACGTCCGGAATCTTAATGCGATGTGTTCTTTATGTCCGTACGCCCGATGAATTTAATTGTTTTGTTTGGGTCCGAATTAAGTGGGGGCGTTTACGACTGCATTTAAGACACGATGCGCAACCAACAATACATACCGGTTGAGCAACATTTTACGATAATCTGCCGATATGGCCGCGTTAGCATGCATGCGATGGAGGGCGCCGTAAAATGCATTGTCTGCCCCGCCGTAAATTACCCCCGGTCCTGCCCACCGATATTTATGCCGGCGGCCGTAAAGCCCCGAAATGATTCGCGACTTGTAATTTGTCGTCTCGGAGCGAAGTCGTTAAATTCGATAATTGCTCGTCGGCGTAATGAGCCGTGGTCGTTTGCCCGAGTTAATTAAATCGAGATACGGCCGCCGCGCCGGTTGACATGTGTGATTGTGTCCGTGATATCCGTTCGGTTTGTTCGTCACCTGCCCGGCCGGGGGATGGCGGGCTTTAGATGCCAGTATCTGGACAGCTTTGTACGTATGTTGTGTGATCCGTTGACTGCAGAGTTGCTACAGGGTGCGTCAACATCGGTGTCAACTTTTTAATTATGGAGCGGTTTATTTGATACTTGGCGGACTCAAAGCTCGATGGACTAAATACTAGCGCAATTACTTTTTAATTATAAAGGAGAGAACGAAAGCCGTCACCGCACTCCCACATACAGTTTGTGGGAGTTATTTATCGTTATCACATACTCGGAACTACTACGGAATAAAATTAGCAGCCTTTATGTCAAATGCAACTTCCAATCGCTGTTTATTTTTAGATCGTAATCTCTTGCGCTTTATGCGGAATTTCATACAACCTTCAACGCCAATTTATCACGCTCGTTCTATATAAAATGGAACGTAGAAATCGTAAATGAAACGATTGATTACTAAAATGCATGTACTAATTATTTTCTTTGTCGTTTTATTTGTATAGAAATTGTAGACAATTATGCCTAACGATTTGTTGAATTATCCAAATGTGGAATTGTAGTCACTGAATTATGGAATTATCGCATTACCGACTTATCGAGCTATGGAGTTATCGAATTATGGAATGATGACGTTTCTTTTTTTAAAATATGGAATTATGGAATCTTTGTAATGGTTGAATTATGGAATTATCGAATTGTCGAGTTATCGAGTTATCAAATGATCTAGTTATCAAATTGCTGAATTATGGAATTGTCATATTATCGAATAACCAAATCACGGAGTTGTGTGTTGAATTATGGAATTATAGCATTACCCAGTGATCGAATTATTGGGGTTATCGAATTATCGAGCTATGGAGAATTACGGGACACGGAACTACGGAGTTACAATTATCAAATTATTATTGAAATTATGGACTTATTAAATAAAGGCATTATAAAATTATCGAATTATCAATTGATTTATTTATCAAATCGTAGAATTATTATGTTGTCAACTTATCGTATTTTCGAATAATCAAATCACGAAATTGTTTGTTGAATTATGAAATTATCGAGTTAGTGAGTTATCAATTTATCCAGTTATATAGTGATCAAAATATAGTTATTGAGTTGTGGAGTCACACACTTACAGAGTTATTAAATTCAGAGATTATAAAATTATCGCATTGTCGAGTTATCGAATTATTATCAAATCGTAGAATTATGAAATTTTCAGGTCGAATAATCAAATCATAGAATTGTGTTTTGAATTGCGGAATTATCGCGTTACCGAATGATCGAACTATGGATTTATCGAATTATCGAACGTAACTAGGAGTTACGGACTTTTGGAATGATGAGGTTTCTTTTTTTTAAATTATAGAATTTAAGAAATTTTTGTAATGGCCGAATTATGGAATTATCGAATTGTTGAGTTATCGAATTATCTAATGATCTAGTTATCAAATTGCGGAATTATGAAATCGTCAGGTTATTATATTATCAAATAACCAAATTACGGAATTGTGTGTTGAATTATGGAATTAATCGCATTACTCAATGATCGAACTATGGGGTTATCGAATTATACAATAATCAAATTATTATTGAAATTATAGACTTATGGAGTTATTAAATGAAGGGATTATAAAATTACCGCATTGTCCAGTTATCGAATTATCAAATGATTTATTTATCAAATCGTGGAATTATTTATTATATTGTCTAGTTATCGTATTATCGAATAATCAAATCATGAAATTGTGTGTTGAATTATGAAATTATCGAGTTAGTGAGTTATCAATTTATCGAGATATATGGTAATCAAAATATAGTTATTGAGTTGTGGAGTCACATACTTACAGTTATTAAATGAAGAGATTATAAAATTATCGAATTGTCGAGTTATCGAATTATTGTCAAATCGTAGAATTATGAAATTTTCAGGTCGAATAATCAAATAATAGAATTGTGTTTTGAATGATGGAACTATCGCGCTACCGAATGATGGAATTATGGATTTATCGAATTATCGAACGTAACTAGCAGTTACGGACTTTTGGAATGATGAAGTTTCTTTTTTTTAAATTATAGAATTTAAGAAATTTTTGTAATGGCCGAATTATGGAATTATCGAATTGTCGAGTTATCGAGTTATCAAATGATCTAGTTATCAAATTGCGGAATTATGAAATCGTCAGGTTATCATATTATCAAATAACCAAATTACGGAATTGTGTGTTGAATTATGGAATTAATCGCATTACTCAATGATCGAACTATGGGGTTATCGAATTATACAATAATCAAATTATTATTGAAATTATAGAATTATGGAGTTACTAAATGAAGGGATTATAAAATTACCGCATTATCGAATTATCAAATGATTTATTTATCAAATCGTGGAATTATTTATTATTATATTGTCAAGTGATCGTATTATCGAATAATCAAATCATGAAATTGTGTGCTGAATTATGAAATTATCGAGTTAGTGAGTTATCAATTTATCGAGATATATAGTAATCAAAATATAATTATTGAGTTGTGGAGTCACACACTTACAGAGTTATTTAATTAAGAGATTATAAAATTATCTCATTTTCGAGTTATCGAATTATTATCAAATCGTAGAATTGTGTTTTGAATGATGGAACTATCGCGCTACTGAATGATGGAATTATGGATTTATCGAATTATCGAACGTAACTAGGATTTCCGGACTTTTGGAAAGATGAAGTTTCTTTTTTTTTAATTATAGAATTTAAGAAATTTTTGTAATGGCCGAATTATGGAATTATCGAATTGTCGAGTTATCGAGTTATCAAATGATCTAGTTATCAAATTGCGGAATTATGAAATCGTCAGGTTATCATATTATCAAATAACCAAATTACGGAATTGTGTGTTGAATTATGGAATTAATCGCATTACTCAATGATCGAACTATGGGGTTATCGAATTATACAATAAACAAATTATTATTGAAATTATAGAATTATGGACTTATTAAATGAAGGGATTATAAAATTACCGCATTGTCCAGTTATCGAATTATCAAATTATTTATTTATCAAATCGTGGAATTATTTATTATATTGTCTAGTTATCGTATTATCGAATAATCAAATCATGAAATTGTATGTTGAATTATGAAATTATCGAGTTAGTGAGTTATCAATTTATCAAGATATGTAGTAATCAAAATATAGTTTATGAGTTGTGGAGTCACACACTTACAGAGTTATTAAATTAAGAGATTAGAAAATTATCGCATTGTCGAGTTATCGAATTATTATCAAATCGTGGAATTATGAAATTTTCAGGTCGAATAATCAAATCATAGAATTGTGTTTTGAATGATGGAACTATCGCGCTACCGAATGATGGAATTATGGATTTATCGAATTATCGAACGTAACTAGCAGTTACGGACTTTTGGAATGATGAAGTTTCTTTTTTTTTTAAATTATAGAATTTAAGAAATTTTTGTAATGGCCGAATTATGGAATTATCGAATTGTCGAGTTATCGAGTTATCTAATGATCTAGTTATCAAATTGCGGAATTATGAAATCGTCAGGTTATCATATTATCAAATAACCAAATTACGGAATTGTGTGTTGAATTATGGAATTAATCGCATTACTCAATGATCGAACTATGGGGTTATCGAATTATACAATAATCAAATTATTATTGAAATTATAGAATTATGGAGTTATTAAATGAAGGGATTATAAAATTACCGCATTGTCCAGTTATCGAATTATCAAATGATTTATTTATCAAATCGTGGAATTATTTATTATATTGTCTAGTTATCGTATTATCGAATAATCAAATCATGAAATTGTGTGTTGAATTATGAAATTATCGAGTTAGTGAGTTATCAATTTATCGAGATATATAGTAATCAAAATATAGTTATTGAGTTGTGGAGTCACATACTTACAGTTATTAAATGAAGAGATTATAAAATTATCGAATTGTCGAGTTATCGAATTATTGTCAAATCGTAGAATTATGAAATTTTCAGGTCGAATAATCAAATCATAGAATTGTGTTTTGAATGATGGAACTATCGCGCTACCGAATGATGGAATTATGGATTTATCGAATTATCGAACGTAACTAGCAGTTACGGACTTTTGGAATGATGAAGTTTCTTTTTTTTTTAAATTATAGAATTTAAGAAATTTTTGTAATGGCCGAATTATGGAATTATCGAATTGTCGAGTTATCGAGTTATCAAATGATCTAGTTATCAAATTGCGGAATTATGAAATCGTCAGGTTATCATATTATCAAATAACCAAATTACGGAATTGTGTGTTGAATTATGGAATTAATCGCATTACTCAATGATCGAACTATGGGGTTATCGAATTATACAATAATCAAATTATTATTGAAATTATAGAATTATGGAGTTATTAAATGAAGGGATTATAAAATTACCGCATTGTCCAGTTATCGAATTATCAAATGATTTATTTATCAAATCGTGGAATTATTTATTATATTGTCTAGTTATCGTATTATCGAATAATCAAATCATGAAATTGTGTGTTGAATTATGAAATTATCGAGTTAGTGAGTTATCAATTTATCAAGATATGTAGTAATCAAAATATAGTTTATGAGTTGTGGAGTCACACACTTACAGAGTTATTAAATTCAGAGATTATAAAATTATCGCATTGTCGAGTTATCGAATTATTATCAAATCGTAGAATTATGAAATTTTCAGGTCGAATAATCAAATCATAGAATTGTGTTTTGAATTGCGGAATTATCGCGTTACCGAATGATCGAACTATGGATTTATCGAATTATCGAACGTAACTAGGAGTTACGGACTTTTGGAATGATGAGGTTTCTTTTTTTTAAATTATAGAATTTAAGAAATTTTTGTAATGGCCGAATTATGGAATTATCGAATTGTTGAGTTATCGAATTATCTAATGATCTAGTTATCAAATTGCGGAATTATGAAATCGTTAGGTTATCATATTATCAAATAACCAAATTACGGAATTGTGTGTTGAATTATGGAATTAATCGCATTACTCAATGATCGAACTATGGGGTTATCGAATTATACAATAATCAAATTATTATTGAAATTATAGAATTATGGAGTTATTAAATGAAGGGATTATAAAATTACCGCATTGTCCAGTTATCGAATTATCAAATGATTTATTTATCAAATCGTGGAATTATTTATTATATTGTCTAGTTATCGTATTATCGAATAATCAAATCATGAAATTGTGTGTTGAATTATGAAATTATCGAGTTAGTGAGTTATCAATTTATCGAGATATATAGTAATCAAAATATAGTTATTGAGTTGTGGAGTCACATACTTACAGTTATTAAATGAAGAGATTATAAAATTATCGAATTGTCGAGTTATCGAATTATTGTCAAATCGTAGAATTATGAAATTTTCAGGTCGAATAATCAAATCATAGAATTGTGTTTTGAATGATGGAACTATCGCGCTACCGAATGATGGAATTATGGATTTATCGAATTATCGAACGTAACTAGCAGTTACGGACTTTTGGAATGATGAAGTTTCTTTTTTTTTTAAATTATAGAATTTAAGAAATTTTTGTAATGGCCGAATTATGGAATTATCGAATTGTCGAGTTATCGAGTTATCAAATGATCTAGTTATCAAATTGCGGAATTATGAAATCGTCAGGTTATCATATTATCAAATAACCAAATTACGGAATTGTGTGTTGAATTATGGAATTAATCGCATTACTCAATGATCGAACTATGGGGTTATCGAATTATACAATAATCAAATTATTATTGAAATTATAGAATTATGGAGTTACTAAATGAAGGGATTATAAAATTACCGCATTATCGAATTATCAAATGATTTATTTATCAAATCGTGGAATTATTTATTATATTGTCAAGTGATCGTATTATCGAATAATCAAATCATGAAATTGTGTGCTGAATTATGAAATTATCGAGTTAGTGAGTTATCAATTTATCGAGATATATAGTAATCAAAATATAATTATTGAGTTGTGGAGTCACACACTTACAGAGTTATTTAATTAAGAGATTATAAAATTATCTCATTTTCGAGTTATCGAATTATTATCAAATCGTAGAATTGTGTTTTGAATGATGGAACTATCGCGCTACTGAATGATGGAATTATGGATTTATCGAATTATCGAACGTAACTTGGAGTTACGGACTTTTGGAATGATGAGGTTTCTTTTTTTTAAATTATAGAATTTAAGAAATTTTTGTAATGGCCGAATTATGGAATTATCGAATTGTTGAGTTATCGAATTATCTAATGATCTAGTTATCAAATTGCGGAATTATGAAATCGTTAGGTTATCATATTATCAAATAACCAAATTACGGAATTGTGTGTTAAATTATGGAATTAATCGCATTACTCAATGATAGAACTATGGGGTTATCGAATTATACAATAATCAAATTATTATTGAAATTATAGAATTATGGAGTTATTAAATGAAGGGATTATAAAATTACCGCATTGTCCAGTTATCGAATTATCAAATGATTTATTTATCAAATCGTGGAATTATTTATTATATTGTCTAGTTATCGTATTATCGAATAATCAAATCATGAAATTGTGTGTTGAATTATGAAATTATCGAGTTAGTGAGTTATCAATTTATCAAGATATGTAGTAATCAAAATATAGTTTATGAGTTGTGGAGTCACACACTTACAGAGTTATTAAATTCAGAGATTATAAAATTATCGCATTGTCGAGTTATCGAATTATTATCAAATCGTAGAATTATGAAATTTTCAGGTCGAATAATCAAATCATAGAATTGTGTTTTGAATTGCGGAATTATCGCGTTACCGAATGATCGAACTATGGATTTATCGAATTATCGAACGTAACTAGGAGTTACGGACTTTTGGAATGATGAGGTTTCTTTTTTTTAAATTATAGAATTTAAGAAATTTTTGTAATGGCCGAATTATGGAATTATCGAATTGTTGAGTTATCGAATTATCTAATGATCTAGTTATCAAATTGCGGAATTATGAAATCGTTAGGTTATCATATTATCAAATAACCAAATTACGGAATTGTGTGTTGAATTATGGAATTAATCGCATTACTCAATGATCGAACTATGGGGTTATCGAATTATACAATAATCAAATTATTATTGAAATTATAGAATTATGGAGTTATTAAATGAAGGGATTATAAAATTACCGCATTGTCCAGTTATCGAATTATCAAATGATTTATTTATCAAATCGTGGAATTATTTATTATATTGTCTAGTTATCGTATTATCGAATAATCAAATCATGAAATTGTGTGTTGAATTATGAAATTATCGAGTTAGTGAGTTATCAATTTATCGAGATATATAGTAATCAAAATATAGTTATTGAGTTGTGGAGTCACATACTTACAGTTATTAAATGAAGAGATTATAAAATTATCGAATTGTCGAGTTATCGAATTATTGTCAAATCGTAGAATTATGAAATTTTCAGGTCGAATAATCAAATCATAGAATTGTGTTTTGAATGATGGAACTATCGCGCTACCGAATGATGGAATTATGGATTTATCGAATTATCGAACGTAACTAGGATTTCCGGACTTTTGGAAAGATGAGGTTTCTTTTTTTTAAATTATAGAATTTAAGAAATTTTTGTAATGGCCGAATTATGGAATTATCGAATTGTTGAGTTATCGAATTATCTAATGATCTAGTTATCAAATTGCGGAATTATGAAATCGTCAGGTTATCATATTATCAAATAACCAAATTACGGAATTGTGTGTTGAATTATGGAAATAATCGCATTACTCAATGATCGAACTATGGGGTTATCGAATTATACAATAAACAAATTATTATTGAAATTATAGAATTATGGACTTATTAAATGAAGGGATTATAAAATTACCGCATTGTCCAGTTATCGAATTATCAAATTATTTATTTATCAAATCGTGGAATTATTTATTATATTGTCTAGTTATCGTATTATCGAATAATCAAATCATGAAATTGTGTGTTGAATTATGATATTATCGAGTTAGTGAGTTATCAATTTATCAAGATATGTAGTAATCAAAATATAGTTTATGAGTTGTGGAGTCACACACTTACAGAGTTATTAAATTAAGAGATTAGAAAATTATCGCATTGTCGAGTTATCGAATTATTATCAAATCGTGGAATTATGAAATTTTCAGGTCGAATAATCAAATCATAGAATTGTGTTTTGAATGATGGAACTATCGCGTTACCGAATGATGGAATTCTGGATTTATCGAATTATCGAACGTAACTAGGAATTACGGACTTTTGGAATGATGAAGTTTCTTTTTTTTAATTATAGAAATTTTTGTAATTGCCGAATTATGGAATTATCGAATTGTTGAGTTATCGAATTATCGAATGATCTAGTTATCAAATCGGGGAATTATGAAATTGTCAAGTTATCATATTAACAAATAACCAAATCACGGAATTGTGTGTTGAATTATGGAATTATCGCATTACCGACTGATCGCGCTATGGAATTATCGAGTTATGGAATGTTGAGGTTTCTTTTTTAATGATAGAATTACGGAATTTTTGTAATCGTCGGATTATGGAATTATCGAATTGTCGAGTTATCGAGTTATCAGATGATCTAGTTATCAAATTGCGTAATTATGAAATTGTCAAGTTATCGTATTATCGAATAACCAAATCACGGAATTGTGTGCTGAATTATGGAATTATCGCATTACCGACTGATCGAGCTATAGAGTTATCGAGTTATGGAATGATGAAGTTTCTTTTTTTAATTATAGCATTATGGAATTTTTGTATTGGTCGAATTATGGAATTATCGAATTGTCGAGTTTTCGGGTTATCAAATCACGGAATTATGAAATGGTCAAGTTATCATATTATCGAATAACCAAATCACGGAATTGTGTATTGAATGATGGAATTATCGCATTACCGACTGATCGAGCTATGGAGTTATCGAGTTATGGAATGATGAAGTTTCTTTTTTTTTAATTATAGTTTTATAGAATTTTTGTAATGGTCGAATTATGGAATTATCGAATTGCCGAGTTATCGGGTTATCAAATGATCTAGTTATCAATCACGGAATTGGGTTGAATTATGATATTATCGCATTACCCAATGATCTAACTATGGGGTTATCGAATTATCGAGCTATGGAGTTACAGAGTGACGGACTTTTGGAATTATACAATTATTAAATTGTTATTGAAATTATAGAATTATGGAATTTTTGTAATTGTCGAATAATGGAATTGTCGATTTATCAATTTATCACATTACATACTTACGAAGTTATTAAAAGAAGGGATTTATCGAATTATCAAATGATTTATTTATCAAATCGTGGAGTTATAATATTGGCAAGTTATCGTGTTATCGAGTAATCAAATCATGAAATTTTGTGTTGAATTATGAAATTATCAAGTTAGTGAGTTATCAGGTTATCTAGTGAGCAACTTATATAGTTATTGAGTTGTGGAGTTATTAAATGAAGAGATTTATCGAATTATCAAATGATGGAATTATTATATTGTCAGGTTATCTTATGTTCGAATAATCAAATCGTGTTTTGATTTATGGAATTATCGCATTATCGACTAATCGAAGTATGGGGTTAACGAATGATCGAGCTATATAGTTACAGTGTTACGGGACATGGAACTACGGAGTTACGAACTAATGGAATGATGAAGTTGTTTTTTAAAATTATAGTACATATTATGGAATTATCGAATTGAGGCGTTATCGAGTTATCAAATGATCTGTTTATCAAATCGCGGAATTATGTTTTGAATTATGGAATTATCGACAATTATGCTTAACAATTTGTTGAATTATCTAAATGAAATTATAGTCACAGAATAATGGTATTATGGTATTACCCAATGATCGAACTATGACGGGCCATGGAAGTACGGAGTTGCGGACTTGTAGAAATTAGTTATCAAATTATATAGTCACTTAGTTATGGAGTTATGAACTTACAGAGTTATTAAATGAAGGTGTTATGAAATTATTGAATTGTTCAGTTATCGAATTATCAAATCAAATCATCTAATTGTATGCATGTATGAAATGTATGAATTATAGAATTATTGCATTCCCGAATGATCGAACTATGACGTTATCGAATTATCGAGCTATGGAGTTACGGGGCACGGAGCTACGGAGTTACGGACTTATCGAATTATACAATTATCAAATTATTATTGAAATTATAGAATAATGGAATTTCTGTCATGGTCGAATTATGGAATTATCGAATTGTCGAGTTATCGAGTTATCAAATGATCTAGTTATCAAATAGCGGAATTATGAAATTGTCAGATTATCATATTATCGAATAAGCAAAGCACGGAATTGTGTGTTGAATTATGGAATTATCGCATTATCCAATGATCGAACTATGGGGTTATCAAATCATCAAGCTATAGAGTTACAGAGTTACGGGGAACGGAGCTACGGAGTTACGGACTTATGGAATTATACAATTATCAAATTATTATTGAAATTATTGAATTATGAAATTTTTGTAATGGTCGAATTATGTAATTATCGAATTGTCGAGTTATCAAATAGCGAGATTATGAAATTGTCAGGTTATCATATTATTGAATAACCAACTCACGGAATTGTGTGTTGAATTATGCAATTATCGCATTACCCAATGATCGAATTCTTGGGGTTATCGAATTATCGAGCTACGGAGTTACGGACTTATGGAATTATACAATTATCAAATTATTATTGAAATTATAGAATTATGGCGTTATTAAATGAAGAGATTATAAAATTAGCGCATTGGCGAGTTATCGAATTATCAAATGATTTATTTATCAAATCGTGGAATTATTATATTGTCAAGTTATCCTATTATCGAATAATCAAATCATGAAATTATGTGTTGAATTATGAAATTATCGAGTTAGTTATCGAATATAGTTATTGAGTTGTGGAGTCCCATACTATCGCGTTACCGAATGATGGAATTATGGATTTATAGAAATATCGAACGTAACTAGGAGTTACGGAATGATGAAGTTTCTTTTTTTTTAAATTATAGAATTTAAAAAAATTTTGTAATGGTCGAATTATGGAATTATCGAATTATCTAATGATCTAGTTATCAAATTGCGGAATTATGAGATCGTCAGGTTATCATATTATCAAATAACCAAATTACGGAATTGTGTGTTGAATTATGGAATTAATCGCATTACTCAATGATCGAACTATGGGGTTATCGAATTATCGATCTATGGACTTACAGAGTTACGGGATACGGATCTACCGACTTATGGAATTATACAATTATCAAATTATTATTGAAATTATAGAATTATGGAGTTATTAAATGAAGGGATTATAAAATTACCGCATTATCGAATTATCAAATGATTTATTTATCAAATCGTGGAATTATTTATTATGTTGTCAAGTTATCGTGTTATCGAATAATCAAATCACGAAATTGTTTGTTGAATTATGAAATTATCGAGTTAGTGAGTTATCAATTTATCCAGTTATATAGTGATCAAAATATAGTTATTGAGTTGTGGAGTCACACACTTACAGAGTTATTAAATTCAGAGATTATAAAATTATCGCATTGTCGAGTTATCGAATTATTATCAAATCGTAGAATTATGAGATTTTCAGGTCGAATAATCAAATCATAGAATTGTGTTTTGAATGATGGAACTATCGCGTTACCGAATGATGGAAGTATGGATTTATTGAATTATCGAACGTAACTAGGAGTTACGGACTTTTGGAATGATGAAGTTTCTTTTTTTTTTAATTATAGAATTTAAGAAATTTTTGTAATGGTCAATTATGGAAGTAATCGCATTACTCAATGATCGAACTATGGGGTTATCGAATTATCGATCTATGGAGTTACAGAGTTACGGGACACGGAACTACCGACTTATGGAATTATACAATTATCAAATTATTATTGAAATTATAGAATTATGGAGTTATCAAATGAAGAGATTATAAAATTATCGAATTGTCGAGCTATCGAATTATCGAGCTATCGAATTATCAAATTATTTATTTATAAAATCGTGGAATTATATTCTCAAGTTATCGTATTATCGAATAATCAAATCATGAAATTGTGTGTTGAATTATGAAATTATCGAGTTAGTGAGTTATCATTTTATCGAGTTATATATATAATTATCGAATTATGGAATTTTTGTGATGGTCGAATTACGGAATTATCGAATTGTCGAGTTATCAAATAGCGGAATTATGAATTTGTCAAGTTATCATATTATCGAATAACCAAATCGCGGTATTGTTTGTTGAATTATGGAGTTATCGCATTACCGACTGACCGAGCTATGGAGTTATCGAGTTATGGAATGATGAAGTTTCTTTTTTTTTAATTATAGTGTTATGGAATTTTTCTAATGGTCGAATTATGGAATTATCGAATTGTCGAGTTATCGAGTTATCGAGTTATCAAATGATCTAGTTATCAAATAGCGGAATTATGAAATCGTCAGGTCCGGTCATATTATCAAATAACCAAATCACGGAATTGTGTGTTGAATTATGGAATTATCGCATTACCCTATGATCGAACTATGGGGTTATCGAATCATCAAACTATGGGGTAACAGAGTTACGGGACACGTAGCTACAGAGTTACAGACTTATGGAATTATACAATTATCAAATTATTATTGAAATTATAGAATTATGAAGTTTTTGTAATGTTCGAATTATGGAATTATCGAATTATCGGGTTATCAAATAGCGGAATTATGAAATTGTCAGGTTATCATATTATTGAATATCCAACTCACGGAATTGTGTGTTGAATTATGCAATTATCGCATTACCCAATGATCGAATTCTTGGGGTTATCGAATTATCGAGCTACGGAGTTACGGACTTATGGAATTATACAATTATCAAATTATTATTGAAATTATAGAATTATGGCTTTATTAAATGAAGAGATTATAAAATTAGCGCATTGACGAGTTATCGAATTATCAAATGATCTAGTTATTAAGTAGCGGAATTATGAAATTGTCAGGTTATCATATTATCGAATAAGCAAATCACGGAATTGTATATTGAATTATGGAATTATCCCATTACCCAGTGATCGTACTATTGGGTTATCGAATTATCGAGCTATGGAGTTACAGAGTTAAAGGGCACGGAGCTACGGAGTTACGGCCTTATGGAATTATACGATCATCAAATTATTATTGAAATGATAGAATAATGGAATTTTTGTGATGGTCGAATTATGGAATTATCGAATTGTCGAGTTATCGAGTTATCAAATGATCTAGTTATGAAATATCGGAAGTATGAAATTGTCAGGTTATCAAATTATCGAATAACCAAATCACGGAATTGTGTGTTGAATTATGGAATTATAGCATTATGCAATGATGGAACTATGGGGTTATTGAATTGTCGAGTTATCGAGTTATCATGTTATCGAATAACCAAATCACGGAATTGTGTGTTGAATTATGAAATTATCGCATTACCAAGTGATCGAACTATGGGGTTATCGAATTATAGAGCTATGGAGTTACAGAGTTACGGACTTATGGAATTATACAATTATCAAATTGTTATTGAAACTATAGAATTATGGAATTTTTGTTATTGTCGAATAATGGAATTGTCGATTTATCACTTTATCGCATTACATACTTACAGAGTTATTAAATGAAGGGATTTATCGAATTATCAAATGAATTTATTTATCATATCGTGGAATTATTAAATTGTCAGGTTATCGTATTATCGGATAATCAAATCATGGAATTGTATGTTGAATTATGGAATTATCCACAATCATGCTTAACGATTTGTTGAATTATCCAAATGTGGAATTATAGAACTATCGAATTATCGAGCTGTGGAGTTACAGATTTACGGGGCACGGAACTACGGAGTTACGAACTTGATATTATGATATTACGGAATTTTTATTATTGTCGAAGTATGGAATTATCGGGTTATCTAGTTATCAAATTATATAGTCATTTATTTATGGAGTTATAAACTTAACAGAGTTATTAAATGAAGGAGTTATAAAATTATGGAATTGTCGAGTTATCGAATTATCAAATGATGTGTTTATCAAATCGTGGAATTATTAAATTGTAGGTTTATCGTATTATCGAATAATCAAATCATGGAATTGTATGTTGAATTATAGAATTATCGCATTACCGAGCTATCGAGTTACAGGGGTATGTAATTATGCTGTCTCTTTTTTAAGTTATCAATTTATGGAGTTATCTAGTTATCGAATTATATAGTTATTGATATGGAGTTATTGAATGAAGGACTAATAAAATTATCGAATTGCCAAGTTATCGAATTATCAAATGATATTTATCAAATCTTGGAATCTGGTCGTGTGCTTTGTAGAAATTTTTGTCAACTTCGATTCTCTTTTGTGAACTTTATATGGGACTTATGCATTATATCGCAGCATTGATTATTAGTCTCAATGCCTTCCACGCTTCGAAGAGCATTTCTATAAAGTTACTTCTTTTGTTGCAGAGAGAATCAGCTCAGAGGGATGCTGACCGAGAACGCCGCCTTCGCGCCGACAGCGAAACCCGCGCCAAACAGGCCCTTCAAGAAGCAGCAAGATGCAAGTCTAGACTCAAGTTGCTCACAACCGAATTTACTAGGTAAAGAACTTATTTTATTTCAGCGTGGGAAAGCTCCGCTGTGTTAAAAACTTGTCGAGCTTTGAAGTTTCCAAGTGTAATAGACGCGATCGGAGGGACCCCCTCGGGGAATTACCACACCATTCATTATTGTTAAAGCTGATGTGTTATTATTAGAGGACTGTGCGTTCGGCGCGGCGTTACAAAGACGTCTTCTCGTGGACGACGATCCGGAAGGGCAGTCAGACATCAGCTACTGCTAACAAGATAAGACGACAGTTTAGAATACACGCCGATTCAAATATTTGCTTTCACTTTTGCTGTGTACTTTGGGGGAGATAAGCCGGGGTTTTACAAAGAAAGAAAGATCCCTTCTTCTATCTGACTGTATAAATCAAATTAGACGAACAACGGACGTAATCCGGCGTGATGACAGCGAGCGGAAAAAAGTTGGGTTATTATAAGGGGGCGGGATTTTCCTTAAATTGGCTGTTTTCATGATGGGGAGTCTCCTCATATGGAGATTCGATCAACACGTCTTTAGCGTTGACTCACTCACCGGTCCTCGGAAATAACTTTACTTCAAATCAAGGAGCACTCATCCGACGCAAACCGAGGATGAAAAGATTGGCTTATTTACCGGCGTTTTCGAGGGCGGCTCGCACACACGAGACCATTTAAATTTCAAATATTTACGGAGGCCGGAGGGCTCCCCGAATTCCGACAGAGATTATTACGGAAAAGTCTTCGAGGAATGCAAAGCAGAAATCAATACCGCGAGGAAACAACGATCTGGCAGTTTCACTTAAAAGAGATTCGGCCGCCTTATCTAAAATACCTCGATGATTTAAAGTGTCCGCCACCACCCCAGGTTTCAGTTTTATGAACCCAATATGTATTAAATCATGCGCGCATTGCCGGGATAAGGATAGTTTGGCGGCGATATCCTTGCCGCTCATTCGGGGAGGGATTTATGACGAGTCGTGATGCGAACTGGTTTTTCGGGCGACTGTACCTGTGGGGAATAGCCGAGATATTAAATATGGATATGTACATTCTGGATCTCGGGATCCCGACAGAGAACATATCGTTATTTTTGCGGCATGATGCGGACGGGAAGCAATTTCAGATCGAAATGCGGGTGGACTTAAGATAAAAAGCTCTCCACAAAATGTCGCATCGTGTCGTGGCCCGAGAATTCACAGCGGATGAAGTCATCTTTCCAGAAGGTTCTCTAGACGACGGTAGCGCCGGAAGTCCTGTTATGTTAAGACAACTACCTCTCTGAATGTTCACATAGGAGGATGTCATCACTCCAGAACGTTCTCTAGACGACGGTCGCGCCGGAAGGATCATGTCATCATTATGGAACAGAAGAAATCGAGCACACCAGGAAGGATATAAAAAAGGGGCGAACGACATAAAGAGTTTACGTAAATTTCTGAGATTCACTCTTTAAAATCAGACTCATGAGTTGTGTTCTTCCAAAAAGAAATTCTTTGAGATCTGAAGTCACTATCTCAGGTGAGAATAGAGGAGGTCCAGTGCTAGAAATGTGTAAAATATAGAGGCTGTATACTGGCTGCTTGCGAATTTACAGCGACATTTCTGAGATTGAGTCCTTCAAATCACAGACTCATGAGTTGTGGTCTCCCAAAAAGAAATTCTTTGAGATCTGAAGTCACTATCCATCTGATCCATAATAGAGGATGTTCAGTACTATTAATGTCTAAAATTTAGAGGCTGTAAACTCACTGTCTACGAATTTACGGCGACATTTCTGAAATTGACTTTTTCAAAGCACAAACTCATGACTTTTGTTCTCTCAAAAAACAAAAAATCTTTGAGATCTGAAGTGACTCTCTAACGGCAGAATAGAGTGTGTTTAGAGCTATAAATGTGTAAAATCTAGAAGCTGTAAACTGAGTGTCTGATATAAATTCACAGCGACATTTCTGAGACTGACTCTTACAAAATCACAGACTCGTGAGTTGTGTTCTCCCAAAAAAAAAACTTTGAGATCTGAAGTCACTATCAATCTGGCGGCATAATAGAGGATGTTCAGTGCTATTAATGTCAAAAATATAGAGACTATGACTCACTGTCTAAGAATTTACGGCGACATTTCTGAAATTGACTATTTCAAAGCACAAACTCATGACTTTTGTTCTTTCAAAAAAAAAAAAAAACTTTGAGATCTGAAGTGACTCTAACTGCAGAATAGAGTGTGTTCAGAGCTATAAATGTGTAAAATCTAGAAGCTGTAAACTGAGTGTCTGATATGAATTCACGGCGACATTTCTGAGACTCTGACTCTTACAAAATCACAGACTCGTGAGTAGTGTTCTCCCAAAAAAAGTCTTGGAGATCTGAACTCACTATCAATGTGACGGCATAATAGAGGATGTTCAGTACTATTAATGTCTAAAATCTAGAGGCTATAAACTCACTGTCTACGAATTTACGGCGACATTTCTGAAATTGACTTTTTCAAATCACAGACTCGTGGGTTCTGTTCCTTCAAAAAAAAAATTGTTTGAGATCTGAAGTCACTACCTGACGACATAATAGAGGATGTTCTGTGCCATAAATGTGTAAAATCTAGAAGCTGCATACTGACTGTTTGAGAATCTACAGCGACATTTCTGAAATTGACTTTCAAGTTACAGAATCGTGAGTTCGGTTCTTTGAAAAAAAATTGTTTGAGGTCTGAAGTCACTATCTGACGGTAGAATACTGTAAATTTGTTAAATCGAGCAGCTGTAGACTAACTGTCTATGACTTTACAGCGACATTTCTGAGATCGACTCCTTCAAATTACAGTCTCATGAGTTCTGTTCTCCCAAAAAAAAATTTCTTTGAGATCTGAAGTCCCAATCTTACGGCAGGCTAGAGTGTGCTCAGGGCTATAATTGTGTAAAATATAGAAGCTGTATATTGACTGTCTTCGACTTTGCAGCGACATTTCTGAAATTGACTTTTTCAAATAACAGACTCGTGAGTTCTGTTCCTTCAAAAAAAAAAAATTGTTTGAGGTCTGAAGTCACTATCTGACGGTAGAATACTGTAAATTTGTTAAATCTAGCAGCTGTAGACAAACTGTCTATGACTGTACAGCGACATTTCTGAGATCGACTCCTTCAAATTACAGTCTCATGAGTTCTGTTCTCCCAAAAAAGAGATCTTTGAGATCTAAAGTCCCAATCTTACGGCAGGCTAGAGTGTGCTCAGGGCTATAATTGTGTAAAATATAGAAGCTGTATATTGACTGTCTTCGACTTTCCAGCGACATTTCTGAAATTGACTTTTTCAAATAACAGACTCGTGAGTTCTGTTCCTTCAAAAAAAAAAAAATTGTTTGAGGTCTGAAGTCACTATCTGACGGTAGAATACTGTAAATTTGTTAAATCTAGCAGCTGTAGACTAACTGTCTATGACTGTACAGCGACATTTCTGAGATCGACTCCTTCAAATTACAGTCTCATGAGTTCTGTTCTCCCAAAAAAAAAAATATCTTTGAGATCTGAAGTCCCAATCTTACGGCAGGCTAGAGTGTGCTCAGGGCCATAATTGTGTAAAATCTAGAAGCTGTATATTGACTGTCTTCGAGTTTCCAGCGACATTTCTGAAATTGACTCTTTCAAATCACAGACTCCTGAGTTCTGTTCCTTCAAAAAAAAAATTGTTTGAGATCTGAAGTGACTACCTGACGGCATAATAGAGGATGTTCCGTGCCATAAATGTGTAAAATCTAGAAGCTGCGTACTGACTGTTTGAGAATCTACAGTGACATTTCTGAAACTGACTTTCAAGTCACAGAATCGTGAGTCCCGTTCTTTGAGAAAAAAAATTGTTTGAGGTCTGAAGCCACTATCTGACGGTAGAATACTGTAAATTTGTTAAATTT
Source organism: Diaperis boleti (assembly GCA_963583935.1). Taxonomy (NCBI): domain Eukaryota; kingdom Metazoa; phylum Arthropoda; class Insecta; order Coleoptera; family Tenebrionidae; genus Diaperis; species Diaperis boleti. The sequence continues at coordinate 2,404,779 of OY757242.1, forward strand.
AGAAGCTGTAGACTGACTGTCTATGACTTTACAGCGACATTTTTGAGATCGACTCCTTCAAATCACAGTCTCATGAGTTCTGTTCTCCCAAAAAAAAAGATCTTTGAGATCTGAAGTCCCAATCTTACGGCAGGATAGAGTGTGCTCAGGGCTATAATTGTGTAAAATCTAGAAGCTGTATATTGACTGTCTTCGAGTTTCCAGCGACATTTCTGAAATTGACTCTTTCAAATCACAGACTCGTGAGTTCTGTTCCTTCAAAAAAAAAATTGTTTGAGATCTGAAGTCACTACCTGACGGCATAATAGAGGATGTTTTGTGCCATAAATGTGTAAAATCTAGAAGCTGTATATTGATTGTCTTCGAATTTCCAGCGACATTTCTGAAATTGACTCTTTCAAATCGCAGACTCGTGAGTTCTAAAAAAAAATTGTTTGAGATCTGAAGTCACTACCTGACGGCATAATAGAGGATGTTCAGTGCCATAAATGCGTAAAATCTAGAATCTGCATACTGACTGTTTGAGAATCTACAGTGACATTTCTGAAATTGACTTTCAAGTCACAGAATCGTGAGTTCTGTTCTTTGAAAAAAAAAATTGTTTGAGGTCTGAAGTCACTATCTGACGGTAGAATACTGTAAATTTGTTAAATCGAGCAGCTGTAGACTAACTGTCTATGACTTTACAGCGACATTTCTGAGATCGACTCCTTCAAATTACAGTCTCATGAGTTCTGTTCTCCCAAAAAAAAAAATATCTTTGAGATATGAAGTCCCAATCTTACGGCAGGATAGAGTGTGCTCAGGGCTATAATTGTGTAAAATCTAGAAGCTGTATATTGACTGTCTTCGAGTTTCCAGCGACATTTCTGAAATTGACTCTTTCAAATCACAGACTCGTGAGTTCTAAAAAAAAATTGTTTGAGATCTGAAGTCACTACCTGACGGCATAATAGAGGATGTTCAGTGCCATAAATGCGTAAAATCTAGAATCTGCATACTGACTGTTTGAGAATCTACAGTGACATTTCTGAAATTGACTTTCAAGTCACAGAATCGTGAGTTCTGTTCTTTGAAAAAAAAAATTGTTTGAGGTCTGAAGTCACTATCTGACGGTAGAATACTGTAAATTTGTTAAATCGAGCAGCTGTAGACTAACTGTCTATGACTTTACAGCGACATTTCTGAGATCGACTCCTTCAAATTACAGTCTCATGAGTTCTGTTCTCCCAAAAAAAAAAATATCTTTGAGATCTGAAGTCCCAATCTTACGGCAGGATATAGTGTGCTCAGGGCTATAATTGTGTAAAATCTAGAAGCTGTATATTGACTGTCTTCGAGTTTCCAGCGACATTTCTGAAATTGACTCTTTCAAATCACAGACTCGTGAGTTCTAAAAAAAAATTGTTTGAGATCTGAAGTCACTACCTGACGGCATAATAGAGGATGTTCAGTGCCATAAATGCGTAAAATCTAGAATCTGCATACTGACTGTTTGAGAATCTACAGTGACATTTCTGAAATTGACTTTCAAGTCACAGAATCGTGAGTTCTGTTCTTTGAAAAAAAAAATTGTTTGAGGTCTGAAGTCACTATCTGACGGTAGAATACTGTAAATTTGTTAAATCGAGCAGCTGTAGACTAACTGTCTATGACTTTACAGCGACATTTCTGAGATCGACTCCTTCAAATTACAGTCTCATGAGTTCTGTTCTCCCAAAAAAAAAAATATCTTTGAGATCTGAAGTCCCAATCTTACGGCAGGATATAGTGTGCTCAGGGCTATAATTGTGTAAAATCTAGAAGCTGTATATTGACTGTCTTCGACTTTCCAGCGACATTTCTGAAATTGACTCTTTCAAATCACAGACTCGTGAGTTCTGTTCCTTCAAAAAAAAAATGTTTGAGATCTGAAGTCACTACCTGACGACATAATAGAGGATGTTCCGTGCCATAAATGTGTAAAATCTAGAAGCTGCGTACCGACTGTTTGAGAATCTACAGTGACATTTCTGAAATTGACTTTCAAGGCACAGAATCGTGAGTTCTGTTCTTTGAAAAAAAAAAATTGAGGTCTGAAGTCACTATCTGACGGTAGAATACTGTAAATTTGTTAAATCGAGCAGCTGTAGACTAACTGTCTATGACTTTACAGCGACATTTCTGAGATCGACTCCTTCAAATTACAGTCTCATGAGTTCTGTTCTCCCAAAAAAAAAAATATCTTTGAGATATGAAGTCCCAATCTTACGGCAGGATAGAGTGTGCTCAGGGCTATAATTGTGTAAAATCTAGAAGCTGTATATTGACTGTCTTCGACTTTCCAGCGACATTTCTGAAATTGACTCTTTCAAATCACAGACTCGTGAGTTCTGTTCCTTCAAAAAAAAAAATGTTTGAGATCTGAAGTCACTACCTGACGACATAATAGAGGATGTTCCGTGCCATAAATGTGTAAAATCTAGAAGCTGCGTACTGACTGTTTGAGAATCTACAGTGACATTTCTGAAATTGACTTTCAAGGCACAGAATCGTGAGTTCTGTTCTTTGAAAAAAAAAAATTGAGGTCTGAAGTCACTATCTGACGGTAGAATACTGTAAATTTGTTAAATCGAGCAGCTGTAGACTAACTGTCTATGACTTTACAGCGACATTTCTGAGATCGACTCCTTCAAATTACAGTCTCATGAGTTCTGTTCTCCCAAAAAAAAGAAAAATATCTTTGAGATCTGAAGTCCCGATCTTACGGCAGGATAGAGTGTGCTCAGGGCTATAATTGTGTAAAATCTAGAAGCTGTATATTGACTGTCTTCGACTTTCCAGCGACATTTCTGAAATTGACTCTTTCAAATCACAGACTCGTGAGTTCTGTTCCTTCAAAAAAAAAAAAAATGTTTGAGATCTGAAGTCACTACCTGACGACATAATAGAGGATGTTCCGTGCCATAAATGTGTAAAATCTAGAAGCTGCGTACTGACTGTTTGAGAATCTACAGTGACATTTCTGAAATTGACTTTCAAGGCACAGAATCGTGAGTTCTGTTCTTTGAAAAAAAAAAAAAACATTGAGGTCTGAAGTCACTATCTGACGGTAGAATACTGTAAATTTGTTAAATCGAGCAGCTGTAGACTAACTGTCTATGACTTTACAGCGACATTTCTGAGATCGACTCCTTCAAATTACAGTCTCATGAGTTCTGTTCTCCCAAAAAAAAAAATATCTTTGAGATCTGAAGTCCCAATCTTACGGCAGGATAGAGTGTGCTCAGGGCTATAATTGTGTAAAATCTAGAAGCTGTATATTGACTGTCTTCGACTTTCCAGCGACATTTCTGAAATTGACTCTTTCAAATCACAGACTCGTGAGTTCTGTTCCTTCAAAAAAAAAAATGTTTGAGATCTGAAGTCACTACCTGACGACATAATAGAGGATGTTCCGTGCCATAAATGTGTAAAATCTAGAAGCTGCGTACTGACTGTTTGAGAATCTACAGTGACATTTCTGAAATTGACTTTCAAGGCACAGAATCGTGAGTTCTGTTCTTTGAAAAAAAAAAATTGAGGTCTGAAGTCACTATCTGACGGTAGAATACTGTAAATTTGTTAAATCGAGCAGCTGTAGACTAACTGTCTATGACTTTACAGCGACATTTCTGAGATCGACTCCTTCAAATTACAGTCTCATGAGTTCTGTTCTCCCAAAAAAAAATTTCTTTGAGATCTGAAGTCCCAATCTTACGGCAGGCTAGAGTGTGCTCAGGGCTATAATTGTGTAAAATATAGAAGCTGTATATTGACTGTCTTCGACTTTGCAGCGACATTTCTGAAATTGACTTTTTCAAATAACAGACTCGTGAGTTCTGTTCCTTCAAAAAAAAAAAATTGTTTGAGGTCTGAAGTCACTATCTGACGGTAGAATACTGTAAATTTGTTAAATCTAGCAGCTGTAGACAAACTGTCTATGACTGTACAGCGACATTTCTGAGATCGACTCCTTCAAATTACAGTCTCATGAGTTCTGTTCTCCCAAAAAAGAGATCTTTGAGATCTAAAGTCCCAATCTTACGGCAGGCTAGAGTGTGCTCAGGGCTATAATTGTGTAAAATATAGAAGCTGTATATTGACTGTCTTCGACTTTCCAGCGACATTTCTGAAATTGACTTTTTCAAATAACAGACTCGTGAGTTCTGTTCCTTCAAAAAAAAAAAAAATTGTTTGAGGTCTGAAGTCACTATCTGACGGTAGAATACTGTAAATTTGTTAAATCTAGCAGCTGTAGACTAACTGTCTATGACTGTACAGCGACATTTCTGAGATCGACTCCTTCAAATTACAGTCTCATGAGTTCTGTTCTCCCAAAAAAAAAAATATCTTTGAGATCTGAAGTCCCAATCTTACGGCAGGCTAGAGTGTGCTCAGGGCCATAATTGTGTAAAATCTAGAAGCTGTATATTGACTGTCTTCGAGTTTCCAGCGACATTTCTGAAATTGACTCTTTCAAATCACAGACTCCTGAGTTCTGTTCCTTCAAAAAAAAAATTGTTTGAGATCTGAAGTGACTACCTGACGGCATAATAGAGGATGTTCCGTGCCATAAATGTGTAAAATCTAGAAGCTGCGTACTGACTGTTTGAGAATCTACAGTGACATTTCTGAAACTGACTTTCAAGTCACAGAATCGTGAGTCCCGTTCTTTGAGAAAAAAAATTGTTTGAGGTCTGAAGCCACTATCTGACGGTAGAATACTGTAAATTTGTTAAATTTAGAAGCTGTAGACTGACTGTCTATGACTTTACAGCGACATTTTTGAGATCGACTCCTTCAAATCACAGTCTCATGAGTTCTGTTCTCCCAAAAAAGAGATCTTTGAGATCTAAAGTCCCAATCTTACGGCAGGCTAGAGTGTGCTCAGGGCTATAATTGTGTAAAATCTAGAAGCTGTATATTGACTGTCTTCGAGTTTCCAGCGACATTTCTGAAATTGACTCTTTCAAATCACAGACTCGTGAGTTCTGTTCCTTCAAAAAAAAAATTGTTTGAGATCTGAAGTCACTACCTGACGGCATAATAGAGGATGTTTTGTGCCATAAATGTGTAAAATCTAGAAGCTGTATATTGATTGTCTTCGAATTTCCAGCGACATTTCTGAAATTGACTCTTTCAAATCGCAGACTCGTGAGTTCTAAAAAAAAATTGTTTGAGATCTGAAGTCACTACCTGACGGCATAATAGAGGATGTTCAGTGCCATAAATGCGTAAAATCTAGAATCTGCATACTGACTGTTTGAGAATCTACAGTGACATTTCTGAAATTGACTTTCAAGTCACAGAATCGTGAGTTCTGTTCTTTGAAAAAAAAAATTGTTTGAGGTCTGAAGTCACTATCTGACGGTAGAATACTGTAAATTTGTTAAATCGAGCAGCTGTAGACTAACTGTCTATGACTTTACAGCGACATTTCTGAGATCGACTCCTTCAAATTACAGTCTCATGAGTTCTGTTCTCCCAAAAAAAAAAATATCTTTGAGATATGAAGTCCCAATCTTACGGCAGGATAGAGTGTGCTCAGGGCTATAATTGTGTAAAATCTAGAAGCTGTATATTGACTGTCTTCGAGTTTCCAGCGACATTTCTGAAATTGACTCTTTCAAATCACAGACTCGTGAGTTCTAAAAAAAAATTGTTTGAGATCTGAAGTCACTACCTGACGGCATAATAGAGGATGTTCAGTGCCATAAATGCGTAAAATCTAGAATCTGCATACTGACTGTTTGAGAATCTACAGTGACATTTCTGAAATTGACTTTCAAGTCACAGAATCGTGAGTTCTGTTCTTTGAAAAAAAAAATTGTTTGAGGTCTGAAGTCACTATCTGACGGTAGAATACTGTAAATTTGTTAAATCGAGCAGCTGTAGACTAACTGTCTATGACTTTACAGCGACATTTCTGAGATCGACTCCTTCAAATTACAGTCTCATGAGTTCTGTTCTCCCAAAAAAAAAAATATCTTTGAGATCTGAAGTCCCAATCTTACGGCAGGATATAGTGTGCTTAGGGCTATAATTGTGTAAAATCTAGAAGCTGTATATTGACTGTCTTCGAGTTTCCAGCGACATTTCTGAAATTGACTCTTTCAAATCACAGACTCGTGAGTTCTAAAAAAAAATTGTTTGAGATCTGAAGTCACTACCTGACGGCATAATAGAGGATGTTCAGTGCCATAAATGCGTAAAATCTAGAATCTGCATACTGACTGTTTGAGAATCTACAGTGACATTTCTGAAATTGACTTTCAAGTCACAGAATCGTGAGTTCTGTTCTTTGAAAAAAAAAATTGTTTGAGGTCTGAAGTCACTATCTGACGGTAGAATACTGTAAATTTGTTAAATCGAGCAGCTGTAGACTAACTGTCTATGACTTTACAGCGACATTTCTGAGATCGACTCCTTCAAATTACAGTCTCATGAGTTCTGTTCTCCCAAAAAAAAAAATATCTTTGAGATCTGAAGTCCCAATCTTACGGCAGGATATAGTGTGCTCAGGGCTATAATTGTGTAAAATCTAGAAGCTGTATATTGACTGTCTTCGACTTTCCAGCGACATTTCTGAAATTGACTCTTTCAAATCACAGACTCGTGAGTTCTGTTCCTTCAAAAAAAAAATGTTTGAGATCTGAAGTCACTACCTGACGACATAATAGAGGATGTTCCGTGCCATAAATGTGTAAAATCTAGAAGCTGCGTACCGACTGTTTGAGAATCTACAGTGACATTTCTGAAATTGACTTTCAAGGCACAGAATCGTGAGTTCTGTTCTTTGAAAAAAAAAAATTGAGGTCTGAAGTCACTATCTGACGGTAGAATACTGTAAATTTGTTAAATCGAGCAGCTGTAGACTAACTGTCTATGACTTTACAGCGACATTTCTGAGATCGACTCCTTCAAATTACAGTCTCATGAGTTCTGTTCTCCCAAAAAAAAAAATATCTTTGAGATATGAAGTCCCAATCTTACGGCAGGATAGAGTGTGCTCAGGGCTATAATTGTGTAAAATCTAGAAGCTGTATATTGACTGTCTTCGACTTTCCAGCGACATTTCTGAAATTGACTCTTTCAAATCACAGACTCGTGAGTTCTGTTCCTTCAAAAAAAAAAATGTTTGAGATCTGAAGTCACTACCTGACGACATAATAGAGGATGTTCCGTGCCATAAATGTGTAAAATCTAGAAGCTGCGTACTGACTGTTTGAGAATCTACAGTGACATTTCTGAAATTGACTTTCAAGGCACAGAATCGTGAGTTCTGTTCTTTGAAAAAAAAAAATTGAGGTCTGAAGTCACTATCTGACGGTAGAATACTGTAAATTTGTTAAATCGAGCAGCTGTAGACTAACTGTCTATGACTTTACAGCGACATTTCTGAGATCGACTCCTTCAAATTACAGTCTCATGAGTTCTGTTCTCCCAAAAAAAAAAAATATCTTTGAGATCTGAAGTCCCAATCTTACGGCAGGATAGAGTGTGCTCAGGGCTATAATTGTGTAAAATCTAGAAGCTGTATATTGACTGTCTTCGACTTTCCAGCGACATTTCTGAAATTGACTCTTTCAAATCACAGACTCGTGAGTTCTGTTCCTTAAAAAAAAAAAAATGTTTGAGATCTGAAGTCACTACCTGACGACATAATAGAGGATGTTCCGTGCCATAAATGTGTAAAATCTAGAAGCTGCGTACTGACTGTTTGAGAATCTACAGTGACATTTCTGAAATTGACTTTCAAGGCACAGAATCGTAAGTTCTGTTCTTTGAAAAAAAAAATTGTTTGAGGTCTGAAGTCACTATCTGACGGTAGAATACTGTAAATTTGTTAAATCGAGCAGCTGTAGACTAACTGTCTATGACTTTACAGCGACATTTCTGAGATCGACTCCTTCAAATTACAGTCTCATGAGTTCTGTTCTCCCAAAAAAAAAAAAATATCTTTGAGATCTGAAGTCCCAATCTTACGGCAGGATAGAGTGTGCTCAGGGCTATAATTGTGTAAAATCTAGAAGCTGTATATTGACTGTCTTCGACTTTCCAGCGACATATCTGAAATTGACTCTTTCAAATCACAGACTCGTGAGTTCTGTTCCTTCAAAAAAAAAAATGTTTGAGATCTGAAGTCACTACCTGACGGCATAATAGAGGATGTTCCGTGCCATAAATGTGTAAAATCTAGAAGCTGCGTACTGACTGTTTGAGAATCTACAGTGACATTTCTGAAATTGACTTTCAAGGCACAGAATCGTGAGTTCTGTTCTTTGAAAAAAAAAAAAAATTGAGGTCTGAAGTCACTATCTGACGGTAGAATACTGTAAATTTGTTAAATCGAGCAGCTGTAGACTAACTGTCTATGACTTTACAGCGACATTTCTGAGATCGACTCCTTCAAATTACAGTCTCATGAGTTCTGTTCTCCCAAAAAAAAAAATATCTTTGAGATCTGAAGTCCCGATCTTACGGCAGGATAGAGTGTGCTCAGGGCTATAATTGTGTAAAATCTAGAAGCTGTATATTGACTGTTTTCGACTTTCCAGCGACATTTCTGAAATTGACTCTTTCAAATCACAGACTCGTGAGTTCTGTTCCTTCAAAAAAAAAAAAAATGTTTGAGATCTGAAGTCACTACCTGACGACATAATAGAGGATGTTCCGTGCCATAAATGTGTAAAATCTAGAAGCTGCGTACTGACTGTTTGAGAATCTACAGTGACATTTCTGAAATTGACTTTCAAGGCACAGAATCGTGAGTTCTGTTCTTTGAAAAAAAAAAAAAAATTGAGGTCTGAAGTCACTATCTGACGGTAGAATACTGTAAATTTGTTAAATCGAGCAGCTGTAGACTAACTGTCTATGACTTTACAGCGACATTTCTGAGATCGACTCCTTCAAATTACAGTCTCATGAGTTCTGTTCTCCCAAAAAAAAAAAAAATATCTTTGAGATCTGAAGTCCCGATCTTACGGCAGGATAGAGTGTGCTCAGGGCTATAATTGTGTAAAATCTAGAAGCTGTATATTGACTGTCTTCGACTTTCCAGCGACATTTCTGAAATTGACTCTTTCAAATCACAGACTCGTGAGTTCTGTTCCTTCAAAAAAAAAAAAAATGTTTGAGATCTGAAGTCACTACCTGACGACATAATAGAGGATGTTCCGTGCCATAAATGTGTAAAATCTAGAAGCTGCGTACTGACTGTTTGAGAATCTACAGTGACATTTCTGAAATTGACTTTCAAGGCACAGAATCGTGAGTTCTGTTCTTTGAAAAAAAAAAAAAATTGAGGTCTGAAGTCACTATCTGACGGTAGAATACTGTAAATTTGTTAAATCGAGCAGCTGTAGACTAACTGTCTATGACTTTACAGCGACATTTCTGAGATCGACTCCTTCAAATTACAGTCTCATGAGTTCTGTTCTCCCAAAAAAAAGAAAAATATCTTTGAGATCTGAAGTCCCGATCTTACGGCAGGATAGAGTGTGCTCAGGGCTATAATTGTGTAAAATCTAGAAGCTGTATATTGACTGTCTTCGACTTTCCAGCGACATTTCTGAAATTGACTCTTTCAAATCACAGACTCGTGAGTTCTGTTCCTTCAAAAAAAAAAAAAATGTTTGAGATCTGAAGTCACTACCTGACGACATAATAGAGGATGTTCCGTGCCATAAATGTGTAAAATCTAGAAGCTGCGTACTGACTGTTTGAGAATCTACAGTGACATTTCTGAAATTGACTTTCAAGGCACAGAATCGTGAGTTCTGTTCTTTGAAAAAAAAAAAAAACATTGAGGTCTGAAGTCACTATCTGACGGTAGAATACTGTAAATTTGTTAAATCGAGCAGCTGTAGACTAACTGTCTATGACTTTACAGCGACATTTCTGAGATCGACTCCTTCAAATTACAGTCTCATGAGTTCTGTTCTCCCAAAAAAAAAAATATCTTTGAGATCTGAAGTCCCAATCTTACGGCAGGATAGAGTGTGCTCAGGGCTATAATTGTGTAAAATCTAGAAGCTGTATATTGACTGTCTTCGACTTTCCAGCGACATTTCTGAAATTGACTCTTTCAAATCACAGACTCGTGAGTTCTGTTCCTTCAAAAAAAAAAATGTTTGAGATCTGAAGTCACTACCTGACGACATAATAGAGGATGTTCCGTGCCATAAATGTGTAAAATCTAGAAGCTGCGTACTGACTGTTTGAGAATCTACAGTGACATTTCTGAAATTGACTTTCAAGGCACAGAATCGTGAGTTCTGTTCTTTGAAAAAAAAAAATTGAGGTCTGAAGTCACTATCTGACGGTAGAATACTGTAAATTTGTTAAATCGAGCAGCTGTAGACTAACTGTCTATGACTTTACAGCGACATTTCTGAGATCGACTCCTTCAAATTACAGTCTCATGAGTTCTGTTCTCCCAAAAAAAAAAAATATCTTTGAGATCTGAAGTCCCAATCTTACGGCAGGATAGAGTGTGCTCAGGGCTATAATTGTGTAAAATCTAGAAGCTGTATATTGACTGTCTTCGACTTTCCAGCGACATTTCTGAAATTGACTCTTTCAAATCACAGACTCGTGAGTTCTGTTCCTTCAAAAAAAAAAATGTTTGAGATCTAAAGTCACTACCTGACGACATAATAGAGGATGTTCCGTGCCATAAATGTGTAAAATCTAGAAGCTGCGTACTGACTGTTTGAGAATCTACAGTGACATTTCTGAAATTGACTTTCAAGGCACAGAATCGTGAGTTCTGTTCTTTGAAAAAAAAAAAAAATTTAGGTCTGAAGTCACTATCTGACGGTAGAATACTGTAAATTTGTTAAATCGAGCAGCTGTAGACTAACTGTCTATGACTTTACAGCGACATTTCTGAGATCGACTCCTTCAAATTACAGTCTCATGAGTTCTGTTCTCCCAAAAAAAAAATATCTTTGAGATCTGAAGTCCCAATCTTACGGCAGGATAGAGTGTGCTCAGGGCTATAATTGTGTAAAATCTAGAAGCTGTATATTGACTGTCTTCGACTTTCCAGCGACATTTCTGAAATTGACTCTTTCAAATCACAGACTCGTGAGTTCTGTTCCTTCAAAAAAAAAAAATTGTTTGAGATCTGAAGTCACTACCTGACGGCATAATAGAGGATGTTCCGTGCCATAAATGCGTAAAATCCCAAAAACAAAAATAACTCTTGAGATCTTAAGTAACTGTCTTCCAGCAAAATAGAGCTATTTCTGGAATCAAACCTTCAAGAATAACAATACTGGAGACTTTTCCGTGCATCTGCGGCGTCAAAACACAGACGCAGGAATCGCAACAAGATAACTGCCACACTTCACAGGACGCACACTTTGAACCGCTCGGCGTCGCCGTCTTCATTGTCGTTCTTTGTTTTTGTGGCACAATACGGGCGCACGACGGTGTGCTTGTTAATTTCCTGCTGTCACCGTTGACATTTGATAGGAGTGCTGACAAAGGAGCCCGCCAGGTCGTTCCGCGAGGGAGAACTAACTCGTACAAGTGTGGACGAGGGAAAATGAATTCTCCTCGGCTGCCGAAACGGATGAATGCGCTTTTACGTCGATACAGTTTTATTCACGGACGGTTGGAGTGTTCCTCACAAAGGACCTGCAGGTGCCACATTTCCAGTTTGTCGTCTTGATTTCATTGCCCGGCTCGTCGTGTTTATGGATTAGCTGCCTCGCGGTGAATTATTGAGGTAACGTCGATAGAAAGCTCGCGTGCCGCAGCATGTGTCTTAAAAACAACCACCGCGCCGGTACGGCTCCAATAAATCCCGGATCGTTCCGAAGAGCATAAACACAGTTTTATGCATCCTGTAAGTGTAGCCGTGTTCAAAGCCGTCCAGATGCTCGCACACCCGCTATCCAAACATTCGACTTGTAAACGAGTTAATTCTTCATCCGAGCCACCGGGCACTTAATAACAACAATCGCCAATAAAACGCAAAGGGGCCCCAACTGCCACCATCTGTTACTAATGTGTCGAACCAGCTGGGGGTGTCGCTCCCTCTCCGGGCGCTCGAGGAGCTCTCGAGGTGTTCGAGTGTCGGATCGATCCTGACAAGTGTCCTGTCACAAAGTCCAAATGCGAGTTATCTGACGTCCGCTTTTCTTTCGCTTGCAGGATGGAGGAGATGGTGCGCTCGATGCTGGTGTACAAGAAGCAGGCAGAGCAGCTGCGCCAGGAGAAGAACGCGTTGACTCTGGCCTTCGAGGTGAGTGTTTCCCGTCCCCAATTATCCCGGCTTAAATCCCGACATGTATCCGTAATAACGGTAACAGGGCCACTAGTCCTAAGAGCGGCGGGGGTTGCGGTTTCATGCAAACAAGGGGTGAAACCCTCGCATCGCCGGGAGGGCCGACTTTTTATTAATGCACGGGGGTGTATCGGCCGGACTGCCGCCCCCCCTCGGATGCAACCTTGTTAGGACTAACTCGGTTTACGCGCTTCATTTGCTCCTCCAGGACGAAAGAAAGACTCTTCCTCTTCTCGTGAATGCCGGATTTATGAGTGCGGACGGATGGGTTTGGCGGTTTTGGTGTCGTCGGATCGATAGGGGATTTGCAGACCTTTAAAATAACTATATCCGGTCGGAGTAAAGAAGAACACACACACTTATCCTTGGTGTTGAGGTCATCGTACAAAAAAATATTTTCTGTAAGACGTGAATGCGGTGGATGCGCCGGGTCGAAAAGAACACAATACCGTGCTCATCACACTCAACTCGAGACCTCGCACGATATCTCGTTCTTTCAGCCTCATTTCCCTCCGCGTACGTCATCTCGCTAAAGTTTAATTGTCGGAAGAGATACCGGAAGTAATGTCCTGTGCGTGCGTGCGCCCCACGACCCCCGGATTAACGGCGCGCTAACTTTTTAGGACGGAATTAATTCCGTCGGAGTATAATGACGGTTTTACTAATCAACAGACTGCCGACAAGTTTCGCGACAATCTACAATTTAAACCGAAATTAATATGTGTACTCGGAGAGAAGTTGGTCCGACTCGTGAATATTCAGGGACACGAGTTTTGGGATACAAACGGTTTTTCGGGGGGGCGTGTTTGACTAGGCTCGGTGGCTGCGATAAGCCGGTCCGAGGTGTTAAAAATTATGCGACGATTTGATATCCATTATAATGTAGGTACATACTCTAATCCAGTTTCACAATTTCAGCTTTACAAATTTCACTATCACTTTCACAAATTCAATTTAATTCACAATTCGAAATTTCATATTTTCAGTTTGACAAATTTATAGTTTCACAATTTCCCTATTTCACAAATTCAAATTCATAGTTTCACAATTTCCCTGTTTCACAATTTCAGCATTCATCCTTTCATTCAGTATTTGAGTTTGACAAATTCAATTTCACATTTCTACATTTTCACAAATTCGTAGTTTTTCAAGTCCACATTTTCACCTTCACAATTTCATAGTTTCATAATGGCTGTCTCAAATTTATACTTTTCCAATTTCAAAGTGTCATTATTTTTATAATTTCAGTTTCACGAATTTCTATTTTCACAATCCACAAATTCGTAAGTTCGTTATTTTCAGTTTCACAATTTCAAATTCATAGCTTAACAATTTTAGTTTCACAAATTTATATTTTCAGAAATCCACTAACTTGTAATTTCGAAATTTCATATTTTCAGTTTGATGAATTTATAGCTTCGAAATTTTCAGTTTCACATATTTAGTTTCACAATTTCAAATTCATAACTTCACAACTTCAGTTTCACAAATTTATATTTTCACAATCCACAAATTCGAGATTTCATATTTTCAGTTTGACAAATTTATAGTTTCACAATTTCATAGTTTCACAATTTCCCTGCTTCACAATTTAAGCATTCATCCATTCATTCAGTATTTGAGTTTGACAAATTCAATTTCACATTCCTACATTTTCACAAATTCGTAGTTTTTCAAGTCCACATTTTCACCTTCACAATTTCATAGTTTCATAATGGCTGTCTCAAATTTATACTTTTCCAATTTCAAAGTGTCATTATTTTTATAATTTCAGTTTCACGAATTTCTATTTTCACAATCCACAAATTCGAAAGTTCGAAATTTTCAGTTTCACAATTTCAAATTCATAGCTTAACAATTTTAGTTTCACAAATTTATATTTTCAGAAATCCACTAACTTGTAATTTCGAAATTTCATATTTTCAGTTTGATGAATTTATAGCTTCGAAATTTTCAGTTTCACATATTTAGTTTCACAATTTCCCTATTTCACAAATTCAAATTCATAGTTTCACAATTTCCCTGTTTCACAATTTCAGCACTCATCCATTCATTCAGTATTTGAGTTTGACAAATTCAATTTCACATTCCTACATTTTCACAAATTCGTAGTTTTTCAAGTCCACATTTTCACCTTCACAATTTCATAGTTTCATAATGGCTGTCTCAAATTTATACTTTTCCAATTTCAAAGTGTCATTATTTTTATAATTTCAGTTTCACGAATTTCTATTTTCACAATTCACAAATTCGTAAGTTCGAAATTTTCAGTTTCACAATTTCAAATTCATAGCTTAACAATTTTAGTTTCACAAATTTATATTTTCACAATCCACAAATTCGTAATTTCAAAATTTTCAGTTTCAAATATTTAGTTTCGCAATTTCCTTATTTCACAATTTCAAATTCATAGCTTCACAATTTCAGTTTCACAAGTTTATATTTTCACAATCCACAAATTCGAGATTTCATATTTTCAGTTTGACAAATTTATAGTTTCACAATTTCCCTATTTAACAAATTCAAATTCATAGTTTCACAATTTCCCTGTTTCACAATTTCAGCATTCATCCATTCATTCAGTATTTGAGTTTAACAAATTCAATTTCACATTCCTACATTTTCACAAATTCGTAGTTTTTTAAGTCCACATTTTCACCTTCACAATTTCATAGTTTCATAATGGCTGTCTCAAATTTATACTTTTCCAATTTCAAAGTGTCATTATTTTTATAATTTCAGTTTCACGAATTTCTATTTTCACAACCCACAAATTTGTAAGTTCGTTATTTTCAGTTTCACAATTTCAAATTCATAGCTTAACAATTTTAGTTTCACAAATTTATATTTTCAGAAACCCACTAACTTGTAATTTCGAAATTTCATATTTTCAGTTTGATGAATTTATAGCTTCGAAATTTTCAGTTTCACATATTTAGTTTCACAATTTCAAATTCATAACTTCACAACTTCAGTTTCACAAATTTATATTTTCACAATCCACAAATTCGAGATTTCATATTTTCAGTTTGACAAATTTATAGTTTCACAATTTCATAGTTTCACAATTTCCCTGCTTCACAATTTAAGCATTCATCCTTTCATTCAGTATTTGAGTTTGACAAATTCAATTTCACATTCCTACATTTTCACAAATTCGTAGTTTTTCAAGTCCACATTTTCACCTTCACAATTTCATAGTTTCATAATGGCTGTCTCAAATTTATACTTTTCCATTTTCAAAGTGTCATTATTTTTATAATTTCAGTTTCACGAATTTCTATTTTCACAATCCACAAATTCGTAAGTTCGAAATTTTCAGTTTCACAATTTCAAATTCATAGTTTAACAATTTTAGTTTCACAAATTTATATTTTCAGAAATCCACTAACTTGTAATTTCGAAATTTCATATTTTCAGTTTGATGAATTTATAGCTTCGAAATTTTCAGTTTCACATATTTAGTTTCACAATTTCCCTATTTCACAATTTCAAATTCATAACTTCACAATTTCAGTTTGACAAATTTATATTTTCACAATCCACAAATTCGAGATTTCATATTTTCAGTTTGACAAATTTATATTTTCACAATCCACAAATTGGAAATTTCATATTTTCAGTTTGACAAATTTATAGTTTCACAATTTTCCTATTTCATAATTTCAAATTCATAGCTTCACTTTCAGTTTCACACATTTATATTTTCACAATCCACAAATTCGAAATTTCATATTTTCAGTTAGACAAATTCATAATTTCACAAATTTATATTTTCGCAGTCCACAAATTCGTGATTTCAAAATTTTCAGTTTCAAATATTTAGTTTCGCAATTTCCCTATCACAATTATTTCAAATTCGTAGCTTCACAATTTCAGTTTCACAAATTTATGTTTTCACAATCCACAAATTCGTAAGTTCGAAATTTTCAGTTTCACATTTTCAAATTCATAGCTTCACAATTTTAGTTTCACAAATTTATATTTTCACAATCCACAAATTCGTAATTTCAAAATTTTCAGTTTCACATTTAGTTTCACAATTTCAAATTCGTAATTTTAAAATTTTTAGTTTCACATATTTAGTTTCACAATTTCCCTATTTTACAATTTCAAATTCATAGTTTCACAAATTTATATTTTCACAATTCACAAATTCGTAATTTCGAAATTTTCAGTTTCACAATTTCCCTATTTCACAATTTCAAATTCATAGCTTCACAATTTCAGTTTCACAAATTCCCTATTTCACAAATTCAAATTCATAGTTTTCACAATTTAGCTGTTTCACAATTTGAGCATTCATCCATGCATTCAGTATTTGAGTTTGACAAATTCAATTTCACAATATTTCACATTCCCACATTTTCACAAATTCGTAGTTTCTCAAGTCCACATTTTCACTTTCACAATTTCATAGTTTCATAATGTCTGTCGCAAATATATACTTTTCCAATTTCAAAGTGTCATAGTTTTATCAGATTTTTGTTTTCACTTTTTGATTGGTCTTTAAAATTTTATAACGACGCTGTCACGGTCTTTTCAATAATTATATAACGACGCTATTCGCGCTCAAAACATTTGTGATGTTTCGATGTCCAATATAATTCAAAGAATGTAATATAAAGTGTTTCAGATTTTTTCAATTTTTGAATTGTGCTTCATAATTTTATAACGACGCTGTTCGCGCTCATTATGACAACATTTCTCATGGTTGGATGTCCAATATAATTCAAAGAATGTATTATAAATTGTTTCAGATTTTTTTCTACTTTTTGAATTGTTCTTTATAATTTTATAACGACGCTATCGCACTGTTTTTAATAATTCTATAACGACGCTATTCGCGCTCATTATGATAACATTTCTGATGTTTCGATGTCCAATATAATTCAAAGAATGTAATATGTAGTGTTTCAGATTTTTCCAGTTTTTGAATTGTGCTTCATAATTTTATAACGACGCTGTTCGCGCTCATTATGACAACATTTCTGATGGTTGGATGTCCAATATAATTCAAAGAATGTTTATAAAGTGTTTCAGATTTTTTTCTACTTTTTGAATTGTTCTTTATAATTTTATAACGACGTTATCGCAGTGTTTTTAATAATTCTATAACGACGCTATTCGTGCTCATTATGATAACATTTCTGATGTTTCGATGTCCAATATTATTTACAGAATGTAACATGTAGTGTTTCAGATTTTTTTCTACTTTTTGAATTGTTCTTTATAATTTTATAACGACGCTATCGCACTGTTTTTAATAATTCTATAACGACGCTATTCGCGCTCATTATGATAACATTTCTGATGTTTCGATGTCCAATATAATTCAACGAATGTAATATGTAGTGTTTCAGATTTTTCCAGTTTTTGAATTGTGCTTCATAATTTTATAACGACGCTGTTCGCGCTCATTATGACAACATTTCTGATGGTTGGATGTCCAATATAATTCAAAGAATGTTTATAAAGTGTTTCAGATTTTTTTCTACTTTTTGAATTGTTCTTTATAATTTTATATCGACGTTATCGCAATGTTTTTAATAATTCTATAACGACGCTATTCGTGCTCATTATGATAACATTTCTGATGTTTCGATGTCCAATATTATTTACAGAATGTAATATGTATACTGTTTCAGATTTTTTTCTACTTTTTGAATTGTTCTTTATAATTTTATAACGACGCTATCGCACTGTTTTTAATAATTCTATAACGACGCTATTCGCGCTCATTATGATAACATTTCTGATGTTTCGATGTCCAATATAATTCACAGAATGTAATATGTATGTGTTTCAGATTTTTTCACTTATTGAATTGTGCTTCATAATTTTATAACGACGCTGTTCGCGCTCATTATGAGAACATTTCTGATGGTTGGATGTTCAATATAATTCAAAGAATGTATTATAAAGTGTTTCAGGTTTTTTTCTTCTTTTTGAATTGTTCTTTATAATTTTATAACGACGCTATCGCAGTGTTTTTAATAATTCTCTAACGACGCTATGCGCGCTCATTATGATAACATTTCTGATGTTTTGATGTCCAATATAATTCAAAGAATGTAATATAAAGTGTTTCAGATTTTTTTCAGTTTTTTAATTGTGCTTCATAATTTTATAACGACGCTGTTCGCACTTATTGTGACAACATTTCCGATGTTGGATGTTCAATATAATTCAAAGAATGTATTATAAAGTGTTTCAGATTTTTTCTACTTTTTGAATAGCTCTTTATAATTTTATAACGACGCTATCGCAGTCTTTTCAATAATTCTATAACGACGCTATTCGCGCTCATTATGATAACATTTCTGATGGTTGGATGTGCAATATAATTCAAAGAATGTATTATAAAGTGTTTCAGATTTTTACTTTTTCAATTGTTCTTTATAATTTTATAACGACGCTATCGCAGTGTTTTTAATAATTCTATAACGACGCTATTTGCGCTCATTATGATAACATTTCTAATGTTACATGTCCAATATAATTCAAAGAATGTAGTATGTATAGTGTTTCAGATTTTTTCAGTTTTTGAATTGTGCTTCATAATTTTATAACGACGCTGTTCGCGCTCATTATCACAACATTTTTGATGGTTGGATGTCCAATATAATTCAAATAATGTTTTATAGTGTTTCAGATTTTTTTCTACTTTTTAAATTGTTCTTTATAATTTTATAACGACGCTATCGCAGTCTTTTTAATAATTCTATAACGACGCCATTCGCGCTCATTATGAGAAGGTTGCTAATGATTTGATGTCGAATATAATGCACAGAATGTAAAATAAAGTGTTTCGGATTTTTCATTAACTTTTTGAATTGTTCTTTATAATTTTTTATAACGACGCTAGTCGCGCTCATTATGAGAACTTTTCTGATGGTTTGATGTAAAATGCAATGCAAAGAATGTAATTTTTTACTTTTTGAATCGTTCTATATAATTTTATAACGACGCTGTCACAGTTTTCCATAATTCTATAACGACGCTGTTGGCGCTCATTATGAGAACATTTCTTTTGATTTGATTGTGAGATGAAGTGTTTCAGTTTTTTTTTATTCACTATTTTTTAATATTTTTTATACCTAATATTATAACGACGCTGTCCGCGCTTGTTATAAGTCGTTTCTGACGATTTCACTTCTAAAAGCTCACAAATAATGTATAATTTGGTATGAAATATTTCATGACAGTGTTTTTAATAAATCTATAACGACGCTGTCCGCGCTCATTATGAGAAGGTTTCTGATGATTTGATATCGAATATAATGCAAAGAATGTAAAATAAAGTGTTTCGGATTTTTTATTAACTTTTTGAATTGTGCTTTATAATTTTTTATAACGACGCTAGTCGCGCTCATTATGAGAACTTTTCTGATGGTTTGATGTTCAATATAATGAAAAAAATGTAATTTTTTACTTTTTGAATCGTTCTATATAATTTTATAACGACGCTGTTGGCGCTCATTATGAGAACATTTCTTTTGATTTGATTGTGAGATGAAGTGTTTCAGTTTTTTTTTATTCACCATTTTTTAATATTTTTTATACCTAATATTATAACGACGCTGTCCGCGCCTGTTATAAGTCGTTTCCGACGATTTCACTTCTAAAAGCTCACAAATAATGTAGAATTTGGTATGAAATATTTTATGACAGTGTTTTTAATAAATCTATAACGACGCTGTCCGCGCTCATTATGAGAAGGTTTCTGATGATTTGATGTCGAATATAATGCAAGTAATGTAAAATAAAGTGTTTCGGATTTTTTATTAACTTTTTAAATTGTGCTTCATAATTCTTTATAACGACGCTAGTCGCGCTCATTATGAGAACTTTTCTGATGGTTTGATGTAAAATGCAATGCAAAGAATGTAATTTTTTACTTTTTGAATCGTTCTATATAATTTTATAACGACGCTGTCACAGTTTTCCATAATTCTATAACGACGCCGTTGGCGCTCATTATGAGAACATTTCTTTTGATTTGATTGTGAGATGAAGTGTTTCAGTTTTTTTTATTCACCATTTTTTAATCTTTTTTATACCTAATATTATAACGACGCTGTCCGCGCCTGTTATAAGTCGTTTCCGACGATTTCACTTGTAAAAGCTCGCAAATAATGTAGAATTTGGTATGAAATATTTTATGACAGTGTTTTTAATAAATCTATAACGACGCTGTCCGCGCTCATTATGAGAAGGTTTCTGATGATTTGATATCGAATATAATGCAAAGAATGTAAAATAAAGTGTTTCGGATTTTTTATTAACTTTTTGAATTGTGCTTTATAATTTTTTATAACGACGCTAGTCGCGCTCATTATGAGAACTTTTCTGATGGTTTGATGTTCAATATAATGAAAAAAATGTAATTTTTTACTTTTTGAATCGTTCTATATAATTTTATAACGACGCTGTTGGCGCTCATTATGAGAACATTTCTTTTGATTTGATTGTGAGATGAAGTGTTTCAGTTTTTTTTTATTCACCATTTTTTAATATTTTTTATACCTAATATTATAACGACGCTGTCCGCGCCTGTTATAAGTCGTTTCCGACGATTTCACTTCTAAAAGCTCACAAATAATGTAGAATTTGGTATGAAATATTTTATGACAGTGTTTTTAATAAATCTATAACGACGCTGTCCGCGCTCATTATGAGAAGGTTTCTGATGATTTGATATCGAATATAATGCAAAGAATGTAAAATAAAGTGTTTCGGATTTTTTATTAACTTTTTGAATTGTTCTTTATAATTTTTTATAACGACGCTAGTCGCGCTCATTATGAGAACTTTTCTGATGGTTTGATGTAAAATGCAATGCAAAGAATGTAATTTTTTACTTTTTGAATTGTTTTATATAATTTTATAACGACGCTGTCACAGTTTTCCATAATTCTATAACGACGCTGTTGGCGCTCATTATGAGAACATTTCTTTTGATTTGATTGTGAGATGAAGTGTTTCAGTTTTTTTTTATTCACCATTTTTTAATATTTTTTATACCTAATATTATAACGACGCTGTCCGCGCCTGTTATAAGTCGTTTCCGACGATTTCACTTCTAAAAGCTCACAAATAATGTAGAATTTGGTATGAAATATTTTATGACAGTGTTTTTAATAAATCTATAACGACGCTGTCCGCGCTCATTATGAGAAGGTTTCTGATGATTTGATATCGAATATAATGCAAAGAATGTAAAATAAAGTGTTTCGGATTTTTTATTAACTTTTTGAATTGTGCTTTATAATTTTTTATAACGACGCTAGTCGCGCTCATTATGAGAACTTTTCTGATGGTTTGATGTTCAATATAATGAAAGAAATGTAATTTTTTACTTTTTGAATCGTTCTATATAATTTTATAACGACGCTGTTGGCGCTCATTATGAGAACATTTCTTTTGATTTGATTGTGAGATGAAGTGTTTCAGTTTTTTTTTATTCACCATTTTTTAATATTTTTTATACCTAATATTATAACGACGCTGTCCGCGCCTGTTATAAGTCGTTTCCGACGATTTCACTTCTAAAAGCTCACAAATAATGTAGAATTTGGTATGAAATATTTTATGACAGTGTTTTTATTAAATCTATAACGACGCTGCTCGCGCTCATTATGAGAAGGTTTCTGATGATTTGATGTCGAATATAATGCAAGTAATGTAAAATAAAGTGTTTCGGATTTTTTATTAACTTTTTCAATTGTGCTTCATAATTCTTTATAACGACGCTAGTCGCGCTCATTATGAGAACTTTTCTGATGGTTTGATGTAAAATGCAATGCAAAGAATGTAATTTTTTACTTTTTGAATCGTTCTATATAATTTTATAACGACGCTGTCACAGTTTTCCATAATTCTATAACGACGCCGTTGGCGCTCATTATGAGAACATTTCTTTTGATTTGATTGTGAGATGAAGTGTTTCAGTTTTTTTTTATTCACCATTTTTTAATATTTTTATACCTAATATAACGACGCTGCCCGCGCTTGTTATAAGTCGTTTCGGTCGATTTTACTTGTAAAAGCTCACAAATAATGTAGAATTTGGTATGAAATATTTTATGACAGTGTTTTTATTAAATCTATAACGACGCTGTCCGCGCTCATTATGAGAAGGTTTCTGATGATTTGATGTCGAATATAATGCAAAGAATGTAATTTGAATTGTTCTGTATAATTTTATAACGACGCTGTCACAGTTTTCCATAATTCTATAACGACGCTGTTGGCGCTCATTATGAGAACATTTCTTTTGATTTGATTGTGAGATGAAGTGTTTCAATTTTTTTTTATTCACCATTTTTTAATATTTTTTATACCTAATATAACGACGCTGCCCGCGCTTGTTATAAGTCGTTTCGGACGATTTCACTTGTAAATGCTCGCAAATAATGTAGAATTTGGTATGAAATATTTTATGACAGTGTTTTTAATAAATCTATAACGACGCTGTCCGCGCTCATTATGAGAAGGTTTCTGATGATTTGATGTCGAATATAATGCAAGTAATGTAAAATAAAGTGTTTCGGATTTTTTATTAACTTTTTAAATTGTGCTTCATAATTTTTTATAACGACGCTAGTCGCGCTCATTATGAGAACTTTTCTGATGGTTTGATGTAAAATGCAATGCAAAGAATGTAATTTTTTACTTTTTGAATCGTTCTATATAATTTTATAACGACGCTGTCACAGTTTTCCATAATTCTATAACGACGCCGTTGGCGCTCATTATGAGAACATTTCTTTTGATTTGATTGTGAGATGAAGTGTTTCAGTTTTTTTTTATTCACCATTTTTTAATATTTTTTATACCTAATATTATAACGACGCTGTCCGCGCCTGTTATAAGTCGTTTCCGACGATTTCACTTCTAAAAGCTCACAAATAATGTAGAATTTGGTATGAAATATTTTATGACAGTGTTTTTAATAAATCTATAACGACGCTGTCCGCGCTCATTATGAGAAGGTTTCTGATGATTTGATATCGAATATAATGCAAAGAATGTAAAATAAAGTGTTTCGGATTTTTTATTAACTTTTTGAATTGTGCTTTATAATTTTTTATAACGACGCTAGTCGCGCTCATTATGAGAACTTTTCTGATGGTTTGATGTTCAATATAATGAAAAAAATGTAATTTTTTACTTTTTGAATCGTTCTATATAATTTTATAACGACGCTGTTGGCGCTCATTATGAGAACATTTCTTTTGATTTGATTGTGAGATGAAGTGTTTCAGTTTTTTTTTATTCACCATTTTTTAATATTTTTTATACCTAATATTATAACGACGCTGTCCGCGCTTGTTATAAGTCGTTTCTGACGATTTCACTTCTAAAAGCTCACAAATAATGTAGAATTTGGTATGAAATATTTTATGACAGTGTTTTTATTAAATCTATAACGACGCTGTCCGCGCTCATTATGAGAAGGTTTCTGATGATTTGATGTCGAATATAATGCACAGAATGTAAAATAAAGTGTTTCGGAATTTTCATTAACTTTTTGAATTGTTCTTTATAATTTTTTATAACGACGCTAGTCGCGCTCATTATGAGAACTTTTCTGATGGTTTGATGTAAAATGCAATGCAAAGAATGTAATTTTTTACTTTTTGAATCGTTCTATATAATTTTATAACGACGCTGTTGGCGCTCATTATGAGAACATTTCTTTTGATTTGATTGTGAGATGAAGTGTTTCAGTTTTTTTTTATTCACCATTTTTTAATATTTTTTATACCTAATATTATAACGACGCTGTCCGCGCCTGTTATAAGTCGTTTCCGACGATTTCACTTCTAAAAGCTCACAAATAATGTAGAATTTGGTATGAAATATTTTATGACAGTGTTTTTATTAAATCTATAACGACGCTGTCCGCGCTCATTATGAGAAGGTTTCTGATGATTTGATGTCGAATATAATGCAAGTAATGTAAAATAAAGTGTTTCGGATTTTTTATTAACTTTTTCAATTGTGCTTCATAATTCTTTATAACGACGCTAGTCGCGCTCATTATGAGAACTTTTCTGATGGTTTGATGTAAAATGCAATGCAAAGAATGTAATTTTTTACTTTTTGAATCGTTCTATATAATTTTATAACGACGCTGTCACAGTTTTCCATAATTCTATAACGACGCTGTTGGCGCTCATTATGAGAACATTTCTTTTGATTTGATTGTGAGATGAAGTGTTTCAGTTTTTTTTTATTCACCATTTTTTAATATTTTTTATACCTAATATTATAACGACGCTGTCCGCGCTTGTTATAAGTCGTTTCTGACGATTTCACTTCTAAAAGCTCACAAATAATGTAGAATTTGGTATGAAATATTTTATGACAGTGTTTTTATTAAATCTATAACGACGCTGTCCGCGCTCATTATGAGAAGGTTTCTGATGATTTGATGTCGAATATAATGCACAGAATGTAAAATAAAGGGTTTCGGAATTTTCATTAACTTTTTGAATTGTTCTTTATAATTTTTTATAACGACGCTAGTCGCGCTCATTATGAGAACTTTTCTGATGGTTTGATGTAAAATGCAATGCAAAGAATGTAATTTTTTACTTTTTGAATCGTTCTATATAATTTTATAACGACGCTGTCACAGTTTTCCATAATTCTATAACGACGCTGTTGGCACTCATTATGAGAACATTTCTTTTGAGTTGATTGTGAGCTGAAGTGTTTCAGTTTTTTTTTATTCACCATATTTTAATATTTTTTTATACCTAATATAACGACGCTGCCCGCGCTTGTTATAAGTCGTTTCTGACGATTTCACTTCTAAAAGCTCACAAATAATGTAGAATTTGGTATGAAATATTTTATGACAGTGTTTTTATTAAATCTATAACGACGCTGTCCGCGCTCATTATGAGAAGGTTTCTGATGATTTGATGTCGAATATAATGCACAGAATGTAAAATAAAGTGTTTCGGAATTTTCATTAACTTTTTGAATTGTTCTTTATAATTTTTTATAACGACGCTAGTCGCGCTCATTATGAGAACTTTTCTGATGGTTTGATGTCCAATATAATGAAAAAAATGTAATTTTTTACTTTTTGAGTTGTTCTAATTTTATAACGACGCTGTCACAGTTTTCCATAATTGTATAACGACGCTGTCCGCGCTAATTAAGTGTTTTTTTACTCCTGGACATTTGAGTTCTTGGAATATGGAAAATTTATAAATTTGAATCTCTGAATTGGAAAGTTTTTCTTGAATTTGCTATACTTCATATATTCATAATGTCTTCTTTTAATTTCCACTCTCTCGAATCAATATAACCGCATCCCGGCACGTGCGGGCCGTAAATCAGTTTAAAAACCATAAGTGCGTCCCCAAAAAGGGGGGAAACAACAAATAATAACGCGAAATTAAGCTGCGGCCGCACGTCCGGAGCTCGCTAATCCTCCGAAGAAGGTGAGGGCACAACGCCGGAGACCTGCATGACCCCCGCAATGGCCGTTTAATGCTCCGCTATTACCGAACAGCCGCTCGGGGTTCTAATAGATATGTTACTAGAGAGGGACGCACGCCCGCACTAGTTATAAGGAGTTAATTGCTGCTTGTAAGAGCGGCGTGGATTAAAACTCGGGCCGGGGAGTTAATATGGCTTTCGCGTTCGCGAGGGATGCGAAATGGATATTAATTGTTGCCGCTGATGGGTTTTCTTGGGTTAAATAGACGATTGCGTACAGGGTGTCCATAAACGCATGTTATCTTCTTCGGTAATCAATAGGAACTAATCGCATCACCGCTGTTAACAAACAAACCAATTTCCGATCCCCATCACTCGCCGCCGAAACGAAGAGTGATTACACCCGTTCTTAAAATAGGATCGATAACCATCATCCAAATTATAATAATGCCCTCGTTAATCTTGTCATTTCGTCAGGTTGTCACCGCCAGACTCGCACGTGTCTCCGATTTAATTTTGAAACAGTACAAAGGCGACAGATTTTAGTGGCTCGGCTCGCGATTAGGTTTTTTCATAACGGCCGGAGGGTCCGTTTTCGCGGCTGACCCGGGACGTTTACTGCCGCCGCTTTAATATTCCGGCCGAAAATGTCCCTTCAATTCCGGATTTGATTAAACGCGACAGTGGGACGGACGGGTCTCGATATTAGGACGATAACAAAAAAGTTTCCTTTCTTCCATCTCCGGATTTAATTGAAATTTTAATTCCCATACTTTCGCCCCGAATTCGTAATGGGTGCCCCCTCTTTGTGAAACTAAATATTTGCTTTCAATTAGACTTTTTGTGCGCGCGGGTTTATTTAAAATGACGGATCCGGATTAGATCCGGGCCGGAGCTCCTTTCACGGCGGATTAGCGAACTTAATTACTTATTTAAAGTCTCTTTTCACTTCCTGCGAAACTCATCTAACATTAACGGACGCCACCGTTTCGATCGTAGGGAGGGGAGAAGCAGGAAATCCCCAGACCTAAGTGGAAATCCCCGTTTCATTATATGATTGTTTCTCCTCGTGGAAAATTCCCCCGTCGTCGTACAATTGTAGAAAAAATGTTGTACAGGACACGTGCAAAAACAATCGGGTATCTAAAATTTTTCAAAACTTCGAACCGGTCCGAATGTCTCCATTTCGCACCGACGGCCCCAGTCGCAAAATACTTTCCTCGCCCTCGCAGGCTTAATGACGGGGGATACGTGCATGATTCGGCTGTATTTCCTGCATGTAGTTCACCTATCCACGACCAGCGGGGGGTCCGCACAATCGATATCCACAAACTTGGGGTGTGCAACTGTAAAATCCTCCCTTTTCGTGTTTGCACGGGCCGTAATCCGGCGATATCGTTATCAGGTGTTGTGTCAGACCCTGATGACTCAGGAATTTTTCGTCTTATCGACGTTAATTGCTTCAGAACCGCTGCCAGCAGTACCAAACGACGATCACCCGCCTCAACAACGAAGTGCTCACCCTCAGGCAGCAGCTGGCGCGCGTCACCAACGAAACCAACCCCGAAGAGGTCCTCCAGGCGCACGCGGCCGCCCTCCATCGTCACGCCGAGGAGTCGCGCAAGCAGTATGAGCGGTGTCTGGACGACGTGGCCAACCAGGTGGTCAAAGCCCTGCTAGCGCAAAAGGTACGAGATCGGAAGGGCGGCGTCCCGCCTTCGCTCACGCTCTTTCTCCTCCAGGGCTTGCGCGAGGAAGTTGGCTCGCTCAACAACAGGATACACGAGCTGGAGTCGCAGAACAGGGCGCTGACGTCGATGCTGGTGCACCAGCTGAGAGGGGACACTCCTTCCGACCAGGAGCCCGAGGAGAGCCAGGTCAAGCACTGCAACTCTTTCAACTCGGAGGTGCTGGACGAGGAGGGCGAGGAGGAGACGGCGTTGTCCAAGTTCGAGAGGAGGCTGTCCACCAACGCCGAGATTCTTGAGACGAGACTGTCGTTGGAAGACAAGCGCCGACACCAGGTGCTCACCAAGCTCTGGACCGACCTGAAGGGGTCCGAAGTCACCCCCAAGAAGCTATTGGAGGCCTTAAGCGGCGTCGACTCGGCGCTCTGGGTCCAGCCGCAGAGACCCGTCTCTCTGAACCTGCATTTGCCCATCGTACAAGCCTCCAAGTACAGGAGGAGCAGGCCCGTACTGGGTGAGTTCGAAGTAAATCCATGACCATGAGATTGTAAAATTGAAAGTATTTTTTGTCAATTTTTGAAAATTAATTACAATTTTGGAACACACTCAGTTACAATACTGATTTCGAAATTAGTATAGCCTTCCAAAGGCTTTTTTTATATTTCCCAGATTCTTCGGAATTCCTACTATCCAATTATGGCCAATTAAAAGCGAGATAAGTATTTTTTGGCAATTTTTGAAATTTAATTCTAATTTTGGAAACTACTCAGTTACAAAATTGTAAAAAAAATGTTTTCTAAATTAGTATGGCCTTTCAAAGGCCTTTTTTATATTTCCCACATTCTTCGGTATCCCTGCTGGCCAATTAAAAGCGAGATAAGTACTTTTTGGCAATTTTTGAAATTTAATTTTAATTTTGGAACCCACTCAATCACAAAATTGTAAAAAAAAATGATTTCCAAATTAGTATAGCCTTTCAAAGGCCTTTTTTATATTTCCCACATTCTTCGGAATTCCTGCTGTCCAATTATGGCCAATTAAAAGAGAGATAAATATTTTTTGGCAATTTTTGAAATTTAATTCTAATTTTGGAAACCACTCAGTTACAAAATTGTAAAAAAAATGTTTTCCAAATTAGTATGGCTTTCAAAGGCCTTTTTAATATTTCCCACATTCTTCGGAATTCCTGCTGTCCAATTATGGCCAATTAAAAGCGAGATAAGTATTTTTTGGCAATTGTTGAAATTTAATTCTAATTTTGGAAACCACTCAGTTACAAAATTGTAAAAAAAATGTTTTCCAAATTAGTATGGCCTTTCAAAGGCCTCTTTTATATTTCCCTGATTCTTCCGAATTCCTACTATCCAATTATGGCCAATTAAAAGCGAGATAAGCATTTTTTGGCAATTTTTGAAATTTAATTCTAATTTTGGAAACCACTCAGTTACAAAATTGTAAAAAAAAATGTTTTTTAAATTAGTATGGCCTTTCAAAGGCCTTTTTAATATTTCACACATTCTTCGGAATTCCTGCTGTCCAATTAAAAGCGAGATAAGTATTTTTTGCAATTTTTGAAATTTAATTTTAATTTTGGAAACCTCTCAGTTACAAAATTGTAAAGAATTGATTTCCAAATTAGTATAGCCTTTTAAAGGCCTTTTTTATATTCCGCATATTCTTCGGAATTCCTAGTGTCCAATAATGGGCAATTAAAAGAGAGATAAGTATTTTTTTGACAATTTTTTAAATTTAATTCTAATTTTGCAACCCACTCAATTACAAAATTGTAAAAAAAATGATTTCCAAATTAGTATAGCCTTTCAAAGGCCTTTTTTATATTTCCCACATTCTTCGGAATTCCTGCTGGCCAATTATTATGGCCAATTAAAAGTGAGATAAGTATTTTTTGTCAATTTTTGAAATTTAATTCTAATTTTGGAAACCACTCAGTTACAAAATTGTAAAAAAAATGTTTTCCAAATTAGTATGGCCTTTCAAAGGCCTCTTTTATATTTCCCAGATTCTTCGGAATTCCTACTGTCCAATTGTGGCCAATTAAAAGCGAGATAAGTATTTTTTGGCAATTTTTGAAATTTAATTCTAATTTTGGAAACCACTCAGTTACAAAATTGTAAAAAAAACTTTTCCGAATTAGTATGGCCTTTTAAAGGCCTTTTTTATATTTCCCACATTCTTCGGAATTCCTGCTGTCCAATTATGGTCAATTAAAAGCGAGATAAGTATTTTTTGACAATTTTTTAAATTTAATTCTAATTTTGGAACCCACTCAATTACAAAATTGTAAAAAAAATGATTTCCAAATTAGTATAGCCTTTCAAAGGCCTTTTTTATATTTCCCACATTCTTCGGAATTCCTGCTGTCCAATAATGGCCAATTAAAAGCGAGATAAGTATTTTTTGGCAATTTTTGAAATTTAATTCTAATTTTGGAAACTACTCAGTTACAAAATTGTAAAAAAAATGTTTTCCAAATTAGTATGGCCTTTCAAAGGCCTTTTTTATATTTCCCACATTCTTCGGTATCTCTGCTGGCCAATTAAAAGCGAGATAAGTACTTTTTGGCAATTTTTGAAATTTAATTTTAATTTTGGAACCCACTCAATTACAAAATTGTAAAAAAAAATGATTTCCAAATTAGTATAGCCTTTCAAAGGCCTTTTTTATATTTCCCACATTCTTCGGAATTCCTGCTGTCCAATTATTATGGCCAATTAAAAGTGAGATAAGTATTTTTTGTCAATTTTTGAAATTTAATTCCAATTTTGGAAACCACTCAGTTACAAAATTGTAAAAAAAATGTTTTTCAAATTAGTATGGCCTTTCAAAGGCCTCTTTTATATTTCCCAGATTCTTCGGAATTCCTACTATCCAATTGTGGCCAATTAAAAGCGAGATAAGTATTTTTTGGCAATTTTTGAAATTTAATTCTAATTTTGGAAACCACTCAGTTATAAAATTGTAAAAAAAAATGTTTCCAAATTAGTATGGTCTTTCTAAGGCGTTTTTTATATTTCCCACGTTCTTCGGTATTCCTGCTGTCCAATTATGGCCAATAAAAATCGAGATAAGTATTTTTTGACAATTTTTGAAATTTAATTCTAATTTTGGAACCCACTCAATTACAAAATTGTAAAAAAAAATGATTTCCAAATTACTATAGCCTTTCAAAGGCCTTTTTTATATTTCCCACATTCTTCGGAATTCCTGCTGTCCAATTATGGTCAATTAAAAGCGAGATAAGTATTTTTTGACAATTTTTGAAATTTAATTCTAATTTTGGAACCCACTCAATTACAAAATTGTAAAAAAAAATGATTTCCAAATTACTATAGCCTTTCAAAGGCCTTTTTTATATTTCCCACATTCTTCGGAATTCCTGCTGTCCAATTATGGCCAATTAAAAGCGAGATAAGTATTTTTGGCAATTTTTGAAATTTAATTTTAATTTTGGAAACCACTTAGTTACAAAATTGTAAAAAATTGATTTCCAAATTAGTATAGCCTTTCAAAGGCCTTTTTTATATTTCCCACATTCTTCGGAATTCCTGCTGTCCAATTATGGCCAATTAAAAGCGAGATAAGTATTTTTTGACAATTTTTTAAATTTAATTCTAATTTTGCAACCCACTCAATTACAAAATTGTAAAAAAAATGATTTCCAAATTAGTATAGCCTTTCAAAGGCCTTTTTTATATTTCCCACATTCTTCGGAATTCCTGCTGGCCAATTAAAAGTAAGAGAAGTATTTTTTGACAATTTTTGAAATGTGATTCTAATTTTGGAACCCACTCAATTACAAAATTGTAAAAAAAAATGATTTCCAAATTAGTATAGCCTTTCAAAGGCCTTTTTTATATTTCCCACATTCTTCGGAATTCCTGCTGTCCAATTATTATGGCCAATTAAAAGTGAGACAAGTATTTTTTGTCAATTTTTGAAATTTAATTCTAATTTTGGAAACCACTCAGTTACAAAATTGTAAAAAAAATGTTTTTCAAATTAGTATGGCCTTTCAAAGGCCTCTTTTATATTTCCCAGATTCTTCGGAATTCCTACTATCCAATTGTGGCCAATTAAAAGCGAGATAAGTATTTTTTGGCAATTTTTGAAATTTAATTCTAATTTTGGAAACCACTCAGTTATAAAATTGTAAAAAAAATGTTTCCAAATTAGTATGGTCTTTCTAAGGCCTTTTTTATATTTCCCACGTTCTTCGGTATTCCTGCTGTCCAATTATGGCCAATAAAAATCGAGATAAGTATTTTTTGACAATTTTTGAAATTTAATTCTAATTTTGGAACCCACTCAATTACAAAATTGTAAAAAAAAATGATTTCCAAATTACTATAGCCTTTCAAAGGCCTTTTTTATATTTCCCACATTCTTCGGAATTCCTGCTGTCCAATTATGGCCAATTACAAGTGAGATAAGTATTTTTTGTCAATTTTTTAAATTTAATTCTAATTTTGGAACCCACTCAATTACAAAATTGTAAAAAAAATTATTTCCAAATTAGTATAGCCTTTGAAAGGCCTTTTTTATATTTCCCACATTCTTCGGAATTCCTGCTGTCCAATTATGGCCAACTAAAAGCGAGATAAGTATTTTTTGACAATTTTTGAAATTTAATTCTAATTTTGGAAACCACTCAGTTACAAAATTGTAAAAAAATGTTTTCCAAATTAGTATGGCCTTTCAAAGGCCTCTTTTATATTTCCCAGATTCTTCGGAATTCCTACTATCCAATTATGCCCAATTAAAAGCGAGATAAGTATTTTTCGGGAATTTTTGAAATTTAATTTTAATTTTGGAAACCACTCAGTTACAAAATTGTAAAAAATTGATTTCCAAATTAGTATAGCCTTTCAAAGGCCTTTTTTTATATGTCCAAGATTCTTCGTAATTCCTGCTGTCCAATTATGGCCAATTAAAAGCGAGATAAGTATTTTTTGGGAATTTTTGAAATTTAATTTTAATTTTGGAAACCACTCAGTTACAAAATTGTAAAAAAATGTTTTCCAAATTAGTATAGCCTTTCAAAGGCCTTTTTTATATTTCCCACATTCTTCGGAATTCCTGCTGCCCAATTATGGCCAATTAAAAGCGAGATAAGTATTTTTTGGCAATTTTTGAAATTTAATTTTAATTTTGGAAACCACTCAGTTACAAAATTGTAAAAAATTGATTTCCAAATTAGTATAGCCTTTCAAAGGCCTTTTTTTATATGTCCAAGATTCTTCGTAATTCCTGCTGTCCAATTATGGCCAATTAAAAGCGAGATAAGTATTTTTTGACAATTTTTGAAATTTAATTTTAATTTTGGAAACCACTCAGTTACAAAATTGTAATAAAATGTTTTCCAAATTAGTATAGCCTTTCAAAGGCCTTTTTTATATTTCCCACATTCTTCGGAATTCCTGCTGTCCAATTATGGCCAATTAAAAGCGAGATAAGTATTTTTTGGCAATTTTTGAAATTTAATTCTAATTTTGGAAACCACTCAGTTACAAAATTGTAAAAAAATGTTTTCCAAATTAGTATGGCCTTTCAAAGGCCTCTTTTATATTTCCCAGATTCTTCGGAATTCCTACTATCCAATTATGCCCAATTAAAAGCGAGATAAGTATTTTTCGGGAATTTTTGAAATTTAATTTTAATTTTGGAAACCACTCAGTTACAAAATTGTAAAAAATTGATTTCCAAATTAGTATAGCCTTTCAAAGGCCTTTTTTTATTACGCATATTCTTCGGAATTTCTAGTGTCCAATAATGGGCAATTAAAAGAGATAAGTATTTTTTGACAATTTTTGAAATTTAATTCTAATTTTGGAACCCACTCAGTTACAAAATTTCAAAAAAAAAAAAAAATCCAAATTAGTATAGCCTTTCAAAGGCCTTTTTTATATTCCGCATATTCTTCGGAATTCCTAGTGTCCAATAATGTCCAAGTAAATGTGAGATAAGTATTTTTTGACAACTTTTGAAATTTAGTTCGAATTTTGGAATCCACTCAGTTACAAAAATGATTTCCAAATTAGTATAGCCTTTCAAAGGCCTTTTTTATATTCCGCATATTCTTCGGAATTCTTAATGTCCAATAATGGCCATCTAAACGTTAGATAAATATTTTTTGGCAATTTTTTAAATTTAATTTTAATTTTGGAGCACTCAGTTATAAAATTCTAAAACAAATTATTTTCAAGTTACAATAGCCTTTCAAAGGCCTTTTTTATATTCCGCATATTCTTCGGAATTCTTAATGTCCAATAATGGCCATCTAAACGTTAGATAAATATGTTTTGCCAATTTTTGAAATTTAATTTTACTTTTGGAGCGCACTCAGTTATAAAATTCAAAAACACATTATTTCCAAGTTACTATAGCCTTTCAAAGGCCTTTTTTATATTCCGCATATTCTTCGGAATTCCTAATGTCCAATAATGGCCATCTAAACGTTAGATAAATATTTTTTGGCAATTTTTTAAATTTAATTTTAATTTTGGAGCACTCAGTTATAAAATTCTAAAACAAATTATTTTCAAGTTACAATAGCCTTTCAAAGGCCTTTTTTATATTCCGCATATTCTTCGGAATTCTTAATGTCCAATAATGGCCATCTAAACGTTAGATAAATATGTTTTGCCAATTTTTGAAATTTAATTTTACTTTTGGAGCGCACTCAGTTATAAAATTCAAAAACACATTATTTCCAAGTTACTATAGCCTTTCAAAGGCCTTTTTTATATTCCGCATATTCTTTGGAATTCCTAATGTCCAATAATGGCCATCTAAACGTTAGATAAATATTTCTTGGCAATTTTTGAAATTTAATTTTAATTTTGGAGCGTACTCAGTTATAAAATTCTAAAACAAATTATTTCCAAGTTACTATAGCCTTTCAAAGGCCTTTTTTATATTCCGCATATTCTTCGGAATTCCTAATGTCCAATAATGGCCAACTAAACGTCAGATAAGTATTTTTTGGCAATTTTTGAAATTTAATTCTAATTTTGGAACTCACTCAGTTACAAAATGTAAAAAAAAATTATTTCCAAATGAATATAGCTTTTCAAAGACCTTTTTTATATTCCGCATATTCTTCGGAGTTCCTAATGTCCAATAATGGCCATCTAAACGTTAGATAAATATTTTTTGGCAATTTTTGAAATTTAATTTTAATTTTGGAGCGCACTCAGTTATAAAATTCTAAAACACATTATTTCCAAATTAATATAGCCTTTCAAAGGCCTTTTTTAAATTCCGCATATTCTTCGGAATTCCTAGTGTCCAATAATGGCCATCTAAACGTTAGATAAATATTTTTTGGCAATTTTTGAAATTTAATTTTACTTTTGGAGCTCACTCAGTTATAAAATTCTATAACAAATTATTTCCAAGTTACTATAGCTTTTCAAAGGCCTTTTTTATATTTCGGATATTCTTCGGAATCACTATTGTTCAATAATGGCCATCTAAACGTTAGATAAATATGTTTTGATAATTTTTGAAATTTAATTTTAATTTTGGAGCGCACTCAGTTACGAAATTCTAAAACAAATTATTTCCAAATTAATATAGCCTTTCAAAGGCCTTTTTTATATTCCGCATATTCTTCGGAATTCTTAATGTCCAATAATGGCCATCTAAACGTTAGATAAATATGTTTTGCCAATTTTTGAAATTTAATTCTAGTTTTGGAACTCACTCAGTTACAAAATGTAAAAAAAAAAATTTTTCCAAGTTACTATAGCCTTTCAAAGGCCTTTTTTATATTCCGCATATTCTTCGGAATTCCTAATGTCCAATAATGGCCATCTAAACGTTAGATAAATATTTCTTGGCAATTTTTGAAATTTAATTTTAATTTTGGAGCGTACTCAGTTATAAAATTCTAAAACAAATTATTTCCAAGTTACTATAGCCTTTCAAAGGCCTTTTTTTATATTCCGCATATTCTTCGGAGTTCCTAATGTCCAATAATGGCCATCTAAACGTTAGATAAATATTTTTTGGCAATTTTTGAAATTTAATTTTAATTTTGGAACTCACTCAGTTACAAAATTGTAAAAAAATTGATTTTCAATTAATGTAGCCTTTCAAAGGCCTTTTTTTATATTACGCATATTCTGCGGAATACCTAATGTCCGATAATGAACAATTAAATGTGTGATAAATATTTTTTGGCAATTTTTAAATTTAATTAACAACAAGCATTTACAACCGTGTGTCTTTTCAGCCCAAAGCAGCTCCAAGAGCGAAGAAGAGACGACGGGGAACGAATCCCCCGAGAGCGGCAACCGCGACGAGGGCTACTCCACCATGTCGTCGGACGTCCAGGCCGAACTCACCCGAGGCTCCGGCGAGGCCATCCCCGGGCGCGGCCTCGAGGACCTCAAGGAGGCCACCGACGAGACCGACTTCGCCGAAACGCGCCTTCTCGTGACCGACAATAAGGACCCGGACATTCTTTACATTCCTTTCAATCTACTCAACCTCAAGCCGAGGAACAGCTACCCTCCCGGAAAAGACATGCTGCCGTTCCAGCACATCATGCGCAGCTTCTCGGACTCGCACCTGTGCATCAAGATCACCACCGCCCCCAGTCCGTGCTACAGCTTCAGCTCGCCGTTGTCGAGCAGCCCTTCCATTTTCGTGTTGGACATCAGCGACAAGAAGCCGCTGAGGAGGACCAAAGCGACGGGGACTCTGTGGGGTAACGGGGGGTTCGAGATTTGTGACGAGAAGGCGTCGCCGCTGTCGTGGTCGGGGGCCGAGGAGCGGCTGGAGTGCACCGCGTGGGACGCCGAGTACATCCAGCAGTGGTACGTACTTCGTAATACACCGAGTTCAGCGAGTATACCGTGTTCCAAAAGGTTGCGTCTCGACGAGACCAGATCCGCCCTCCAGCAGCAACACCGCGACATGCTCGAGCTGGAATACGACCGCGCCGAGCTCGAAGACTGGAGTCTCAGCCTCTCGACCGACGACCTCCGAGACCAGTACTGCTGCAAGAGGGTCGAGGTGTTGACCCCGGGCCAAATCTCCATCTCGACGCTGCCCAGCATCCAGGAGAACAACGCCCTCGAGTTGGAGGAGGACTCGAACGAGTGTCTGTGGAACAACTCCAGCTACATGATGGACAAGGAGGGCAGGGAGCTGATGACGCTGCTGATGGACGAGAACGAGAAGCAGTGGCCGTACGCCACCGGCTTCCAACAGACCTCTCCGGACAACAGCTGGTCCAGCGGCTCGGATTGCTGTCACTCGCACGAGCCGGAGACGTGCTCCAAGAGGTCCTCGGCGGCGCTGAGCGGATGCAGCGACGACACCGGGGAGCTGCCCGCCGTCGGGACGGACTTCACGAGGGACTTCTACAGGTGGGTCTTCACGCCTTGTTACCGAATGTCATTCTGATCGTTTCCAGACTGGTCAAGTTCGAAAGCACGAAGAGCCTCGCCTCGACGTCTTCCAGGAGCCTGGGGGAGCCCGGGGACCACCGCGAGGCCGCCCTCCACAACGTCCTCAACTTCATCGCCGAGCAGCAGAAGTACGTCGCCTCCAGGGAGCACAAGGAACGCCCCCGGCCGCGCTCCGCCGCCGACGTCACCAAAGACTTCAACGTCGAGGCGCCCAAGATCTGCGACAGCGACGCCTGCCTCGACAAGAGCGCCGACGACGAGAACTACGTCACGCTGAAGCAGCTCTGCGAGGAGTACACCATGAACGAGCACAACAACCTCAAGGACGACATCAAGCAGAACATCGCCTACGCCGACGAGGTCTGTCTGGTCACTCCTCTGGACGTCGAAAGCGAGAACTGTTCCGACATGACGGAGCGCCCGGTGGACATCTGCAGCAGCGTCAACGTCGAAATCACCTCCACGGACTACCAATCGAGCGTTCTGAGCATCGACGAGACCGACGTCACCAAGTCCACCAGCAGCGACGTATCCACGGCGAACAACTGCGAGTCGTTGACTTCCAGCGTGAGCACCCCGGAGACCGTGGTCTCGAAGATCCCGCGCCGGAAGCACAGCTCCCGGATCCCGGTCAGCCCGGCGAAGAAGGCCGACCACCAGGGCCAGGAGACGAAGATACCAAAGAGCAAGATACCCCACAAGAGCGCGAAGAAGCACAGGATCGAGCTGAAGCAGGCGAGCGCCGCCCAGCACGTCATCACCTCCGAGCGGCTGCCGCAGTGCGCTTCCGGCGTCATCAGCAACATCATCGACGGGCCGCCCCATCGGGCCGTCAGCTTCCACGAACGGGCCACCTCGAAGGACGTCATCGACGAGCTGAACCGGATGATCAAGAACGGGGACGAGAGCGCGGCCACTAGTCAGGAGCAGGGGGAGGGCGGCGGCTCCAAGTTGGACCAGGGGTGCAGGACGACGGGGTGGATACACGTGGAGAAGGACATCGACCTGACGGACCCTAAAGTAAGGAGGGGCGATGAGTTATCGGTAAATTTATTTTTATTTTGCCCATTTCGTTACCGCTTTTTCTTTGAAAAGTTAAGGCACCCAACGAGGTACTCAAAACGCCGTCACTTGCAGGCGAGAGCCAACCTGCTCGACGTGATGATGGCATCCGTTTCGAGCGACTCGTCCCCCACGTCCTCCTGCGGCGGCAGCGTCATCAGCGACTCCACCGAAGACCCGGCACCCGATTACGGCCATCTGCACCGCATCCACCGGTTCCATCGCCAGAAAAAAGGTACTTTGACGATCACGTCTCACGTTCGCTAACGACCGCCACGACCCAAATCCAAACCGTCTTATAGACTAAAACGTAGTGATCCTGAATCCTCCTCCACTAACCCGCTTTGTTTACACACCGCAGTCTGCATGTTTGCACTTTTGGCCGGAATGGAAATCAAACGGTGGTGAAGGTATCCGAGTATGCAAGGTATGAGGAGCGAGATTCGTATACCTGAGGTTCTCAGAAACCCAAGTCCAACCCAATGTTGCCAGCATTTATGTTGTTTTCTCGCAAACGGTTAGGGCCACGACAAAACTGAAAATCTTTGTCTATCAAAGTACTGTTAATTTTAATTTATATCAAGACTTCCAAACTAGAAACTGAGAAGGTAGAAGCTGAGAAACTAGAAACAAACTCAAAACTGGTAGTGGAAATTAGAAAAACATTGCAATTGTAAGATTATGAAACAGCGGATTTATAAAACAATATTGTGTGTAATTAATTTACGGTCATGAATTATGAAATTATGAAACGTAAAATACTGAATCCAAACTACCAAAGTTTTTAACTGTGAAATTGGAAAATTATGAAACAACTCTTTTATAAAGTTATATAATATGCAACGATGAATAAGTTATGAAATGAAAATGAAATTAGGAAACACTAAACTACGAAATCGAGAAGATACAAAAAGGTAAAATTATGAAATTTTGAAACAAAGAAAATATAATATTGAAGCCAAAATATGAAATTTTAAAGTGTGCAATTGTAAAATTATGAAACAGAGGATTTATAAAAATATATTGTATGTAATTTGCAACGATAAATTATGAAATTATGAAACAGAAAATGAAATCGGGAAACACTAAACTACGAAATCGAGAAGATTATGAAATTTTAAAATGTGCAACCGTAAAATTATGAAACAGCGGATTTAGAAAAATATATTGTATGTAATTTGCAACGATAAATTATGAAACAGAAAATGAAATCGGGAAACACTAAACTACGAAATCGAGAAGATTATGAAATTTTAAAATGTGCAACCGTAAAATTATGAAACAGCGGATTTAGAAAAATATATTGTATGTAATTTGCAACGATAAATTATGAAATTATGAAACAGAAAATGAAATCGGGAAACACTAAACTACGAAATCGAGAAGATTATGAAATTTTAAAATGTGCAACCGTAAAATTATGAAACAGCGGATTTAGAAAAATATATTGTATGTAATTTGCAACGATAAATTATGAAACAGAAAATGAAATCGGGAAACACTAAACTACGAAATCGAGAAGATTATGAAATTTTAAAATGTGCAACCGTAAAATTATGAAACAGCGGATTTAGAAAAATATATTGTATGTAATTTGCAACGATAAATTATGAAACAGAAAATGAAATCGGGAAACACTAAACTACGAAATCGAGAACATTATGAAATTTTAAAATGTGCAACCGTAGAATTATGAAACAGCGGATTTATAAAAATATATTGTATGTAATTTGCAAAGATGAATTATGAAATTATGAAACAGAAAATGAAATCGGGAAACACTAAACTACGAAATCGAGAACATTATGAAATTTTAAAATGTGCAACCGTAAAATTATGAAACAGCGGATTTATAAAAATATAGTGTATGTAATTTGCAACGATAAATTATGAAATTATGAAACAGAAAATGAAATCGGGAAACACTAAACTACGAAATCGAGAAGATTATGAAATTTTAAAATGTGCAACCGTAAAATTATGAAACAGCGGATTTATAAAAATATAGTGTATGTAATTTGCAACGATAAATTATGAAATTATGAAACAGAAAATGAAATCGGGAAACACTAAATTACGAAATCGAGAACATTATGAAATTTTAAAATGTGCAACCGTAAAATTATGAAACAGCGGATTTATAAAAATATAGTGTATGTAATTTGCAACGATAAATTATGAAATTATGAAACAGAAAATGAAATCGGGAAACACTAAACTACGAAATCGAGAAGATTATGAAATTTTAAAATGTGCAACCGTAAAATTATGAAACAGCGGATTTAGAAAAATATATTGTATGTAATTTGCAACGATAAATTATGAAACAGAAAATGAAATCGGGAAACACTAAACTACGAAATCGAGAACATTATGAAATTTTAAAATGTGCAACCGTAGAATTATGAAACAGCGGATTTATAAAAATATATTGTATGTAATTTGCAAAGATGAATTATGAAATTATGAAACAGAAAATGAAATCGGGAAACACTAAACTACGAAATCGAGAACATTATGAAATTTTAAAATGTGCAACCGTAAAATTATGAAACAGCGGATTTATAAAAATATAGTGTATGTAATTTGCAACGATAAATTATGAAATTATGAAACAGAAAATGAAATCGGGAAACACTAAACTACGAAATCGAGAAGATTATGAAATTTTAAAATGTGCAACCGTAAAATTATGAAACAGCGGATTTATAAAAATATAGTGTATGTAATTTGCAACGATAAATTATGAAATTATGAAACAGAAAATGAAATCGGGAAACACTAAACTACGAAATCGAGAACATTATGAAATTTTAAAATATGCAACCGTAAAATTATGAAACAGCGGATTTAGAAAAATATATTGTATGTAATTTGCAACGATAAATTATGAAACAGAAAATGAAATCGGGAAACACTAAACTACGAAATCGAGAACATTATGAAATTTTAAAATGTGCAACCGTAAAATTATGAAACAGCGGATTTAGAAAAATATATTGTATGTAATTTGCAACGATAAATTATGAAATTATGAAACAGAAAATGAAATCGGGAAACACTAAACTACGAAATCGAGAAGATTATGAAATTTTAAAATGTGCAACCGTAAAATTATGAAACAGCGGATTTAGAAAAATATATTGTATGTAATTTGCAACGATAAATTATGAAACAGAAAATGAAATCGGGAAACACTAAACTACGAAATCGAGAACATTATGAAATTTTAAAATGTGCAACCGTAGAATTATGAAACAGCGGATTTATAAAAATATATTGTATGTAATTTGCAAAGATGAAATATGAAATTATGAAACAGAAAATGAAATCGGGAAACACTAAATTACGAAATCGAGAACATTATGAAATTTTAAAATGTGGAACCGTAAAATTATGAAACAGCGGATTTATAAAAATATATTGTATGTAATTTGCAACGATAAATTATGAAATTATGAAAGAGAAAATGAAATCGGGAAACACTAAACTAAGAAATTGAGAACATTATGAAATTTTAAAATGTGCAACCGTAAAATTATGAAACAGCGGATTTATAAAAATATATTGTATGTAATTTGCGACGATAAATTATGAAATTATGAAACAGAAAATGAAATCGGGAAACACTAAATTACGAAATCGAGAACATTATGAAATTTTAAAATGTGCAACCGTAAAATTATGAAACAGCGGATTTATAAAAATATATTGTATGTAATTTGCAAAGATGAATTATGAAATTATGAAACAGAAAATGAAATCGGGAAACACTAAACTACGAAATCGAGAACATTATGAAATTTTAAAATGTGCAACCGTAAAATTATGAAACAGCGGATTTATTAAAATATAGTGTATGTAATTTGCAACGATAAATTATGAAATTATGAAACAGAAAATGAAATCGGGAAACACTAAACTACGAAATCGAGAAGATTATGAAATTTTAAAATGTGCAACCGTAAAATTATGAAACAGCGGATTTCTAAAAATATAGTGTATGTAATTTGCAAAGATGAATTATGAAATTATGAAACAGAAAATGAAGTCGGGAAACACTAAATTACGAAATCGAGAACATTATGAAATTTTAAAATGCAACCGTAAAATTATGCAACAGCGGATTTCTAAAAATATAGTGTATGTAATTTGCAAAGATGAATTATGAAATTATGAAACAGAAAATGAAATCGGGAAACATTAAACTACGAAATGGAGAACATTATGAAATTTTAAAATGTGCTACCGTAAAATTATGAAACAGCGGATTTATAAAAATATATTGTATGTAATTTGCAAAGATGAATTATGAAATTATGAAACAGAAAATGAAATCGGGAAACACTAAACTACGAAATCGAGAACATTATGAAATTTTAAAATGTGCAACCGTAAAATTATGAAACAGCGGATTTAGAAAAATATATTGTATGTAATTTGCAACGATAAATTATGAAATTATGAAACAGAAAATGAAATCGGGAAACACTAAACTACGAAATCGAGAAGATTATGAAATTTTAAAATGTGCAACCGTAAAATTATGAAACAGCGGATTTATAAAAATATAGTGTATGTAATTTGCAACGATAAATTATGAAATTATGAAACAGAAAATGAAATCGGGAAACACTAAACTACGAAATCGAGAAGATTATGAAATTTTAAAATGTGCAACCGTAAAATTATGAAACAGCGGATTTCTAAAAATATAGTGTATGTAATTTGCAACGATAAATTATGAAATTATGAAACAGAAAATGAAATCGGGAAACACTAAACTACGAAATCGAGAAGATTATGAAATTTTAAAATGTGCAACCGTAAAATTATGAAACAGCGGATTTCTAAAAATATAGTGTATGTAATTTGCAAAGATGAATTATGAAATTATGAAACAGAAAATGAAGTCGGGAAACACTAAATTACGAAATCGAGAACATTATGAAATTTTAAAATGCAACCGTAAAATTATGCAACAGCGGATTTCTAAAAATATAGTGTATGTAATTTGCAAAGATGAATTATGAAATTATGAAACAGAAAATGAAATCGGGAAACATTAAACTACGAAATGGAGAACATTATGAAATTTTAAAATGTGCTACCGTAAAATTATGAAACAGCGGATTTATAAAAATATATTGTATGTAATTTGCAACGATATATTATGAAATTATGAAACCGAAAATTAAATCGGGAAACACTAAACTACGAAATCGAGAAGATTATGAAATTGTAAAACGTGCAACCGTAAAATTATGAAACAGCGGATTTATAAAAATATATTGTATGTAATTTGCAAAGATGAATTATGAAATTATGAAACAGAAAATGAAATCGGGAAACACTAAACTACGAAATCGAGAACATTATGAAATTTTAAAATGTGCAACCGTAAAATTATGAAACAGCGGATTTAGAAAAATATATTGTATGTAATTTGCAACGATAAATTATGAAATTATGAAACAGAAAATGAAATCGGGAAACACTAAACTACGAAATCGAGAAGATTATGAAATTTTAAAATGTGCAACCGTAAAATTATGAAACAGCGGATTTATAATAATATGTTGTATGTAATTTGCAAAGATGAATTATGAAATTATGAAACAGAAAATGAAATCGGGAAACACTAAATTACGAAATCGAGAACATTATGAAATTTTAAAATGTGCAACCGTAAAATTATGAAACAGCGGATTTCTAAAACTATAGTGTATGTAATTTGCAAAGATGAATTATGAAATTATGAAACCGAAAATGAAATCGGGAAACACTAAATTACGAAATCGAGAACATTATGAAATTTTAAAATGTGCAACCGTAAAATTATGAAACAGCGGGTTTATAAAAATATATTGTATGTAATTTGCGACGATAAATTATGAAATTATGAAACAGAAAATAAAATCGGGAAACACTAAATTACGAAATCGAGAACATTATGAAATTTTAAAATGTGCAACCGTAAAATTATGAAACAGCGGATTTCTAAAAATATATTGTATGTAATTTGCAAAGATGAATTATGAAATTATGAAACAGAAAATGAAATCGGAAAACACTAAACTAAGAAATCGAGAACATTATGAAATTTTAAAATGTGCAAACGTAAAATTATGAAACAGCGGATTTCTAAAACTATAGTGTATGTAATTTGCAAAGATGAATTATGAAGTTATGAAACCGAAATTGAAATCGGGAAACACTAAACTACGAAATCAAGCACATTATGAAATTTTAAAATGTGCAACCGTAAAATTATGAAACAGCGGATTTATAATAATATGTTGTATGTAATTTGCAAAGATGAATTATGAAATTATGAAACAGAAAATGAAATCGGGAAACACTAAACTACGAAATCGAGAACATTATGAAATTTTAAAATGTGCAACCGTAAAATTATGAAACAGCGGATTTATAAAAATATATTGTATGTAATTTGCAAAGATGAATTATGAAATTATGAATCAGAAAATCAAATCGGGAAACACTAAACTACGAAATCGAGAACATTATGAAATTTTAAAATGTGCAACCGTAAAATTATGAAACAGCGGATTTCTAAAACTATAGTGTATGTAATTTACAAAGATGAATTATGAAATTATGAAACAGAAAATGAAATCGGGAAACACTAAACTACGAAATCGAGAACATTATGAAATTTTAAAATATGCAACCGTAAAATTATGAAACAGCGGATTTAGAAAAATATATTGTATGTAATTTGCAACGATAAATTATGAAACAGAAAATTAAATCGGGAAACACTAAACTACGAAATCGAGAACATTATGAAATTTTAAAATGTGCAACCGTAAAATTATGAAACAGCGGATTTGTAAAATTATAGTGTATGTAATTTGCAAAGATGAATTATGAAATTATGAAACAGAAAA
The DNA here is from genome assembly GCA_963583935.1 of Diaperis boleti. Taxonomy (NCBI): domain Eukaryota; kingdom Metazoa; phylum Arthropoda; class Insecta; order Coleoptera; family Tenebrionidae; genus Diaperis; species Diaperis boleti. The sequence goes on from OY757242.1 coordinate 2,449,666, forward strand.
TGAAATCGGGAAACACTAAACTACGAAATCGAGAAGATTATGAAATTTTAAAATGTGCAACCGTAAAATTATGAAACAGCGGATTTATAAAAATATAGTGTATGTAATTTGCAACGATGAATTGTGAAATTATGAAACAGAAAATGAAATCGGGAAACACTAAACTGCGAAATCGAGAAGATTGTGAAATTTTAAAATGTGCAACCGTAAAATTATGAAACAGCGGATTTATAAAAATATAGTGTATGTAATTTGCAACGATGAATTGTGAAATTATGAAACAGAAAATGAAATCGGGAAACACTAAACTACGAAATCGAGAAGATTATGAAATTTTAAAATGTGCAACCGTAAAATTATGAAACAGCGGATTTATAAAAATATAGTGTATGTAATTTGCAACGATGAATTGTGAAATTATGAAACAGAAAATTAAATCGGGAAACACTAAACTGCGAAATCGAGAAGATTATGAAATTTTAAAATGTGCAACCGTAAAATTATGAAACAGCGGATTTATAAAAATATAGTGTATGTAATTTGCAACGATGAATTGTGAAATTATGAAACAGAAAATGAAATCGGGAAACACTAAACTACGAAATCGAGAACATTATGAAAGTTTAAAATGTGCAACCGTAAAATTATGATACAGCGGATTTATAAAAATATATTGTGTGTAATTTACAGCCATGAATTATGAAATTATGAAACGTAAATACTGAAGCAATACTATCAAAGTTTTAAAATGTGAAATTGGAAAATTATGAAACTACTGTTTTATAAAATTATACAATTTGAAACGATGAATAAATAATGAAATGAAAATGAAATTAGGGAACACTAAACTACGAAATCGAGAAGATAATATAGAAACTATGAAAATTTCAAAGCAAATAAATAAGAATTCTTTATAGAAGTTTTAAAACATATTAAATTTTACATCATACAGACTGATCAACAATTAATGTTTCAGTTGGTAATAGATTCAGATGAGCGTCTAGATTTATTTTTGCCTTTAAGTTGGTAGAATGAGATAACTGCAAGGTTATGTTTGTTTCACAGGATTACCAATTTTGATGTAAAATTTAGATTGTTGCCAACTCAAATTTTTAACCTTGATGACTCGGAGTTTATTTTTATTTTTGTGACTGGCAGCATTAAAAAATTTTAGCCGCGGCACCACCGAACCCTCAATTCTTGCATACTCGTTCCCTTCAGAACCCGGTCAATGAAAGAAAGATTGAGTCCCGAACATTTTACTAGTACGTTCAGCTCCATGAACTGCTATCCATCATTGGTCCAGAAATAAATTCGAACCTTTCTTTACCTCCGTATCTATTTATCTATTATGTTTTCTCTTCCGTCTATATATGTTCCAGTAGACTCTAGTGCTCTCCGATATACTAATGGTATTTTAATTTGACTGCTACACCTTCCGACGGTTTGTTTACTGATTCTAGTTTCGATTTGAAGAGTACACAGTTAAAAGTAGGCGTCAGTAAGCAAACCGCCCCCGAGCCGAGCGAACTGTACAGTAAAAAATGTTGGGGATTTCAAGCTTCGACTTCGGCCCCGTGCACGCCCATCACCGAGACGGCGGTCTGATCAATGCGCCTCCTGTTGCTTGCAGCGCACGCCGCCCGTCCCGAGCTGGCGGTGGTGCGGGCGGCGGCGACGGGGGCGGCGCGCCCCACCATCATCGGCCGCCCCGACTTCTTCGTGCGCTACGGCGAGAAGGAGATGGAGGCGGTGGCGAGCTTCGACTTCCTCGACGACTGCTCCGTCGACGACAGCCCCGACTGAGTCCGATCTTTTTCGTATACGTCGTATTTATTGTGTATATGTAAATTTTATTTATTCGATGCAAGTGTAGGAGTAGGTAGGAGTGTGTACATAGGGCGAGCGTGAGTCTGGGATCCTCTTCATCTAACGGAACGAATTATGTGTAGTACAGTCGAATGTACTTTTGTGATACTTATATAAATTATTTAGTTACTTAAGCGGAATAGTGGGTGTTGCGATGTCGTTTAATCAAATACACAGATCAAAAGTCGGGCCTACGAAATTTCATTGTGATCCAGTTCATCCTCTCTTTGCCAGTAATCCGAGTGCAGTGCAATAAGCGAGTTGGCTCTCGTGTTATTGCGGCCACGCGAAGCAATTCTTAGGACTGTAGAATACAGACGATGTTGAAATTATATAAACTGTGTGTAGATTGTATTTTTATATAGGGTACTTATTTATATTTAGTACAAATCTAGATCTTAAATACATTATTATGATTACTCGCGTTTCTTTTCATTTTCCACCACCTCGATCCATCCCACAAGTGTTATCACAAAATTAACTCCAGAAATGCATTCCTGAGGCTCGAAAACCTATAAAACGACACCCAACATGACATGCCAAAAATGAAATTTTTTCACTCAAAAATTTCCAAAAATTGTTTATCATTTAGACAGGATTGATGTAACCACATAAGAACTACCACAATAGTTGAATGTTTAGCTATTGCATTAGATAATCAAAAAGGAATGTTGGAGTAAATGTTGTTTTTGATGATACCGGGATTCAAGAAGTGTTATCACAAAATTAACTCCAGAAATGCATTCCTGAGGCTCGAAAACATATAAGACGACACCCCACATGACATATCAATAATGATTTTTTTCCACTCAAAAATTTTGAAATTTCCAAAAATTCCTTATCATTTAGACAGGATTGATGTAAACACATTAAAACTGCCACAATAGTTGAATCTTTAGCTATTGCATCAGATAATCGAAAAATAATTTTGGAGTAAATGTTGTTTTTAATGGTACCTGGATACAAGAAGTGTTATCACAAAATTAACTCCAGAAATGCATTCCTGAGGCTCGAAAACATATAAGAAGACACCCAACATGACATATTAAAAATCATTTTTTTTACTCAAAAATTTTGAAATTTCCAAAACTTCCTTATCATTTAGACAGGATTGATGTAACCACATAAGAACTGCCACAATAGTTGAATGTTTAGCTATTGCATTAGATAATCAAAAAGGAATGTTGGAGTAAATGTTGTTTTTGATGATACCGGGATTCAAGAAGTGTTATCACAAAATTAACTCCAGAAATGCATTCCTGAGGCTCGAAAACATATAAGAAGAGACCCAACATGACATATTAAAAATCTTTTTTTTTACTCAAAAATTTTGAAATTTCCAAAAATTCCTTATCATTTAGACAGGATTGATGTAAACACATTAAAATTGCCACAATAGTTGAATCTTTAGCTATTGCATCAGATAATCGAAAAATAATTTTGGAGTAAATGTTGTTTTTAATGGTACCTGGATACAAGAAGTGTTATCACAAAATTAACTCCAGAAATGCATTCCTGAGGCTCGAAAACATATAAGAAGACACCCAACATGACATATTAAAAATAATTTTTTTTACTCAAAAATTTTGAAATTTCCAAAAATTCCTTATCATTTAGACAGGATTGATGTAAACACATTAAAACTGGCCACAATAGTTGAATCTTTAGCTATTGCATCAGATAATCGAAAAATAATTTTGGAGTAAATGTTGTTTTTAATGGTACCTGGATACAAGAAGTGTTATCACAAAATTAACTCCAGAAATGCATTCCTGAGGCTCGAAAACATATAAGAAGACACCCAACATGACATATCAATAATGATTTTTTTCCACTCAAAAATTTTGAAATTTCCAAAAATTCCTTATCATTTAGACAGGATTGATGTAAACACATTAAAATTGCCACAATAGTTGAATCTTTAGCTATTGCATCAGATAATCGAAAAATAATTTTGGAGTAAATGTTGTTTTTAATGGTACCTGGATACAAGAAGTGTTATCACAAAATTAACTCCAGAAATGCATTCCTGAGGCTCGAAAACATATAAGAAGACACCCAACATGACATATTAAAAATCATTTTTTTTTACTCAAAAATTTAGAAATTTCCAAAAATTCCTTATTATTTAGACAGGATTGATGTAAACACATTAAAATTGCCACAATAGTTGAATCTTTAGCTATTGCATCAGATAATCGAAAAATAATTTTAGAGTAAATGTTGTTTTTAATGGTACCTGGATACAAGAAGTGTTATCACAAAATTAACTCCAGAAATGCATTCCTGAGGCTCGAAAACATATAAGACGACACCCAACATGACATATTAAAAATAATTTTTTTTACTCAAAAATTTTGAAATTTCCAAAAATTCCTTATCATTTAGACAGGATTGATGTAAACACATTAAAACTGGCCACAATAGTTGAATCTTTAGCTATTGCATCAGATAATCGAAAAATAATTTTGGAGTAAATGTTGTTTTTAATGGTACCTGGATACAAGAAGTGTTATCACAAAATTAACTCCAGAAATGCATTCCTGAGGCTCGAAAACATATAAGAAGACACCCAACATGACATATTAAAAATCATTTTTTTTGCTCAAAAATTTTGAAATTTCCAAAAATTCCTTATCATTTAGACAGGATTGATGTAAACACATTAAAATTGCCACAATAGTTAAATCTTTAGCTATTGCATCAGATAATCGAAAAATAATTTTGGAGTAAATGTTGTTTTTAATGGTACCTGGATACAAGAAGTGTTATCACAAAATTAACTCCAGAAATGCATTCCTGAGGCTCGAAAACATATAAGAAGACACCCAACATGACATATTAAAAATCATTTTTTTTACTCAAAAATTTTGAAATTTCCAAAAATTCCTTATCATTTAGACAGGATTGATGTTACCACATAAGAACTACCACAATAGTTGAATGTTTAGCTATTGCATTAGATAATCAAACAGGAATGTTGGAGTAAATGTTGTTTTTAATGGTACCTGGATACAAGAAGTGTTATCACAAAATTAACTCCAGAAATGCATTCCTGAGGCTCGAAAACATATAAGAAGACACCCAACATGACATATTAAAAATCTTTTTTTTTTACTCAAAAATTTTGAAATTTCCAAAAATTCCTTATCATTTAGACAGGATTGATGTAACCACATAAGAACTACCACAATAGTTAAATGTTTAGCTATTGCATTAGATAATCAAAAAGGAATGTTGGAGTAAATGTTGTTTTTAATGGTACCTGGATACAAGAAGTGTTATCACAAAATTAACTCCAGAAATGCATTCCTGAGGCTCGAAAACATATAAGAAGACACCCAACATGACATATTAAAAATCATTTTTTTTTACTCAAAAATTTAGAAATTTCCAAAAATTCCTTATTATTTAGACAGGATTGATGTAAACACATTAAAATTGCCACAATAGTTGAATCTTTAGCTATTGCATCAGATAATCGAAAAATAATTTTAGAGTAAATGTTGTTTTTAATGGTACCTGGATACAAGAAGTGTAATCACAAAATTAACTCCAGAAATGCATTCCTGAGGCTCGAAAACATATAAGACGACACCCAACATGACATATTAAAAATAATTTTTTTTACTCAAAAATTTTGAAATTTCCAAAAATTCCTTATCATTTAGACAGGATTGATGTAAACACATTAAAACTGGCCACAATAGTTGAATCTTTAGCTATTGCATCAGATAATCGAAAAATAATTTTGGAGTAAATGTTGTTTTTAATGGTACCTGGATACAAGAAGTGTTATCACAAAATTAACTCCAGAAATGCATTCCTGAGGCTCGAAAACATATAAGAAGACACCCAACATGACATATTAAAAATCATTTTTTTTGCTCAAAAATTTTGAAATTTCCAAAAATTCCTTATCATTTAGACAGGATTGATGTAAACACATTAAAATTGCCACAATAGTTAAACCTTTAGCTATTGCATCAGATAATCGAAAAATAATTTTGGAGTAAATGTTGTTTTTAATGGTACCTGGATACAAGAAGTGTTATCACAAAATTAACTCCAGAAATGCATTCCTGAGGCTCGAAAACATATAAGAAGACACCCAACATGACATATCAATAATGATTTTTTTCCACTCAAAAATTTTGAAATTTCCAAAAATTCCTTATCATTTAGACAGGATTGATGTAAACACATTAAAACTGCCACAATAGTTGAATCTTTAGCTATTGCATCAGATAATCGAAAAATAATTTTGGAGTAAATGTTGTTTTTAATGGTACCTGGATACAAGAAGTGTTATCACAAAATTAACTCCAGAAATGCATTCCTGAGGCTCGAAAACATATAAGAAGACACCCAACATGACATATTAAAAATAATTTTTTTTTACTCAAAAATTTTGAAATTTCCAAAAATTCCTTATCATTTAGACAGGATTGATGTAAACACATTAAAACTGCCACAATAGTTGAATCTTTAGCTATTGCATCAGATAATCGAAAAATAATTTTGGAGTAAATGTTGTTTTTAATGGTACCTGGATACAAGAAGTGTTATCACAAAATTAACTCCAGAAATGCATTCCTGAGGCTCGAAAACATATAAGAAGACACCCAACATGACATATTAAAAATATTTTTTTTTTACTCAAAAATTTTGAAATTTCCAAAAATTCCTTATCATTTAGACAGGATTGATGTAAACACATTAGAACTGCCACAATAGTTGAATGTTTAGCTATTGCATCAGATAATCGAAAAATAATTTTAGAGTAAATGTTGTTTTTAATGGTACCTGGATACAAGAAGTGTTATCACAAAATTAACTCCAGAAATGCATTCCTGAGGCTCGAAAACATATAAGAAGACACCCAACATGACATATTAAAAATCATTTTTTTTGCTCAAAAATTTTGAAATTTCCAAAAATTCCTTATCATTTAGACAGGATTGATGTAAACACATTAAAATTGCCACAATAGTTAAATCTTTAGCTATTGCATCAGATAATCGAAAAATAATTTTGGAGTAAATGTTGTTTTTAATGGTACCTGGATACAAGAAGTGTTATCACAAAATTAACTCCAGAAATGCATTCCTGAGGCTCGAAAACATATAAGAAGACACCCAACATGACATATCAATAATGATTTTTTTCCACTCAAAAATTTTGAAATTTCCAAAAATTCCTTATCATTTAGACAGGATTGATGTAAACACATTAAAACTGCCACAATAGTTGAATCTTTAGCTATTGCATCAGATAATCGAAAAATAATTTTGGAGTAAATGTTGTTTTTAATGGTACCTGGATACAAGAAGTGTTATCACAAAATTAACTCCAGAAATGCATTCCTGAGGCTCGAAAACATATAAGAAGACACCCAACATGACATATTAAAAATAATTTTTTTTTACTCAAAAATTTTGAAATTTCCAAAAATTCCTTATCATTTAGACAGGATTGATGTAAACACATTAAAACTGCCACAATAGTTGAATCTTTAGCTATTGCATCAGATAATCGAAAAATAATTTTGGAGTAAATGTTGTTTTTAATGGTACCTGGATACAAGAAGTGTTATCACAAAATTAACTCCAGAAATGCATTCCTGAGGCTCGAAAACATATAAGAAGACACCCAACATGACATATTAAAAATAATTTTTTTTTACTCAAAAATTTTGAAATTTCCAAAAATTCCTTATCATTTAGACAGGATTGATGTAAACACATTAGAACTGCCACAATAGTTGAATGTTTAGCTATTGCATTAGATAATCAAAAAGAAACGTTGGAGTAAATGTTGTTTTTGATGATACCTGGATTCAAGAAGTGTTATCACAAAATTAACTCCAGAAATGCATTCCTGAGGCTCGAAAACATATAAGAAGACACCCAACATGACATATTAAAAATCATTTTTTTTTACTCAAAAATTTAGAAATTTCCAAAAATTCCTTATCATTTAGACAGGATTGATGTAAACACATTAAAATTACCACAATAGTTGAATCTTTAGCTATTGCATCAGATAATCGAAAAAGAATTTTGGAGTAAATGTTGTTTTTAATGGTACCTGGATACAAGAAGTGTTATCACAAAGTTAAATCCAGAAATGGATTCCTGAGGTTCGAAAACCTATAAAACGACACCCGACATGACATGTCAAAACTGAAGTTTTTTTCTACTCAAAAATTTTGAAATTTCCAAAAATGCGATATCATTTGGAAAAAGTCGATGTAAACACATGGAGATTGTTATAATAGGTTAATGTAAGCTATTGTGTCAAATAATCGAAAACATAAATTGAATTGAAGCTTGGTATTGATAATATCTGGGAAACAAAAAGTGTCATCACAAAGTTACCTCCTGAAATGGATTCCTGAGGTTCGAAAACCCATAAAACGACACCCAACATGACATGTCAAACCTGAAGTTTTTTCTACTCAAAAATTTTGAAATTTCGAAAAATTCTTTATAATTTAGAAAAAAGTTGATCTAAACACATGGGGATTGTTATAATAGGTTAATGTAAGCTATTGTGTCAAATAATCGAAAACATAAATTGAATTGAAGCTCGGTACTGATTATATCTGGGAAACAAAAAGTGTCATCACAAAGTTACTCCACAAATGGGTTCCTGAGGTTCGAAAACCCATAAAACGACACCCAACATGACATGTCAAAACTGAAATTTTTTTCTACTCAAAAATTTTGAAATTTCGAAAAATTCTTTATAATTTAGAAAAAAGTTGATCTAAACACATGGGGATTGTTATAATAGGTTAATGTAAGCTATTGTGTCAAATAATCAAAAACATAAATTGAGTTAAATCTTGGTTTTGATTATATCTGGGAAACAAAAAGTGTTATCACAAAGTTGACTCCAGAAATGCATTCCTGAGGTTCGAAAACCCATAAAACGACACCCAACATGACATGTCAAAAATGAAGTTTTTTTACTCAAAAATTTTGAAATTTCCAAAAATTCTTTGTAATTCAGAAAAACGTTGATGTATACACATGGGGATTGTTGTAATAGGTTAATGTAAACTATTGTGTCAAATAATCGAAAACATAAATGGAATTAAAGCTTGGTATTGGTTATATCTGGGAAACAAAAAGTGTTATCTGAAAATTAACTCCAGAAATGGATTCCTGAGGTTCGAAAACCCATAAAACGACACCCAACATGACATGTCAAAAATTAAGTTTTTCTACTCAAAAATTTTGAATTTCCAAAAATTATTTATCATGCAGAAATAGTTGATGTAAACACAGAAATCTCAGTCAACATGAAAATGTCGAAGCTATTAAGCGAAAATTCAAAGAAGTGATTATCGGACACCCTATATATCAAGATTGGAATGTTTTTGATTCCCACGCTCCCAAATGTCCACGGCATCCCACTGTGTCTAAAGTTACAAGGTTAGTCCTTAATTAATTCCCCATTCCAAAGCTTGGTGGAGTCCCCAAAGTTAAGTTATTGGATCATTCGACTGTGTCCGCCACTCCTCGCTTACGATCGGGGGAAGTACGCAGTTGCCAACAATCGACTGTCGTTCGCAATCACTTTAAAAAGTAGATAATCAGAAACGCAACTCGTTCACCAGCACAAGCGATTAAATTTGGCTGCATAAAATTGAGTCCCCCTTTCTAATCTTAGAGGCCCCATAGGACGTTTTAGTGCCATATCTTATCGAAAATCAAAACAATTACGACTTTTCGTCGCGTGGGGGAAATCCTTTTCTGCGCGACACAGCAAACGACTGACCTTTGCGATCACCTTTCGACAACAAAGCTGGGGGAAACACTCAACACGATTTATAAATAAAAAGAGAAGTGTATCCGAGAGAATATTCGCGAACATGTTGTTTTCCCGGTTGGACTACGACGAAATTTTCGCCGTGATAACGGTCATCCTGTGCATCTACTTCTACACGAAGAAGTTTTTCGTTTGTGGGACAAGCGGGAAAAGTGAAATTGTACCCAAGAGTGTGAACTACCATTTCACCAGGAGATGCAACTACGAGTGCGGTTTCTGCTTTCACACCGCGAAGACCTCTTTCATGTTGGATCTGGAGACGGCCAAGCAGGGGTTGGTGCTGTTGAAAGAAGCCGGTAAGTGTATTAAAGGGTTTTTGGACACCACTTATTGCCTTCTCTGACAGGTATGGAGAAAATTAACTTCAGCGGCGGAGAGCCGTTCCTCCCCCAGAAGGGCCGACACTTGGGCGAAATGGTCAAGTTCTGCAAAACCACCCTCCAACTCCCTTCCGTTTCGGTCGTCTCCAACGGTTCTCTGATCACGGAGAAGTGGTTCCAGACCTACGGGGAACACGTGGACATCTTGGCCGTCTCTTGTGATTCCTTCGACGAGGACACCAACAAGGTAAGGACTTCTTGCGAAAAATCATCATCGTTAGATGGAGGTTTCAGGCGATTGGGCGCGGCCAGAACAACAAGAACCATCTGGAGCAGCTGCTGAGAGTGAGGGATTGGTGCCGCCAGTACAACGTCCTCTTCAAACTCAACACGGTGGTGAACACGTACAACAAGGACGAAGACATGGGGGAGCACATCGCCCTAATCGATCCCATAAGATGGAAAGTCTTTCAGTGCTTACTCTTGGAGGGTGAAAACGCCGGACCTGAGGCCCTACGAAACGCCGAAAGCTTCTACATCGACGACCAGACATTCGAAGCCTTCCTGAAGAGGCACGAAGGCATGCGGTGCTTGGTTCCCGAGTCCAACACCAAAATGCAGAACAGCTACCTCATCCTCGACGAATATGTAAGTGCTTAAATTATCTCCAACACTTTACTAAATTTCTTTCAGATGAGGTTCCTGGACTGCACCAGCGGCTCCAAAGTCCCGTCCAGGTCCATCCTGGACGTCGGAGTCGACAACGCGTTAAAGTTCTCCGGATTCGACGAGGTCATGTTCAAGAAACGCGGGGGATTTTACAAGTGGTCCAAAGAGGCAGAGAGATACGACTGGTGATCCTATGCAATAGATACCACAATATGTACTTAAGTATATTACTAAGCTTTTATTCTCATCGATGACTAGAAATACGTAGATTAACACTGTTGATGCACTGATCATGTAGGTTAGTTATGATAAGATTAATAAATATTTTTTGAGTTTCTTATCTTTTTGTATGTTTGAAATTCCCGCGACATTAAACGGAAACCGTGGCGCCAAAAGATTGATGTTACCAACCCAAAATTAATTCCCTAATAAATTGTTTTTTTTTTTTTAAATGGATATCCAACTTAAATACAAAGATACTGAGAAACGAAATAACTAAACAAATAAGAATGTAAGGAACTGTAAAACTTTTAAAACATGAAACTGAGAAACTGTAAAAAACATTAAAGATCACTGAGTCGCTGAGAAAGGAGGTAAAACTGAGAAGCTGAGTCACTGAGAAAATGGGCAACTGAGGAGTTGAGAAACTGGAAAAAACACTGGGGATCTGAGTCACTGAGAAAAAAGGAATTGAGAAACTGAGCAACTGAGGCAATGGGAAACTGAGAAATTTGAGGCTCAGAAATTAAGATGTACAGATATTGGGAAACGAAAGAACTAAACAAATGAGAAAGGATGAATCTGAGAAACAAGGAATTAAGAACCTGAGCAACTGACGAGTTGAGATACTGTTAAAAACACTGGGGATCTGAGAAACTGAGAAAAGAGGAATTGAGAAACTGAGTCACTGAGAAAATGAGCAGCTGAAGAGTTAAGAAAATGAAAAAAAAAACACTGGGGATCTGAGTCACACAGAAAATTGGAATTTGAAAACTGAGCACCCGAGACAATGAGATACTGAGTAATTTTGAGGCTCAGAAATTGAACTGAGTCACTAAGAAAATAAGTAACCGAAGAATTGAGAAACTGGAAAAAACACTGGGGATTTGAGTCACTGAGAAACTGATCAACAGAGACAATGAGAAACTGAGTAATTTTGAGGCTCAGAAATTAAACTGAGTCACTGAGAAAATGAGCAACTGAAGAGCTGAGAAGCTGGAAAAAAACACTGGGGATCTGAGGCAGTCAGAAAATTGGAATTTAAAAACTGAGCACCCGAGATAATGAGAGACTGAGTAATTTTGCGGCTCAGAAATTAATATGCAGAGATATTGAGAAACGAAGGAACTAAACAGATAAGAAAGGAAGAAATTGTCAAAAACATAGAAACACGAAACTGATGAGAAGCTGAGTCACTGAGAAAATGAGCAACTGAAGAGCTGAGAAGCTGGAAAAAAACACTGGGGATCTGAGGCAGTCAGAAAATTGGAATTTAAAAACTGAGCACCCGAGATAATGAGAGACTGAGTAATTTTGCGGCTCAGAAATTAATATGCAGAGATACTGAGAAACGAAGAAACTAAACAAACAAGAAAGGAAGAAATTGTAAAAAACATAGAAACACGAAACTGATGAGAAGCTGAGTCACTGAGAAAATGAGCAACTGAAGAGCTGAGAAGCTGGAAAAAAACACTGGGGATCTGAGGAAGTCATAAAATTGGAATTTAAAAACTGAGCACCCGTGATAATGGAGAGAATGAGTAATTTTGCGGCTCAGAAATTAATATGCAGAGATATTGAGAAACGAAGGAACTAAACAAACAAGAAAGGAAGAAATTGTAAAAAACATAGAAACACGAAACTGATGAGAAGCTGAGTCACTGAGAAAATGAGCAACTGAAGAGCTGAGAAGCTGGAAAAAACACTGGGGATCTGAGGCAGTCAGAAAATTGGAATTTAAAAACTGAGCACCCGAGATAATGAGAGACTGAGTAATTTTGCGGCTCAGAAATTAATATGCAGAGATATTGAGAAACGAAGGAACTAAACAGATAAGAAAGGAAGAAATTGTAAAAAACATAGAAACGCGAAACTGATGAGAAGCTGAGTCACTGAGAAAAAGAGCAACTGAAGACCTGAGAAGCTGGAAAAAAACACTGGGGATCTGAGGCAGTTAGAAAATTGAAATTTAAAAACTGAGCACCCGAGATAATGAGAGACTGAGTAATTTTGAGGCTCAGAAATTAATATGCAGAGATACTGAGAAACGAAGGAACTAAACAAACAAGAAAGCAAGAAATTGTAGAAAACATAGAAACACGAAACTGATGAGAAGCTGAGTCACTGAGAAAATGAGCAACTGAAGAGCTGAGAAGCTGGAAAAAAACACTGGGGATCTGAGGCAGTCAGAAAATTGGAATTTAAAAACTGAGCACCCGAGATAATGAGAGACTGAGTAATTTTGCGGCCCAGAAATTAATATGCAGAGATACTGAGAAACGAAGGAACTAAACAAACAAGAAAGGAAGAAATTGTCAAAAACATAGAAACACGAAACTGATGAGAAGCTGAGTCACTGAGAAAATGAGCAACTGAAGAGCTGAGAAGCTGGAAAAAAACACTGGGGATCTGAGGAAGTCATAAAATTGGAATTTAAAAACTGAGCACCCGTGATAATGGAGAGACTGAGTAATTTTGCGGCTCAGAAATTAATATGCAGAGATACTGAGAACCGAAGAAACTAAACAAACAAGAAAGGAAGAAATTGTAAAAAACATAGAAACACGAAACTGATGAGAAGCTGAGTCACTGAGAAAATGAGCAACTGAAGAGCTGAGAAGCTGGAAAAAAACACTGGGGATCTGAGGCAGTCAGAAAATTGGAATTTAAAAACTGAGCACCCGAGATAATGAGAGACTGAGTAATTTTGCGGCCCAGAAATTAATATGCAGAGATACTGAGAAACGAAGGAACTAAACAAACAAGAAAGGAAGAGATTGTCAAAAACATAGAAACACGAAACTGATGAGAAGCTGAGTCACTGAGAAAATGAGCAACTGAAGAGCTGAGAAGCTGGAAAAAAACACTGGGGATCTGAGGCAGTCAGAAAATTGGAATTTAAAAACTGAGCACCCGAGATAATGAGAGACTGAGTAATTTTGCGGCTCAGAAATTAATATGCAGAGATACTGAGAAACGAAGAAACTAAACAAACAAGAAAGGAAGAAATTGTAAAAAACATAGAAACACGAAACTGATGAGAAGCTGCATCTCTTAGAAAATGAGCAACTGAAGAGCTGAGAAGCTGGAAAAAAACACTGGGGATCTGAGGCACTCAGAAAATTGGAATTTAAAAACTGAGCACCTGAGATAATGAGAAACCGAGTAATTTTGAGGCTCAGAAATTAATATGCAGAGATACTGAGAAACGAAGGAACTAAACAAATAAGGAAGGAAGAAATTGTAAAAAACATAGAAACACGAAACTGACGAGAAGCTGAGTCACTGAGAAAATGAGCAACTGAAGAGCTGAGAAGCTGGAAAAAAAACACTGGGGATCTGAGGCAGTTAGAAAATTGGAATTTAAAAACTGAGCACCCGAGATAATGAGAGACTGAGTAATTTTGCGGCTCAGAAATTAATATGCAGAGATACTGAGAAACGAAGGAACTAAACAAACAAGAAAGGAAGAAATTGTCAAAAACATAGAAACACGAAACTGATGAGAAGCTGAGTCACTGAGAAAATGAGCAACTGAAGAGCTGAGAAGCTGGAAAAAACACTGGGGATCTGAGGCGTTCAGAAAATTGGAATTTAAAAACTGAGCACCCGAGATAATGAGAAACTGAGTAATTTTGCGGCTCAGAAATTAATATACAGAGATACTGAGAAACGAAGGAACTAAACAAACAAGAAAGGAAGAGATTGTCAAAAACATAGAAACACGAAACTGATGAGAAGCTGAGTCACTGAGAAAATGAGCAACTGAAGAGCTGAGAAACTGAGCAACATTGGGACTCGACAACCCCGCCTGACTTCGGCATTTTGTCCGCGTTGTTTGTTTTTTAAGTAAATAAATTTTATCAAATTAGCGAAGCATTAAAACGTGTAATTAAAGAAATGGTGAGTACATCCATATACATGCGGCTTTTAGTACATGGCCGACTTTGAATAATTTAGTTTTCGATCTGTCAATGTTACATAATCATAATTTCTTTCTAAGGAAAAATTAAATTACAAAAGTGATAAAACACATTGGTGCTGGAAAAAAATAGCGAGTCACAAATATAAAACTTTATTTTGATAGATTACAATCATTTTGTAAAAACATTTGCTAATTCAACCAATTAAAAGGTGTTACCATAACGCTAGATGTGATTACCTTAAAGAACGAATTTCTACAAACTACAAATAAACCAATAAGAATGAAAAACAGAAACATGAAATTATTTACTATTCAACTGCTTCAGTTGCGCAACGAACCCATCATTCGGCCTAACGCAACTTCTGGATTGTTTGACAATACAATATGCATCAGGATACTCGTACCCGCAAACTACCATCAAGTAACCTATGACAACCGTCGCCGATCTGCTGACACCCGCGTTGCAGTGCACGAGGACGTTGCGGCGCGCGCGCACTTCCTCCTCGATGAAACCGACACTCTCCTTCAGGATGTCGCGAACGTCCGTCTCTGGCAGATCCAAGCACTGCACGAATTTGTAATTGACGTTCGCACACTCGACCGGGGCCTCCACTCCGACACTCAGAACGCTGCCGATCCGGAACTCGGACAGGACGTCGGGATCGCAGCAGTCCTGCGACCCGAGATAGAGAAAATCGACGATTTTGGCGGGGACGTCGTCGGGGCGCGTGTCGACCACGAAACCGAACGGGTCCTTCGGGGCCTCCACGACCCCCGAGCCGGACAACAGATACTTGCGGCCGTCCGGATAAGTCAGCGTGGTGACGGTGGGGGCCAAGAGGCGGCGCTTGGTGCGAAGCTCCTCCAGAAGACTCATACTTAACATTTAGATAACAAACTTTGTTCGCGTCGTCGAAGAAGCGTTTGGGTTTATGTATTTTACATAGCGGTGACCGCTTCTTGGACCACGGCAACAGCGTTACATGGAAGTCTCGGTACTAAACTAAGTTACAAAATATAAAACGTCTGGTTATGGATGTTAAAACTAGGGCTAAAACTAGCAACTCTACTACAACTCGTGGGGGTGCGGTTAGTTGGGGGAGCCCGAGCGACTCCTGGATTTGCTGCGCTCTTTGCTGGGTGAGCGCGACCGGGACCTGGAGCGCTCCTTGGAGGCCTCCCTCGACTTGGACCTCTTCGGGGACCTGGACCTGGATCTGTCCAGGGACTTCTTCCTGGAGTTGCTCCTGGACCTGTCGACGGAGTTCTTCTTCCGGGAGTTGGACCGCGATCTGGATTTGCTGTTGCGCTTGGGACTGGCGGACCTCGACTTGCTCTTCGATCGGGAACTGCGGCTCCTGGACCTGGAGCGTCTCTGCGAGCGGCTGCGAGAGCGACTACGGCTGCTGTACGACCCTGAGCGTCTGCGCTTTTTGTCCTCGACCAACTTAATGCGTCTACCGTTCAGCTCGGTATCGTCTAGCTTTTCGATGGCGTTTTTCAAATCGGAATACGAGGCGAACTCGACGACGCCCTCGTTCCGGTGCTGCTTATGAGCGTCGGCATAAGTCACCTCCCCGGCTTGGCGCATGTAATCTTTCAAATCTTGCCAGCTAATGCGAGAGGAAAGATTTTCCACGATAAGCCTGTAATTTGTTCTGGTGGGGGGCCCGTAGCGTTCATGGGAGCGGTGGTCGCTGCGGCTGGACCATTGGTCTCGACCTCGGGGTGTCCCTCGGGCCCGTTCGACAGTCACACGCTCCCCTAAAAGTTTTTTACCGTTTAATTCATATACAGCATCGTCGGCATCGCGATAATCATCAAATTCAACAAACCCGTAGCCGTTCTTGATGAGCACGTCCCGCATTCTGCCATAGCCCCTGAAAAATCGCTCCAAGTCCCGCTCCGTGGTCCCGTACGGCAAACCGCCGACGTACACTCGTGACCCTACCATCTTATCTACACTCGCAAACTGTCCCTAAATACCGCCCTGTCGCGCTCAGAGTACTCCACGTCGCACAGATACAAGCCGTGAGCTGGCACCGTCTTTATCCTCTCGTTCCAACTGCGATGCGAAGGCACTTCTAGCATCGACTTAATATCACTACTCGAGACTTTACCTTGAGCTACCGCTACCAAAGATGCTACCATCCGTCGGACCTGGTAAAAGAAAACAACCTCGTTACAACCAATACCTTCATCTGCGTCATCTACGGGCTTCGCTTGGAAGCCATTTTGCTAGGTTTCCCTCCAACTGGCCGGCCACTTTTTAGGTTATGAAACGTGTCCCACGCAAAACACCCAAATCTATTACACTAAACGTATACTCACAGTTAGGACAACGAATACGATATTTACTTGATTCCGGTGCACGACCAACACCACTTTCGCCCCCTTTTCGCACGTTTTTACCACGGAAACGGCCCAGATCAAAGTCTACGGACACCACGAAAATTCTAGAGAGAAGCAGGGATGCCAACCTGACCGCGACGCGTCCCTCCAACTGAAAATCGCTGCCCCTCTTCGTGACCACACGACTGCACTTTAGACCCCCGGGGACGGACCAGAGCCCCATTCGTGCCCCCCAAACGGGACGAACACTCGCGGCGACGCTATTTAACCCGAACGGTGACCACCGGTAGGTTGCCGGCCTGCAGCGACGACGGCGCGCGATTCGAATCCGGACTCACCTGTCGATACAAGAAGCCCGTGGCCTGGACGTAAACATCGAGGAACTGGCAGCTCTGCCCGTGCGGGCCCCAACTGTAGGGGCTGTATGTACGGCAGACCCCGTCACACACCTCGAATCGTTGAATGACCCTCCGGGTGTTTTTCTGGAGGTCCCAACTGCTCTTACTCATGAACGTCCGAAAGTCGTGGAGCCCCACAAACATCTCTGCCGATTCCCTCAAGGCCGCCACGTCAAACACGTCGCTACTAAAAAAACTGTTATGAGAACCACGCGAGAGGTAGTCACAAAGAGTACCATAAAAGATAACACCTTTCCAACTCTTCGATGGGTAGCAGCTGCAAATACGAGGCAAACTTCACCGTGTCCGTCTTTATAACCCCCAGTCGGTACAAATACGTCCTGGAGACGGCCCTAAACCGACAACTAAAATCATCCGGCACCACGTACGTCTTCAACACCCTGATCGGCACCTCTTCCTGTTTGAAATACTTGTTGAGACACACCGTCACCGTTTGGGGCTCGTACCGGAACCCGTCGCAGCGATGCAGGTCCACGTGACACGTGGAACTGAAAGCGTGGACCCCCGCGTCCGTCCTAAAATTTTTCGTATTAGGGGCCCGCGACGACCCCGCGTTGGGGCATTACCTACTGGAGAGGTGGACGGTGGGGTGTTGGCTCGGATTCAGCAGCTTGAGCCCCATCTCGATCCGACCCGCCACCGTCGTGGGGTCCTCCTTGGTGGGCAACCGGCGGGGGACCTGGCGCTGGGCCCCACTGGAAGCAACTTTCAGCGGGGGACCGAATCGAGTGAGAACTTACTGGAAGTTGGTGCCGATGTAGGAAAAGTTGAGCAGGTATCGATGGAAAGACATTTATTCGGGCGGCATGTGCGAAAGTGAGGTTAGATTTTTGTGGGGTGAATAAAAGTAACAAGATCTTTCAGTTGATACTCCAAAATAGATCACTGTTTTTTACTTTCTAGCTTCTTAGGGTCTCACGGGTGTAAATAAATGTGAGGTTAGGAGCTGAGAATACTTAAATACAATTGGTACAACTACCCTAAAATATAGTAACAATAACGCATAAACCTAATCACTATCGGACCCGCCCCCGCTGGAGGCCTCGCTCTCCTCGCTCTCCGACTTGTCCTTCTTCGTCTTCTTCTTGGACTTCCCCTTATCGCTGTCGCTATCGGAAGCCCCCTTCCGCTTCTTCCCCTTGTCGTCGTCGTCGTCGCTGCTGCTGTCGTCCTCCTCGATGAACTCTTTGCTCTTGATCTGGCTGGACTTGACGGCGGGCATCGCCGTGCTCTTCTTCGGCGTCGACTTGGACTTTTCACCCTTGTCTTCGGCCTTGCTGCTGCCGCCCGAGGCCTCGTACTCCTTCATCGCCTTGGTGTAGTCCTCCTTCGCTTTCGCCGCTTTGGCTTCCCATTCCGATTTGTCCTTGAGCTCTTTCCACATCTCGCCGCCCTTCTTCGCGATCTCGGTGACCTTGAGTTTGGGGTTCTTGGCCTTGATCTGCTCCCTCGTTTCGTTCAGCCACAACATGAACGCCGTGGAGGGTCTCTTGGGCTTGTTGTCGTCTCTGACTTTTTTCTGGCGCTTCTGGCGCGGTTTTTCCGACACCGTTTTCTTCTTCTTTTCCTTCTTCTCTTTCTCCTTCTCCTTCTCCCTTTCCTTTTCCTTCTTGTGCTTCTTCTTGTCTTTCTTGTGGTCGTCGCCCGAGCCCTTTTCGTCGTCGTCTTCGGAGGTGTCGCTGGGGCTCGAGTCGAACTCCTCGGCGACGTCGCTCTCGTCCTGCGTGGGCTTGAAGTCTTCGTCGGTGCTCTCGTCGTCGCTCGGGTTGTCGTCGTCGCGTTCCTGCGCTTCGGCTTTGACCCTCTCGAGGTAGGCGTCCGGGGCCGCCTCGTTGTCGGAGTCCCCGAAGTCGTCGTTGTAGCCGGCCTTGTCCTGGAAGCAAAAATGTTAGCACGGTTTCGATCTGAGGGAAAAGAGGTACGTTTTTGCCCCTGTTTTTGATGTTGAGCTTCTTGGAGGTGATGAAATCGAACAGTTTGTTGTACTCTTCCTTCTCGATGCTGCTGAACGTGTGGACCGTTCCGGACTTCAGCTCCACCTCGAAATCGAACGACCGGGTGCTGCCGCCCCCACGGGCGAAGTTCACCGAGGCCACCTCCTCGAAACGGATGTGAATGGGGGGTTTGTGGACGTACATGAAGCCTCTTTCGAGGGGGTACAGGTAGCCGGCGGCGGCTTTGAACGAGCAGCCGATGGCCGGGGTCCCCGAGTGCCCCACGAAGGCCCCGGGTCCCGTCAGCTTCCTGTTGATTATCACCTTCATGACTTTACCCAAAACTTCGTAGGTCGGTCCCGACAGCTCCTTCTCCAGCTTACCCTCGTATTTCTCTTTGAGTTCTTCACTGAAAATTACAATAGTAAAATCACTTGGGTGTCTGTTGAGTCTTACTCTGTAAACGGTAATTCGATGGACGTCTCTTCTTCTTGTCCAAACAGGAGCACCAGGAAGTGGTACCGCGTCTGCCCCTGCTTGATCGGGGGGTCCAGACTCACGACAAAGAACATCTGGCGGTTGTCCTTGTGGGGCAACAAAAACAGCCGCAACACGATCGACATGGGGATCTTGTAGTCAAAAGTCTTTCCGTGCAACTGGACGAACGTCTGGAAGATCTTGATGTCGTAACGACCACTAAAAGACAGGCAAAATTGGCAAGGAAAATTGTGAAATCGGGGGTGCAAACCGCGGCGTGAGACACTGGATTTCCCTGAAGATGGCGATGGCATCGCCCGACACGCTAATAACACTGGCCTTCTTCATGACCTGTTTCTGGAACGCCTCCACGGGGTCGATGTCGCCCGCCAGCTCGTTCGAGGGGATGTAGAACCGCATCTCCATTAAACTCACGGGGGCGTCGTCGTTCTAAAAAAAGTACATCACCCCAGTTGGCTTTGCATGACTTGATGTACCTGATGGAACTCCATCGCGATCTCGTTCTTCCCAGCCGTGCACTGCGACACGTGGTTCAGCGGGATCTCGAAGGCGCTGTTGGAGCCCACCTCGAAGCTCAGCACGGACCCGTTGAACTTGGCGGTGCCCCAGTTCCACCCCTTGAGACTCAGCTCCTTCTCCAGCATGTCGAGTTTGTACGTGCTACTGAAGAACTTGGCGATGCGCTCCTTCTCCGAGTCCTTGAAGCCCATGAACCGGTGCAGGGTCCCGTTCTTGAGGAACACCCGGATGCCCAGACTGCCCGCGAAACTCTGGAAGTTGACCAGGTCGAAGTCGGCCGCCTGGATGGTGTCCACCTTTCCGGTTCGGCTGCTCTTGAAGATGATGTTCTGGTCGGTCATCTTCAGCTTGCCGCCGGTCTGGAAATGGGAGTCAGGGGGGCCACGAAGACTCGCAACGCGCTTACCATGCAGCCCTTCACCTCGGACGAGATGTCGGAGTACTCCAAGAAGTCCATTGTTGTGGAAAAACAGCAGAGGGGTCGGGAGGAATTTGGAACGGCCACAAAACAAAGGTTTTCAGATTTTTAGGTTAGGGCGCAAAAACCCGCAAAAACAGTGGCAGGATCTCAGTGCCAACATTGACAGACAAAAGTTACCAAAGTTGCCGAAAATAATTCCAAGAGTTGACATTATGGTAATTAATTAATTAATTACTCCTGAGTACGGACGTTGTATTAACCATTCTCTTTGTTCGGATTATTCACAAAACTAAAAAATACCGCAACACACTTTAGAGTTATCTGTGAGAGCGTGTATTTTGGGTTGCCTGTTTTGAAGAGGCGACTATAAAAGTCGTAAGTCACTTATTTTCTTAAAAATCAGATCAGATTTATACAATTCTGCGCATAATTTCGAGCTTAAAGTAGAAATTTCGACTTTAATCTCAAAATTTGGACTTTAAACTCGAAATTTCGACTTTAATCTCGAAATTATGCGCCCGCACACCGATTAACACATTTCGAGTTTCACGTAATGTGAAGTTGCCGTTTGTGAAAATTTGCTTTTCCGTGGATCACTGAAATTGGTGCCTCGCGCTACGGACTCGACCCCTTAAAGAAACACACTCCAAGAAGGTCATATTTCCCTGTACGTGAAACTCGAAATGTGTTAATGGATGTGCGCGCGCATAATTTCGAGATTACAGTAGAAATTTTGACTTTAATCTCGAAATTCTGCGCGCGCACATCCATTAACACATTTCGAGTTTAATTTGGAGATTAAAGTAGAAATTTGGATTTTAAACACGACATCTCGACTTTAATCTCAAAATTTGGACTTTAAACTCGAAATTTATACTTTGATCTCGAAATTATGCGCGCACACACCCATTAACACATTTCGAGATTAAAGTAGAAATTTGGACTTTAATCTCAAAATTTGGACTCTAAACTTGAAATCTCAACTTTAATCTCAAATTTTGAGATTAAAGTGGAAATTTCGACTTTAATCTTAAAATTTGGACTTTAAACTCGAAATTTGGACTTTGATCTCGAAATTATGCGCGCGCACACCAATTAACACATTTCGAGATTAAAGTAGAAATTTCGACGTTTATCTCAAAATTTGGACTTTAAACTCGAAATCTCGACTTTAATCTCAAAATTTGGACTTTAATCTCGAAATTATGCGCGCCAACATCCATTAATACATTTCGAGTTTAATTTGGAGATTAAAGTAGAAATTTGGTCTTTAATCTCAAAATTGGGACTTTAAGCTCTAAATCTCGACTTTAATCTCAAAATTTGGACTTTAAACTCGAAATTTGGACTTTGATCTCGAAATTATGCGCTCACACACCCTTTAACACATTTCGAGATTAAAGTAGAAATTTGGACTTTAAACTCGAAATTTGGACCTTGATCTCGACATTATGTGCTCACACACCAATTAACACATTTCGAGATTAAAGTAGAAATTTGGACTTTAATCTCAAAATTTGGACTTTAAACTCGAAATTTGGACTTTGATCTCGAAATTATGCGCGCACACACCCATTAACACATTTCGAGTTCAATTTCGAGATTAAAGTAGAAATTTGGACTTTAATCTCAAAATTTGGACTTTAAACTCGAAATTTGGACTTTGATCTCGAAATTATGCGCTCACACACCCTTTAACACATTTCGAGTTTAATTTCGAGATTAAAGTAGAAATTTGGACTTTAAACTCGAAATTTGGACTTTGATCTCGAAATTAAGCGCTCACACACCCTTTAACATATTTCGAGTTTAATTTCGAGATTAAAGTAGAAATTTGGACTTTAAACTCGAAATTTGGACTTTGATCTCGAAATTATGCGCTCACACACCCTTTAACACATTTCGAGTTTAATTTCGAGATTAAAGTAGAAATTTGGACTTTAAACTCGAAATTTGGACTTTGATCTCGAAATTATGCGCTCACACACCCTTTAACACATTTCGAGTTTAATTTCGAGATTAAAGTAGAAATTTGGACTTTAATCTCAAAATTTGGACTTTAAACTCGAAATTTGGACCTTGATCTCGACATTATGTGCTCACACACCAATTAACACATTTCGAGTTTAATTTCGAGATTAAAGTAGAAATTTGGACTTTAATCTCAAAATTTGGACTTTAAACTTGAAATCTCGACTTTTATCTCAAAATATGGACTTTGATCTCGAAATTATGCGCGCGTTCACCCATTAACACATTTCGAGTTTCACGTAGTGTGAAGTTGCCGTTTGTGAAAATTTGCTTTTGCGTGAATCATTGAAATTGGTGCCTCGCGCTACGGGCTTGACCTCATAAAGAAACACACTCCAAGAAGGTCATATTTCCCTGTACGTGAAACTCGAAATGTGTCAAGGCGTGTGCGTGCGCATAATTTCGAGATTATAGTAGAAATTTTGACTTTAATCTCGAAATTATGCGCGCACATCCATTAAAACATTTCGAGTTTAATTTGGAGATTAAAGTAGAAATTTGGAGTTTAAATACGAAATCTCGACTTTAATCTCAAAATTTGGACTTTAAACTCGAAATTTAGAATTTGATCTCGAAATTATGCGCGCACACACCCATTAACACATTTTGAGATTAAAGTAGAAATTTGGACTTTAATCTCAAAATTTGGACTTTAAACTCGAAATTTCGACTTTAATCTCGAGATTCTGCGCGCGCACATCCATTAACACATTTCGAGTTTAATTTGGAAATTAAAGTAGAAATTTGGACTTTAAACACGAAATCTCGATTAATCTCAAAATTTGGACTTTAAACTCGAAATTTGGATTTTGATCTCGAAATTATGCGCGCACACACCCATTAACACATTTCGAGATTAAAGTAGAAATTTGGACTTTAATCTCAAAATTTGGACTTTAAACTCGAAATTTCGACTTTAATCTCGAGATTCTGCGCGCGCACATCCATTAACACATTTCCAGTTTAATTTGGAGATTAAAGTAGAAATTTGGACTTTAAACACGAAATTTGGAATTTGATCTCGAAATTATGCGCGCACACACCCATTAACACAATTCGAAATTAAAGTAGAAATTTGGACTTTAAACTCGAGATTATTCGAGTTGTAAATTAATGCGATACAGGGAGATCGAAAACTACATTAGTCAAAGTTGGCCATGCACGAAAAGCCGCTTGTGCGAAACTTTATATGCATGGCCAACTTAGTGGCCCTCAATGGTTAAATAGGAGACAATTTAGTTTCAAAAAAAAAATCGCCTTTAATGACGTATATACAACCAGGTTAGAAAAATACATAAAACTAAAATTAGTTGCCTCCTCAAAACCGCTTAAACAACGAAATGACAATCTACGACTTCTTGAAGTGATCGTTGTTGATCTCTATCTTGAGCGGTTTCTTCAAGGCCGTGGTGAAGGCGCGGTCTCTGCTCCGGTCCGTGAAGCCCGGCCTGCTCGCGATCCTCCTCTCGACCGCCTCCTCCTCCTCCGCCTCCGACTCGTTCTGCGAAGACGCCGACTCGCTCTCCGACTCGGACCCCGACTCGCTGCTGTTGGACTCCCTGCCGCTCACCCGCGACCACACGGTGGACGCCACGGCCGAAGCCACGGACGGCTTCTTTTGCGTCTTTATGACGACGGCCACCTTGCTTTGGGGCTTGCTGTGGCCGGGTCGGGGGTAGTCGCGGCGGCGGTGGCGATCCTCCTCTTCGTCCTCGCTGCGTCGCCTCCTGTGTCTGTGCTCGGACTTGATCTGGAACACCATCTTCTTGTTGCGGTTCTTCAGACGGGAGCCCAGGTCGTAGGTTTCCGGTTCGGCCTTCTCCAGCTTCACCCCGTGGGTCCTGCCGGTCATGTTGAGGACGGAACGGAGGTCCGAGTTCGACGACTTGTCTTGGTCGATCTTGTTGATTTGGGTGTTGATGCGCTTGAGCATCTGCTTGCGCTTGATCTTCTCTTCTTCCTCGTCGGCGTACATGCGCATGCGGGGAATCTTCACTTTCTTCTTCGGAGCTTCTTCCTGCTCTTCTTCTTCTTCCTCGGGTTCTTCCTTGCGTTTGCTGCCCAGCCGGTGCCTCAAACTTTGGCTCTTCACTTCCTTTTCGTTCTCCTGGTTGCGTTCCCTTTCCCGGAACTGCGCGTCTTCGTCCCAGTCCCTCGCCAGGATGCTCCAGGGGTTGTCTTCCTTCCCGCGCTGCATGTCCTTGTTGCGCCCGAATATCCCGTGCGTCGCCACCTTTTTCTTGCCCTGGCTCTTGTAGTAACGACTCAACTGTTCCACCTTCACGGCCTTCTTGTCGGTCTTCAACGCGAAACGAAGCAGCAAGCACTTCGATTTGAGGTGGTCGCTTCCCAGTCGCCAATACCCCGGAGGAATGGTCGCAGTGATCTCCGCGATGTCCACCGAGTTGTCCGCATTGAGCAACTTGTTGGGGGTGTCGTCGGTGTCTTCCTTCAACTGGACCTCCCGGTCCTTGTTGATGAGGACTTCGCTTTGGTCCATCTCTTCGTGCAGAGCGTCGAAGTAGCTGCTGTCGTCCCTCACGGGCATACCCCTGACGGGTTTCGACATAAAGTGCATCGCGCGCGCCGCCGACACCGAGTCTTTCCACACCACGTTGCAGCTCTCCTCGTCTATCCACTCCACTAGGACGGGAGCGTACTCTAGGAAGTAATCTAAAACGTCTGCTGCGGTCATCTCGTCGATGCCTCTCATGTGAATTACCTCAAGGCGCACGTTGGCCTCGTTCGCGGGGGTGATGCCCAGACTGCCGTGCAGCAGCTGGAGGTCGTCGCTTTTGAAGTTTTTGATTTCGGTCGGTTTCAGACAGAACCTCTTCGCTCTTTCTTGCAGCTTGGTTTCGTCGGGCTTGTCGACGTCGCCGGGCTGCGCTCCCTGCGAAATCGAGACAAAAATCAGGCGCTGGTAAGTCGGAGACCTGTAATGTTAGTGCGCCCTAACCTCTACAAATTCGCCCCAAAAACCCGGTCAAACCACCACTCCCCCACAGGTGACCACCACGATCGATGGAATTCCGAACCCTCACCTGTTTCGACCGCTCCAACTGCATCTTTCCGTGCTTTTCGTCCGTCTGGTCTTCGTGATCCGAGATTTCGCCCTCCTCGTTCTCGTCCACTTCCATGGCGTCGGCGAGGTTGTTCTGGATTTCCACGCGTATGTTTGGACGCATTTTTGCTAAATTTCTGATTAAAACTGACGAAATAACATTATTAAAATACCAAACATACGAAGAGGTTGTTTCTGGTCTAGTGACTTGGTGAGTTACTAGCTACTACCAACACACCGGAGCAAAGACACCAACAGATTTTCAAAATTTGCCGCCATTCTGGTGAATGGATTTTGGCGGTGTGGTTTGTAACATCGAGCCCCGGTTCACTTATCTAGAAATGTGTGGTCATTGAGCATCCCAAAACCTCAAGGACTTAACCTCACTATTATAGACAAGTGTTTCCATTATTCTTTTTTAATTTTGTTAGATTTGCAGGTCTTTAGGTTATGTGCAATTTTCTTATTTTTCCTCACAAATAACTTGAAAACTAGAAGACTAGAAACCGCGCCCTTTGGGTTGTCGAGGACGAGAAACGTTCCGGATGGCCGAATAGAAACTACTTTCTTTACTAAAATACTATTAACAAAATACAGTGATAACATTCAAACTGTAGAAAATATCAAATACAGACTACTCTTCTCATCTTTGTCGCTCTTGCTCTTCCCCCCATCTGTGACTTCCGTCTCGACGTACCACTGCGACTTAATGTAAGCGGCGCTGTAGCCAATCACGACGTTCCATTCCGTCTCGTTGTGTTTCTCTTGGAACAACTCCGCGTACAGAACAGCTCTGTCTTCGGCGTCGGTGTAGACCCCGTAGGCTTGTTTCAGAAGCTCCACGGCGTCCACCAGGTAGTGGACAGATGGGACTGACGTCCTATTGGTGGCATGCACCTACAAGATAAGTTACAGATACTGGTGGTGATTAAAAGTTCCTTACCTCGATCTCAGTGGGGGAGTCACTTTTGGGCAAATCTTTCGTGTGGGCAGTGAAAAGAAAAAGGGCCAACAAAGTAATCGTTAGAGGAGACATGTTGACGAATGCTGATGCTGCTATCACGAAAGACTTATATACACCTTGGAAAACAATTTGGAGTGCTTTGTTGTCAATATGAAGAGATTCCGAAAAGTTTGGAACAATTGGTGAATCATGACTTGTTTGTGTGCTCGGATTTCTTGAAATAGGGAATTCAAATTTTCTGATAACATTTGGTGTAAATACACAAACGCGTGGCTGATAAAAACTACTCGTGTTTGTCAACAAGCAGTTTTTTCCACAACATCCCTTTGGGCACAGATTTTAGTCTATCAAAGTCTGTCACTAGAATTTATTCTATATCCAAGCTATGAAATACTTCGACACTTTAAAGCTAATTTTATTGTGGTACCACTCGGAAAACCCTCGTATATATTGTTGGTTCAAACCTGAAGGTGACCCATTAAATCTACAATTCATTACACTTATAAGTAAATTACCGTAAAATAATTACATAGTACTCTCCGCAAAAGTACCATTTTACAAGTGTTCAAAAATGTCTAACTTACATTTTCGTGTCATTTTCAGCTTCTTCAGTAAATTCCAGCTTGAAATCATGCGTAACACTTATGTTATAAAGTAAATTTTATTTTGGTACCACTTGGAACTCAAGTATATATTGTTGGTTCAAACTTGAAGTGTGACCCATTAAATTATGCCCCAATTTAATACTGAAATTATTAATTACACTTAGGAGTTACTTACCGTAAAATAAATGGTACTCTCCGCAAAAGTACAATTTTCCAGTGTTCAAAAATGTCTAACTTACATTTTCGTGTCATTTTCAGCTTCTTCAGTAAATTCCAGCTTGAAATCATGCGTAACACTTATGTTATAAAGTAAATGTTATTTTGGTACCACTTGGAACCCAAGTATATATTATTGGTTCAAACTTGAAGTGTGACCCATTAAATTATGCTACAATTTAATACTGAAATTATTAATTACACTTATGAGTTACTTACCGTAAAATAAATGGTACTCTCCGGAAAAGTACCATTTACCAGTGTTCAAAAATGTCTAAATTACATTTTCGTGTCATCTTCAGCTTATTCAGTCAATTCCAGCTTGAAATCATGCGTAACACTTATATTGTAAAGTAAATATCATTTTGGTACCACTTGGAACCTAAGCATATTGTTGGTTCAAACCTGAAGTGTCACCAATTAAAAAAAGCTGCAATTTACTGCTGAAACCATTAATTACACTTATGAGTAAATTACAGTAAAATAATTGGAACCCTCCGTAAAAGTACCATTTTCCAGTGTTCAAAAATGCCTAACTTACATTTTCGTGTCATTTTCAGCTTCTTCAGTAAATTCCAGCTTGAAATCATGCGTAACACTTATGTTATAAAGTAAATGTTATTTTGGTACCACTTGGAACCCAAATATATATTTTTGGTTCAAACTTAAAGTGTGACCCATTAAATTATGCTACAATTTAATATTGAAATTATTAATTACACTTATGAGTTACTTACCGTAAAATAAATGGTACTCTCCGCAAAAGTACCATTTTCCAGTGTTCAAAAATGTCTAACTTACATTTTCGTGTCATTTTCAGCTTCTTCAGTCAATTCTAGCTTGAAATCATGCGTAACACTTATGTTATAAAGTAAATGTTATTTTGGTACCACTTGGAACCCAAGTATATATTGTTGGTTCAAACCTGAAGTGTGACCCATTAAATTATGCCACAATTTAATACTGAAATTATTAATTACACTTATTAGTTACTTACCGTAAAATAAATGGTATACTCCGCAAAAGTACCATTTTCCAGTGTTCAAAAATGTTTAACTTACATTTTCGTGTCATTTTCAGCTTCTTCAGTAAATTCCAGCTTGAAATCATGCGTAACACTTATGTTATAAAGTAAATGTTATTTTGGTACCACTTGGAACCCAAGTATATATTTTTGGTTCAAACTTAAAGTGTGACCCATTAAATTATGCTACAATTTAATATTGAAATTATTAATTACACTTATGAGTTACTTACCGTAAAATAAATGGTACTCTCCGCAAAAGTACCATTTTCCAGTGTTCAAAAATGTCTAACTTACATTTTCGTGTCATTTTCAGCTTCTTCAGTCAATTCTAGCTTGAAATCATGCGTAACACTTATGTTATAAAGTAAATGTTATTTTGGTACCACTTGGAACCCAAGTATATATTATTGGTTCAAACTTGAAGTGTGACCCATTAAATTATGCTACAATTTAATATTAAAATTATTAATTACACTTATGAGTTACTTACCGTAAAATAAATGGTACTCTCCGCAAAAGTACCATTTTCCAGTGTTCAAAAATGTCTAACTTACATTTTCGTGTCAATTTCAGCTTCTTCAGTAAATTCAAAATGAAATCATGCGTAACACTTATGTTATAAAGTAAATGTTATTTTGGTACCACTTGGAACCCAAGTATATATTATTGGTTCAAACTTGAAGTGTGACCCATTAAATTATGCTACAATTTAATATTAAAATTATTAATTACACTTATGAGTTACTTACCGTAAAATAAATGGTACTCTCCGGAAAAGTACCATTTACCAGTGTTCAAAAATGTCTAACTTACATTTTCGTGTCAATTTCAGCTTCTTCAGTAAATTCAAAATGAAATCATGCGTAACACTTATGTTATAAAGTAAATGTTATTTTGGTACCACTTGGAACCCAAGTATATATTGTTGGTTCAAACTTGAAGTGTGATCCATTAAATTATGCTACCATTTAATACTGATATTATTAATTACACTTATGAGTTACTTACCGTAAAATAAATGGTACTCTCCGCAAAAGTACCATTTTCCAGTGTTCAAAAATGTCTAACTTACATTTTCGTGTCATTTTCAGCTTCTTCAGTAAATTCCAGCTTGAAATCATGCGTAACACTTATGTTATAAAGTAAATGTTATTTTGGTACCACTTGGAACCCAAGTATATATTGTTGGTTCAAACCTGAAGTGTGACCCATTAAATTATGCTACCATTTAATACTGATATTATTAATTACACTTATGAGTTACTTACCGTAAAATAAATGGTACCCTCCGCAAAAGTACCATTTTCCAGTGTTCAAAAATGTCTAACTTACATTTTCGTGTCATTTTCAGCTTCTTCAGTCAATTCCAGCTTGAAATCATGCGTAACACTTATGTTATAAAGTAATTTTTATTTTGGTACCACTTGGAACTCAAGTATATATTGTTGGTTCAAACTTGAAGTGTGACCCATTAAATTATGCCCCAATTTAATACTGAAATTATTAATTACACTTAGGAGTTACTTACCGTAAAATAAATGGTACTCTCCGCAAAAGTACCATTTTCCAGTGTTCAAAAATGTCTAAATTACATTTTCGTGTCATTTTCAGCTCCTTCAGTAAATTCCAGCTTGAAATCATGCGTAACACTTATGTTATAAAGTAAATGTTATTTTGGTACCACTTGGAACCCAAGTATATATTGTTGGTTCAAACCTGAAGTGTGACCCATTAAATTATGCTATAATTTAATACTGAAATTATTAATTACACTTATGACTTACTTAGCGTAAAATAAATGGTACCCTCCGCAAAAGTACAATTTTCCAGTGTTCAAAAATGTCTAACTTACATTTTCGTGACATTTTCAGCTTCTTCAGTAAATTCCAGCTTGAAATCATGCGTAACACTTATGTTATAAAGTAAATTTTATTTTGGTACCACTTGGAACTCGAGTATATATTGTTGGTTCAAACTTGAAGTGTGACCCATTAAATTATGCCCCAATTTAATACTGAAATTATTAATTACACTTAGGAGTTACTTACCGTAAAATAAATGGTACTCTCCGCAAAAGTACCATTTTCCAGTGTTCAAAAATGTCTAACTTACATTTTCGTGTCATTTTCAGCTTCTTCAGTAAATTCCAGCTTGAAATCATGCGTAACACTTATGTTATAAAGTAAATTTTATTTTGGTACCACTTGGAACCCAAGTATATATTGTTGGTTCAAACTTGAAGTGTGACCCATTAAATTATGCTACAATTTAATACTGAAATTATTAATTACACTTATGAGTTACTTACCGTAAAATAAATGGTACTCTCCGCAAAAGTACCATTTTCCAGTGTTCAAAAATGTCTAACTTACATTTTCGTGTCATTTTCAGCTTCTTCAGTAAATTCCAGCTTGAAATCATGCGTAACACTTATGTTATAAAGTAAATTTTATTTTGGTACCACTTGGAACCCAAGTATATATTGTTGGTTCCAACTTGAAGTGTGACCCATTAAATTATGCCTCAATTTAATACTAAAATAATTAATTACACTTATGAGTTACTTACCGTAAAATAAATGGTACTCTCCGCAAAAGTACCATTTTCCAGTGTTCAAAAATGTCTAAATTACATTTTTGTGTCATTTTCAGCTTCTTCAGTAAATTCCAGCTTGAAATCATCGGTAACACTTATGTTATAAAGTAAATTTTATTTTGGTACCACTTGGAACCCAAGTATATATTGTTAGTTCAAACCTGAAGTGTGACCCATTAAATTATGCCACAATTTAATACTGAAATTATTAATTACACTTATGAGTTACTTACCTTAAAATAAATGGTACTCTCCGCAAAAGTACCATTTTCCAGTGTTCAAAAATGTCTAAATTACATTTTCGTGTCATTTTCAGCTTCTTCAGTAAATTCCAGCTTGAAATCATGCGTAACACTTATGTTATAAAGTAAATTTTATTTTGGTACCACTTGGAACCCAAGTATATATTGTTGGTTCAAACCTGAAGTGTGACCCATTAAATTATGCTATAATTTAATACTGAAATTATTAACTACACTTATGACTTACTTAGCGTAAAATAAATGGTACCCTCCGCAAAAGTACCATTTTCCAGTGTTAAAAATTTCTAACTTACATTTTCGTGTCATTTTCAGCTTCTTCAGTAAATTCCAGCTTGATATCATGCGTAACACTTATGTTATAAAGTAAATGTTATTTTGGTACCACTTGGAACCTAAGCATATTGTTGGTTCAAACCTGAAGTGTGACCCGTTAAATTATGCTACAATTTAATACTGAAATTATTAATTACACTTATGACTTAGTTACCGTAAAATAAATGGTACCCTCCGGAAAAGTACAATTTTCCAGTGTTCAAAAATGTCTAACTTACATTTTCGTGACATTTTCAGCTTCTTCAGTAAATTCCAGCTTAAAATCATGCGTAACACTTATGTTATAAAGTAAATTTTATTTTGGTACCACTTGGAACTCAAGTATATATTGTTGGTTCAAACTTGAAGTGTGACCCATTAAATTATGCCCCAATTTAATACTGAAATTATTAATTACACTTAGGAGTTACTTACCGTAAAATAATTGGAACCCTCCGTAAAAGTACCATTTTCAAGTGTTCAAAATTGCCTAACTTACATTTTCATGTCATCTTCAGCTTATTCAGTCAATTCCAGCTTGAAATCATGTGTAACACTTATATTGTAAAGTAAATATTATTTTGGTACCACTTGGAACCTTAGCATATTGTTGGTTCAAACCTGAAGCGTGACCCATTAAAAAAAGCTGCAATTTACTGCTGAAACCATTAATTACACTTATGAGTAAATTACAGTAAAATAATTGGAACCCTCCGTAAAAGTACCATTTTCAAGTGTTCAAAATTGCCTAACGTACATTTTCGTGTCATCTTCAGCTTATTCAGTCAATTCCAGCTTGAAATCATGTGTAACACTTATATTGTAAAGTAAATATTATTTTGGTACCACTTGGAACCTAAGCATATTGTTGGTTCAAACCTGAAGTGTGAGCTATTAAAAAATCTGGAATTTACTGCTGAAACCATTCATTACACTTATGTGTAAATTAGAGTAAAATAATTAATTGGTACCTTCCGCAAAAGTACCATTTTCCAGTGTTCAAAAATGTCTAACTTACATTTTCGTGACATTTTCAGCTTATTCAGTCAATTCCAGCTTGAAATTATGTGTAACACTTATGTTGTAAAGTAAATATTATTTTGGTACCTCTTGGAACCTAAGCATATTGTTGGTTCAAACCTGAAGTGTGACCTATTAAAAAAATCTGGAATTTACTGCTGAAACCATTCATTACACTTATGAGTAAATTACAGTAAAATCATTAATTGGTACCCTCCGCAAAAGTACCATTTTCCAGTGTTCAAAAATGTCTAACTTACATTTTCGTGTCATTTTCAGCTTATTCAGTCAATTCCAGCTTGAAATCATGCGTAACACTTATATTGTAAAGTAAATATCATTTTGGTACCACTTGGAACCTAAGCATATTGTTGGTTCAAACCTGAAGTGTGACCTATTAAAAAATCTGGAATTTACTGCTGAAACCATTCATTACACTTATGTGTAAATTAGAGTAAAATAATATTGGTACCTTCCGCAAAAGTACCATTTTCCAGTGTTCAAAAATGTCTAACTTACATTTTCGTGACATTTTCAGCTTATTCAGTCAATTCCAGCTTGAAATTATGTGTAACACTTATGTTGTAAAGTAAATATTATTTTGGTACCTCTTGGAACCTAAGCATATTGTTGGTTCAAACCTGAAGTGTGATCCATTAAAAAAGCTACAATTTACTGCTGGCAAATTTCAAGTTTTGGTGTCAATTTTTGGTGTCTAATTTTTTTTTTGTTCGGCAATTTTTGGTGTCAAATTTAATATTTTGCTGACAATTTTGGTGTCAAATTTAATTTTTTTGTTGACAATCTTTGGTGGCAAATTTAATTTATATTTTTGACAATTTTTGGTGCCTAATTTAATTTTTTGCTGACAATTTTTGGTGTATAATTTCTTTTCTTTGTTGACAATTTTTGGTGTCAAATTTAATTTTTTGTTGACAATTTTTGGTCACATTTAATTTTTTTCCTCTACAACTCTTGGTGACAATTGTTCTTGGTGTCTAATTTTATTTTTCACTCAGTTTTTATATTTTTTTG
The DNA here is from genome assembly GCA_963583935.1 of Diaperis boleti. NCBI lineage: Eukaryota > Metazoa > Arthropoda > Insecta > Coleoptera > Tenebrionidae > Diaperis > Diaperis boleti. Next base: position 2,483,782 of record OY757242.1, read on the forward strand.
CTGTCAGTGTTTTGTGTCAAATTTCAGTTTTTGTTGTCAATTTTTGGTAATTTTTTTGCTCGACAATTTTTAGTGTCTAATTAATTTTTTTTTGTTCGTCAATTTTTGGTGTCAAATTTAATTTTTTTCTGACAATTTTTGGTGTCTATTTTTATTTCTTTGTTGACAATTTTTGGTGTCAAATTTAATTTTTTTAATGACAATTTTTGGTGTTGAATTTCATTTTTTTGTTGGCAATTTTTGGTGTATAATTTTCTTTTTTTGTTGACAATTTTTGCTGTCTAATTTAAATTTTTAGAAGACATTTTTTGCTCACAAATTTCAAGTTTTGGTGACAATTTTTGGTGTCAAATTAATTTTTTTTCTGACAATTTTGGTGTCAAATTTCACTTTTGTTGACAATCTTTGGTGGTAAATTCCAATTTTTGCTGACAATTTTTGGTCACATTTCATTTTTTTGCTCGACAAGTTTTGGTGACAATTTTTGCTGTAATTTTTTTTTTTCTGACAATGTTTGGTGTCAAATTTAATTTTGGTGTGAAATTTAATTCTTTTTGGTGTCTAATTTTATTTTTTGTCAGCAGACAATTTTTGGTGGCTAATTTCATTTTTTTTCCTGACAATTTTTGGTGTCAAATTTCATATTTTTGCTTACAGTTTTTGGTTTCTAATTTAATTTTTTGCCGAGAATTTTTGGTGTTTTTTCATTTCTTTGTTGACAATCTTTGGTGTCAAATTTAATTTTTTTTTTATTGGCAATTTTTGGTGTCAAATTTAATTTTTTTATTGACAATTTTTGGTGTATAATTGCATTTTTACTTAAAATTTTTGGTGTTAAATTTAATTTCAGTTTTTAGTTTACAATTATAAAATTATAAAATTATAAAATCACAGAGGATCCAGTCCTATAATAATTATCTTTATTCACACTCTATGAACATGGCACCACACCCTTCAAAAGGCAAGTGACAGCGCGCCTAAATCCCAATGTCGCCAACCACAGATTAGTGGTTTGTGTTGCCAACTGTCATTGTGCCGTAACCTGGTGGCGCACTTCCTTGCCGTCACAAAATAATCGTTTACACAATTTTCAATTTTTTGTTGTTTGTGGCAAATTTTAAGTTTTTCTGACAATTTTGGTGGAAAATTTCCTTTTTTTGCTGACAATTTTTGGTGACAAATTTCATTTTTTTTTGTCAGCAGACAATCTTTGGTGTCAAATATGATTTTTTGTCGACAATTTTAGTGTCAAATTGAATTTTTTTATTGACAATTTCTGGTGTGAAATTAATTTTTTTGTTGACAGTTTTTGATGTCAAATTTAATTTTTTGTTTACAATTTTTGGTCACATTTCATTTTTTTGTTGACAATATATCAGAAAAATCTTCCAACCCAAGACCACAGACGGTTTCGGTCTTATTAAACATCATCAGTAGTGTGTGTCCGAAAGATGACTATCGATAGAAAACTCGAAGCGCCATCCCTGCCAACCACATGTTGAAACGGTGAAGGATATTGGTAAAAAGTCTCAAAAAAAAATTACCTACATGATGCATCGAAAATGAATGTTCGTGTAAACAAAGGATTGTGACTCATTACATAAAAAATTCAAAGAAGTTGATTGGCATTGTACAATGTAAATTTGGCGCTTATATAAATCTGATTTTAGATTTTCAGTCTTTGCTATTGTGATTTGTTCCTTCGATTTGTTGTCTGTCTGCAGCGCCACCTAGTTATTCTTGGTAGCAACGGAACGTCATGTGCATATAGATCCGCCCTGTGTTGTGGGGTCGAATTCTAAAATTACAATTTGTGTAATGACACGAACAGGAAGTTAAGATAGACTGTTCGATAGAAAACGCTTCCCGGGAAGCCGGGAAAAAATCGGGAACGAAATACGTCGTCACACGATTCTTTGCATATAAATCCGTCGCGCCGCCTCCACAAAGAAACCCAAATGTCATCGAAAGTCGCGTGATCCGAGCATGCCCGAACCATTTGTTTTTTTCAAATCGTCAAATAAGCAAAATTTAATCACGTTGTGCACGTCACGGGAGATTGTCCGAAAATGCGCGTAGTTCACATCGATCGTCGCAATTGACGGCAACAAAGAGCCCCCACGTTTTCGAACCGCGCGCCAGTGCTCCGACCCGAAACAAAAGACCGCAGTCCGAAATCAAGGCACCCATGGATTTCCTCCGGAGAAAACTGCGCGGTTTCTTCGCCAAGGCCGGGAAACCGGAGAAAAGACGGGAACTCACGCGATTCGAAGGCTATTTCGAGATGTGCTACAAGGTGTTGAGTTGGGAGGACGTGTCCCTCACGTTGACCGTTTTCCTCGTGCTCAACTTCGTTTTCTGGTATGCCATGCCTACTGTGCTATTTTTGTTTTTCGTAATGTCATCGTTTCAGCCTGGTGGTGCAGCTCCAGTTGAGGCTCTTCGGGGTGGTGTTCCTGCTGGGGATCGCGGCCTTCGTGGCGGACACGTTCTTCGAGCACACCAGTTACGGGGCGATGGAGGTGACGCATCTGGAAGTGATCGACGAGCTGAAGAATGACTTGGCGGATCTGGTGCTGTCTTTGAAGGCCTTGAGGAAAGACAACCCCTCTTCCGTAAGCATGTTTGTCAAGTGCGAGAGCACTCGGTAGGGCATGGAAACAGCGACACTGTTTGACATAACCTTATCTACTTTCGCTGTGCAAATAAGGGTCTTAACTCTTAATTGAAACACTGGGAGATATTTTATTGTTGCTTAATTTAATAACCGCTTTTGCAGTTCTGCATCGCCATGTCCGTCCTCTTCCTCACCGTCAGCTTCGTCGCGCGCAGCATCTCGGGCTACGTGATCGTCTACCTCCTCCTCCTGGCGGTGTTCTTCGCCCCCCTGGGCCTCAGCCGCCTGCCCCCCAGCTACCTGGCCGCCGTCAAGAACTTCATCAGGAGCGTGGCTTCCGAAAGAGGTGAACCCACCTAACCTAACCTATCGGTGTAACCGGGGCTTTGCAGGTGTGCTCGCCGAGGACGAGCTGATCCCGTTCATTTCCAACAAGCATTTCAACCGGGACGACACAGATCTCGACAGTTTGTTGACTGATAAAACGGCAGGTAAATAAATCGCATTTTCACGCTCTAAAAATAGTTTTGATGGTTTGTTGTGACCTTGGCGCGTGTTGTTTATGTCTGACTGTCGGTAGATTGAGCGTGAAAGAGCTTGCATTATCGGTGTTCCTATGTGTCGTGATTAATGGGTCCTGTTATCAGAGGGGTCGTGGGGGGCCGGAAAAATATTATTTTATTACCGCGTTATTAAGCAGTAAATATTATTTAAGGAAAGAACAATGTAATGGTAATTCATTTCATAGATAGCTGTTACTTTGTAATCCAGAGACTTTAAATTTATGTAGAGGCATCTTTGTGATCAAGAGTGGCGGCCGCCATCTTATTTACTTCTTTGTACCCGCGAAATTTAAATAGCTGTCATTTACGACAATATCCATAATTACCAAACAATGGTCAAGGACTGGGCTGGACTTGGATTATGAAGGCACACATCGGAGCTCTTTAGACGATAACATCATAAATACGGTGAATTGATTTATTGTCATAAAGATAAGTTGATTAGTATATAATGTCAATTCATATATAATACCATTTACAACAATGTGGCCTACTCAATAATTTATTTGATTCTAAATCAAACAATGCTATCCCTTCCAAGATTCTGAGACAATCACACGCGAATTTGACTAAGTCAATGAGCACGTTCCTTTGTTTTGTTTGCCAGTCGCTTGCGAATTAAACTAGATGCCAGAACAGAAGCTCTTACGGCCGAAATGCAGAAGGCAGTCTTCTTGGGGTCGTTGCATTTGCTCAGGGCACATTATTCTCGGTATTCGGAATTACTCAACTAATGGCTTTGGGGAGTGGCTACGATGTGCGATTGCGATTTTCTTCTGGTTAATTAAAAAAAAAAACTCGAATATGCGTTTTAAACCTCAAATTATATGGCCCCTAAACGTAGTTTTGGAAGTCGGAAAATTAATGGCAACCAGCGATGCACTCAAAACATTTTGATAGTCGGTGGATTTATTTTGGACAAAAACTTACTAGTTACTATACAAAACTATTGTAAACATCTCGGTCTTTACTGATGAACCCTTTCCGACTGACAAAAACCACCACTGCAAAGACTCATCTAGGCCAACGGCAACGTACCATTTATAAAAATTGTTCGAAATGACGACAGCCCTGGGCACTATCTTTCGGTGTTAATGACAGAACCAAGATGTTTCATGTGGCCTCACGGGTTTCACATAATATGATAACATACATAATCATCGGTCACTATTTGAAAATAAAGACACTTTAAAATATTTAGTGTGCACTGTCAGCAGTCAAAGTGGAACTGAAAGTTTAATTGGCAGCCGTTCACCCTACTCCGTCCAGCAAAAAAGTTCTTTTTTGTTTAGGCCAAGAGATAAGGGTTTATTTACTAATCGGTTATCAATCGGTTTTTGGGTAAATTTTAAAACCATATATCTTGTTTTTTTTTTAGTTATATATATATTTTTTAAATATTTTTCTAGGTCTCCTCAGGTTTAAATAACTACTATACTTCGTGAATCACCCTGTATAATAATCTCGAATCTCAAATCCCGAATCTGCAATGTATAATGTAGAATTCGAAATTCGGATTCGCAGTCCTAGAATCTCGAATATTCAATCTCTAATTTTGAAACTAATATCTGCAAACCTAAAATACCCTGTAGAATCTGGAATGTAAAGTTTAGAATTTAGGAATATAATCTCAAATATCAGATCTTGAATTTGGAATCTAATCTCGGATCTCTAAACCCGAATCTGGAATCTGGTATCTGCAAAGTATGTAGAATTCGAAATTTGGATGGGTCTTAGAATCTCGAATATTTAATCTCAAATCCCTAATCTCGAATACCAAATTTCGAATCTAATATCTGCAACCCTAAAATACCCTGTATAATCGGGAATGTAAAATCTGGAGTTTAGGAATATAATCTCGAATGTTGAATCGCCAATGTCAAATCTTGAATTTTGAATCTCAAAGCTCGAATCTTCAAATATCGAATCTTGAATCGCGAATATGAAATCTTGAATTTTGAATCTCGAATTCCAAATCTGTAATTTGGTACCTGCAATGTATAATGTAGAATTCTAAATTTGGATGCGCAATCCAAGAATCTCGAATACCCAATTTTGAATCTAATATTTGCCATCCTAAAATACCCTGTAGAATCGGGAATGTAAAATCTGGAATTTAGGAATATAATCTCGAATTTTGAATCTCGAATTCCAAATCTGTAATTTGCTACCTGCAATGTATAATGTAGAATTTTAATTTCGGATGCGCAATCCTAGAATCTCGAATACCAAATTTCGAATCTAATATCTGCAATCCTAAAATACCCTGTAGAATCGGGACTGTCAAATCTGGAATTTGGGAATATAATCTTGAATGTTGAATCTCGAATATCAAATATTGAATTTGGAATGTAATCTCGAATCTCAAAACCCAAATTTGGAATCTGGTATCTGCAAAGTATGTATAATGTAGAATTCGAAATTCGGGTGGGTCCTAGAATCTCGAATATTTAATCTCAAATCCCTAATCTCGAATACCAAATTTCGAATCTAATATCTGCAATCCTAAAATATCTTGTAGAATCGGGAATGGAATTTGGGAATATAATCTCAATTTCGAATGTTGAATCTCGAATCTCGAATATAAAATCTTCAATTTGGAATCTCGAATCTCGGATTTTGAATCTCCAATCTCGAATATCAAATCCCGAATGTGGAATGGAAAATCTGGAATTTGGGAATATAATCTTGAATGTTGAATATCGAATCTTGAATTTCGACTACCAAATCTTGAATTTGAAATCTCGAATCTCGAGTTTTGAATCTCAAATCTCGAATGGAAAACCTGGAATTTGGGAATATAATTTCGGATGTTAAATATATAATCTTCGAATATCGAATCTTCAATCTCGAATATAAAATCTTAAATTTGGAATCTCGAATCTGAATTTTGAATCTCCAATCTCGAATATCAAATCCCGAATGTGGAATGGAAAATCTGGAATTTGGGAATATAATCTCGAATGTTGAATATCGAATCTTGAATTTCGACTACCAAATCTTGAATTTGAAATCTCGAGTCTCGAGTTTTGAATCTCGAATCTCGGATGGAAAACCTGGAATTTGGGAATATAATTTTGAATGTTGAATATAGAATCTTCAAATATCGAATCTTGAATCTCGAATATCAAATCTTGAATTTGAAATCTCGAATCTTTAATATCGAATTTCGAATCTCTAATCCCGAATCTGGAATTTCGTATCTGCAATGTATATATAATGTACAATTCGAAATTCGGATTCGCGCTTGTAGAATCGAGAATGGAATTTGGGAATATAATCTCAGTTTCGAATGTTGAATTTCGAATCTCGAATATAGAATCTTGAATTTTGAATCTTGATTTTTGAATCCCCAATCTCGAATCTCAAATCCCGAATCTGGAATGGAAAATCTGTAATTTGGGAATATAATCTCGAATGTTGAATATCGAATCTTCAAATATCGGATCTTGAATCTCGAATACCAAATCTTGAATTTGAAATCTCGAATCTCAGTTTTTGAGTCTCTAATCTCGAATCTGGAATGGAAAACCTGGAATTTGGGAATATAATCTCGAATGTTGAATACAGAATCTTCAAATATCGAATATAAAATGTTCAATTTGGAATCTCGAATCTCGGATTTTGAATCTCTAATCTTCACAAATTTCTGCTTCGAATGTTGCATCTCAAATCTTCGAATATCGAATCTTGAATCTCGAATATAAAATCTTGAATTTTGAATTTCGAATCACGAATTTTGAAACTCCAATCTCGAATCTTAAATCCCCAATGTGGAGTGGAAAATCTGGAATTTGGGAATATAATCTCGAATGTTGAATATCGAATCTTCAAATATCGGATCTTGAATCTCGAATACCAAATCTTGAATTTGAAATTTCGAATCTCAGTTTTTGAGTCTCTAATCTCGAATCTGGAATGGAAAACCTGGAATTTGGGAATATAATCTCGAATGTTGAATACAGAATCTTCAAATATCGAATATAAAATGTTCAATTTGGAATCTCGAATCTCGGATTTTGAATCTCTAATCTTCACAAATTTCTGCTTCGAATGTTGCATCTCAAATCTTCGAATATCGAATCTTGAATCTCGAATATAAAATCTTGAATTTTGAATTTCGAATCACGAATTTTGAAACTCCAATCTCGAATCTTAAATCCCCAATGTGGAGTGGAAAATCTGGAATTTGGGAATATAATCTCGAATGTTGAATATCGAATCTTCAAATATCGGATCTTGAATCTCGAATACCAAATCTTGAATTTGAAATCTCGAAACTCAGTTTTTGAGTCTCTTAATCTCGAATCTGGAATGGAAAACCTGGAATTTGGGAATATAATCTCGAATGTAGAATACAGAATCTTCAAATATCGAATATAAAATGTTCAATTTGGAATCTCGAATCTCGGATTTTGAATCTCTAATTTTCACAAATTTCTGCTTCGAATGTTGCATCTCAAATCTTCGAATATCGAATCTTGAATCTCGAATATAAAATCTTGAATTTTGAATCTCGAATCACGAATGTTGAAACTCCAATCTCGAATCTTAAATTTCCAATGTGGAGTGGAAAATCTTGAATTTGGGAATATAATCTCGAATGTTGAATATCGAATCTTCAAATATCGGATCTTGAATCTCGAATACCAAATCTTGAATTTGAAATTTCGAATCTCAGTTTTTGAGTCTCTAATCTCGAATCTGGAATGGAAAACCTGGAATTTGGGAATATAATCTCGAATGTTGAATACAGAATCTTCAAATATCGAATATAAAATGTTCAATTTGGAATCTCGAATCTCGGATTTTGAATCTCTAATTTTCACAAATTTCTGCTTCGAATGTTGCATCTCAAATCTTCGAATATCGAATCTTGAATCTCGAATATAAAATCTTGAATTTTGAATCTCGAATCACGAATGTTGAAACTCCAATCTCGAATCTTAAGTCCCCAATGTGGAGTGGAAAATCTGGAATTTGGGAATATAATCTCGAATGTTGAATATCGAATCTTCAAATATCGGATCTTGAATCTCGAATACCAAATCTTGAATTTGAAATCTCGAAACTCAGTTTTTGAGTCTCTTAATCTCGAATCTGGAATGGAAAACCTGGAATTTGGGAATATAATCTCGAATGTTGAATACAGAATCTTCAAATATCGAATATAAAATCTTCATTTTGGAATCTCGAATCTCTAATCTCTAATCCCGAATCTGGAATTTGGTATCTGCAATGTATGTATAATGTGGAATTCGTAATTCGGATTCGCGCAGTACTAGACTCTCGAGTATGTAATCTCGAATACCAAATTTCGAATCTAATATTTGCAAGATTTGAATATCTTGTAGAATCGGGAATGGAATTTGGGAATATAATCTCAGTTTCGAATGTTGAATCTCGAATCTTCGAATATCGAATCTTGAATCTCGAATACCAAATCTTGAATTTTTAATCCCCAATCTCGAATCTCAAATCCCGAATGTGGAATGGAAAAGCTGGAATTTGGGAATATAATCTCGAATGTTGAATATCGAATCTTCGAATATCGAATCTTGAATCTCGAATATAAAATCTTGAATTTGGAATCTCGAATCTGAATTTTCAATTTCCAATCTCGAATATCAAATCCCGAATGTGGAATGGAAAATCTGGAATTTAGGAATATAATCTCGAATGTTGAATATCGAATCTTGAATTTCGACTACCAAATCTGGAATTTGAAATCTCGAATCTCGAGTTTTGAATCTCGAATCTCGAATGGAAAACCTGGAATTTGGGAATATAATTTTAAATGTTGAATATAGAATCTTCAAATATCGAATCTTGAATCTCGAATATCAATTCTTGAATTTGAAATCTCGAATCTTTAATATCGAATTTCGAATCTCTAATCCCGAATCTGGAATTTGGTATCTGCAATGTATGGATAATGTAGAATTCGAAATTCGGATTCGCGCAGTACTAGACCCTCGAGTATGTAATCTCAAATTCCTAATCTCGAATACCAAATTTCGAATCTAATATCTGCAAAACTAAAATGCCTTGTAGAATCGCGAATGGAATTTGGGAATATAATCTCGAATGTTGCATATGGAATCTTCAAATGTCGAATCTTGAGTCTCGAATACCAAATCTTGAATTTCTAATCTACAACAACAAATAACTTGTTACTTTTGTGTCTTTGAAGTAGGTTTATTTTTTTTAATTTAATTATTGTTTTTAAAATTAAGTTCACTAGTATGACAGTAACCCAACGTCAAAATTGTGTCAAAAATGTGTTGTGGTATGATTTTACTAATAACCACTATATTTGTTGCAGTAATGATTATTATTTGCGTTCTCTATTGGAATTAGCGTGACGTCCGGATTAACAATGGAAAATTGATGATTTCCAGTGGTAGGTCAACTCGATGAAAAAATGCGTGAATGCTTTAATTATGGTTACTTAAAAATAGCATTGTATTTTCGGACTGGACGTTCGTTGACACCGTGAAAATAAGATGCGGAATGCGGCAAAGACAAGAGGTTGTTGGCCGAAATATAAATAAACGAAACGTCTATCATTGCTTTTTTGAATATGCAAATTTGTGTCGCTTCTCGTTGGTGTTATAGTTCTCTCTCATCAGTTTTGTATTTTCAGCCCTTGCCCACCTAGGCCAGGCTCTAACCCAGGGCACTCATTTTAATAAATAATTTAGTCAGTTTGTAATTTTTACTACACATTTTAATATACCTACATACTTAACCACAATTAGTTATTTCCCAAAACTAACCACCGGCTCCCGGGATGTGGAGGAGCACGAAAAATCTCTTAGATCCGTTTCCTCTTGCAGATTCGGTCACCAGCTCGCTAATCAGCGGTCTGAACTCCATGCCCTCCCACCTGGACGGCGAGGACAAAGAGAGCCTCGACGAGGAGGACCTCCTCCCCGCCGGGAACCAAGGTGCTATCTCGTACACCCCCGGTGAAATCTCCACCGACTCCGATTCCGATAACAAACCCATACGTTTCGAATCGGGCCACTTCAACGGCGACAGCTCCTCCGAGGAAGAGGCGGTCTACGCGAAGAACCTCACCTTCGCCAACGACGACGCCGCCGCCAAAGAGGTCGTCACCGGTCTGATGAACGTGGCCGCCGTCGGCGATAACATAATCCAGATGATACGGAACGCCGTCGCGTCGCCGTCCGCGCGGAAGGACAGCAGCAGCGACAGCGAGTTCGAGATTATCAACTCGGAGGAGGCGGAAGAGCACTGATATATGCTGATATACACAATGTGATACTCGATTGCTTGTAGTTATTTATTTCAGGATGTGATTTTAATTTTAATTAGTTCCTAGTTAGGGATGCTAAGCTTTTGATTATACCTACTTACTTACGGATTAAATTTTAGTTTTAAGGCGCAGCACGTCGGGCGCCCCTCTACTACGGGTTTTGAGTGAAACTAGAGTCTCGGTGATGATCTATTTATTTACATGAACGGAGCGTTACAAACTCGTACGACACGCAATAACACACACACTTTCGGACATGGCGGAGCTACGGAGTGTGACAATAAGGCACATCAAACTATACTTTAGGTATTACTTGATTTGTATATATTCTTATCACAGTTACTTGACTAAGATTCAACACGTAGATGGTGTATGTAGATTAAGATTTGTAGTCAATAAACCTTTGGTATCATCGCCGGAGCGGGACTTCATTACCCTACCTACGACGCGCTTCGATGCTGTGATAAATTCTTCAGGATGTACAAAAATATCAGGTACGCGAATCTGGATATCTTCGATGTTTGGTCCGTGGGACCCACTAAGATCTGTGTAACCCACAATGCCGAATTAGCCTATCTGGAATACGACCTACGTTAACAACTAGTTCGCAATATGTCAGTTATAGATTCCGGGACTTTGACGTCCTCTTCTGTCTCTTCGTTCTCCTCCTTTATCGCCTCATCGGTCAGCTTCCCCACCTTCCTCCCGCAAACCCCCGGGTCCTCCCCCCGGTTCAACAGGTAGTCCAAATCGTGGCTGATCCTGTCCAGCATCCCGTCCAACTTGTCTCCGACCTCGATCTCGACCTTGTCGCTAACGGTGGCGATCTCCCTGCCCTCCGGCTGGGTCCTCTGGGGCCACTCGTCGGTCTCCTCCGGGGTGATGACGATGCTGGGGGCGTGCGACGCCACCAGGTCCAGTTCGGTGCAGATTTTGGAGGCGATGATGTCGGGGGATCTGCAACGCATGGGGTCTTCCTCGATCTTGAAGGGGACGCTCTTCCTGTAGAGCTGGGGGCTGCGGTTGTAGCGCTCGATCGAAGATTGGGCGCAGTAGATGGCGTCGACGCGGATAGCGGTGGAGACGCACTCGGGGAGGCCCGACTTACAGCCGATGGAATCGGAGAGGGGGAAGCATTCGGCGGTCTTCGAGGGCTCGGATCTGCGGTGGGGTATGCTCTCACTTTCCACTTCGGCGTCTTCTTTGGTGAAGACTGGAACGCAGAAATGTCAAATCCTTGAGTGTCGATATGGGCACTTACAGTTTAGGGGACTCCCTGCAGACTCGACACCGAAGAACCCCTCTTTCTGCTTAGCTCTCAGTCGTCCCCGCAAGGTGGAACAGAGGTCCGTCTCCGACCACACGACGTACGAAACGACCACCACCAGACCCTGTAACGACCACATCAACCACTTCTTTAATCAGTACCTCCTCCTACCAATATCATTGCCGCGACGCTGAACTCGTAGTGGCACCAAACGACGTTCAACAAATTCACATACAGGATACTGCTGACCGTCACGAAGACCAAAGCACCGAAGACGCACGCCGACCTCTTCAGCAAGTCGATCCTCCGTCGCAAAATCTTCCCTTCCTTCTCGTGCATGGTCGTCAGCTTGTTCAATTTGCTCGTCACGGTGAAGTACAGCAGCAGGAAGAGGGCCGTTATCACAGTGATGACCGTCACGAAGATGTTGAAGGCCAGACTGCCGGCCAGCAGCCACCACGACCTCAGGCGGAAGTCCATCGTGCGATGGGCCAAATGGTTGCCGAAGACCGCGATGATCGGAACGCCTGTACTGATCCCGATAACGGTCTGCTTGGAGGCGGCCGGTTTGGGGAGCTGCACCAGCTCGGTGTAGACCATGAGGAGGATGCTGATGTGGGCGGACATGCCCATGAGGAGGAGCATCTCGATGACGGCGACGACGAAGGGGAACATGCGCTGCGGGACAAGTGAAGTAAATTTAAATTAAAATTTAAATATATATTCATGTCAAACTTTAATAAACGTAAATTACAAAACATGTTTCAGGAGAAAACTACTCCCATCGACTTGAAAAGATTTCAAATGTCTTGAAACGACTTGAAAGATTTGAAGCGAATTGAAAAAACTTGAGATGTTTTGAAGGGACTTGAGGTAACTTGAAATGTTTTGAAAGCAATTGAAGAGACTGGAAATGTCTTGAAGAATCTTAAAGTGAGCTGGGAAGACTTCAAATATTTTAAAGGGACTGGAAGCGACTTGAAAAGACTTGAAGAGGCTTGAAGCCACCTGGGAAGATTTGAAATGTTTTGGATAGAACTGAAGCCACTTGAAAAGAGTTGAAATGTCTTGAAGCGACCTCGGAAGATTTGATATATCTTGGAAGGATTGGAAGGGACTTGAAGAGACTTGAAATGTCTGGAAAATGCTTGAAGAGTCTTGGAGCGATCTGGGAACACTTCAAATATCTTGAAAGCACTGGAAGCCACTCGAAAGGACTTGAAATACCTTGAAGCGACTTGAAAGGATTTGAAATGTCTTGAAACGAGTTGAAAGACTTGAAGGCGAATTGAAAAAACTTGAGATGTTTTGAAGGGACTTGAGGTGACTTGAAATGTTTTGAAGGAAGTTGAAGCGACTTGAAAACTCTGGAAACGTCTTGAAGAGAGATGAAGCGACTTTGAGAAACTTGAAACGACTAGAAAGGACTTGAAATGTTTTGAAACGACTTGAAAGACTTGAAGCGAATTGAAAACAGTTGAAATATTTTGACTTGAAAAGTCTTGAAATGACTTTAAGAATCTTAACGCGACCTGCGAAGACTTCAAATATTTTGAAGATACTGGAAGCACTTGAAAAGACTTGAAGAGTCTTGAAGCGACCTAGGAAGATTTCAAATGTTTTGGATAGAATTGAAGCGTCCTGAAATGTCTTGAAGGGTCTTGAAGCGACCTGGGAAGATTTTATATATCTTTTAGGGATTGGAAGGGACTTGAAAAGACTTGAAATGTCTGGAAAATACTTGAAGAGTTTCGGAGCGATCTGGGACCACTTCGAATAATATCTTGAAAGCACTGGAACTCACTTGAAAGGACTTGAAATACCTTGAAGCGACTTGAAAGGATTTGAAATGTCTTGAAACCACTTGAAAGACTTGAAGCGAATTGAAAAAACTTGAGATATTTTGAAAGGACTTGAGGTGACTTGAAATGTTTTGAAGGAAATTGAAGCGACTTGAAAACTCTTGAAACGTCTTGAAGAGTCTTGAAACGACTTGAAGAGAGATGAAGCGACTTTGAGAAACTTGAAACGACTAGACAGGACTTGAAATGTTTTGAAACGACTTGAAGCGAATTGAAAAGAGTTGAAATATTTTGACTTGAACCTGGGAAGACTTCAAATATTTTGAAGGTACTGGAAGCGACTTGAAAAGACTTGAAGAGTCTTGAAGCCACCTGGGAAGATTTCAAATGTTTCGGATAGAATTGAAGCCACTTGAAAAGAGTTGAAATGTCTTGAAGCGACCTCGGAAGATTTGATATATCTTGGAAGGATTGGAAGAGACTTGAAATGTCTGGAAAATGCTTGAAGAGTCTTGGAGCGATCTGGGAACACTTCAAATATCTTGAAAGCACTGGAAGCCACTCGAAAGGACTTGAAATACCTTGAAGAGACTTGAAAAGATTTGAAATGTTTTGAAGCGACTTGAAAGACTTGAAGCGAATTGAAAACAGTTGAAATATTTTGACTTGAAAAGACTTGAAATGACTTGAAGAATCTTAACGCGACCTGGAAAGACTTCAGATATTTTGAAGGTACTGGAAGCGAGTTGAAAAGACTTGAAGAGTCTTGAAGCGACCTGGGAAGATTTCAAATGTTTCGGATAGAATTGAAGCGACCTGAAATGTCTGGAAAATACTTGAAGAGTCAAAAATCGCCAAAATTATTTATTAATGGACGCTGCCTTTTGTAATTCACGTTTATTAAAGTGTGTGGAGTTTGACTTGAATATATTTAAATTTTAACAAAATAAATGACACATGATCAAAGGCTCACCTCCGGCGGGTCTCCCGCGGTCACCAACACGAACGTCAGCATGACCCCCGTTATGGACACAGAACACTGCAACTTCAGGAAGACGATGCACGACCGTTTCAACAACCAATGGGTGGCCAGCACGACGGTGCACGTCAAAGCCGACAGGAAACACAGCGAGCATCCGGCGAGGACGATGTAGCGACGCGGTTGTGGCTCCTCCTTTTCGACCTGTTTTCAGATAAAAAAAAACTTCTTTGGCGATCGTAAAATTTCACTTATACCTGAACGTTGCTCGTTGTGAGAAGCATGGCGAAGGTCCCCACCGCCGGACATATACAGCGTGTCAAATTAAAACTCGGCACTTGGGTCACGCAGGCGCTGGTGTTCCAGGCGTACGCGTACATAGCCGTGGTGGCCATGGCGCACTTGACGTACCATCCTTCCTTGGTGGAGTTGCCACCGGTGGGGTGCCTCCACTCTAGGGTGACGTGGGGTTCCGGCGACTCTTTCGGTAGGACGTGCAAGCGCGTCACTTGGGAGATCACCTCGTATTCGGCCTCGGTGCCATCTCTGGAACGACGCGGCGGTTAAGGTATGCGTCGACAAGAAGGTGATTACCTCAATCGGATGACCGAACGCGGAGGCAGGAAAGCGGTGAGGTCCCTGTAGATGACCACCCCGATGACGCTGTTGTTGAGTCTGCCGGTCAGGTTGTCCTTGAGTTTGTCCTTGAAGTAGATCTTGCTCTTGTAGGGAGCCCACTTGGTGCTGTGTGCAAATCAATTTTAGGACTGTTAGTTTGTGGTAGAAGATGACGTGCATACGTGGAGTCGTTGGAGGAGAGGAAAGACAGCTCCTTCTGGTCGCCCCCCGTGAGGCTGACATCGATGGTCGGAAGAGAGAGATGGAACAGCGGCTCGGACGCGGAGAGCAGTCTGGATGAGGTCTCGATCTGTTGACTCACCACTTCTTGCAGAAGCTTCACTTGCTGAAATTACAAAGATCGAACAAAGAAAGACAAATAAAAAACCATCAAACCTCTTGATCGACGAGCGAGTTCGGCGACAACAACACCCAGTTGACCAGATCAAACACAGCCGACGTAACATTCTTCGGAACAAACCGCGATCGCTTGCTGTACGCAATCACATCCCTCACTAACAGCAGAATGCGGGTCCCTTCTCCCGGCAACAAACCGCCGCCACCGCCAGACCTTTCAGCGACATACCGAAGAGCCCTCTCCAGTATTTGCAAAGGCGTCGCGGTCTCGTATCCTAATCGCAGCAATTTCAGCTGAAACGAACCACCATAAACCGACGTTCCGCCCCTCGAAATCACCCTCCTTACGTCCGTCCCTATCCGATGCAGCTCCTCGGAGGTGCAGCGGGAGTAGTCGGGCCGCCGCCACACGGGGCGCAGGCCGTCGTTGAGGCTGCAGGAACGGCGCACGAAGCCCGGAAACGCGTAGCCTTTGGGGCACTCCTGGAGGCTGTCGGTGTCGGGGGCGGTTTCCGGCCACGAGACGTTGAGATGGCGCTCCGGGGGGCAGGTGCGCACGAGGGAGGGGTCCACGACGTTGATCTGGACCGTTACTTCGGAGGAGACGGAGTCGTCTTGGACGAGACACGAGTACTTGACGGATTTCTAGAACGAAGTCAAATTCAAAAGAAACAAATCTATATACAGAGTGATCATAAAGTTCCGCACAAAAATCATAATTTAGTTATGTAAGTTATAACTCAAGAACTGCTGGACCGATTTTTATGGTCTTTAATTTGTTGGATTGCCTCGAATAGCAGAATAACTATTAAAACATCGGAAAATTAAATTAAAATCCTTTGATAAAAAACTGAATTTAATTCAGCTAATAAGTTAACACAACATTTATTGATTCTGAGGCGGTACAGTTCAGCTAGTACTAAATAACCAAATGAAATGAAACTGTCACTGCAAAAATTCATAGACCGGAAAAAATATTTCGAAGGATGAAGGAGATAGAGAGAGATGGAAGAAGAAACGTCAAGAAAGACAAGAGGTAGAAAATGTAGGTACTAATGTGAAACGAGAATGTGGAAACAATTAATGAAAATAAAAAATTAACGAGAAGTAAATTAGAGAAAGAAATGAAATATGAATACATATGTAGAAAGAAAACGACAGAAAAACAAAAAGTGTATAAACCACTATAAAACAGAACGGAATAGAAACGAACTGTTGCAAAAAATAGCCAGAAAGGCAAGATGAAGAAAATGAGAAAACTATAGGAGGAAGCGATGGATGAGAGAAAAGTATCGAGATGTACTGTGAAAGATAGAACGAAAGGGAGAGAGAATGGGAGAGGAAGATTAAAAGAACAATACGCGAAGAAAAAAGTGAAGAAAAAAAGATACTAGCAGAGATGAAAAAGAGGGGGAGAGAAAATGAGACCGACAGAACGGGAATAGAGAGAAAAGAAATAGTAAGAAATTGAGGGAGGAAATTGTACAGATAGAGACCCATTAGGATAAAGAGAATTATAGAAGAGAGTTAAAGATAAAAAAAAACAGGAGGTACGGAATTGGGAGAAATAATAGAAACAGGGAATGGTGGCGAACAAAAGGGAGAGAAGAACATAAATATGTATACGAAGTAAGATGAGAGACAAAGCGATGAGAGAGAGATGAATAGAGACTTATGACGAGTAAAAAGAGGAAGGAATGTGTAGAAGAAATCAGCTGAGACTTTGAGAGACTGAGCAACGACGAAGATGGCAAACTGGGTAACTTTGGGACTGAGGAGCTAATACACTCAGATGCCGAAAAATGAAGAAACAAAAAAATAAGAAAGCAAAAAATTGTAAAACTTCTAAAAAGCGATACTGGGAAAATGAGCTACTGAGAAAAAAAATACTGAGGAAAAAATTAATAACGAGGAAGCTGATAGTGAGAGAATCTGAGTCAATGAGAAACTGAGAAAATGAAAAACTGAGAAAATGAAAAACTGAGAAACTAGAAAACTGAGAAATTAGGAAACTGAAAAACTAGGAAACTGAGAAACTAGGAAGCTGAGAAACTAAGAAAGTGGGAAACTTGGAAGCTGAGAAACTAGGAAAATGAGAGACTAGGAAACTGAGAAACCAGGAAGCTGAGAAACTAGGAAACTGAGTAACCAAGAAAGTGGGAAACTTGGAAGTTGAGAAACTAGGAAAATGAGAGACTAGGAAACTGAGAAACCAGGAAGCTGAGAAACTAGGAAACTTAGAAACTAGGAAACTGAGAAACTGAGAAACTAGGAATCTGAGAGCATAGAAAACTGAGAAACCAGGAAACTGAGAGTCTAGGAAACTGAGAAACTAGGATACTGAGAAACTAGAAAACTGAGAAACCAGGAAGCTGAGAAACTAGGAAACTTAGAAACTAGGAAACTGAGTAACTAAGAAAGTGGGAAACTTGGAAGCTGAGAAACTAGGAAAATAAGAGACTAGGAAGCTGAGAAACTAAGAAAGTGGGAAACTTGAAGCTGAGAAACTAGGAAAATGAGAGACTAGGAAACTGAGAAACCAGGAAGCTGAGAAACTAGGAAACTTAGAAACTAGGAAACTGAGAAACTAGGAATCTGAGAGCATAGAAAACTGAGAAACCAGGAAACTGAGAGTCTAGGAAACTGAGAAACTAGGAAACTGAGAAACTAGGAAACTGAGAGCCTAGAAAACTGAGAAACTAGGAAACTGAGAAACTAGGAAACTGAGAGCCTAGAAAACTGAGAAACTAGGAAACTGAGAAACCAGGAAGCTGAGAAACTAGGAAACTTAGAAACTAGGAAACTGAGTAACTAAGAAAGTGGGAAACTTGGAAGCTGAGAAACTAGGAAAATGAGAGACTAGGAAACTGAGAAACCAGGAAGCTGAGAAACTAGGAAACTGAGTAACTAAGAAAGTGGGAAATTGGAAGCTGAGAAACTAGGGAAATAAGAGACTTGGAAGCTGAGAAACTAAGAAAGTGGGAAACTTGAAGCTGAGAAACTAGGAAAATGAGAGACTAGGAAACTGAGAAACCAGGAAGCTGAGAAACTAGGAAACTTAGAAATTAGGAAACTGAGAAACTAAGAAACTGAGAAACTAGGAAGCTGAGAAACTAAGAAAGTGGGAAACCAGGAAACTGAGAGCCTAGGAAACTGAGAAACTAGGATACTGAGAAACTAGAAAACTGAGAAACCAGGAAGCTGAGAAACTAAGAAAGTGGGAAACTTGGAAGCTGAGAAACTAGGAAAATGAGAGACTAGGAAACTGAGAAACCAGGAAGCTGAGAAACTAGGAAACTGAGTAACCAAGAAAGTGGGAAACTTGGAAGTTGAGAAACTAGGAAAATGAGAGACTAGGAAACTGAGAAACCAGGAAGCTGAGAAACTAGGAAACTTAGAAACTAGGAAACTGAGAAACTGAGAAACTAGGAATCTGAGAGCATAGAAAACTGAGAAACCAGGAAACTGAGAGTCTAGGAAACTGAGAAACTAGGATACTGAGAAACTAGAAAACTGAGAAACCAGGAAGCTGAGAAACTAGGAAACTTAGAAACTAGGAAACTGAGTAACTAAGAAAGTGGGAAACCTGGAAGCTGAGAATTTAGAAAATTGAAAAAATAAGCAACTGAGAAACTAGGAAAATAAGAAACTAGGAAACTGAGAAACTAGGGAACTGAGAGCCTAGAAAACTGAGAAACTATGAAACTGAGAAACTAGGAAACTGAGAGCCTAGAAAGCTGAGAAACTAGGAAACTGAGAAACTCAGAAACTGAGAGCCTAGGAAACTGAGAAACTAGGAAACTGAGAAACTAGGATACTGAGAGCCTAGCAAACTGAGAAGATAGGAAACTGAGAAACTAGGGAACTGAGAAAGTTGGAAACTTGGAAGCTGAGAATTTAGGAAATTGAAAAAATAAGCAATTGAGGGACTAGAAAACTGGGAAACTAGGAAACTGAGAAACTGGGAAACTTGGAAGCTGAGAATTTAGGAAATATAAAAAATAAGCAACTGAGGGACTAGGAAACTGAGAAACTAGGAAACTGAGAAACTTGGAAACTAAGAAACTGAGAAACTAGGAAACTGAGAGCCTAGGAAACTGAGAAACTAGGAAAATGAGAAACTAGGAAACTGAGAAACTAGGAAACTGAGAGCCTAGGAAACTGAGAAACTAGGAAACTGAGAAACTAGGATACTGAGAGCCTAGCAAACTGAGAAGATAGGAAACTGAGAAACTAGGGAACTGAGAAAGTTGGAAACTTGGAAGCTGAGAATTTAGGAAATTGAAAAAATAAGCAATTGAGGGACTAGAAAACTGGGAAACTAGGAAACTGAGAAACTGGGAAACTTGGAAGCTGAGAATTTAGGAAATATAAAAAATAAGCAACTGAGGGACTAGGAAACTGAGAAACTAGGAAACTGAGAAACTTGGAAACTAAGAAACTGAGAAACTAGGAAACTGAGAGCCTAGGAAACTGAGAAACTAGGAAAATGAGAAACTAGGAAACTGAGAAACTAGGAAACTGAGAGCCTAGCAAACTGAGAAACTAGGAAACTGAGAGCGTAGGAAACTGAGAAGATAGGAAACTGAGAGCCTAGAAAACTGAGAAACTAGGAAACTGAGAAAGTGGGAAACTTGGAAGCTGAGAATTTAGGAAATATAAAAAATAAGCAACTGAGGGACTAGGAAACTGAGAAACTAGGAAACTGAGAAACTTGGAAACTAAGAAACTGAGAAACTAGGAAACTGAGAGCGTAGAAAACTGAGAAACTAGGAAACTGAGAAACTAGGAAACTGAGAAACTTGGAAACTAAGAAACTGAGAAACTAGGAAACTGAGAGCGTAGAAAACTGAGAAACTAGGAAACTGAGAGCCTAGGAAACTGAGAAACTAGGAAGATGAGAAACTAGGAAACTGAGAAACTAGGAAACTGAGAAACTAGGAAACTGAGAGCCTAGGAAACTGAGAAGATAGGAAACTGAGAGACTAGAAAACTGAGAAACTAGGAAACTGAGAAAGTGGGAAACTTGGAAGCTGAGAATTTAGGAAATATAAAAAATAAGCAACTGAGGGACTAGGAAACTGAGAAACTAGAAAACTGAGAGCCTAGAAAACTGAGAAACTAGGAAACCGAGAAACTAGGAAACTGAGAGCCTGGCAAACTGAGAAACTAGGAAACTGAGAGCCTGGCAAACTGAGAAACTAAGAAACTGAGAGCCTAGGAAACTGAGAAGATAGGAAACTGAGAAACTAGGAAACTGAGAAACTAGGAAACTGAGAGCCTAGGAAACTGAGAAAGTGGGAAATTTGGAAGCAGAGAATTTAGAAAATTGAAAAAATAAGCAACTGAGGGACTAGGAAACCGAGAAACTAGGAAACTGATAAACTAGGAAACTGAGAGCCTGGCAAACTGAGAAACTAGGAAACTGAGATCCTAGGAAACTGAGAAACTAGGAAACTGAGAAACTCAGAAACTGAGAGCCTAGGAA
Source organism: Diaperis boleti (assembly GCA_963583935.1). Taxonomy (NCBI): domain Eukaryota; kingdom Metazoa; phylum Arthropoda; class Insecta; order Coleoptera; family Tenebrionidae; genus Diaperis; species Diaperis boleti. Next base: position 2,504,755 of record OY757242.1, read on the forward strand.
ACTGAGAAACTAGGAAAATGAGAAACTAGGAAACTGCGAAACTAGGAAACTGAGAGCCTAGGAAACTGAGAAACTAGGATACTGAGAGTCTAGCTAACTGAGAAGATAGGAAACTGAGAAACTAGGGAATTGAGAAAGTTGGAAACTTGGAAGCTGAGAATTTAGGAAATTCAAAAATAAGCAATTGAGGGACTAGAAAACTGAGAAACTTGGAAACTAAGAAACTGAGAAACTAGGAAACTGAGAGCGTAGAAAACTGAGAAACTAGGAAACTGAGAGCCTAGGAAACTGAGAAACTAGGAAAATGAGAAACTAGGAAACTGAGAAACTAGGAAACTGAGAGCCTGGCAAACTGAGAAACTAGAGAACTGAGAGCCTAGGAAACTGAGAAGATAGGAAACTGAGAGACTAGAAAACTGAGAAATTAGGAAACTGAGAAAGTGGGAAACTTGGAAGCTGAGAATTTAGAAAATTGAAAAAATAAGCAACTGAGAAACTAGGAAAATAAGAAACTAGGAAACTGAGAAACTAGGGAACTGAGAGCCTAGAAAACTGAGAAACTAGGAAACTGAGAAACTAGGAAACTGAGAGCCTAGAAAGCTGAGAAACTAGGAAACTGAGAAACTCAGAAACTGAGAGCCTAGGAAACTGAGAAACTAGGAAACTGAGAAACTAGGATACTGAGAGCCTAGCAAACTGAGAAGATAGGAAACTGAGAAACTAGGAAACTGAGAAACTAGGAAACTGAGAGCCTAGGAAACTGAGAAAGTGGGAAATTTGGAAGCAGAGAATTTAGAAAATTGAAAAAATAAGCAACTGAGGGACTAGGAAACCGAGAAACTAGGAAACTGATAAACTAGGAAACTGAGAGCCTGGCAAACTGAGAAACTAGGAAACTGAGATCCTAGGAAACTGAGAAACTAGGAAACTGAGAAACTCAGAAACTGAGAGCCTAGGAAACTGAGAAACTAGGAAAATGAGAAACTAGGAAACTGCGAAACTAGGAAACTGAGAGCCTAGGAAACTGAGAAACTAGGATACTGAGAGTCTAGCTAACTGAGAAGATAGGAAACTGAGAAACTAGGGAATTGAGAAAGTTGGAAACTTGGAAGCTGAGAATTTAGGAAATTCAAAAATAAGCAATTGAGGGACTAGAAAACTGAGAAACTTGGAAACTAAGAAACTGAGAAACTAGGAAACTGAGAGCGTAGAAAACTGAGAAACTAGGAAACTGAGAGCCTAGGAAACTGAGAAACTAGGAAAATGAGAAACTAGGAAACTGAGAAACTAGGAAACTGAGAGCCTGGCAAACTGAGAAACTAGAGAACTGAGAGCCTAGGAAACTGAGAAGATAGGAAACTGAGAGACTAGAAAACTGAGAAATTAGGAAACTGAGAAAGTGGGAAACTTGGAAGCTGAGAATTTAGAAAATTGAAAAAATAAGCAACTGAGAAACTAGGAAAATAAGAAACTAGGAAACTGAGAAACTAGGAAACTGAGAGCCTAGGAAACTGAGAAACTAGGATACTGAGAGTCTAGCTAACTGAGAAGATAGGAAACTGAGAAACTAGGGAATTGAGAAAGTTGGAAACTTGGAAGCTGAGAATTTAGGAAATTCAAAAATAAGCAATTGAGGGACTAGAAAACTGAGAAACTTGGAAACTAAGAAACTGAGAAACTAGGAAACTGAGAGCGTAGAAAACTGAGAAACTAGGAAACTGAGAGCCTAGGAAACTGAGAAACTAGGAAAATGAGAAACTAGGAAACTGAGAAACTAGGAAACTGAGAGCCTGGCAAACTGAGAAACTAGAGAACTGAGAGCCTAGGAAACTGAGAAGATAGGAAACTGAGAGACTAGAAAACTGAGAAATTAGGAAACTGAGAAAGTGGGAAACTTGGAAGCTGAGAATTTAGAAAATTGAAAAAATAAGCAACTGAGAAACTAGGAAAATAAGAAACTAGGAAACTGAGAAACTAGGGAACTGAGAGCCTAGAAAACTGAGAAACTAGGAAACTGAGAAACTAGGAAACTGAGAGCCTAGAAAGCTGAGAAACTAGGAAACTGAGAAACTCAGAAACTGAGAGCCTAGGAAACTGAGAAACTAGGAAACTGAGAAACTAGGATACTGAGAGCCTAGCAAACTGAGAAGATAGGAAACTGAGAAACTAGGGAACTGAGAAAGTTGGAAACTTGGAAGCTGAGAATTTAGGAAATTGAAAAAATAAGCAATTGAGGGACTAGAAAACTGGGAAACTAGGAAACTGAGAAACTGGGAAACTTGGAAGCTGAGAATTTAGGAAATATAAAAAATAAGCAACTGAGGGACTAGGAAACTGAGAAACTAGGAAACTGAGAAACTTGGAAACTAAGAAACTGAGAAACTAGGAAACTGAGAGCCTAGGAAACTGAGAAACTAGGAAAATGAGAAACTAGGAAACTGAGAGCCTAGCAAAGTGAGAAACTAGGGAACTGAGAGCCTAGGAAACTGAGAAGATAGGAAACTGAGAGACTAGAAAACTGAGAAACTAGGAAACTGAGAAAGTGGGAAACTTGGAAGCTGAGAATTTAGGAAATATAAAAAATAAGCAACTGAGGGACTAGGAAACTGAGAAACTAGGAAACTGAGAAACTTGGAAACTAAGAAACTGAGAAACTAGGAAACTGAGAGCGTAGAAAACTGAGAAACTAGGAAACTGAGAGCCTAGGAAACTGAGAAACTAGGAAGATGAGAAACTAGGAAACTGAGAAACTAGGAAACTGAGAAACTAGGAAACTGAGAGCCTAGGAAACTGAGAAGATAGGAAACTGAGAGACTAGAAAACTGAGAAACTAGGAAACTGAGAAAGTGGGAAACTTGGAAGCTGAGAATTTAGGAAATATAAAAAATAAGCAACTGAGGGACTAGGAAACTGAGAAACTAGAAAACTGAGAGCCTAGAAAACTGAGAAACTAGGAAACCGAGAAACTAGGAAACTGAGAGCCTGGCAAACTGAGAAACTAGGAAACTGAGAGCCTGGCAAACTGAGAAACTAAGAAACTGAGAGCCTAGGAAACTGAGAAGATAGGAAACTGAGAAACTAGGAAACTGAGAAACTAGGAAACTGAGAGCCTAGGAAACTGAGAAAGTGGGAAATTTGGAAGCAGAGAATTTAGAAAATTGAAAAAATAAGCAACTGAGGGACTAGGAAACCGAGAAACTAGGAAACTGATAAACTAGGAAACTGAGAGCCTGGCAAACTGAGAAACTAGGAAACTGAGATCCTAGGAAACTGAGAAACTAGGAAACTGAGAAACTCAGAAACTGAGAGCCTAGGAAACTGAGAAACTAGGAAAATGAGAAACTAGGAAACTGCGAAACTAGGAAACTGAGAGCCTAGGAAACTGAGAAACTAGGATACTGAGAGTCTAGCTAACTGAGAAGATAGGAAACTGAGAAACTAGGGAATTGAGAAAGTTGGAAACTTGGAAGCTGAGAATTTAGGAAATTCAAAAATAAGCAATTGAGGGACTAGAAAACTGAGAAACTTGGAAACTAAGAAACTGAGAAACTAGGAAACTGAGAGCGTAGAAAACTGAGAAACTAGGAAACTGAGAGCCTAGGAAACTGAGAAACTAGGAAAATGAGAAACTAGGAAACTGAGAAACTAGGAAACTGAGAGCCTGGCAAACTGAGAAACTAGAGAACTGAGAGCCTAGGAAACTGAGAAGATAGGAAACTGAGAGACTAGAAAACTGAGAAATTAGGAAACTGAGAAAGTGGGAAACTTGGAAGCTGAGAATTTAGAAAATTGAAAAAATAAGCAACTGAGAAACTAGGAAAATAAGAAACTAGGAAACTGAGAAACTAGGGAACTGAGAGCCTAGAAAACTGAGAAACTAGGAAACTGAGAAACTAGGAAACTGAGAGCCTAGAAAGCTGAGAAACTAGGAAACTGAGAAACTCAGAAACTGAGAGCCTAGGAAACTGAGAAACTAGGAAACTGAGAAACTAGGATACTGAGAGCCTAGCAAACTGAGAAGATAGGAAACTGAGAAACTAGGGAACTGAGAAAGTTGGAAACTTGGAAGCTGAGAATTTAGGAAATTGAAAAAATAAGCAATTGAGGGACTAGAAAACTGGGAAACTAGGAAACTGAGAAACTGGGAAACTTGGAAGCTGAGAATTTAGGAAATATAAAAAATAAGCAACTGAGGGACTAGGAAACTGAGAAACTAGGAAACTGAGAAACTTGGAAACTAAGAAACTGAGAAACTAGGAAACTGAGAGCCTAGGAAACTGAGAAACTAGGAAAATGAGAAACTAGGAAACTGAGAGCCTAGCAAAGTGAGAAACTAGGGAACTGAGAGCCTAGGAAACTGAGAAGATAGGAAACTGAGAGACTAGAAAACTGAGAAACTAGGAAACTGAGAAAGTGGGAAACTTGGAAGCTGAGAATTTAGGAAATATAAAAAATAAGCAACTGAGGGACTAGGAAACTGAGAAACTAGGAAACTGAGAAACTTGGAAACTAAGAAACTGAGAAACTAGGAAACTGAGAGCGTAGAAAACTGAGAAACTAGGAAACTGAGAGCCTAGGAAACTGAGAAACTAGGAAGATGAGAAACTAGGAAACTGAGAAACTAGGAAACTGAGAAACTAGGAAACTGAGAGCCTAGGAAACTGAGAAGATAGGAAACTGAGAGACTAGAAAACTGAGAAACTAGGAAACTGAGAAAGTGGGAAACTTGGAAGCTGAGAATTTAGGAAATATAAAAAATAAGCAACTGAGGGACTAGGAAACTGAGAAACTAGAAAACTGAGAGCCTAGAAAACTGAGAAACTAGGAAACCGAGAAACTAGGAAACTGAGAGCCTGGCAAACTGAGAAACTAGGAAACTGAGAGCCTGGCAAACTGAGAAACTAAGAAACTGAGAGCCTAGGAAACTGAGAAGATAGGAAACTGAGAAACTAGGAAACTGAGAAACTAGGAAACTGAGAGCCTAGGAAACTGAGAAAGTGGGAAATTTGGAAGCAGAGAATTTAGAAAATTGAAAAAATAAGCAACTGAGGGACTAGGAAACCGAGAAACTAGGAAACTGATAAACTAGGAAACTGAGAGCCTGGCAAACTGAGAAACTAGGAAACTGAGATCCTAGGAAACTGAGAAACTAGGAAACTGAGAAACTCAGAAACTGAGAGCCTAGGAAACTGAGAAACTAGGAAAATGAGAAACTAGGAAACTGCGAAACTAGGAAACTGAGAGCCTAGGAAACTGAGAAACTAGGATACTGAGAGTCTAGCTAACTGAGAAGATAGGAAACTGAGAAACTAGGGAATTGAGAAAGTTGGAAACTTGGAAGCTGAGAATTTAGGAAATTCAAAAATAAGCAATTGAGGGACTAGAAAACTGAGAAACTTGGAAACTAAGAAACTGAGAAACTAGGAAACTGAGAGCGTAGAAAACTGAGAAACTAGGAAACTGAGAGCCTAGGAAACTGAGAAACTAGGAAAATGAGAAACTAGGAAACTGAGAAACTAGGAAACTGAGAGCCTGGCAAACTGAGAAACTAGAGAACTGAGAGCCTAGGAAACTGAGAAGATAGGAAACTGAGAGACTAGAAAACTGAGAAATTAGGAAACTGAGAAAGTGGGAAACTTGGAAGCTGAGAATTTAGAAAATTGAAAAAATAAGCAACTGAGAAACTAGGAAAATAAGAAACTAGGAAACTGAGAAACTAGGGAACTGAGAGCCTAGAAAACTGAGAAACTAGGAAACTGAGAAACTAGGAAACTGAGAGCCTAGAAAGCTGAGAAACTAGGAAACTGAGAAACTCAGAAACTGAGAGCCTAGGAAACTGAGAAACTAGGAAACTGAGAAACTAGGATACTGAGAGCCTAGCAAACTGAGAAGATAGGAAACTGAGAAACTAGGGAACTGAGAAAGTTGGAAACTTGGAAGCTGAGAATTTAGGAAATTGAAAAAATAAGCAATTGAGGGACTAGAAAACTGGGAAACTAGGAAACTGAGAAACTGGGAAACTTGGAAGCTGAGAATTTAGGAAATATAAAAAATAAGCAACTGAGGGACTAGGAAACTGAGAAACTAGGAAACTGAGAAACTTGGAAACTAAGAAACTGAGAAACTAGGAAACTGAGAGCCTAGGAAACTGAGAAACTAGGAAAATGAGAAACTAGGAAACTGAGAGCCTAGCAAAGTGAGAAACTAGGGAACTGAGAGCCTAGGAAACTGAGAAGATAGGAAACTGAGAGACTATAAAACTGAGAAACTAGGAAACTGAGAAAGTGGGAAACTTGGAAGCTGAGAATTTAGGAAATATAAAAAATAAGCAACTGAGGGACTAGGAAACTGAGAAACTAGGAAACTGAGAAACTTGGAAACTAAGAAACTGAGAAACTAGGAAACTGAGAGCGTAGAAAACTGAGAAACTAGGAAACTGAGAGCCTAGGAAACTGAGAAACTAGGAAGATGAGAAACTAGGAAACTGAGAAACTAGGAAACTGAGAAACTAGGAAACTGAGAGCCTAGGAAACTGAGAAGATAGGAAACTGAGAGACTAGAAAACTGAGAAACTAGGAAACTGAGAAAGTGGGAAACTTGGAAGCTGAGAATTTAGGAAATATAAAAAATAAGCAACTGAGGGACTAGGAAACTGAGAAACTAGAAAACTGAGAGCCTAGAAAACTGAGAAACTAGGAAACCGAGAAACTAGGAAACTGAGAGCCTGGCAAACTGAGAAACTAGGAAACTGAGAGCCTGGCAAACTGAGAAACTAAGAAACTGAGAGCCTAGGAAACTGAGAAGATAGGAAACTGAGAAACTAGGAAACTGAGAAACTAGGAAACTGAGAGCCTAGGAAACTGAGAAAGTGGGAAATTTGGAAGCAGAGAATTTAGAAAATTGAAAAAATAAGCAACTGAGGGACTAGGAAACCGAGAAACTAGGAAACTGATAAACTAGGAAACTGAGAGCCTGGCAAACTGAGAAACTAGGAAACTGAGATCCTAGGAAACTGAGAAACTAGGAAACTGAGAAACTCAGAAACTGAGAGCCTAGGAAACTGAGAAACTAGGAAAATGAGAAACTAGGAAACTGCGAAACTAGGAAACTGAGAGCCTAGGAAACTGAGAAACTAGGATACTGAGAGTCTAGCTAACTGAGAAGATAGGAAACTGAGAAACTAGGGAATTGAGAAAGTTGGAAACTTGGAAGCTGAGAATTTAGGAAATTCAAAAATAAGCAATTGAGGGACTAGAAAACTGAGAAACTTGGAAACTAAGAAACTGAGAAACTAGGAAACTGAGAGCGTAGAAAACTGAGAAACTAGGAAACTGAGAGCCTAGGAAACTGAGAAACTAGGAAAATGAGAAACTAGGAAACTGAGAAACTAGGAAACTGAGAGCCTGGCAAACTGAGAAACTAGAGAACTGAGAGCCTAGGAAACTGAGAAGATAGGAAACTGAGAGACTAGAAAACTGAGAAATTAGGAAACTGAGAAAGTGGGAAACTTGGAAGCTGAGAATTTAGAAAATTGAAAAAATAAGCAACTGAGAAACTAGGAAAATAAGAAACTAGGAAACTGAGAAACTAGGGAACTGAGAGCCTAGAAAACTGAGAAACTAGGAAACTGAGAAACTAGGAAACTGAGAGCCTAGAAAGCTGAGAAACTAGGAAACTGAGAAACTCAGAAACTGAGAGCCTAGGAAACTGAGAAACTAGGAAACTGAGAAACTAGGATACTGAGAGCCTAGCAAACTGAGAAGATAGGAAACTGAGAAACTAGGGAACTGAGAAAGTTGGAAACTTGGAAGCTGAGAATTTAGGAAATTGAAAAAATAAGCAATTGAGGGACTAGAAAACTGGGAAACTAGGAAACTGAGAAACTGGGAAACTTGGAAGCTGAGAATTTAGGAAATATAAAAAATAAGCAACTGAGGGACTAGGAAACTGAGAAACTAGGAAACTGAGAAACTTGGAAACTAAGAAACTGAGAAACTAGGAAACTGAGAGCCTAGGAAACTGAGAAACTAGGAAAATGAGAAACTAGGAAACTGAGAGCCTAGCAAAGTGAGAAACTAGGGAACTGAGAGCCTAGGAAACTGAGAAGATAGGAAACTGAGAGACTAGAAAACTGAGAAACTAGGAAACTGAGAAAGTGGGAAACTTGGAAGCTGAGAATTTAGGAAATATAAAAAATAAGCAACTGAGGGACTAGGAAACTGAGAAACTAGGAAACTGAGAAACTTGGAAACTAAGAAACTGAGAAACTAGGAAACTGAGAGCGTAGAAAACTGAGAAACTAGGAAACTGAGAGCCTAGGAAACTGAGAAACTAGGAAGATGAGAAACTAGGAAACTGAGAAACTAGGAAACTGAGAAACTAGGAAACTGAGAGCCTAGGAAACTGAGAAGATAGGAAACTGAGAGACTAGAAAACTGAGAAACTAGGAAACTGAGAAAGTGGGAAACTTGGAAGCTGAGAATTTAGGAAATATAAAAAATAAGCAACTGAGGGACTAGGAAACTGAGAAACTAGAAAACTGAGAGCCTAGAAAACTGAGAAACTAGGAAACCGAGAAACTAGGAAACTGAGAGCCTGGCAAACTGAGAAACTAGGAAACTGAGAGCCTGGCAAACTGAGAAACTAAGAAACTGAGAGCCTAGGAAACTGAGAAGATAGGAAACTGAGAAACTAGGAAACTGAGAAACTAGGAAACTGAGAGCCTAGGAAACTGAGAAAGTGGGAAATTTGGAAGCAGAGAATTTAGAAAATTGAAAAAATAAGCAACTGAGGGACTAGGAAACCGAGAAACTAGGAAACTGATAAACTAGGAAACTGAGAGCCTGGCAAACTGAGAAACTAGGAAACTGAGATCCTAGGAAACTGAGAAACTAGGAAACTGAGAAACTCAGAAACTGAGAGCCTAGGAAACTGAGAAACTAGGAAAATGAGAAACTAGGAAACTGCGAAACTAGGAAACTGAGAGCCTAGGAAACTGAGAAACTAGGATACTGAGAGTCTAGCTAACTGAGAAGATAGGAAACTGAGAAACTAGGGAATTGAGAAAGTTGGAAACTTGGAAGCTGAGAATTTAGGAAATTCAAAAATAAGCAATTGAGGGACTAGAAAACTGAGAAACTTGGAAACTAAGAAACTGAGAAACTAGGAAACTGAGAGCGTAGAAAACTGAGAAACTAGGAAACTGAGAGCCTAGGAAACTGAGAAACTAGGAAAATGAGAAACTAGGAAACTGAGAAACTAGGAAACTGAGAGCCTGGCAAACTGAGAAACTAGAGAACTGAGAGCCTAGGAAACTGAGAAGATAGGAAACTGAGAGACTAGAAAACTGAGAAACTAGGAAACTGAGAAAGTGGGAAACTTGGAAGCTGAGAATTTAGAAAATTGAAAAAATAAGCAACTGAGAAACTAGGAAAATAAGAAACTAGGAAACTGAGAAACTAGGGAACTGAGAGCCTAGAAAACTGAGAAACTAGGAAACTGAGAAACTAGGAAACTGAGAGCCTAGAAAGCTGAGAAACTAGGAAACTGAGAAACTCAGAAACTGAGAGCCTAGGAAACTGAGAAACTAGGAAACTGAGAAACTAGGATACTGAGAGCCTAGCAAACTGAGAAGATAGGAAACTGAGAAACTAGGGAACTGAGAAAGTTGGAAACTTGGAAGCTGAGAATTTAGGAAATTGAAAAAATAAGCAATTGAGGGACTAGAAAACTGGGAAACTAGGAAACTGAGAAACTGGGAAACTTGGAAGCTGAGAATTTAGGAAATATAAAAAATAAGCAACTGAGGGACTAGGAAACTGAGAAACTAGGAAACTGAGAAACTTGGAAACTAAGAAACTGAGAAACTAGGAAACTGAGAGCCTAGGAAACTGAGAAACTAGGAAAATGAGAAACTAGGAAACTGAGAGCCTAGCAAAGTGAGAAACTAGGGAACTGAGAGCCTAGGAAACTGAGAAGATAGGAAACTGAGAGACTAGAAAACTGAGAAACTAGGAAACTGAGAAAGTGGGAAACTTGGAAGCTGAGAATTTAGGAAATATAAAAAATAAGCAACTGAGGGACTAGGAAACTGAGAAACTAGGAAACTGAGAAACAAGGAAACTAAGAAACTGACAAACTAGAAAACTGAGAGCGTAGAAAACTGAGAAACTAGGAAACTGAGAGCCTAGGAAACTGAGAAACTAGGAAAATGAGAAACTAGGAAACTGAGAAACTAGGAAACTGAGAGCCTGGCAAAGTGAGAAACTAGGGAACTGAGAGCCTAGGAAACTGAGAAGATAGGAAACTGAGAGACTAGAAAACTGAGAAACTAGGAAACTGAGAAAGTGGGAAACTTGGAAGCTGAGAATTTAGAAAATTGAAAAAATAAGCAACTGAGAAACTAGGAAAATGAGAAACTAGGAAACTGAGAAACTAGGGAACTGAGAGCCTAGAAAACTGAGAAACTAGGAAACTGAGAAACTAGGAAACTGAGAGCCTAGAAAGCTGAGAAACTAGGAAACTGAGAAAGTCAGAAACTGAAAGCCTAGGAAACTGAGAAACTAGGAAAATGAGAAACTAGGAAACTGCGAAACTAGGAAACTGAGAAACTAGGATACTGAGAGCCTAGCAAACTGAGAAGATAGGAAACTGAGAAACTAGGGAACTGAGAAAGTTGGAAACTTGGAAGCTGAGAATTTAGGAAATAGACAAAATAAGCAACTGAGGAATTAGGAAACTGAGAAAATAGGAAAATGAGAAACTATGAAACTGAGAAACTAGGAGACTGAGAAGATAGGAAACTGAGAGCCTAGAAAACTGAGAAACTAGGAAACTGAGAAAGTGGGAAACTTGGAAGCTGAGAATTTAGGAAATAGGAAAAATAAGCAACTGAGGGACTAGGAAACTGAGAAACTAGGAAAATGAGAAACAAGGAAACTGAGAAACTAGGAAACTGAGGAACTATTAAACTGGGAGCCTAGAAAACTGAGAAACTAGGAAATTGAGAAACTATTAAACTAGGAGCCTAGAAAACTGGGAAACTAGGAAACTGAGAAAGTGGGAAACTTGGAAACTGAGAATCTAGGAGACTGAGAAACTAGGAAACTGAGAAAATAGGAAACTGAGAAAATAGGAAACTGAGAAACTAGGAAGCGGAGTAATTGGAAAACCAAAAAACTGACAAAATTAGGTGGGTATTCAGAAACCGGAGGAAACCGGAAAATGGAGGAATCGTCGAATTAGGGCAAGGGGGAGAATTCAAAATAGAAAAGTACTAGGATCAACTAAAAAAATGTAAAATCGGGAAACTAATTTATTAGAAAAGAAGGTATACAAACTGTATAACTGGAAAACTTGGATATTGAGAAACCAAGAAGCAAAGAGACTTGGTTAATATGGAACCGAAAACCTTAGAAATGAGCAAACTGAGACATTAAAAAGTACTAGAAAAATTAGCAAGAACGAAATTGAAAAACTGGGAAACTATAAATCTACTGCCATTCTATGAAACTGTTAGAAAACTGAAAATCCTTAGGAAACTGAGAAACAAGAAAAATAACAAATTAGGAAGATGAGAAACTAGGGAAGTCAGAAACTAGGAAATTTCGAAAAAACTCTGAAAGTAGGAAACTGAGAGCATAGAAAACTGAGAAACTAGGAAATTGGGAAACTAGGAAACTGAGAAACTAGGAAACTGGGAAGGTGGGAAACTAAGAAAATGAGAATTTAGGAAATAGAGAAAATAAGCAACTGAGGAACTAGGAGACTGAGAAACTAAGAAAATGAGAAACTAGGAAAATGAGAAACTAGGAAACTGAGAAACTAGGAAACTAGGAAGCTGAGAAACCAGGAATATTAGAATTTAGGAAATAGAGAAAATAAGCAACTGAGGGACTAGGAAACTGAGAAACTAATAAAATGAAAAAATATAATACTAAGAGACTAGGAAAATGAGAAATTAGGAAACTGAAAAATCAGGAAACTTAGAAACTAGGAAATTGCGAGAATAAGCGATCCAGGAAATAGGAAACTGAGAATCTGGGTAACTAAGATACCAGGAAGCTGAGAAATTTGAAAATTGAGAAACTAGGAAACTGAGAAAGTGGGAAACTAGGAAACTGAGAAGTCAGGAAACTTAGAAACTAGGAAATTGTGAGAATAAGCAACCCAGGAAATAGGAAACTGAGAAACTGGGAAACTAAAATACTAGGAAGCTGAGAAATTAGAAAATTGAGAAACTAGGAAACTGAGAAACTAATAAATTGAGAAACTAGGAAATTTTTGCGACTAGGAAAATGAGAAAGTAGGAAACTGGGAAATCAGGAAACGCAGAAACTAGGAAATTGCGAGAATGAGCAACCGAGGAAATAGGAAACTGAGATGCTAGGAAGCTGAGAAATTGGGAAACTAAAAAGCTGACAAGTTTCTCAGCACTTCTTTTACTGACGTTCTCAGCATTTCTCTCAGTTTCTCAACTGTTCATTTTCTCAGTGACTCACTTACGCTTTTTTGAGGTTTTGCAGCCCACCTGAGCGTCTTTCTTTCTCAGTTTCAAAAATGTTTAGGCTTTCATTGTCTCAATTGCTGATTTTCTTAATTGCTCGTTTTTTCAGTTATTCAGCCTCTCAGTTGCTCATTTTCTCAGTTTTTTTTTACGTTTTCAATTCTTCAACTGCTCATTTTCTCAGTGGCTTTTTACAGTTCTCAGTAGTGTATAATTATGGTTTCACAGATTTTTTATTTGCTTAGTTTACCAGTCTTAGTTTCTCAGTTCCTCAGTTGATGTCAGGATTGCTCATTTCCTCAGTAAATCACCTGAACACTTTTGGATTTTTCAGTTTTCGCAGGTTTTTATTCTCATAGTTTATTGCTCAGTTTCTCGTTGTCTCATATGCTCAGCTTTTCAGTTTTATAATTTCTCAATTGCTCAGAATCAGCTTCTGAGTTTATGATTTCTCCGTTGCTCAGTCTCACCTTCTCAGTTTTGCATTGTTAACGTTTCACCTTATTTTTTTAGTTTTTACCTCTACAGTTTCTCAGAATCTTAGTGTCTTAGTTTCTCAGTCGCATTGTCTCAATTGCTTAGTATCACAGTTATCTTCTTACTTTCTTAGTTTTTAGCTCTATCGGACCCGAGTGACTCAGCTTCTCAGTTTCTCAGTTGGTCACTGCGAAAATGAGAAACTGAGCAAGTTCGGGACTGCGATACTAAGACACACTAAGATATTAGGAAACAAAAGAACTAAATGACAATTGAATTGAATGGACAAAATCGACATTAAGCACATATATCTACATAGAAGAGCTTACCTCCATCCTGGAAATCTGCAAGATGCTCCCCCCGGGATACAACACGTCGTACTTCTCCCACTCGGTCTTGACCGGAATCAGCTCCTTGTTCTTCGTCCAACTGTAGGTGTACTTGGTGTTGCTGTCGCCCATCGTCAAGCACCTGACGGTCACGTTCTCCCCCTGCAACAGCACGTCGTATCGGTCAAAGAGCCGGGGCCCGGAATTAAAGATGCATTACTTTCCGGACCGTGAGGCTCATCGGTTCGACTTTAATAACGGGCGGTCCTTTGACGAAAACCCTCCTCGAAAGGCACTGCTGCATCTCAAAGTCTTCCACCTGGCAAGCGAAGGTCCCGCTGTCTAGAATCTCCGATCTGGATATTCCCAGGAGAGCCGTGTATTGATCATCCAAGTGGGGATCTTTGATGAGCCGGGTCCACTTGTGGCTGGAGAGGACAACACTTAAATCTTAAATCCGTTATTTATTCCCTAACCGGTCAACCGACACTTGTTCGTTCGCACGAGTTATAAAAATTCATTATTGAACGGCTCTCTTTTTACCTCGTCAATTCCGTGACGTTGACGAAGATGCCGTCTTTGAACCATCGGAACGACATCGTCGGTGACCCTCGGGCGACGCAGGAGAGGATGAACTCGTCGCTCCGTCTGATCGTGCCGATTTGATTGATCGAGACGCTCTGAAATCGTAACCCCAATTAACATCTTTCGTTCCCTCAAAGAGCTGTCTCTCTTTTAAAAAGGCATTGATGTATCACTTGTAGATAAGATTTTGTGTTGGATTGCCAAAATTCACCCTATTGCATGCAACTTGGTAATGACAGAGAATCAGTTTCATAATTACATTCACATAGTTCTTCTCAACATTCCCTTAATTTTTTAGTTTTATAGTTCCTTTGTTTCTCTGTCCCAAAGTTGGTCAGTTTCTGTTTCCCAAAATTTCTGTTTTTGAATTTTTCCATTGTTTTCTCAGTTGCTCACTTTCTCAGTGATCCAGCTTATCAGTATTGCATTTTTAAGGTCCCACACTTTCTAACTTGTTTTAGTTCTTTTGTTTATTAATATCTCAGTGTGTGTTAGTTTCTCAGACCAGAACTTGCTCAGTTTTTCAGATTTTTAATTTCTCAGTTACTCAGCTCGGTTGGAAACTGAGAAACTAGGAAACTCAGACCCTCGATAAACTGGGATAATGAATAACTAGGAAACTAAGAAAATGAGGGATTAGTAAACTGGGAAGTTGGAAAACTGAGATACTAGGAAGCTGAGAAGTTGTAAAACTAATAAACTGAGAAAATTCGGTATTGATAAACCAGACAACGCAGCAATGGGCGAATTAGTACGAGGGGGAGAATGAAAACTATGAATGTACTAAGGAGACTGAGAAACTAAGAAGTTGTAAAATCAGAAAATTAATCTATTAGAAAAGTAGGAAACTGACAAACTATATAACTGAGAAACTTGGAACCTGAGACTTGGATATTGAGAAACCAAGAAGCTGACAGATTTGGTTAATTTGAAACTGAAAACCTGAGAAACGAGAAAACTGAGATATTAAAAAGTACTAGAAAAATGAGCAAAAACTAAATTGCGAAACTGAAAATCTAGGAAACTGAAACTAGGAAATTTCGAAACAAGAAATCTTACAGACCAAAACATTGAAAAACTTGGAAGCTGAGAAACTAGGCAACTTAGAGACAACGAAATTGAGAAGCTAGGAAACTGATAAACTAAGAAACTGAGAGACTTGGAAACTGAAAAACTAGGAAACTGAGAAACTAGGAAACTGAGAAGCTAGGAAACTGAGAAACAAAAAAAAAAATAAGAAATTAGGAAAATTAAAAACTAGGGAACTCAGAAACTAGGAGATTTCGAAACTAGAACACTTACAGACTAGGGAATTGAAACACTAATAAAGTTAGGGACTAGAAAATTGAGAAACTAGGAAACTGGGAAACTGCTGAGAAACTGGGGAAACTGAGAAACTGGAAAACTGAAAAACTGAGAAAATGAAAAACTGAGAAACTGAGAAACTAGGAAACTAGGAAACTGGAAAACTGTAAAACTGAAAAACTGAGACTAGGAAATTGAAAAAATAAGCAACTGAGAAAATAGAAAATTGTGAAATTAGGAGACTGAGAAACTAGGAAACTGAAGAACTAGGAAATTGGGAAACTGGGAAACTGAGAGACTGGGAAACTGAGAAACTAGGAAACTGGGAAACTGAGAAACTAGTAAACTGAGAAACTGAGGAACTAGGAAACTAAAAACTAGGAAACTGGTAAACTGAGAAACTAAGAAACTGGGAAACTGAGAAACTGGTAAACTGAGAGACTGGGAAACTGACTGACTGGGAAGCTGACAGACTGGGAAACTGAGAAACTAGGAAACTGAGAAAGTAGGAAACTGAGAAAGTGGGAAACTGAGAAACTGGGAAAATGAGAAACTGGGAAACTGAGAAATTGGGAAATTGAGAAGCTAGGAAACTGAGAAACAAAAAAAATAAGAAATTAGGAATATTAAAAACTAGGGAACTCAGAAACTAGGAGATTTCGAAACTAGAACACTTACAGACTAGGGAATTGAAACACTAATAAAGGTAGGGACTAGGAAATTGAGAAACTAGGAAACTGGGAAACTGAGAAACTGGGGAACTGAGAAACTGGGGAACTGAGAAATTGAGAAACTGGGAAACTGAGAAATTGAGAAACCAGGAAACTGGTAAACTGAGAAACTGGGAAACTGGGAAACTGAGAAACTGGGAAACTGGGAAACTTAGAAACTGGGAAACTGGGAAAATGAGAAATTGGGAAGCTGAGAAACCGGGAAACTGAGAAATTGGAAAACTGGGAAACTGGAGAACTTAGAGACTGGGAAATTGAGAGACTGGGAAATTGAGAAACTGGGAAACTGAGAAATTGAGAAACCAGGAATCTGAAAAACTATTAAACTGAGAAACTGGTAAACTGAGAAACTGGTAAACTGAGAAACTGGGAAACTGAGAAACTGGGAAACTGAGAAACTGGGAAACTGGTAAACTAAAAAACTGGGAAACTGAGAAACTGGGAAACTGAGAAACTGGGAAACTGAGAAACTAGAAAACTGAAAAACTAGGAAACTGGTAAACTGAGAAACTGGTAAACTGAGAAACTGGTAAACTGAGAAACTGGTAAACTGAGAAACTGGGAAACTGAGAAACTGGTAAACTGAGAGACGGGGAAATTGAGAGACTAGGAAACTGAGAGACTGGGAAACTGAGAAACTGGGAAACTGAGAAACTGAAAGACTTGGAAATTGAGAGACTGGGAAACTGAGAAACAAGGATACTGAAAAACTATGAAACTAGGAAACTTAGAAACTGGAAAACTGAGAAACTAGGAAACTGAAAAACTAGGAAACTGAGAAACTGGGAAACTGAGAAACTAGGAAACTGAAAAACTAAGAAACTGGGAAACTGAGAAACTAGGAAAATGAGAGACGAGGAAAATGAGAGACTATGAAACTGGGAAACTATGAAACTGGAAAACTAGGAAACTGAGAAACTAGGAAACTGAGAAACTAGGAACCTGAGAAACTAGGAAATTGGTAAACTGGGAAAATGAGAAATTGGGAAACTGAGAAACCAGGAAACTGAAAAACTATTAAACTGGTAAACTGGGAAACTGACTGACTGGGAAACTGACAGACTGGGAAACTGAGAAACTAGGAAACTGAGAAGGTAGGAAACTGAGAAAGTGGGAAACTGAGAAAGTGGGAAACTGAGAAACTGGGAAAATGAGAAACTGGGAAACTGAGAAATTGCGAAACTGAAAATCTAGGAAACTGAGCAACAAGAAATTAGGAAAATGAGAAACTAGGAAATTTCGAAACAAGAAATCTTACAGACCAAAAAATTGAAAAACTTGGAAGCTGAGAAACTAGGAAACTTAGAGACAACGAAATTGAGAAGCTAGGAAACTGAGAAACTAGGAAACTGAGAGACTTGGAAAGCGAGAAACTAGAAAACTGAGAAACTAGGAAACTGAGAAACTAGGAAACTGAGAAGCTAGGAAACTAAGAAAAAAAAAAAAAGAAATTAGGAAAATTAAAAACTAGGGAACTCAGAAACTAGGAGATTTCGAAACTAGAACACTTACAGACTAGGGAATTGAAACACTAATAAAGTTAGGGACTAGAAAATTGAGAAACTAGGAAACTGGGAAACTGCTGAGAAACTGGGGAAACTGAGAAACTGGAAAACTGAAAAACTGAGAAACTGAGAAACTAGGAAACTGTAAAACTGAGAAAATGAAAAACTGAGAAACTGAGAAACTAGGAAACTGTAAAACTGTAAAACTCAAAAACTGAGACTAGGAAATTGAAAAAATAAGCAACTGAGAAAATAGAAAATTGTGAAATTAGGAGACTGAGAAACTAGGAAACTGAGGAACTAGGAAATTGGGCAACTGGGAAACTGAGAGACTGGGAAACTGAGAAACTAGGAAACTGGGAAACTGAGAAACTGAGGAACTAGGAAACTGGTAAACTGAGAAACTAAGAAACTGGGAAACTGAGAAACTGGTAAACTGAGAGACTGGGAAACTGACTGACTGGGAAACTGACAGACTGGGAAACTGAGAAACTAGGAAACTGAGAAGGTAGGAAACTGAGAAAGTGGGAAACTGAGAAAGTGGGAAACTGAGAAAGTGGGAAACTGAGAAACTGGGAAACTGAGAAATTGCGAAACTGAAAATCTAGGAAACAGCAACAAGAAATTAGGAAAATGAGAAACTAGGAAATTTCGAAACAAGAAATCTTACAGACCAAAAAATTGAAAAACTTGGAAGCTGAGAAACTAGGAAACTTAGAGACAACGAAATTGAGAAGCTAGGAAACTGAGAAACTAGGAAACTGAGAGACTTGGAAAGCGAGAAACTAGAAAACTGAGAAACTAGGAAACTGAGAAACTAGGAAACTGAGAAGCTAGGAAACTAAGAAAAAAAAAAAAAAGAAATTAGGAAAATTAAAAACTAGGGAACTCAGAAACTAGGAGATTTCGAAACTAGAACACTTACAGACTAGGGAATTGAAACACTAATAAAGTTAGGGACTAGAAAATTGAGAAACTAGGAAACTGGGAAACTGCTGAGAAACTGGGGAAACTGAGAAACTGGAAAACTGAAAAACTGAGAAACTGAGAAACTAGGAAACTGTAAAACTGAGAAAATGAAAAACTGAGAAACTGAGAAACTAGGAAACTGTAAAACTGTAAAACTCAAAAACTGAGACTAGGAAATTGAAAAAATAAGCAACTGAGAAAATAGAAAATTGTGAAATTAGGAGACTGAGAAACTAGGAAACTGAGGAACTAGGAAATTGGGCAACTGGGAAACTTAGAGACTGGGAAACTGAGAAACTAGGAAACTGGGAAACTGAGAAACTGAGGAACTAGGAAACTGGTAAACTGAGAAACTAAGAAACTGGGAAACTGAGAAACTGGTAAACTGAGAGACTGGGAAACTGACTGACTGGGAAACTGACAGACTGGGAAACTGAGAAACTAGGAAACTGAGAAGGTAGGAAACTGAGAAAGTGGGAAACTGAGAAAGTGGGAAACTGAGAAAGTGGGAAACTGAGAAACTGGGAAACTGAGAAATTGCGAAACTGAAAATCTAGGAAACAGCAACAAGAAATTAGGAAAATGAGAAACTAGGAAATTTCGAAACAAGAAATCTTACAGACCAAAAAATTGAAAAACTTGGAAGCTGAGAAACTAGGAAACTTAGAGACAACGAAATTGAGAAGCTAGGAAACTGAGAAACTAGGAAACTGAGAGACTTGGAAAGCGAGAAACTAGAAAACTGAGAAACTGGGAAACTGAGAAATTGCGAAACTGAAAATCTAGGAAACAGCAACAAGAAATTAGGAAAATGAGAAACTAGGAAATTTCGAAACAAGAAATCTTACAGACCAAAAAATTGAAAAACTTGGAAGCTGAGAAACTAGGAAACTTAGAGACAACGAAATTGAGAAGCTAGGAAACTGAGAAACTAGGAAACTGAGAGACTTGGAAAGCGAGAAACTAGAAAACTGAGAAACTAGGAAACTGAGAAACTAGGAAACTGAGAAGCTAGGAAACTAAGAAAAAAAAAAGAAATTAGGAAAATTAAAAACTAGGGAACTCAGAAACTAGGAGATTTCGAAACTAGAACACTTACAGACTAGGGAATTGAAACACTAATAAAGTTAGGGACTAGAAAATTGAGAAACTAGGAAACTGGGAAACTGCTGAGAAACTGGGGAAACTGAGAAACTGGGGAAACTGAGAAACTGGAAAACTGAAAAACTGAGAAACTGAGAAACTAGGAAACTGTAAAACTGAGAAAATGAAAAACTGAGAAACTGAGAAACTAGGAAACTGTAAAACTGTAAAACTCAAAAACTGAGACTAGGAAATTGAAAAAATAAGCAACTGAGAAAATAGAAAATTGTGAAATTAGGAGACTGAGAAACTAGGAAACTGAGGAACTAGGAAATTGGGCAACTGGGAAACTGAGAGACTGGGAAACTGAGAAACTAGGAAACTGGGAAACTGAGAAACTGAGGAACTAGGAAACTGGTAAACTGAGAAACTAAGAAACTGGGAAACTGAGAAACTGGTAAACTGAGAGACTGGGAAACTGACTGACTGGGAAACTGACAGACTGGGAAACTGAGAAACTAGGAAACTGAGAAGGTAGGAAACTGAGAAAGTGGGAAACTAAGAAAGTGGGAAACTGAGAAAGTGGGAAACTGAGAAACTGGGAAACTGAGAAATTGCGAAACTGAAAATCTAGGAAACAGCAACAAGAAATTAGGAAAATGAGAAACTAGGAAATTTCGAAACAAGAAATCTTACAGACCAAAAAATTGAAAAACTTGGAAGCTGAGAAACTAGGAAACTTAGAGACAACGAAATTGAGAAGCTAGGAAACTGAGAAACTATGAAACTGAGAGACTTGGAAAGCGAGAAACTAGAAAACTGAGAAACTAGGAAACTGAGAAACTAGGAAACTGAGAAGCTAGGAAACTAAGAAAAAAAAAAAAAGAAATTAGGAAAATTAAAAACTAGGGAACTCAGAAACTAGGAGATTTCGAAACTAGAACACTTACAGACTAGGGAATTGAAACACTAATAAAGTTAGGGACTAGAAAATTGAGAAACTAGGAAACTGGGAAACTGCTGAGAAACTGGGGAAACTGAGAAACTGGAAAACTGAAAAACTGAGAAACTGAGAAACTAGGAAACTGTAAAACTGAGAAAATGAAAAACTGAGAAACTGAGAAACTAGGAAACTGTAAAACTGTAAAACTCAAAAACTGAGACTAGGAAATTGAAAAAATAAGCAACTGAGAAAATAGAAAATTGTGAAATTAGGAGACTGAGAAACTAGGAAACTGAGGAACTAGGAAATTGGGCAACTGGGAAACTGAGAGACTGGGAAACTGAGAAACTAGGAAACTGGGAAACTGAGAAACTGAGGAACTAGGAAACTGGTAAACTGAGAAACTAAGAAACTGGGAAACTGAGAAACTGGTAAACTGAGAGACTGGGAAACTGACTGACTGGGAAACTGACAGACTGGGAAACTGAGAAACTAGGAAACTGAGAAGGTAGGAAACTGAGAAAGTGGGAAACTGAGAAACTGAGAAAATGAGAAACTGGGAAACTGAGAAATTGGGAAACTGAGAAGCTAGGAAACTGAGAAACAAAAAAAAAATAAGAAATTAGGAATATTAAAAACTAGGGAACTCAGAAACTAGGAGAGTTCGAAACTGGAACACTTACAGACTAGGGAATTGAAAGACTAATAAAGTTAGGGACTAGGAAATTGAGAAACTAGGAAACTGGGAAACTGAGAAACTGGGGAACTGAGAAGTTGAGAAACTGGGAAACTGAGAAATTGAGAAACCAGGAAACTGGTAAACTGAGAAACTGGGAAACATTTTGAAACTGGGAAACTGAGAAACTGGGAAACTTAGAAACTGGGAAACTGAGAAATTGAGAAATTGGGAAGCTGAGAAACCGGGAAACTGAGAAATTGGAAAACTGGGAAACTAAGCAATTGAGAAACCAGGAATCTGAAAAACTATTAAACTGGTAAACTGAGAAACTGGGAAACTGAGAAACTGAGAAACTGGGAAACTGAGAAACTAGGATACTGAAAAACTAGGAAACTGGTAAACTGAGAAACTGGTAAACTGAGAAACTGGTAAACTGTGAAACTGGTAAACTGAGAAACTGGGAAACTGGGGAACTGAGAAATTGGGAAACTGGGAAACTGAGAAATTGAGAAACTAGGAAACTGAAAAACTAGGAAACTGGTAAACTGAGAAACTGGGGAAGTGGGAAACTGGGAAACTGAGAAACTGGGAAACTTAGAAACTAGGAAACTGGGAAACTGAGAAATTGAGAAATTGGGAAGCTGAGAAACCGGGAAACTGAGAAATTGGAAAACTGGGAAACGGGAAAACTGAGAGACTGGGAAACTGAGAAACTAGTAAACTGGGAAATTGAGAAACTGGGAAACTGAGAAATTGAGAAACCAGGAATCTGAAAAACTATTAAACTGGTAAACTGAGAAACTAAAAAACTGGGAAACTGAGAAACTGGGAAACTGGGAAACTGAGAATCTGGGAAACTGGGAAACTGGTAAACTAAAAAACTGGGAAACTGAGAAACTGGAAAACTGAGAAACTGGGAAACTGAGAAACTAGGAAACTGAAAAACTAGGAAACTGACAGACTGGGAAACTGAGAAACTAGGAAACTGAGAAGGTAGGAAACTGAGAAAGTGGGAAACTGAGAAACTGAGAAAATGAGAAACTGGGAAACTGAGAAATTGGGAAACTGAGAAGCTAGGAAACTGAGAAACAAAAAAAAAATAAGAAATTAGGAATATTAAAAACTAGGGAACTCAGAAACTAGGAGAGTTCGAAACTGGAACACTTACAGACTAGGGAATTGAAAGACTAATAAAGTTAGGGACTAGGAAATTGAGAAACTAGGAAACTGGGAAACTGAGAAACTGGGGAACTGAGAAGTTGAGAAACTGGGAAACTGAGAAATTGAGAAACCAGGAAACTGGTAAACTGAGAAACTGGGAAACATTTTGAAACTGGGAAACTGAGAAACTGGGAAACTTAGAAACTGGGAAACTGAGAAATTGAGAAATTGGGAAGCTGAGAAACCGGGAAACTGAGAAATTGGAAAACTGGGAAACTAAGCAATTGAGAAACCAGGAATCTGAAAAACTATTAAACTGGTAAACTGAGAAACTGGGAAACTGAGAAACTGAGAAACTGGGAAACTGAGAAACTAGGATACTGAAAAACTAGGAAACTGGTAAACTGAGAAACTGGTAAACTGAGAAACTGGTAAACTGTGAAACTGGTAAACTGAGAAACTGGGAAACTGGGGAACTGAGAAATTGGGAAACTGGGAAACTGAGAAATTGAGAAACTAGGAAACTGAAAAACTAGGAAACTGGTAAACTGAGAAACTGGTAAACTGTGAAACTGGTAAACTGAGAAACTGGGAAACTGGGGAACTGAGAAATTGGGAAACTGGGAAACTGAGAAATTGAGAAACTAGGAAACTGAAAAACTAGGAAACTGGTAAACTGAGAAACTGGGGAAGTGGGAAACTGGGAAACTGAGAAACTGGGAAACTTAGAAACTAGGAAACTGGGAAACTGAGAAATTGAGAAATTGGGAAGCTGAGAAACCGGGAAACTGAGAAATTGGAAAACTGGGAAACGGGAAAACTGAGAGACTGGGAAACTGAGAAACTAGTAAACTGGGAAATTGAGAAACTGGGAAACTGAGAAATTGAGAAACCAGGAATCTGAAAAACTATTAAACTGGTAAACTGAGAAACTAAAAACCTGGGAAACTGAGAAACTGGGAAACTGGGAAACTGAGAATCTGGGAAACTGGGAAACTGGTAAACTAAAAAACTGGGAAACTGAGAAACTGGAAAACTGAGAAACTGGGAAACTGAGAAACTGGTAAACTGAGAAACTGGTAAACTGAGAAACTGGTAAACTGAGAAACTGGTAAACTGAGAAACTGGTAAACTGAGAAACTGGTAAACTGAGAAACTGGTAAACTGAGAGACTGGGAAACTGAGAGACTGGGAAACTGAGAGACTGGGAATCTGAGAGACTGGGAATCTGAGAGACTAGGAAACTGAGAGACTAGGAAACTGAGAGACTGGGAAACTGACAAACTGGGAAACTGAGAGACTTGGAAATTGAGAGACTGGGAAACTGAGAAACTAGGAAACTGAGAAACTATGAAACTAGGAAACTGAGAGACTAGGAAACTGAGAGACTGGGAAACTGAGAAACTGGGAAACTGAGAAACTAGGAAACTGAGAAACTAGGAAATTGGTAAACTGGGAAATTGAGAAACTGGGAAACTGAGAAACCAGGAAACTGAAAAACTATGAAACTAGGAAACTGAGAAACTGGAAAACTGATAAACTAGGAAAATGAAAAACTAGGAAACTGGTAAACTGAGAAACTGGGAAACTAAGAAACTGGGAAACTGAGAAACTAGGAAACTGGTAAACTGAGAAACTGGGAAACTGGGAAACTGAGAAGCTGACAAACTGGGAAACTGAGAAACTGAGAAACTGGGAAACTGAGAAACTGAGAAACTGGGAAACTGAGAAACTAGGAAACTAGGAAACTGGTAAACTGAGAAATTGGGAAACTGAGAAACTGGGACACTAGGAAACTGGTAAACTGAGAAACTGGGAAACTGAGAAACTGGGAAACTAGGAAACTGGTAAACTGAGAAACTGGTAAACTGAGAAACTGGGAAACTGAGAAACTGGTAAACTGAGAGACGGGGAAACTGAGAGACTAGGAAACTGAGAGACTAGAAAACTGAGAAACTAGGAAACTGGGTAACTGATAAACTGGTAAACTGAGAAACTGGTAAACTATGAAACTGGTAAACTGAGAAACTGGGAAACTGGGGAACTGAGAAATTGGGAAACTGGGAAACTGAGAAATTGAGAAACTAGGAAACTGAAAAACTAGGAAACTGGTAAACTGAGAAACTGGGGAAGTGGGAAACTGGGAAACTGAGAAACTGGGAAACTTAGAAACTAGGAAACTGGGAAACTGAGAAATTGAGAAATTGGGAAGCTGAGAAATCGGGAAACTGAGAAATTGGAAAACTGGGAAACGGGAAAACTGAGAGACTGGGAAACTGAGAAACTAGTAAACTGGGAAATTGAGAAACTGGGAAACTGAGAAATTGAGAAACCAGGAATCTGAAAAACTATTAAACTGGTAAACTGAGAAACTAAAAAACTGGGAAACTGAGAAACTGGGAAACTGGGAAACTGAGAATCTGGGAAACTGGGAAACTGGTAAACTAAAAAACTGGGAAACTGAGAAACTGGAAAACTGAGAAACTGGGAAACTGAGAAACTAGGAAACTGAAAAACTAGGAAACTGGTAAACTGAGAAACTGGTAAACTGAGAAACTGGTAAACTGAGAAACTGGTAAACTGAGAAACTGGTAAACTGAGAAACTGGTAAACTGAGAGACTGGGAAACTGAGAGACTGGGAAACTGAGAGACTGGGAATCTGAGAGACTGGGAATCTGAGAGACTAGGAAACTGAGAGACTAGGAAACTGAGAGACTGGGAAACTGACAAACTGGGAAACTGAGAGACTTGGAAATTGAGAGACTGGGAAACTGAGAAACTAGGAAACTGAGAAACTATGAAACTAGGAAACTGAGAGACTAGGAAACTGAGAGACTGGGAAACTGAGAAACTGGGAAACTGAGAAACTGGTAAACTGAGAAACTAGGAAACTGAGAAACTGGAAAACTGATAAACTAGGAAAATGAAAAACTAGGAAACTGGTAAACTGAGAAACTGGGAAACTAAGAAACTGGGAAACTGAGAAACTAGGAAACTGGTAAACTGAGAAACTGGGAAACTGGGAAACTGAGAAGCTGACAAACTGGGAAACTGAGAAAC
This sequence comes from Diaperis boleti, assembly GCA_963583935.1. Classification (NCBI taxonomy): domain Eukaryota; kingdom Metazoa; phylum Arthropoda; class Insecta; order Coleoptera; family Tenebrionidae; genus Diaperis; species Diaperis boleti. The sequence goes on from OY757242.1 coordinate 2,530,088, forward strand.
TGAGAAACTGGGAAACTGAGAAACTGAGAAACTGGGAAACTGAGAAACTAGGAAACTGGTAAACTGAGAAATTGGGAAACTGAGAAACTGGGACACTAGGAAACTGGTAAACTGAGAAACTGGGAAACTGAGAAACTGGGAAACTAGGAAACTGGTAAACTGAGAAACTGGTAAACTGAGAAACTGGGAAACTGAGAAACTGGTAAACTGAGAAACTGGTAAACTGAGAGACGGGGAAACTGAGAGACTAGGAAACTGAGAGACTAGAAAACTGAGAAACTAGGAAACTGGGTAACTGATAAACTGAGAAACTGGGAAACTGAGAAATTATGAAACTGAGAAACTGGGAAACTGAGAAACTGAGAGACCGAGAAATTGGGAAACTGAGAAACTGGGAAACTGAGAGACTGGGAAACAGAAAAACTAGGAAACTAAGAAACTATGAAACTTGGAAACTAGGAAACTGAGAAACTAGGAACCTGAGAAACTAGGAAATTGGTAAAGTGAGAAACTGGGAAACTGGTGAAGTGAGAAACTGGGAAACTGGTAAACTGAGAAACTGGGAAACTGAGAAATTGGTAAACTGAGAGACGGGGAAACTGAGAGACTGGGAAACTGAGAGACTAGGAAACTGAGGGACTAAGAAACTGATTGACTATGAAACTGTGATACTAGAGAACTGAGAAACTAGGAAACTGAGAAACAAAAAAATATATAAGAAATTAGGAAAATTAAAAACTAGGGAATTCAGAAACAATGAGATTTCGAAACTAGAAAACTTACAGACTAAGAAATTGAAAAACTAGGAAACTTTGAGACTAGGAAATTGAGAAAATAAGCAACTGAGGAAATAGAAAATTGTGAAATTAGGAAACTCAGAAACTAGGAAAGCGAAAAGCTAGGAATCTGGTAGACTGAGAAATTGGGAAACTGAGAAACTGAGAAATTGGGAAACTGAAAAACTCTGAAACTTGGAAACTAGGAAACTGAGAAACTAGGAAACTGAGAATCTGGTAAACTGAGAAATTGGGAAACTGATAAACTGGGAAACTGAGTTATGTACTAGGAAACTGACAAATTTGAAAACTGACAAGTTTCTCAGCACTCTTTTCCTTTTTTGAGGTTTCGTAGCACATCTGAGCGTCTTTCTTTCTCGCTCTAAAAATTGTTTAATTTTTCATCGTCTTAATTCCTCGTTTTTTCAGTTATTCAGCTTCTCAGTTGCTCAGTTTATCTGATTCTCAATTCCGCAGTTGTTCATTTTCTCACTTTTTTTACGTTTTCAATTCTTCAACTGCTCATTTTCTCAGTGGTTTTTCACAGTTCTCAGTATCGTATATTTAACGTTTCACAGTTTTTTGCTTTGTTTACAAGTCTTAGTTTCTCAGTTCCAAATTTGTTCATAATTGCTCATTTTCTCAGCGACTGCGCTTCTCAGTTTCTCAATTCCTCTGTTGATCATTTCCTCAGTAAATCAGCTCATCACTTTTGCATTTGTATTCGTAGTTTTTTATTCTGCTCAGTTTCATATGCTAAATTGCTAATTTCTCAATTCCTCAAAATCAGCTTCTCAGTTTATCATTTCTCCGTTGCTGAGTCTCTCAGCGATTCACCTTCTGAGTTTCGCATTGTTAACGTTTCGCCGTTACTTTTATTTTCTTAGTTTTTACCTCTACAGTTTCTCAGTCTCAAAGTTGCTGTTTTTCATTGTCTCAATTGCTCAGTATCACAGTTGTCTTCTTCCTTTTTTAGTGTTTCGTTTCTCAGTACCTGAGTGATTCAGCTTCTCAGTTTCTCAGTTTCTCATTGTCTCAGTGATTTATCTTCACAGTTTTCAGTTTCTTCTTGGTTTCTTAGTGATGCAGATTCTCTTTGTCTCACTGAGTCAGCTTCCTAGTTTTAAATTTTTTCCTCAGTATCTTAATTTCTCAGTAGCTCATTTTCTTAGTGACTCAGCTTCTCAGTATCGGTTTTTAAAGTTTTAAATTTTTTTATATTTTTATATATTTTTTTATTTATACAGTTTGTTATCGATGAGGTGTCGGCCATGAATAAAGAAATATGTAAATCGCTGAGGGAGGTGGACACAATGAACATCGTTTATAACGAAAATTGTCAAATCGCTCAATCGTTCTTGAACGCAGCAGTTCCCAAACAACTACCAAAACACGTGTTTTAAATTTGTTTCTTTTTTTATTATTTTTGTGGTGTGCCAATTGATTGATAGACCCTGTACACTGTTATATATTTCGCAGTTTTAGTTTCTTCAATTTTGGGTATCTAAGTGTCTTTTTAGCTCAGTCCCAAAGGTGTTGAGTTTCTCATATTCTCAGTTGCTCAGTCTCAGATAAAGTTTCTCAGCTTTTAAATTATCACCACGAGGTGACGTCAGGGCTGACACTACACTGCATTGCGAAGCTGATCTTCAATAATTACCTCAGCACAATCTCTACGAGTCAGCACGAGACATGGCTTCTAAATTTCGCATTCTTAAAGCTTTACAGTTTCTTATTTCCTTCATTATGATTATGTACGAGCTGCAGACAATATTTCATGTTTGATTGCCGAAATTTACTGTTTTGCCACAAAACCATGCGAGAATGATAGAATCGCACACATAAAAAAACAACATTATCGCGCACAAGACCAGACGATGCTTGATGTTTGTGCAATTAAAATAATCAATGGCGGCAGCACTTAAGCCGAGCTTCCGACGCAAGAGAATAAAAGCCCGCAGGTGGGGTTCAATTAAAATCGTTAGTGGAGATTGCGGCTTTTCGAGAGAGGAGGGAAAAAATGTCGGCTCGCTAACCTGCAAATCCAGCAGAGGTCCGAAGACAAACTCCTTGTCGGCTATCGTTAAGTTCGCGATGTAACCTCGATCGGCCCATTTGCGGAGGATCGACCTTATCCGTTTCTCGTCCTTTTTGGGGGCGAACAGATGGAAGGTCACTTCGACGCCCTGCCGGTAATACCTGAAAAATGCGCGTCAGAGAGGGTTTCGTGGACGATTATTCTCGGTTTCAGTGATCGAAAATTGAAGGGCGCAGATTGTCGTGATCCCTTTAATTTTCGACTCTGCCCTATTTGTTTCGCCGAATGCGAATCGTTTCCGTCAAAAACAAATTTATTTCGGTCGTAAGTTCCAGCAGTAATTCTTGGATGAAGACGCTGTCTAATGATCTGTGAGGAACGAAAATAAGATATCCAAGTCGGAGAGTTGTGTAAGGCTTTAGGTAGTAATTTCCGTCCGATTTAATCTGTTTCAGTCTCACCGTTGGTTCTTTTCTATTTTTTAATCTTAGTAAGTCAAAACAAGGTTACAATCATTAGTTAGAATGGAGGAAGAAAGCCGAAAAAAATCGAAAAACCTGTGACGAATATGAAATTAGCGGAGGCAATGAAAGAACAAACAATACATAGTGATGAGTATTGAGATAACCGAGGGGAATTAAAACAGTCAGCACTGAGGAAGCGCCCCACTCGTTTTCGTTACTCTGGAAACGACAAAATACATCTCAGAGCTCCGCTTTCAAGTCCTAATTGCAAGATTGAGAAATTGGAAGATTAATTTAATAACCTTACGTATTGAGATATACAGAAACTGAGAGATTGAAAATCCCAAGAGAAATGCAGACATTGATATATTGAGAAAGGGAGAAATAGAGATATCGATATACTGAGAAATTTGAAAAGTAGAGATATTGATAGATTGAGATATTGAAAAGTTAAGTAATTGGAAGATTTAGAAATTCCCAATGCACTGTATGAGTGAAAGGTAGAACGACTAAGAGATCGAAAGATTGCAAGATTGAGAAGTTGGAAGATTTATTAATTGTACGTATTGAGATATACAGAAATTTAGAGGTACAAACACTGAGAGATTGACGGATTGAGAAATTAAAATCCCAAGAGAAATGCAGACATTGATATATTGAGAAAGTTAGAAATAGAGATATTGATATACTGAGAAATTTGAAAAGTAGAGATATTGATATATTGAGATATTCGCAATATTGACAGATTGAAATATTGAAAAGTTAAGTAATCGGAAAATTGAGAAATTACCAATGCACTAGATGACTGAAAGGTAGAACGACTAAGAGATCGAAAGATTGCAAGATTGAGAAGTTGGAATATTTATTGATTGTACGTATTGAGATATACAGAAATTTAGAGGTACGAACACTGAGAGATTGACGGATTGAGAAATCAAAATCCCAAGAGAAATGTAGACATTGATATATTGAGAAAGGGAGAAATAGAGATATTGATATAGTGAGAAATTTGAAAAGTAGATATATTGATAGATTGAGATATTCGCAGTATTGACAGATTGAAATATTGAAAAGTTAAGTAATTGGAAGATTTATAAATTACCAATGCACTGTATGAGTGAAAGGTAGAACGACTAAGAGATCGAAAGATTGCAAGATTGAGAAGTTGGAAGATTTATTAATTGTACGTATTGAGATATACAGAAATTTAGAGGTACAAACACTGAGAGATTGACGGATTGAGAAATTAAAATCCCAAGAGAAATGCAGACATTGATATATTGAGAAAGTTAGAAATAGAGATATTGATATACTGAGAAATTTGAAAAGTAGAGATATTGATATATTGAGATATTCGCAATATTGACAGATTGAAATATTGAAAAGTTAAGTAATCGGAAAATTGAGAAATTACCAATGCACTGGATGAGTGAAAGGTAGAACGACTAAGAGATCGAAAGATTGCAAGATTGAGAAGTTGGAAGATTTATTAATTGTACCTGTTGAGATATACAGAAATTTAGAGGTACAAACACTGAGAGATTGACGGATTGGGAAATTAAAACCCCAAGAGAAATGCAGACATTGATATATTGAGAAAGTGAGAAATAGAGATATTGATATACTGAGAAATTTGAGAAGTAGATATATTGATAGATTGAGATATTCGCAGTATTGACAGATTGAAATATCGAAAAGTTAAGTAATTGGAAGATTTAGAAATTACCAATGCACTGTATGAGTGAAAGGTAGAACGACTAAGAGATCGAAAGATTGCAAGATTGAGAAGTTGGAAGATTTATTAATTGTACGTATTGAGATATACAGAAATTTAGAGGTACAAACACTGAGAGATTGACGGATTGGGAAATCAAAATCCCAAGAGAAATGTAGACATTGATATATTGAGAAAGGGAGAAATAGAGATATTGATATAGTGAGAAATTTGAAAAGTAGATATATTGATAGATTGAGATATTCGCAGTATTGACAGATTGAAATATTGAAAAGTTAAGTAATTGGAAGATTTAGAAATTACCAATGCACTGTATGAGTGAAAGGTAGAACGACTAAGAGATCGAAAGATTGCAAGATTGAGAAGTTGGAAGATTTATTAATTGTACCTATTGAGATATACAGAAATTTAGAGGTACAAACACTGAGAGATTGACGGATTGGGAAATTAAAACCCCAAGAGAAATGCAGACATTGATATATTGAGAAAGTGAGAAATAGAGATATTGATATACTGAGAAATTTGAGAAGTAGATATATTGATAGATTGAGATATTCGCAGTATTGACAGATTGAAATATTGAAAAGTTAAGTAATTGGAAGATTTAGAAATTACCAATGCACTGTATGAGTGAAAGGTAGAACGACTAAGAGATCGAAAGATTGCAAGATTGAGAAGTTGGAAGATTTATTAATTGTACCTATTGAGATATACAGAAATTTAGAGGTACAAACACTGAGAGATTGACGGATTAGGAAATTAAAACCCCAAGAGAAATGCAGACATTGATATATTGAGAAAGTGAGGAATAGAGATATTGATATACTGAGAAATTTGAGAAGTAGATATATTGATAGATTGAGATATTCGCAGTATTGACAGATTGAAATATTGAAAAGTTAAGTAATTGGAAGATTTAGAAATTACCAATGCACTGTATGAGTGAAAGGTAGAACGACTAAGAGATCGAAAGATTGCAAGATTGAGAAGTTGGAAGATTTATTAATTGTACCTATTGAGATATACAGAAATTTAGAGGTACAAACACTGAGAGATTGACGGATTGGGAAATTAAAACCCCAAGAGAAATGCAGACATTGATATATTGAAAAAGTGAGAAATAGAGATATTGATATACTGAGAAATTTGAGAAGTAGATATATTGATAGATTGAGATATTCGCAGTATTGACAGATTGAAATATCGAAAAGTTAAGTAATTGGAAGATTTAGAAATTACCAATGCACTGTATGAGTGAAAGGTAGAACGACTAAGAGATCGAAAGATTGCAAGATTGAGAAGTTGGAAGATTTATTAATTGTACCTATTGAGATATACAGAAATTTAGAGGTACAAACACTGAGAGATTGACGGATTGGGAAATTAAAACCCCAAGAGAAATGCAGACATTGATATATTGAGAAAGTGAGAAATAGAGATATTGATATACTGAGAAATTTGAGAAGTAGATATATTGATAGATTGAGATATTCGCAGTATTGACAGATTGAAATATCGAAAAGTTAAGTAATTGGAAGATTTAGAAATTACCAATGCACTGTATGAGTGAAAGGTAGAACGACTAAGAGATCGAAAGATTGCAAGATTGAGAAGTTGGAAGATTTATTAATTGTACCTATTGAGATATACAGAAATTTAGAGGTACAAACACTGAGAGATTGACGGATTGGGAAATTAAAACCCCAAGAGAAATGCAGACATTGATATATTGAGAAAGTGAGAAATAGAGATATTGATATACTGAGAAATTTGAGAAGTAGATATATTGATAGATTGAGATATTCGCAGTATTGACAGATTGAAATATTGAAAAGTTAAGTAATTGGAAGATTTAGAAATTACCAATGCACTGTATGAGTGAAAGGTAGAACGACTAAGAGATCGAAAAATTGCAAGATTGAGAAGTTGGAATATTTATTGATTGTACGTATTGAGATATACAGAAATTTAGAGGTACGAACACTGAGAGATTGACGGATTGAGAAATCAAAATCCCAAGAGAAATGTAGACATTGATATATTGAGAAAGGGAGAAATAGAGATATTGATATAGTGAGAAATTTGAAAAGTAGATATATTGATAGATTGAGATATTCGCAGTATTGACAGATTGAAATATTGAAAAGTTAAGTAATTGGAAGATTTAGAAATTACCAATGCACTGTATGAGTGAAAGGTAGAACGACTAAGAGATCGAAAGATTGCAAGATTGAGAAGTTGGAAGATTTATTGATTGTACGTATTGAGATATACAGAAATTTAGAGGTACGAACACTGAGAGATTGACGGATTGGGAAATCAAAATCCCAAGAGAAATGTAGACATTGATATATTGAGAAAGGGAGAAATAGAGATATTGATATAGTGAGAAATTTGAAAAGTAGAGATATTGATAGATTGAGATATTCGCAATATTGACAGATTGAAATATTGAAAAGTTAAGTAATCGGAAAATTGAGAAATTACCAATGCACTGGATGACTGAAAGGTAGAACGACTAAGAGATCGAAAGATTGCAAGATTGAGAAGTTGGAAGATTTATTAATTGTACCTATTGAGATATACAGAAATTTAGAGGTACAAACACTGAGAGATTGACGGATTGGGAAATTAAAATCCCAAGAGAAAAGCAGACATTGATATATTGAGAAAGGGAGAAATAGAGATATTGATATATCGAGAAATAGAAATATCGATAGATTGAGATATTCGCAATATTGACAGAGTGAAATATTGAATGGTCAAGTAATTACCAAATTGAGAAATTAACAATGCATTAAATGACCGAAAGGTAAAACGACTAAGGGATCGAAAGATTGCAAGATTGAGATTTTGAGATATTGGAAGACTTATAAACTGAACGTATTGAGACATACGGAGATTGAGAGGTACAAACACTGAGAGACTGACGGATGGAGGAATTAAAATCTCAAGAGAAATAAAGAGTATGATATATAGAGAAAGTGAGAAATAGAGATATTGATATATCGAGAAATAGAAATATCGATAGATTGAGATATTCCCAATATTGACAGATTGAAATATTGAATGGTCAAGTAATTACAAAATTGAGAAATTAACAATGCATTAAATGACCGAAAGGTAAAACGACTAAGAGATCGAAAGATTGAGATTTTGAGATATTGGAAGACTTATAAACTGGACGTATTGAGATATACAGAGATTGAGAGGTACAAACACTGAGAGACTGACGGATTGAGGATTTAAAATCCCCAGAGAAATACAGAGTATGATATATCGAGAAAGTGAGAAATAGGGATATTGATATATCGAGAAATAGAGATATCGATAGATTGAGATATTCGCAATATTGACAGATTGAAATATTGAATCGTCAAGTAATTACGAAATTGAGAAATTAACAATGCATTAAATGACCGAACGGTAAAACGACTAAGAGACCGAAAGATTGCAAGATTGAGATTTTGAGATATTGGAAGACTTATAAACTGAACCTATTGAGACATACGGAGATTGAGAGGTACAAACACTGAGAGACTGACGGATTGAGGATTTAAAATCCCCAGAGAAATACAGAGTATGATATATCGAGAAAGTGAGAAATAGAGATATTGATATATCGAGAAATAGAGATATCGATAGATTGAGATATTCGCAATATTGACAGATTGAAATATTGAATGCTCAAGTAATTACGAAATTGAGAAATTAACAATGCGTTAAATGACCGAAAGGTAAAACGACTAAGAGATCGAAAGATTGCAAGATTGAGATTTTGAGATATTTTAAGATTTATCAACTGAACGTATTGAGACATACGGAGATTGAGAGGTACAAACACTGAGAGACTGACGGATTGAGGAATTAAAATCTCCAGAGAAATACAGAGTATGATATATCGAGAAAGTGACAAATAGGGATATTGATATATTGAGAAATAGAGATATCGATAGATTGAGATATTCGCAATATTGACAGATTGAAATATTGAATGGTCAAGTAATTACGAAATTGAGAAATTAACAATGCATTAAATGACCGAAAGGTAAAACGACTAAGAGATCGAAAGATTGAGATTTTGAGAAATTTTAAGATTTATCAACTGAACGTATTGAGACATACGGAGATTGAGAGGTACAAACACTGAGAGACTGACGGATTGAGGAATTAAAATCCCCAGAGAAATACAGAGTATGATATATCGGGAAAGTGAGAAATGGAGATATTGATATATCGAGAAATAGAGATATCGATAGATTGAGATATTCGCAATATTGACAGATTGAAATATTGAATGGCCAAGTAATTACGAAATTGAGAAATTAACAATGCGTTAAATGACCGAAAGGTAAAACGACTAAGAGATCGAAAGATTGCAAGATTGAGATTTTGAGATATTTTAAGATTTATCAACTGAACGTATTGAAACATACGGAGATTGAGAGGTACAAACACTGAGAGACTGACGGATTGAGGATTTAAAATCCCCAGAGAAATACAGAGTATGATATATCGAGAAAGTGAGAAATAGAGATATTGATATATCGAGAAATAGAGATATCGATAGATTGAGATATTCGCAATATTGACAGATTGAAATATTGAATGGCCAAGTAATTACGAAATTGAGAAATTAACAATGCGTTAAATGACCGAAAGGTAAAACGACTAAGAGATCGAAAGATTGCAAGATTGAGATTTTGAGATATTTTAAGATTTATCAACTGAACGTATTGAAACATACGGAGATTGAGAGGTACAAACACTGAGAGACTGACGGATTGAGGATTTAAAATCCCCAGAGAAATACAGAGTATGATTTATCGGGAAAGTGAGAAATAGAGATATTGATATATCGAGAAATAGAGATATCGATAGATTGAGATATTCGCAATATTAACAGATCGAAATATTGAAAAGTTTGTTAATTTATTTTGGTAGTTTAATAACTGAGCGTACATGAAATAGTTACCAGGCTTACCCCGTGCCAAAGATCTTACATCGCGCGAAAAGAAGTTTTACTTCAAAAACTCTGCAAAACCGCCCCTCATCCCAAACAAATACTCACACCACATTCTCGACGGCGATGTCCTCCAACTTCGAGTAGTTCATCTTCAGCGTCTTGAATATCTGCAAGCAACACCAGAATCACATAAATGCAGTAAAACCGCCGCAACGTCGCGGCGCGTTCGGATTATAAATCAGGGATGTACTGGAGGGATTAGGCCGGGGTCCGGGGCGCCGATCCCATAAATTGCGGCCGATTCCCACAGAACTGTCCCTGGTGCTGTGCAGGAATGCCCGCGGTAAATTAAAGACCAACATTTACTCAACCGACGATATTATTTTTGTTCCGATGGGGGATTTACGGACCGGATCGAGGCCGGGTAGTTAGCATTAATGTTTCGCGATTTATAATCGTGTTGAAGTTGATGGATAATATGAACGTACGGTCGATATTTCAGAAAACCGTTTTGTCGCCATCACATGCGAGGTTAAATCGAGGTCCTTTAAAGTCAACTCGTCGAAGGAACGAAAATTGTCGTGTGGCTGGAAAACGTGTCCGCAGCACAAAGTCCGGACACATCCTCGAATGGACATATTTCTGGGCGTGTGTGAAAGGGGAATGGATCGAACGACAAGCTGCCCTTTTGTGTGTCTGTGCGACATTGAAAATCAACAGAAGCCGGCGTTTCGCTGCTGATATTTGAATTTCCAGTCGTGTCTGTCGTCGAGGAGAATGAGATGTAATTTTGCAATCAAAGCGAGAGGATGGGCGTTGATCTGAGGTGATAATTGAGTAAGTGTTCGTTATGTATGCTGAGCGAGTGGAGGGTGTTTTTAGAAGTATGCGAAAGATACGAATGAGTACGAACAGTGCCAAAGCAAAGAAGAATTAGAATAAATGGAATAAAAAACAGTTGTGGAGACAAATGAGGTTTTTGGTAATTCGCTCCATAGGAAAGCTTTATAAATCTCACAACTGAACCCGAATCTCAATTATGTACTTTCAGTTTTCAAAATTCTTCAAAATTCGAAACAACTGAGCAGCTGCCTACGAGAGTGAAAGATTAAAAAATTGTACAATTGTGAAATTGAGAAATTGGCACATCGACGAATTAAAAAGGATGCAAAGGAGTGAGAAGTTGAAGACTGAGAAAGTATGCAGCTAAGCAGATAAACGAGCAACTGAGAACTTGAGCAGCTGAACAACAGAGCAACTGAGAATCTGAGGATTGAAGATCTGGATAACTGACGCACTCAGAAGAAAAAATCGAGAAATTTGGATACTGAGAAACTGAGCAACTGAACAACTACTGAGAAACAAAAAAAAACGGAAAGTTGCAGCTGAAACTGAACTGTGAACTGTGGAACTGAGAAATTGGGAAACTATGAAACTGAAACTGAGCAGTTGAGATATGACCGAACGAGAAGTTCAAACATTGAGATATTCCCAGTTGCTCCGTTGTTCAGTTTTCCAGCTACTAAGGTTTTCAGTTGTTCATATTATATATTATATGCTCAGCTTTAAAGTATTTTAGTTTATAAGTTTCTCAGTTCCTACATTTCTCACAAGCTGCTCCGTTTCTCAGTTTCCAGCTTTCCATATTCTCAGTTCCTTGTTGTCTTAGTTCCTCAGTTCTGGAGTACATATTTCGGTTCCTGAGTTTCTATCTTCCTCAGGTTCTTAGTTACTCAGCTGTGTCAGTGTTCTTACTTGCTTAGTTTCTCAGTGTCAGAATCTTAGTTTCTCAGCTGGTCAGTTGCTCAGTTTCCCAGTGTGTCAATTCCTTATTTTGTCAGTTCTTCAATAGATCTCATCTTAACTCCGCGGCTGCTCAGCTTTATAGTTTCACAGTTCTTAAGATTTTCTTCTGCTAAATTTCTCAGTTGATCAGCTTCTCAGTTCTGAGCTTCGCAGTTGATCACATCTCGATCGCTCTGTTACTCAGCTTCTCACTTGATTAGTTTGTCAGTCTCACAATTTTTCAGTTGTTTAGTTTATCAACTTCTTACGGTTTAAATTTTTCAGTGTCTCAGTTGATGAAAAGGAACTCCACTACTCAGCTCCTCAGTTTCAGTTTCTCAGTTGATCATGTATCAACTGCTCAACAGCTCTGTTTGATAGGTACTCCGTCTTCCAGTTTTGCGACGTCTCAATTTTTTTTTTCTCAGTTGCTCAGTTCCTCGGTTGATCACATCTCTACCGCTCAGCGGCTTCGTTGCAGCTTCACCATTTCTCAGTGTATCAGATTTTCAGTCTCTCAATGTCTCAGCTTCTAATTCGGTCATACCTCATCTGCTAAATTTCTCAGCTTCTCAATTTTGTAGTTTATCAGTTCCCCAGTTACTCAATAGATCTTGTTTTAACTGCTGCTGCTCTGTTTCTCAGTTTTCCTCAATTTCTCAACTTCTCAGTTCCCCAGCTTTCAATTGTTACGCTTCTCAGTTGCTCAGTTCACTAGTTTCGAAATTTGTCATTTTCGTAGTGTCTCAGTTCCTCAATATTTGAGTGTCTTGCTTGCTGAGCTTCTCTGTTCCTCAGGTTCTCAGTTACTTAGCTGAGCCACTGAGAAACTGAGAATACTGAGCAACTCTTCAACTGAGAAACTTTTCAACTGTGAAAGAAAGAGAATCTGAGAGAATCTATTCAACTGAGAAATTGAGAAACTGAGACGCTGAGATATGAAACAAGTGAAAATTTCGAAACAGAAACTGGGAAGCCGAACGAAAAAATAATAACTGGCGAATTGGGAACTTGAAGGATGAAAAGCTGAGCCACTGGGAAATTGAGAATACTGAGCAGCTCTTCAACTGAGAAACTTTTCTATTGTGAAAGAGAGAATCCCAGAGAACCTATTGAGCTGAGAAATTGGGAAACTGAGACTGTGAGATATTAAGCAATTGAAAACTGGGATACAGAAGCTGGGAAGCCGAGAGAATACATATTAACTGGGGAATTGGGAACCTAAATGATTAAAAGCTGAGCCACTGAGAAACTGAGAATGCTAACCAATGAGCAACGCCTCAACTGAGAAATGTACAAACTGTGAAAGAAAGAGAATCTGAGAGAATCTATTCAACTGAGAAATTGAGAAACTGAGACGCTGAGATATGAAACAAGTGAAAATTTCGAAACAGAAACTGGGGAGCCGAACGAAAAAATAATAACTGGCGAATTGGGAACTTGAAGGATGAAAAGCTGAGTCACTGGGAAATTGAGAATACTGAGCAGTTCTTCAACTGAGAAACTTTTCTATTGTGAAAGAGAGAATCCCAGAGAACCTATTGAACTGAGAAATTGGGAAACTGAGACTGTGAGATATTAAGCAATTGAAAACTGGGATACAGAAGCTGGGAAGCCGAGAGAATAAATATTAACTGGGGAATTGGGAACCTAAATGATTAAAAGCTGAGCCACTGAGAAATTGAGAATGCTAACCAATGAGCAACGCCTCAACTGAGAAATTTACAAACTGTGAGAGAAAGAGAATCTGAGAGAACCTATTCAACTGAGAAATTGAGAAACTGAGACGCTGAGATATGAAACAAGTGAAAATTTGGAGACAGAAACTGGGGAGCGGAAAGAATAAATAATAACTGGCGAATTGGGAACTTGAAGGATGAAAAGCTGAGTCACTGAGAAACTGAGAATTCTGAGCAGTTCTTCAACTGAGAAATTTTCTATTGTGAAAGAGAGAATCTTAGAGAACTTATTCAACTGATAAATTGGGAAATTGAGACTGTGAGATATTAAGCAATTGAAAACTGGGATACAGAAGCTGGGAAGCCGAGAGAATAAATATTAACTGGGGAATTGGGAACCGAAATGATTAAAAGCTGAGCCACTGAGAAACTGAGAATGCTAACCAATATGCAACGCCTCAACTGAGAAATTTACAAACTGTGAGAGAAAGAGAATCTGAGAGAACCTATTCAACTGAGAAATTGAGAAACTGAGACGCTGAGATATGAAAGAAGTGAAAATTTGGGGACAGAAACTGGGGAGCGGAAAGAATAAATAATAACTGGCGAATTGGGAACTTGAAGGATGAAAAGCTGAGTCACTGAGAAACTGAGAATTCTGAGCAGCTCTTCAACTGAGAAATTTTCTATTGTGAAAGAGAGAATCTTAGAGAACTTATCCAACTGAGAAATTGGGAAACTGAGACTGTGAGATATTAAGCAATTGAAAACTGGGATACAGAAACTGGGAAGCCGAGAGAATAAATATTAACTGGGGAATTGGGAACCGAAATGATTAAAAGCTGAGCCACTGAGAAACTGAGAATGCTAACCAATATGCAACGCCTCAACTGAGAAATTTACAAACTGTGAGAGAAAGAGAATCTGAGAGAACCTATTCAACTGAGAAATTGAGAAACTGAGACGCTGAGATATGAAAGAAGTGAAAATTTGGGGACAGAAACTGGGGAGCGGAAAGAATAAATAATAACTGGCGAATTGGGAACTTGAAGGATGAAAAGCTGAGTCACTGAGAAACTGAGAATTCTGAGCAGCTCTTCAACTGAGAAATTTTCTATTGTGAAAGAGAGAATCTTAGAGAACTTATCCAACTGAGAAATTGGGAAACTGAGACTGTGAGATATTAAGCAATTGAAAACTGGGATACAGAAACTGGGAAGCCGAGAGAATAAATATTAACTGGGGAATTTGGAACCAAAATGATTAAAAGCTGAGCCGCTGAGAAACTGAGAATGCTAACCAATGAGCAACGCCTCAACTGAGAAATTTACAAACTGTGAGAGAAAGAGAATCTGAGAAAACCTATTCAACTAAGAAATTGAGAAATTGAGACACTGAGAAATTGAAAAACTGAGATAATGTGCAATTGAGACACTGAAAGGCGGAACCATCCCAAAACTGGGAAACTGAGAACTTGAGAAAGTGACGAATTTAGAAATTGAAAGTCTCTGGAAATGAGACACTACGAAACTGAGAAATGTTGAAACTAGTACACTGAGAAACTAGAAAGCTAGCGCAATCGACTACTGCAACCTGACTCGCATCATTTTTACTGGTTTAAAGCTCTTTTTGAGTAGAATCTAAAGAGAGAAGTAGACAAAAGAAATGAGTTAATAATTTGGAATAATAACAAATTAAAAAGAGAAGAATGTCTGTACGTGTTTGTCGTGCGAAGTTTCTTTTGCCTGTGACGTCACCGGACTAGTGTGGATGCATGTGTGTGATTGATGCAAATTAGCGTTCTGTAAAGTTATAAATCAGTGTAGCGCAAAAACTCGTTTAGGAAGGACGTTGATTTAGGTGTCACTGCGCTATATCCATGTCCAAACACTATTTAAATTTTTGTTAGCACTTTGTAAGCATATATCTGTTTAGATCCAACAATAACGGACCAGTTACTCCAGCACACAATAACAATATTGATTTACAAATACCTATCGCCCTAAATAATACACATTAACGCGCAACTCCCACCCCATCCCCCAACTCCACACAATACTACACTCTACTCCAGTTTCGCAACCCTACCTGATTCTCGACGAACCCCTTCAGGGCCTCCCCGCTCAGACCGGGCAGATTGGACAGATGCATCGTGCTGGTAAATCCGACTTTTTCTGCAACAAAGAATCCTCTTATCTTATCTCAGCAATCAGACGCATAAAACATCCATATAAATGCATCGAAATGCAAATCCCTCGCGATTAGAATCCTCACATCCTCGCATGACGGATCGTCCGAAACGACGTTTCGTTTCAAAAACGACAAACAAACAATACATCATAAAGATTTGTCTCTTCCTCTTCCGCACGCAGCAATAAATAACGCGGCGTTTTTATTTTACGGAGAGTGGGTTCGTCGGCGTGCGGCTAACTTAATAAATGCGCGAATTTAAAGGCAACGGGTGGGAAGTTCCGCGTCTTGGAAGGGGGGGGGGGAAACTTTATAAAAAAAGCTTCTTAAAGAATAATAAATAATTCATACAGATATTCAGTAATTTTTGGGGTCAATTCAGGTTCTCCATTACAATGTTCGCACAGTTTCAGATGTTCAATTTCTCAGCACTCAAGATTCACTCTTTCTGAGTAACTCGAGTTGTCAGTTTTCAATATTCTCAAGCCCTCAGTGTCTCAAATGCTTATGTTCTCACTTCTGCGATTTCACAGATTTGCACTTTTTCAAGTTGTCTCCTTTACAATATTACAAATTCTCAAATTCGAAGTTTCTCTGATTCTCACAGTCCCAGGTTCTCAGTTTCTCAGTTTCTTAAGCTTTGAGACTCGGGTTCTCTATTACAATGTTCTCGCTGTTTCAGATGTTCAATTTCTCAGCATCTCGTATTGTCAAAGTGTCAAGTCTTCACTCTCCCAGCTTCACCCTTTCTGAGTATCTCAAGTTCTCAATTTCCAATTTTCTCAAGCCCTCAGTGTCTCAAATGCTTATGTTCTCACTTCTGCAATTTCACAGATTTGCACTTTTTCAAGTTGTCTCCCTTACAATATTACAAATTCTCAAATTCGAAGTTTCTCTGATTCTCACAGTCCCAGGTTCTCAGTTTCTCAGTTTCTTAAGCTTTGAGACTCGGGTTCTCCATTACAATGTTCTCGCTGTTTCAGATGTTCAATTTCTCAGCATCTCGTATTGTCAAAGTGTCAAGTCTTCACTCTCCCAGCTTCACCCTTTCCGAGTATCTCAAGTTCTCAATTTCCAATTTTCTCAAGCTCTCAGTGTCTCAAATGCTTATGTTCTCACTTCTGCAATTTCACAGATTTGCACTTTTTCAAGTTGTCTCATTTACAATATTACAAATTCTCAAATTTGAAGTTTCTCTGATTCTCAGTCCCCGGTTCTCAGTTTCTCAGTTTCTTAAGCTTTGAGACTCGGGTTCTCCATTACAATGTTCTCGCTGTTTCAGATGTTCAATTTCTCAGCATCTCGTATTGTCAAAGTCTCAAGTCTTCACTCTCCCAGCTTCACCCTTTCTGAGTATCTCAAGTTCTCAATTTCCAATTTTCTCAAGCCTTCAGTGTCTCAAATGCTTATGTTCTCACTTCTGCAATTTCACAGATTTGCACTTTTTCAAGTTGTCTCCTTTACAATATTACAAATTCTCAAATTCAAACTTTCTCTGATTCTCACAGTCCCCAGTTCTCAGTTTCTTAAGCTTTGAGACTCGGGTTCTCCATTACAATGTTCTCGCTGTTTCAGATGTTCAATTTCTCAGCATCTCGTATTGTCAAAGTGTCAAGTCTTCACTCTCCCAGCTTCACCCTTTCTGAGTATTTCAAGTTCTCAGTTTCCAATATTCTCAAGCCCTCAGTGTCTCAAATGCTTATGTTCTCACTTCTGCGATTTCACAGATTTGTACTTGTTCAAGTTGTCTCTTTTACAGTGTTACAGATTCTCAATTTCGATGTTTCTCTGATTCTCGTAGTCTCAGGTTCTCAATTTCTCAATGTCTTATGCTTTGAGACTCGGGTTCTCCATTACAGTGTTCTTGTAGTTTCGGATGTTTCATTTCTCAATATTTCATATTGTCAAAGTCTCAAGTCTTCATTCTCCCAGCTTCGCACTTTCGGAGTATCACAAGTTCTCAGCTTTAAATATTCTCAAGCCCTCAGTGTCTCAATCCCTCATGTTCGCACGTCCGCAATTTCACAGATTTGGACTCTTTCAAATTGTTTCTTTTACAGTGTTACAAATTTTCAATTTCGAAGTTTCTCTGATTCTCGTAGTCTCAGGTTCTCAATTTCTCAGTTTCTTATGCTTTGAGACTCGGGTTCTCCATTACAGTGTTCTCGTAGTTTCGGATGTTCCATTTCTCAATATTTCATATTGTCAAAGTCTCAAGTCTTCATTCTCCCAGATTCGCACTTTCGGAGTATCAGAAGTTCTCAGTTTTCAATATTCTCAAGCGCTCAGTGTCTCAATCCCTCATGTTCGCACGTCCGCAATTTCACAGATTTGGACTCTTTCAAATTGTTTCTTTTACAGTGTTACAGATTTTCAATTTCGAAGTTTCTCTGATTCTCGTAGTCTCAGGTTCTCAATTTCTCAATTTCTTAAGCTTTGAGACTCGGGTTCTTTATTACAGTGTTCTCGTAGTTTCGGATGTTCCATTTCTCAATATTTCATATTGTCAAAGTCTCAAGTCTTTATTCTCCCAGCTTCCCACTTTCGGAGTATCAAAAGTTCTCAGTTTTCAATATTCTCAAGCGCTCAGTGTCTCAATCCCTCATGTTCGCACGTCCGCAATTTCACAGATTTTGACTCTTTTAAATTGTCTCTTTTACAGTGTTACAGATTCTCAATTTCGAAGTTTCTCTGATTCTCGTAGTCTCAGGTTCTCAATTTCTCAATTTCTTAAGCTTTGAGACTTGGGTTCTTTATTACAGTGTTCTCGTAGTTTCGGATGTTCCATTTCTCAATATTTCATATTGTCAAAGTCTCAAGTCTTTATTCTCCCAGCTTCCCACTTTCGGAGTATCAAAAGTTCTCAGTTTTCAATATTCTCAAGCGCTCAGTGTCTCAATCCCTCATGTTCGCACGTCCGCAATTTCACAGATTTTGACTCTTTTAAATTGTCTCTTTTACAGTGTTACAGATTCTCAATTTCAAAGTTTCTCTGATTCTCGTATTCTCAGGTTCTCAATTTCTCAATTTCTTAAGCTTTGAGACTCGGGTTTTTTATTACAGTGTTCTCGTAGTTTCGGATGTTCCATTTCTCAATATTTCATATTGTCAAAGTCTCAAGTCTTTATTCTCCCAGCTTCCCACTTTCGGAGTATCAAAAGTTCTCAGTTTTCAATATTCTCAAGCGCTCAGTGTCTCAATCCCTCATGTTCGCACGTCCGCAATTTCACAGATTTTGACTCTTTTAAATTGTCTCTTTTACAGTGTTACAGATTCTCAATTTCGAAGTTTCTCTGATTCTCGTAGTCTCAGGTTCTCAATTTCTCAGTTTCTTATGCTTTGAGACTCGGGTTCTCCATTACAGTGTTCTCGTAGTTTCGGATGTTCCATTTCTCAATATTTCATATTGTCAAAGTCTCAAGTCTTCATTCTCCCAGATTCGCACTTTCGGAGTATCAGAAGTTCTCAGTTTTCAATATTCTCAAGCGCTCAGTGTCTCAATCCCTCATGTTCGCACGTCCGCAATTTCACAGATTTGGACTCTTTCAAATTGTTTCTTTTACAGTGTTACAGATTTTCAATTTCGAAGTTTCTCTGATTCTCGTAGTCTCAGGTTCTCAATTTCTCAGTTTCTTATGCTTT
Source organism: Diaperis boleti (assembly GCA_963583935.1). NCBI lineage: Eukaryota > Metazoa > Arthropoda > Insecta > Coleoptera > Tenebrionidae > Diaperis > Diaperis boleti. The sequence continues at coordinate 2,549,363 of OY757242.1, forward strand.
GAGACTCGGGTTCTCCATTACAGTGTTCTCGTAGTTTCGGATGTTCCATTTCTCAATATTTCATATTGTCAAAGTCTCAAGTCTTCATTCTCCCAGATTCGCACTTTCGGAGTATCAGAAGTTCTCAGTTTTCAATATTCTCAAGCGCTCAGTGTCTCAATCCCTCATGTTCGCACGTCCGGAATTTCACAGATTTGGACTCTTTCAAATTGTTTCTTTTACAGTGTTACAGATTTTCAATTTCGAAGTTTCTCTGATTCTCGTAGTCTCAGGTTCTCAATTTCTCAATTTCTTAAGCTTTGAGACTCGGGTTCTCCATTACAATGTTGTCGCTGTTTCAGATGTTCAATTTCTCAGCATCTCGTGTTGTCAAAATCTCAAGTCTTCACTCTCCCAGCTTCACCCTTTCTGAGTATCTCAAGTTCTCAGTTTCCAATTTTCTCAAGCCCTCATTGTCTCAAAGCCTTATGTTCTCACTTCTGTAATTTCACAGATTTGCACTTTTTCAAGTTGTCTCCTTTACAATATTACAAATTCTCAAATTAGAAGTTTCTCTGATTCTCAGAGTCCCAGGTTCTCAGTTTCTTAAGCTTTGAGACTCGGGTTCTCCATTACAATGTTCTCGCAGTTTCAATGTTCAATTTCTCAGCATCTCGTATTGTCAAAGTCTCAAGTCTTCACTCTCCCAGCTTCACCCTTTCTGAGTATCTCAAGTTCTCAGTTTCCAAGTTTTTCAAGCCCTCAGTGTCTCAAATGCTTATGTTCTCACTTCTGCAATTTCACAGATTTGCACTTTTTCAAGTTGTCTCCTTTACAATATTACAAATTCTCAAATTCGAAGTTTCTCTGATTCTCACAGTCCCAGGTTCTCAGTTTCTCAGTTTCTTAAGCTTTGAGACTCGGGTTCTCCATTACAATGTTCTCGCTGTATCAGATGTTCAATTTCTCAGCATCTCGTATTGTCAAAGTCTCAAGTCTTCATTCTCCCAGCTTCGCACTTTCGGAGTATCTCAAGTTCTCAGTTTTCAATGTTCTCAAGCCCTCAGTGTCTCAAACCCTTATGTTCTCACGTCCACAATTTTACAGATTTGCATTTTTTTAAGTTGTCTTGTTTACAGTGTTACAGATTCCCAATTTCGAAGTTTCTCTAATTCTCCTAGTCTCATTTTCTCAATTTCTCAGTTTCTTATGCTTTGAGACTCAGGTTCTCCACTACAATGTTCTCCCAGTTTCAGATGTTCAATTTCTCAGCATTTCATATCGTCAAATTCTCAAGCTTTCATTCTCTCAGCTTAACCCTTTTTGAGTATCTCAAGTTCTCAGTTTTCAATGTTCTCAAGCCCTCAGTGTCTCAAACCCTTATGTTCTCACGTCCACAATTTTACAGATTTGCATTTTTTCAAGTTGTCTCGTTTACAGTTTGACAGATTCCCATTTTCGAAGTTTCTCTAATTCTCGTAGTCGCAGGTTCTCAATTTCTCAGTTTCTTATGCTTTGAGCCTCAGGTTCTCCACTACAATGTTCTCCCAGTTTCAGATGTTCAATTTCTCAGCATTTCATATCGTCAAATTCTCAAGCTCTCATTCTCTCAGTTTCACCCTTTTCGAGTATCTCAAGTTCTCAGTTTTCAATGTTCTCAAGCCCTCAGTGTCTCAAACCCTTATGTTCTCACGTCCACAATTTTACAGATTTGCATTTTTTCAAGTTGTCTCGTTTACAGTTTTACAGATTCCCATTTTCAAAGTTTCTCTAATTCTCGTAGTCTCAGGTTCTCAATTTCTCAGTTTCTTATGCTTTGAGCCTCAGGTTCTCCACTACAATGTTCTCCCAGTTTCAGATGTTCAATTTCTCAGCATCTCGTATTGTCAAAGTCTCAAGTCTTCATTCTCTCAGCTTCACCCTTTTTGAGTATCTCAAGTTCTCAGTTTTCAATGTTCTCAAGCCCTCAGTGTCTCAAACCCTTATGTTCTCACGTCCACAATTTTACAGATTTGCATTTTTTCAAGTTGTCTCGTTTACAGTTTTACAGATTCCCAATTTCGAAGTTTCTCTAATTCTCCTAGTCTCATTTTCTCAATTTCTCAGTTTCTTATGCTTTGAGACTCAGGTTCTCCACTACAATGTTCTCCCAGTTTCAGATGTTCAATTTCTCAGCATTTCATATCGTCAAATTCTCAAGCTCTCATTCTCTCAGTTTCACCCTTTTCGAGTATCTCAAGTTCTCAGTTTTCAATGTTCTCAAGCCCTCAGTGTCTCAAACCCTTATGTTCTCACGTCCACAATTTTACAGATTTGCATTTTTTCAAGTTGTCTCGTTTGCAGTTTTACAGATTCCCAATTTCTCAGTTTCTCTAATTCTCATAGTCTCAGGTTCTCAATTTCTCAGTTTCTTATGTTTTGAGACTCAGGTTTTTCGTTGCAATGTTCTCACAGTTTATATTGTCAGAGTCTTAAGCTTTCTTTCTCAGATCGCAGTTTCAGTTTGTCAATTTCTCAGTTTCTGATTTTCTTGTTCTGAAATTTTTGAGAATCCCAATTTCTTAATTTTTTAAGATCCATGGCACCCTTTGGTGCATTGTTATTGTAATGTTATCCAATGCGTCCATTGGGAGAATAGCTTTACAATGTGCAATATGTAGAATCGTTAATAATTCGCCCGGCGCATTCACCATTTTCCCCCAGAAATTCAAACCGTTTTCCAATTTCAGGACGGGGACATGAGCCCCATTTCCATTTGTATTATTGGGAACACACACACGTCACGTAAAACGATGTTTGCTCTTTGAGTACATAAAACACGAGTTTCTTCGAAAACAACATCCGACAAAGGTCAAAAGTGTTTGCTCCCATCGAATTCATTTGCGTTTCATTACTCAGATAAAATGATTCCATTTTGTCGCAACCCTTTTTGTACAGATTGTAATAACAAATTGAATTCGACTTCTGCTCTCAGAAGTGGGATAACATTATCGCTCCATTTCCTCGCCGCGAAAGCGCTGTCATAATTTCGTCCCGATGCAGGCAAGAGCGATGATGATGTTGTAGTGCAGCTTTCAGTCGAGAATGATTTCCTAAGAGACGTCCCAAACTTCGAGCATCCGCTCAAGATGGCTCAATTTTTCAAGCAGCCGTCGATTTTTTATCCCAGATTTACTTTGACGAAAAAAACGAGCGGGAATTTATCATACTGCGTCATTAAGGGATCGAAAAATGGGGCGTCCTTTAACACACTCCCTCCGAGTTCGCCGCCAATAAACAAGGGTAAAAAATCCCCGACTTCACCTCGGTACAATTTAACTCGGAAACAACGAAATGACTTGCCGACGAGATAATAAGAGCACAACGAAACCAGAATAACTTCGTGCTCTTTTGTTCGAGGAACTCGAGGATAATTTGCCGAGACGGCGAAGAAAAATAATTACCGCTGCGTTCCGGCTGCAACACGTGCGCGGATTAGTGAGGGTCTTTCTGAATTATTAACCAAAAACAGGTCGATGACGGTTTCGTAAACATCCATTGTGGGCTCGACGAATACGCGATGATATTGCATTTTTTTTTAGCTATTAACATAACCGTTAAATTAATCAGTCGTTTAGACACCGCTGTCATGGTTACTCAATTGTGAAATCATTAATTGGATTTTGTGAAATAGGGAAATTGTGAAACTATTTATAAATTTATCAAACTGAAAATATGAATTCCCAAATTGTGAAACAGCGAAATTTTGAACTTCTGAAACAATGAATTTGTGAAGCTGAATTTGAAATTGTAAAATAGGGATATTGTGAGACTATAAATTTGTAAAATGAAAATGTGAATTTTGGAAATTATAAATTTGTGAATACTGAAAATATAAATTTGTGAATACTGAAAATATAAATTTGTGAAACTGAAATTATAAAAAGATGCAACTGTGACACTTCACACTAAATTTGTGAAAATGTGCGAATGTGAAATTGAATTTGTGAAACTGAAATAGTGAGTAAATGAATGAACGCTAAAATTGTGAAATATCAAAATTCTGAACTTCTGAAACAAAAGTTGTCAAGCTGAAATTGTTAAATTGAATTTCAAATTGTAAAATATAGAAATTGTGAAACCATAAATTTGTAAAATGAAAATGTGAATGTTGGAAATTATGAATTTGTGAATACTGAAAATATAAATTTGTGAAACTGAAATTATAAAATGATGCAACCGTGACACTTTGAAATTGGAAAAGTATGAATTTGAGACAGACATTATGAAACTATGAAATTGTGAAAGTGAAAATGTGGACTTGAAAAACTATGAATTTGTGAAAATGTGGGAATGTGAAATTGAATTTGTGAAACTGAAATAGTGAGTAAATGGATGAACGCTCAAATTGTGAAATAGTGAAATTCTGAACTTCTGAAACTATAAATTTGTCAAGCTGAAATTGTGAAACTGAATTTGAAATTGTAAAATATGGAAATTGTGAAACTATAAATTTGTAAAATGAAAATATGAATGTTGGAAATTATGAATTTGTGAATACCGAAAATATAAATTTGAGAAACTGAAATTATAAAATGATGCAATTGTGACACTTTGAAATAGCAAAAGTATGAATTTGAGTCGGACATTATGAAACTATGAAATTGTGAAGGTGAAAATGTGGACTTGAAAATTTGAATTTGTGAAAATGTGGGAATGTGAAATTGAATTTGTGAAACTGAAATAGAGAGTAAATGGATGAACGCTCAATTTGTGAAATAGCGAAATTCTGAACTTCTGAAACTATAAATATGTCAAGCTGAATTTGTGAAACTGAATTTGATATTGTAAAATATAGAAATTGTGAAACTATAAATTTGTAAAATGAAAATGTGAATGTTGGAAATTATGAATTTGTGAATACTGAAAATATAAATTTGTGAAACTGAAATTATAAAATGATGCAACCGTGACACTTTGAAATTGGAAAAGTATGAATTTGAGACAGACATTATGAAACTATGAAATTGTGAAGGTGAAAATGTGCGAATGTGAAATTGAACTTGTGAAACTGAAATTATAAAATGATGCAACTGTGACACTTTGAAATAGGACAATTATGAATTTGAGACAGACATTGTGAAGCTATGAAATTGTGAAGGTGAAAATGTGGACTCAAAGATCTATGAATTTGTGAAAATGTGGGAATGTGAATTATTGTGAAACTGAAATGGTGAATGAATGAATGAACGCTCAAATTGTGAAATAGCAAAATTGTGAACCTCCGAAACTATAAATTTGTGAAGCTGAAATTGTGATACCATGAATTTGAAATTGTAAAATAGGGAAATTGTGAAACTATTTATAAATTTGTCAAATGAAAACGTGAATGTGCGATATTATGAATTTGTGAATATTGAAAATATGAATTTGTGAGACTGAAATTATAAAATGATGCAACTGTGACGCTTTGAAATAGGAAAAGTATGAATTTGAGACAGACATTGTGAAGCTATGAAATTGTGAAGGTGAAAATGTGGACTCAAAGATCTATGAATTTGTGAAAATCTGGGAATGTGAAATATTGTGAAACTGAAATAGTGAATGAATGGATGAACGCCCAAATTGTGAAATAGCAAAATTGTGAACCTCCGAAACTATAAATTTGTGAAGCTGAAATTGTGATACCATGAATTTGAAATTGTAAAATAGGGAAATTGTGAAACTATTTATAAATTTGTCAAATGAAAACGTGAATGTGCGATATTATGAATTTGTGAATATTGAAAATATAAATTTGTGAGACTGAAATTATAAAATGATGCAACTGTGACACTTTGAAATAGGAAAAGTATGAATTTGAGACAGACATTGTGAAGCTATGAAATTGTGAAGGTGAAAATGTGGACTCAAAGATCTATGAATTTGTGAAAATGTGGGAATGTGAATTATTGTGAAACTGAAATAGTGAATGAATGGATGAACGCTCAAATTGTGAAATAGCAAAATTGTGAACCTCCGAAACTATAAATTTGTGAAGCTGAAATTGTGATACCATGAATTTGAAATTGTAAAATAGGGAAATTGTGAAACTATTTATAAATTTGTCAAATGAAAACGTGAATGTGCGATATTATGAATTTGTGAATATTGAAAATATGAATTTGTGAGACTGAAATTATAAAATGATGCAACTGTGACACTTTGAAATAGGAAAAGTATGAATTTGAGACAGACATTGTGAAGCTATGAAATTGTGAAGGTGAAAATGTGGACTTAAAGATCTATGAATTTGTGAAAATCTGGGAATGTGAAATATTGTGAAACTGAAATTGTGAATGAATGGATGAACGCCCAAATTGTGAAATAGCAAAATTGTGAACCTCCGAAACTATAAATTTGTGAAGCTGAAATTGTGATACCATGAATTTGAAATTGTAAAATAGGGAAATTGTGAAACTATTTATAAATTTGTCAAATGAAAACGTGAATGTGCGATATTATGAATTTGTGAATATTGAAAATATAAATTTGTGAGACTGAAATTATAAAATGATGCAACTGTGACACTTTGAAATAGGAAAAGTATGAATTTGAGACAGACATTGTGAAGCTATGAAATTGTGAAGGTGAAAATGTGGACTCAAAGATCTATGAATTTGTGAAAATGTGGGAATGTGAATTATTGTGAAACTGAAATAGTGAATGAATGGATGAACGCTCAAATTGTGAAATAGCAAAATTGTGAACCTCCGAAACTATAAATTTGTGAAGCTGAAATTGTGATACCATGAATTTGAAATTGTAAAATAGGGAAATTGTGAAACTATTTATAAATTTGTCAAATGAAAACGTGAATGTGCGATATTATGAATTTGTGAATATTGAAAATATGAATTTGTGAGACTGAAATTATAAAATGATGCAACTGTGACACTTTGAAATAGGAAAAGTATGAATTTGAGACAGACATTGTGAAGCTATGAAATTGTGAAGGTGAAAATGTGGACTTAAAGATCTATGAATTTGTGAAAATCTGGGAATGTGAAATATTGTGAAACTGAAATAGTGAATGAATGGATGAACGCCCAAATTGTGAAATAGCAAAATTGTGAACCTCCGAAACTATAAATTTGTGAAGCTGAAATTGTGATACCATGAATTTGAAATTGTAAAATAGGGAAATTGTGAGACTATTTATAAATTTGTCAAATGAAAACGTGAATGTGCGATATTATGAATTTGTGAATATTGAAAATATGAATTTGTGAGACTGAAATTATAAAATGATGCAACTGTGACACTTTGAAATAGGAAAAGTATGAATTTGAGACAGACATTGTGAAGCTATGAAATTGTGAAGGTGAAAATGTGGACTCAAAGATCTATGAATTTGTGAAAATCTGGGAATGTGAAATATTGTGAAACTGAAATGGTGAATGAATGAATGAACGCTCAAATTGTGAAATAGCAAAATTGTGAACCTCCGAAACTATAAATTTGTGAAGCTGAAATTGTGATACCATGAATTTGAAATTGTAAAATAGGGAAATTGTGAAACTATTTATAAATTTGTCAAATGGAAACGTGAATGTGCGATATTATGAATTTGTGAATATTGAAAATATAAATTTGTGAGACTGAAATTATAAAATGATGCAACTGTGACACTTTGAAATAGGAAAAGTATGAATTTGAGACAGACATTGTGAAGCTATGAAATTGTGAAGGTGAAAATGTGGACTCAAAGATCTATGAATTTGTGAAAATCTGGGAATGTGAAATATTGTGAAACTGAAATAGTGAATGAATGGATGAACGCCCAAATTGTGAAATAGCAAAATTGTGAACCTCCGAAACTATAAATTTGTGAAGCTGAAATTGTGATACCATGAATTTGAAATTGTAAAATAGGGAAATTGTGAAACTATTTATAAATTTGTCAAATGAAAACGTGAATGTGCGATATTATGAATTTGTGAATATTGAAAATATAAATTTGTGAGACTGAAATTATAAAATGATGCAACTGTGACACTTTGAAATAGGAAAAGTATGAATTTGAGACAGACATTGTGAAGCTATGAAATTGTGAAGGTGAAAATGTGGACTCAAAGATCTATGAATTTGTGAAAATCTGGGAATGTGAAATATTGTGAAACTGAAATAGTGAATGAATGGATGAACGCCCAAATTGTGAAATAGCAAAATTGTGAACCTCCGAAACTATAAATTTGTGAAGCTGAAATTGTGATACCATGAATTTGAAATTGTAAAATAGGGAAATTGTGAAACTATTTATAAATTTGTCAAATGGAAACGTGAATGTGCGATATTATGAATTTGTGAATATTGAAAATATAAATTTGTGAGACTGAAATTATAAACTGATGCGACTGTGACACTTTGAAATAGGGCAATTATGAATTTGAGACAGACATTGTGAAGCTATGAAATTGTGAAGGTGAAAATGTGGACTCAAAGATCTATGAATTTGTGAAAATCTGGGAATGTGAAATATTGTGAAACTGAAATAGTGAATGAATGGATGAACGCCCAAATTGTGAAATAGCAAAATTGTGAACCTCCGAAACTATAAATTTGTGAAGCTGAAATTGTGATACCATGAATTTGAAATTGTAAAATAGGGAAATTGTGAAACTATTTATAAATTTGTCAAATGAAAACGTGAATGTGCGATATTATGAATTTGTGAATATTGAAAATATAAATTTGTGAGACTGAAATTATAAAATGATGCAACTGTGACACTTTGAAATAGGAAAAGTATGAATTTGAGACAGACATTGTGAAGCTATGAAATTGTGAAGGTGAAAATGTGGACTCAAAGATCTATGAATTTGTGAAAATCTGGGAATGTGAATTATTGTGAAACTGAAATAGTGAATGAATGGATGAACGCTCAAATTGTGAAATAGCAAAATTGTGAACCTCCGAAACTATAAATTTGTGAAGCTGAAATTGTGATACCATGAATTTGAAATTGTAAAATAGGGAAATTGTGAAACTATTTATAAATTTGTCAAATGATAACGTGAATGTGCGATATTATGAATTTGTGAATATTGAAAATATGAATTTGTGAGACTGAAATTATAAAATGATGCAACTGTGACACTTTGAAATAGGAAAAGTATGAATTTGAGACAGACATTGTGAAGCTATGAAATTGTGAAGGTGAAAATGTGGACTCAAAGATCTATGAATTTGTGAAAATCTGGGAATGTGAAATATTGTGAAACTGAAATAGTGAATGAATGGATGAACGCCCAAATTGTGAAATAGCAAAATTGTGAACCTCCGAAACTATAAATTTGTGAAGCTGAAATTGTAATACCATGAATTTGAAATTGTAAAATAGGGAAATTGTGAAACTATTTATAAATTTGTCAAATGAAAACGTGAATGTGCGATATTATGAATTTGTGAATATTGAAAATATAAATTTGTGAGACTGAAATTATAAAATGATGCAACTGTGACACTTTGAAATAGGAAAAGTATGAATTTGAGACAGACATTGTGAAGCTATGAAATTGTGAAGGTGAAAATGTGGACTCAAAGGTCTATGAATTTGTGAAAATCTGGGAATGTGAAATATTGTGAAACTGAAATAGTGAATGAATGGATGAACGCTCAAATTGTGAAATAGCAAAATTGTGAACCTCCGAAACTATAAATTTGTGAAGCTGAAATTGTGATACCATGAATCTGAAATTGTAAAATAGGGAAATTGTGAAACTATTTATAAATTTGTCAAATGAAAACGTGAATGTGCGATATTATGAATTTGTGAATATTGAAAATATGAATTTGTGAGACTGAAATTATAAAATGATGCAACTGTGACACTTTGAAATAGGAAAAGTATGAATTTGAGACAGACATTGTGAAGCTATGAAATTGTGAAGGTGAAAATGTGGACTCAAAGATCTATGAATTTGTGAAAATCTGGGAATGTGAAATATTGTGAAACTGAAATGGTGAATGAATGAATGAACGCTCAAATTGTGAAATAGCAAAATTGTGAACCTCCGAAACTATAAATTTGTGAAGCTGAAATTGTGATACCATGAATTTGAAATTGTAAAATAGGGAAATTGTGAAACTATTTATAAATTTGTCAAATGAAAACGTGAATGTGCGATATTATGAATTTGTGAATATTGAAAATATAAATTTGTGAGACTGAAATTATAAAATGATGCGACTGTGACACTTTGAAATAGGGCAATTATGAATTTGAGACAGACATTGTGAAGCTATGAAATTGTGAAGGTGAAAATGTGGACTCAAAGATCTATGAATTTGTGAAAATCTGGGAATGTGAAATATTGTGAAACTGAAATAGTGAATGAATGGATGAACGCCCAAATTGTGAAATAGCAAAATTGTGAACCTCCGAAACTATAAATTTGTGAAGCTGAAATTGTGATACCATGATTTTGAAATTGTAAAATAGGGAAATTGTGAAACTATTTATAAATTTGTCAAATGAAAACGTGAATGTGCGATATTATGAATTTGTGAATATTGAAAATATAAATTTGTGAGACTGAAATTATAAAATGATGCAACTGTGACACTTTGAAATAGGAAAAGTATGAATTTGAGACAGACATTGTGAAGCTATGAAATTGTGAAGGTGAAAATGTGGACTCAAAGGTCTATGAATTTGTGAAAATCTGGGAATGTGAAATATTGTGAAACTGAAATAGTGAATGAATGGATGAACGCCCAAATTGTGAAATAGCAAAATTGTGAACCTCCGAAACTATAAATTTGTGAAGCTGAAATTGTGATACCATGAATTTGAAATTGTAAAATAGGGAAATTGTGAAACTATTTATAAATTTGTCAAATGAAAACGTGAATGTGCGATATTATGAATTTGTGAATATTGAAAATATGAATTTGTGAGACTGAAATTATAAAATGATGCAACTGTGACACTTTGAAATAGGAAAAGTATGAATTTGAGACAGACATTGTGAAGCTATGAAATTGTGAAGGTGAAAATGTGGACTTAAAGATCTATGAATTTGTGAAAATCTGGGAATGTGAAATATTGTGAAACTGAAATAGTGAATGAATGGATGAACGCCCAAATTGTGAAATAGCAAAATTGTGAACCTCCGAAACTATAAATTTGTGAAGCTGAAATTGTGATACCATGAATTTGAAATTGTAAAATAGGGAAATTGTGAGACTATTTATAAATTTGTCAAATGAAAACGTGAATGTGCGATATTATGAATTTGTGAATATTGAAAATATGAATTTGTGAGACTGAAATTATAAAATGATGCAACTGTGACACTTTGAAATAGGAAAAGTATGAATTTGAGACAGACATTGTGAAGCTATGAAATTGTGAAGGTGAAAATGTGGACTCAAAGATCTATAAATTTGTGAAAATCTGGGAATGTGAAATATTGTGAAACTGAAATGGTGAATGAATGAATGAACGCTCAAATTGTGAAATAGCAAAATTGTGAACCTCCGAAACTATAAATTTGTGAAGCTGAAATTGTGATACCATGAATTTGAAATTGTAAAATAGGGAAATTGTGAAACTATTTATAAATTTGTCAAATGGAAACGTGAATGTGCGATATTATGAATTTGTGAATATTGAAAATATAAATTTGTGAGACTGAAATTATAAAATGATGCAACTGTGACACTTTGAAATAGGAAAAGTATGAATTTGAGACAGACATTGTGAAGCTATGAAATTGTGAAGGTGAAAATGTGGACTCAAAGATCTATGAATTTGTGAAAATCTGGGAATGTGAAATATTGTGAAACTGAAATAGTGAATGAATGGATGAACGCCCAAATTGTGAAATAGCAAAATTGTGAACCTCCGAAACTATAAATTTGTGAAGCTGAAATTGTGATACCATGATTTTGAAATTGTAAAATAGGGAAATTGTGAAACTATTTATAAATTTGTCAAATGGAAACGTGAATGTGCGATATTATGAATTTGTGAATATTGAAAATATAAATTTGTGAGACTGAAATTATAAAATGATGCAACTGTGACACTTTGAAATAGGAAAAGTATGAATTTGAGACAGACATTGTGAAGCTATGAAATTGTGAAGGTGAAAATGTGGACTCAAAGATCTATGAATTTGTGAAAATCTGGGAATGTGAAATATTGTGAAACTGAAATAGTGAATGAATGGATGAACGCCCAAATTGTGAAATAGCAAAATTGTGAACCTCCGAAACTATAAATTTGTGAAGCTGAAATTGTGATACCATGAATTTGAAATTGTAAAATAGGGAAATTGTGAAACTATTTATAAATTTGTCAAATGAAAACGTGAATGTGCGATATTATGAATTTGTGAATATTGAAAATATAAATTTGTGAGACTGAAATTATAAAATGATGCAACTGTGACACTTTGAAATAGGAAAAGTATGAATTTGAGACAGACATTGTGAAGCTATGAAATTGTGAAGGTGAAAATGTGGACTCAAAGATCTATGAATTTGTGAAAATCTGGGAATGTGAAATATTGTGAAACTGAAATAGTGAATGAATGGATGAACGCCCAAATTGTGAAATAGCAAAATTGTGAACTTCCGAAACTATAAATTTGTGAAGCTGAAATTGTGATACCATGAATTTGAAATTGTAAAATAGGGAAATTGTGAAACTATTTATAAATTTGTCAAATGGAAACGTGAATGTGCGATATTATGAATTTGTGAATATTGAAAATATAAATTTGTGAGACTGAAATTATAAACTGATGCGACTGTGACACTTTGAAATAGGGCAATTATGAATTTGAGACAGACATTGTGAAGCTATGAAATTGTGAAGGTGAAAATGTGGACTCAAAGATCTATGAATTTGTGAAAATCTGGGAATGTGAAATATTGTGAAACTGAAATAGTGAATGAATGGATGAACGCCCAAATTGTGAAATAGCAAAATTGTGAACCTCCGAAACTATAAATTTGTGAAGCTGAAATTGTGATACCATGAATTTGAAATTGTAAAATAGGGAAATTGTGAAACTATTTATAAATTTGTCAAATGAAAACGTGAATGTGCGATATTATGAATTTGTGAATATTGAAAATATAAATTTGTGAGACTGAAATTATAAAATGATGCAACTGTGACATTTTGAAATAGGAAAAGTATGAATTTGAGACAGACATTGTGAAGCTATGAAATTGTGAAGGTGAAAATGTGGACTCAAAGATCTATGAATTTGTGAAAATCTGGGAATGTGAATTATTGTGAAACTGAAATAGTGAATGAATGGATGAACGCTCAAATTGTGAAATAGCAAAATTGTGAACCTCCGAAACTATAAATTTGTGAAGCTGAAATTGTGATACCATGAATTTGAAATTGTAAAATAGGGAAATTGTGAAACTATTTATAAATTTGTCAAATGATAACGTGAATGTGCGATATTATGAATTTGTGAATATTGAAAATATGAATTTGTGAGACTGAAATTATAAAATGATGCAACTGTGACACTTTGAAATAGGAAAAGTATGAATTTGAGACAGACATTGTGAAGCTATGAAATTGTGAAGGTGAAAATGTGGACTCAAAGATCTATGAATTTGTGAAAATCTGGGAATGTGAAATATTGTGAAACTGAAATAGTGAATGAATGGATGAACGCCCAAATTGTGAAATAGCAAAATTGTGAACCTCCGAAACTATAAATTTGTGAAGCTGAAATTGTAATACCATGAATTTGAAATTGTAAAATAGGGAAATTGTGAAACTATTTATAAATTTGTCAAATGAAAACGTGAATGTGCGATATTATGAATTTGTGAATATTGAAAATATAAATTTGTGAGACTGAAATTATAAAATGATGCAACTGTGACACTTTGAAATAGGAAAAGTATGAATTTGAGACAGACATTGTGAAGCTATGAAATTGTGAAGGTGAAAATGTGGACTCAAAGGTCTATGAATTTGTGAAAATCTGGGAATGTGAAATATTGTGAAACTGAAATAGTGAATGAATGGATGAACGCTCAAATTGTGAAATAGCAAAATTGTGAACCTCCGAAACTATAAATTTGTGAAGCTGAAATTGTGATACCATGAATCTGAAATTGTAAAATAGGGAAATTGTGAAACTATTTATAAATTTGTCAAATGAAAACGTGAATGTGCGATATTATGAATTTGTGAATATTGAAAATATGAATTTGTGAGACTGAAATTATAAAATGATGCAACTGTGACACTTTGAAATAGGAAAAGTATGAATTTGAGACAGACATTGTGAAGCTATGAAATTGTGAAGGTGAAAATGTGGACTCAAAGATCTATGAATTTGTGAAAATCTGGGAATGTGAAATATTGTGAAACTGAAATGGTGAATGAATGAATGAACGCTCAAATTGTGAAATAGCAAAATTGTGAACCTCCGAAACTATAAATTTGTGAAGCTGAAATTGTGATACCATGAATTTGAAATTGTAAAATAGGGAAATTGTGAAACTATTTATAAATTTGTCAAATGAAAACGTGAATGTGCGATATTATGAATTTGTGAATATTGAAAATATAAATTTGTGAGACTGAAATTATAAAATGATGCGACTGTGACACTTTGAAATAGGGCAATTATGAATTTGAGACAGACATTGTGAAGCTATGAAATTGTGAAGGTGAAAATGTGGACTCAAAGATCTATGAATTTGTGAAAATCTGGGAATGTGAAATATTGTGAAACTGAAATAGTGAATGAATGGATGAACGCCCAAATTGTGAAATAGCAAAATTGTGAACCTCCGAAACTATAAATTTGTGAAGCTGAAATTGTGATACCATGATTTTGAAATTGTAAAATAGGGAAATTGTGAAACTATTTATAAATTTGTCAAATGAAAACGTGAATGTGCGATATTATGAATTTGTGAATATTGAAAATATAAATTTGTGAGACTGAAATTATAAAATGATGCAACTGTGACACTTTGAAATAGGAAAAGTATGAATTTGAGACAGACATTGTGAAGCTATGAAATTGTGAAGGTGAAAATGTGGACTCAAAGGTCTATGAATTTGTGAAAATCTGGGAATGTGAAATATTGTGAAACTGAAATAGTGAATGAATGGATGAACGCCCAAATTGTGAAATAGCAAAATTGTGAACCTCCGAAACTATAAATTTGTGAAGCTGAAATTGTGATACCATGAATTTGAAATTGTAAAATAGGGAAATTGTGAAACTATTTATAAATTTGTCAAATGAAAACGTGAATGTGCGATATTATGAATTTGTGAATATTGAAAATATAAATTTGTGAGACTGAAATTATAAAATGATGCGACTGTGACACTTTGAAATAGGGCAATTATGAATTTGAGACAGACATTGTGAAGCTATGAAATTGTGAAGGTGAAAATGTGGACTCAAAGATCTATGAATTTGTGAAAATCTGGGAATGTGAAATATTGTGAAACTGAAATAGTGAATGAATGGATGAACGCCCAAATTGTGAAATAGCAAAATTGTGAACCTCCGAAACTATAAATTTGTGAAGCTGAAATTGTGATACCATGAATTTGAAATTGTAAAATAGGGAAATTGTGAAACTATTTATAAATTTGTCAAATGAAAACGTGAATGTGCGATATTATGAATTTGTGAATATTGAAAATATAAATTTGTGAGACTGAAATTATAAAATGATGCAACTGTGACACTTTGAAATAGGAAAAGTATGAATTTGAGACAGACATTGTGAAGCTATGAAATTGTGAAGGTGAAAATGTGGACTCAAAGATCTATGAATTTGTGAATATCTGGGAATGTGAAATATTGTGAAACTGAAATAGTGAATGAATGGATGAACGCTCAAATTGTGAAATAGCAAAATAGTAAACTTCTGAAACTATAAACTTATGAAGCTGAAATTGTGATACCATGAATTTGAAATTGTAAAATAGGGAAATTGTGAAAGTATTTATAAATTTGTCAAGTGAAAATATGAATGTTCGAAATTATGAATTTGTGAATACTGAAAATATAAATTTGTGAAACTGAAATTATAAAATGATGCAACTGTGACACTTTGAAATAGGAAAATTATGGATTTGAGACAGACATTATGAAACTATGAAATTGTGAAGGTGAAAATGTGGACTTGAAAATTTGAATTTGTGAAAATGTGGGAATGTGAAATTGAATTTGTGAAACTGAAATAGAGAGTAAATGGATGAACGCTCAATTTGTGAAATAGCGAAAATCTGAACTTCTGAAACTATAAATATGTCAAGCTGAATTTGTGAAACTGAATTTGATATTGTAAAATATAGAAATTGTGAAACTATAAATTTGTAAAATGAAAATGTGAATGTTGGAAATTATGAATTTGTGAATACTGAAAATATAAATTTGTGAGACTGAAATTATAAACTGATGCGACTGTGACACTTTGAAATAGGGCAATTATGAATTTGAGACAGACATTGTGAAGCTATGAAATTGTGAAGGTGAAAATGTGGACTCAAAGATCTATGAATTTGTGAAAATCTGGGAATGTGAAATATTGTGAAACTGAAATAGTGAATGAATGGATGAACGCCCAAATTGTGAAATAGCAAAATTGTGAACCTCCGAAACTATAAATTTGTGAAGCTGAAATTGTGATACCATGAATTTGAAATTGTAAAATAGGGAAATTGTGAAACTATTTATAAATTTGTCAAATGAAAACGTGAATGTGCGATATTATGAATTTGTGAATATTGAAAATATAAATTTGTGAGACTGAAATTATAAAATGATGCAACTGTGACATTTTGAAATAGGAAAAGTATGAATTTGAGACAGACATTGTGAAGCTATGAAATTGTGAAGGTGAAAATGTGGACTCAAAGATCTATGAATTTGTGAAAATCTGGGAATGTGAATTATTGTGAAACTGAAATAGTGAATGAATGGATGAACGCTCAAATTGTGAAATAGCAAAATTGTGAACCTCCGAAACTATAAATTTGTGAAGCTGAAATTGTGATACCATGAATTTGAAATTGTAAAATAGGGAAATTGTGAAACTATTTATAAATTTGTCAAATGATAACGTGAATGTGCGATATTATGAATTTGTGAATATTGAAAATATGAATTTGTGAGACTGAAATTATAAAATGATGCAACTGTGACACTTTGAAATAGGAAAAGTATGAATTTGAGACAGACATTGTGAAGCTATGAAATTGTGAAGGTGAAAATGTGGACTCAAAGATCTATGAATTTGTGAAAATCTGGGAATGTGAAATATTGTGAAACTGAAATAGTGAATGAATGGATGAACGCCCAAATTGTGAAATAGCAAAATTGTGAACCTCCGAAACTATAAATTTGTGAAGCTGAAATTGTAATACCATGAATTTGAAATTGTAAAATAGGGAAATTGTGAAACTATTTATAAATTTGTCAAATGAAAACGTGAATGTGCGATATTATGAATTTGTGAATATTGAAAATATAAATTTGTGAGACTGAAATTATAAAATGATGCAACTGTGACACTTTGAAATAGGAAAAGTATGAATTTGAGACAGACATTGTGAAGCTATGAAATTGTGAAGGTGAAAATGTGGACTCAAAGGTCTATGAATTTGTGAAAATCTGGGAATGTGAAATATTGTGAAACTGAAATAGTGAATGAATGGATGAACGCTCAAATTGTGAAATAGCAAAATTGTGAACCTCCGAAACTATAAATTTGTGAAGCTGAAATTGTGATACCATGAATCTGAAATTGTAAAATAGGGAAATTGTGAAACTATTTATAAATTTGTCAAATGAAAACGTGAATGTGCGATATTATGAATTTGTGAATATTGAAAATATGAATTTGTGAGACTGAAATTATAAAATGATGCAACTGTGACACTTTGAAATAGGAAAAGTATGAATTTGAGACAGACATTGTGAAGCTATGAAATTGTGAAGGTGAAAATGTGGACTCAAAGATCTATGAATTTGTGAAAATCTGGGAATGTGAAATATTGTGAAACTGAAATGGTGAATGAATGAATGAACGCTCAAATTGTGAAATAGCAAAATTGTGAACCTCCGAAACTATAAATTTGTGAAGCTGAAATTGTGATACCATGAATTTGAAATTGTAAAATAGGGAAATTGTGAAACTATTTATAAATTTGTCAAATGAAAACGTGAATGTGCGATATTATGAATTTGTGAATATTGAAAATATAAATTTGTGAGACTGAAATTATAAAATGATGCGACTGTGACACTTTGAAATAGGGCAATTATGAATTTGAGACAGACATTGTGAAGCTATGAAATTGTGAAGGTGAAAATGTGGACTCAAAGATCTATGAATTTGTGAAAATCTGGGAATGTGAAATATTGTGAAACTGAAATAGTGAATGAATGGATGAACGCCCAAATTGTGAAATAGCAAAATTGTGAACCTCCGAAACTATAAATTTGTGAAGCTGAAATTGTGATACCATGATTTTGAAATTGTAAAATAGGGAAATTGTGAAACTATTTATAAATTTGTCAAATGAAAACGTGAATGTGCGATATTATGAATTTGTGAATATTGAAAATATAAATTTGTGAGACTGAAATTATAAAATGATGCAACTGTGACACTTTGAAATAGGAAAAGTATGAATTTGAGACAGACATTGTGAAGCTATGAAATTGTGAAGGTGAAAATGTGGACTCAAAGGTCTATGAATTTGTGAAAATCTGGGAATGTGAAATATTGTGAAACTGAAATAGTGAATGAATGGATGAACGCCCAAATTGTGAAATAGCAAAATTGTGAACCTCCGAAACTATAAATTTGTGAAGCTGAAATTGTGATACCATGAATTTGAAATTGTAAAATAGGGAAATTGTGAAACTATTTATAAATTTGTCAAATGAAAACGTGAATGTGCGATATTATGAATTTGTGAATATTGAAAATATAAATTTGTGAGACTGAAATTATAAAATGATGCGACTGTGACACTTTGAAATAGGGCAATTATGAATTTGAGACAGACATTGTGAAGCTATGAAATTGTGAAGGTGAAAATGTGGACTCAAAGATCTATGAATTTGTGAAAATCTGGGAATGTGAAATATTGTGAAACTGAAATAGTGAATGAATGGATGAACGCCCAAATTGTGAAATAGCAAAATTGTGAACCTCCGAAACTATAAATTTGTGAAGCTGAAATTGTGATACCATGAATTTGAAATTGTAAAATAGGGAAATTGTGAAACTATTTATAAATTTGTCAAATGAAAACGTGAATGTGCGATATTATGAATTTGTGAATATTGAAAATATAAATTTGTGAGACTGAAATTATAAAATGATGCAACTGTGACACTTTGAAATAGGAAAAGTATGAATTTGAGACAGACATTGTGAAGCTATGAAATTGTGAAGGTGAAAATGTGGACTCAAAGATCTATGAATTTGTGAATATCTGGGAATGTGAAATATTGTGAAACTGAAATAGTGAATGAATGGATGAACGCTCAAATTGTGAAATAGCAAAATAGTAAACTTCTGAAACTATAAACTTATGAAGCTGAAATTGTGATACCATGAATTTGAAATTGTAAAATAGGGAAATTGTGAAAGTATTTATAAATTTGTCAAGTGAAAATATGAATGTTCGAAATTATGAATTTGTGAATACTGAAAATATAAATTTGTGAAACTGAAATTATAAAATGATGCAACTGTGACACTTTGAAATAGGAAAATTATGGATTTGAGACAGACATTATGAAACTATGAAATTGTGAAGGTGAAAATGTGGACTTGAAAATTTGAATTTGTGAAAATGTGGGAATGTGAAATTGAATTTGTGAAACTGAAATAGAGAGTAAATGGATGAACGCTCAATTTGTGAAATAGCGAAAATCTGAACTTCTGAAACTATAAATATGTCAAGCTGAATTTGTGAAACTGAATTTGATATTGTAAAATATAGAAATTGTGAAACTATAAATTTGTAAAATGAAAATGTGAATGTTGGAAATTATGAATTTGTGAATACTGAAAATATAAATTTGTGAAACTGAAATTATAAAATGATGCAACCGTGACACTTTGAAATTGGAAAAGTATGAATTTGAGACAGACATTATGAAACTATGAAATTGTGAAGGTGAAAATGTGCGAATGTGAAATTGAATTTGTGAAACTGAAATAGTGAGTAAATGGATGAACGCTCAAATTGTGAAATTGAATTTGTGAAACTGAAATAGTGAATGAATGCATAAACGTTCAAACTCTGAAATAGCGAAATTGTGAACTTCTCAAACTATAAATTTTTGAAGCTGAAATTGTGATACCATGGATTTGAAATTGTGAAATAAGAAAATTGTGAAACTATTCTGCTGGTTCTTACAGAATTTCCAGAAGGTCATATTAACAGATGCAATTCGCTTTCATTTCTGTATCTGTGACTTCACTTCTAATGTGCGCGGCGGCCACAAACCCAAGTACTCTTGTGTAATTTTACCAATTGAGTATCTATATTTACAAAGCTTCCCGTTGAACCCGCCCAGGGAGCCGTTTATTCCGCATAAAACGCTATGAATAATTCCCATCGAAAAATTCCCTTTTTCCACTCCCGCCCCATAATAAATTCCCTTGTCCGCGACACTTCATCGTTTATTAACAAGAAAGTTGCATAATCGCGCCGACTGGATCCACCGCGCCTTCCCCACGAATGAAACGGCCGATTTGTTTTCAAGCTCGTGCTTACTTTCGGAGGAAATGTTTCAGCAATTTTCCGGCTGAAGTCGTCCTCTCGTTATGATTTGTTGTTTCTGCGAGTTTTCTAACTAGAATTTTAAGCGCGTCTAGGTTTATTATTCGAGGGGTTCTTACCGGCGGCGGCGGTTACGTTGCTGGGGGCGGGCCGGCACTTGCAGGCGTTCTCCAGTTTGCCGTCGAAGGGGCAGGACGAGACGCAGCTTTCGCAACCTGGAAACAATTTACATTAGGAGTGCCTAAAAAGTCGGACTTGTTACAAGCTGTAGACATTTATATATTACGAACGAGTTGCTTACAATGTTTTTTCGCTTTATGAACAATTTATTTGAAACGGTTTCGAGAAGTGAATAAATGAATTTAATTTGAGGACGAACAAAGTTCTTTCCAGAAAAAACAGTCGGAAGCTGCGAAGTGTGATCCTCGTAAGCACACTCGATCCGCCAGGACCCACAATAGCTCAAATTAATTCCATGCGAAATTGGGTCATTCCCGCACTCAATTCGCTTTCTTATTCAAAGACGAAAACGCCCAGTCGAGATTCAGATAAATACTAGTGCATTTATGGATTTATTAACCGTTTTCCAAACCAATACTCACCGCTGGGATTCCGATTCGAGCAGTTGAACCGAGCGGACGTGTTGGCCACCCTGTATACTCATCGACTGACTAAATGGTTGAAAAATGACAACCATTTATTGAATGTTTTTTCCTTTGAACTAGAACTCGCTCTCGGAAGCCAAAAAATGGTTGTCATTCCAATATCATTAGTCAGTCAATCAGCGGTAGATGGGGCGGCCCACCCACCCCCCGCATTCACATGTGGTGCCATGAACCATATGGCTTTTAGTCACAAAGCACAACTGTGAAATGCAACAAACGGAATGTGGATACAATAGGAAAATGGTTGTCATTCCGAACCGGTTTGTCAACCATTTGGCCAAAAATGTAAATTTGAGCATATATTTTGGTGTAACTCTCAATTTGGATTGATGTTCTTTGTTGGTATAAGGTTTCTTTGTGACTAAGAAGCCTATGATTCTGGCACCGTTTGTGAGTGCGGTGGGCGGGTGGGCCACCCTGTCTACTATACTCATCGACTGACTAAGTGGTTGAAAAATAACAACCATTTATTGAATGGACTGACTAAATGGTTGAAAAATGACAACCATTTATTGAATGTTTTTTCCTTTGAACTAGAACTCGCTCTCGGAAGCCAAAAAATGGTTGTCATTCCAATATCACTAGTCAGTCAATTAACGGTAGATGGGGCGAACCACCCGCCCACCGCATTCACACGTGGTGCCATGAACCATATGGCTTTTAGTCACAAAGCACAACTGTGAAATACAACAAACGGAATGTGGATACAATAGGAAAATGGTTGTCATTCCGAACCGGTTTGTCAACCATTCGGCCAGAAATGTAAATTTGAGCATATATTTTGGTGTACCTCTACGGAAGAGGGATCGAATGGATGAAGAAGCTTGAGTGGACAAAAGGGGCAATATGTGGGAAGGGATAAAAAGCTGCCAGTTATTGTGTTGAATTATTGATTTATCTAGCTTTATTTATTATATCATATTTTATTTTATTGAGTGAATTTATCAGACACTTTATAAACCTATAAAGGTAATAAATATCCATACTGCTACAATACTCACCGCTGCTCTTTATGGAAGTGACGGGAATTTGACAGGTCTCCCCGGTGAAGTCCGGCTGGCAGTGGCATTTCACGGCCGAAGCACCGACGTGTCTGCAAAAAAACGACACACTCTCTTATTTGCATGCACGATAAAAAGGGGCTTTTGGCGCTTTTATGAGACAAAAATGGCAAGTGGCAACGTCGGAGGGCGCTGCGGAACGCTTCTGGACGCACCGGGAGTCGTAAAATGAAAGGTAGCTTGTACAGTTGGCTGATAAAAAAAGGCGATAAAAATGAGTTTTTTATTTTGGGGGATTTTAGCAAATGTCGTTGTGCTGCGCTCGACTTACGCAGAGCGATTTTGCGACATTGTTTGAAACCGTGTTGTATGGTGACTTGATCGCGGTAAAATACCATGGAAGCGCAACAAATGTCACTCCATTGGCGTGCACGGAAAAAAATTTCAGGTACACGTTACACACGAAAATTTTATTTTCCACGACCATGCCAAAAAATTTTAAATTTATTGTTAGTGCCATTCCTAAAATTAAAAAGATTAATTAATAAAAGGCATCCTATTAGCCTTCGTTGTGTACAATATTTTTTCCACCATCATGTCAATATGTTTTTTAGTCCGACATTACAAACATTTTTCATCTTGTAATAATAGCAACAAAATTTGCGGTAGCTTCATCAGAACAGAACAAAAATATATTTTAGACACTCGTTACACACGATATTTTTCCACCACCATGTCAAAAAATTAACAACTTATTTTCAGGATATTTCAAAATTTGCTGGTGCTATTGCTAAATTAAAAAAGACTAAATTCAAATAATCGGAATGTGGTAAAAAATGACATCCCATTAAACCTTCGTTGTGCACAATATTTTTCCCACCTTCATGTCAATATTTATTTTTTTGGTCCGATATTACAAAAAAATTTCATTTTGTAATAATAGCAATTAAATCTGCAATAATTTAATCAGTGCAGAGAAAAAGGATATTTTGGATACTCGTTACATACAATATTTTTCCACGACCACGTCAAAAAATTAGAAACGTATTTCTTAATTAAGATGAGGTACAACAGACATCCTAGAATCTTTGTTGTGTACAATATTTTTTCTACCATCATGTCAAAATTTGCTTTTTTTTAATTCCAATCTTATAAAAATGTCTCAGTTTGCAATAATAGCAACTAAATTTGCGATAGCTTGATCAGAAGAGAGCAAAAAGATATTTTAGGTGCTCGTTACACAAGACATTTTTCCACCACCATGTAAAAAAATTAGAAATTTATTTTCTGGATATTTCAAAATTTGCTGGTGCTATTGCTATATTAAAAGAGACTAAATTCAAATAATCGGAATGTGGTGAAAAATGACATCCTATTAAACCTTCGTTGTGCACAATATTTTTTCCACCTTCAAGTCATGGTCCGATATTACAAAAATGTTTCATTTTGTAATAATAGCAATTAGATTTGCAATAGTTTAATCAATGCAGAAAAAAAATATTTTGGATACTTGTTACATACAGTATTTTTCCACGACCATACCAAAAAATTAGAAACATATTTCTTAATTAGGATGAGGAAAAACAGACATCCTAAAATCTTTGTTGTGTACAATATTTTTTCTACCATCATGTCAAAATTTGCTTTTTTTTAATTCCAATCTTATAAAAATGTCTCAGTTTGCAATAATAGCAACTAAATTTGCAATAGCTTGATCAGAAGAGAGCAAAAGGATATTTTAGGTACTCGTTACACACGATATTTTTCCACCACCATGTCAAAAAATTAGGAACTTATTTTCTGGATATTTCAAAATTTGCTGGTGCTATTGCTATATTAAAAAAGACTAAATTCAAATAATCGGAATGTGGTGAAAAATGACATCCTATTAAACCTTCGTTGTGCACAATATTTTTTCCACCTTCAAGTCATGGTCCGATATTACAAAAATGTTTCATTTTGTAATAATAGCAATTAGATTTGCAATAGTTTAATCAGTGCAGAGAAAAAGGATATTTTGGATACTCGTTACATACAATATTTTTCCACGACCATGCGAAACAATTAGAAACATATTTCTTAATTAGGATGAGGTACAACAGACATCCTAAAATCATTGTTGTGTACAATATTTTTTCTACCATCATGTCAAAATTTGTTTTTTTAGTCCGATATTATAAAAATGTCTCAGTTTGCAATAATATCAACTAAATTTGCAATAGCTTGATCAGAAGAGAGCAAAAGGATATTTTAGGTACTCGTTACACACGATATTTTTCCACCACCATGTCAAAAAATTAGGAACTTATTTTCTGAATATTTCAAAATTTGCTGGTGCTATTGCTAAATTAAAAAAGACTGAATTCAAATAATCGTAATGTGGTAAAAAATGACATCCTATTAAACCTTCGTTATGCACAATATTTTTTCCACCTTCATGTCAATATTTGCTTTCTTGGTACGATATTACAAAGATCTTTCATTTTGTACTAATAGCAATTAGATTTGCAATAGTTTAATCAGTGCAGAGAAATAGGATAGCAAACACGGCAAAAATATATTTTAGGTGCCCGTTACACACGATATTTTTCCACGACGCTGCGAAACAATTTGGAACTTATTTTCTGGGTATTTCAACATTTACTTGTATCACTGCAAAATAAAGAAATGGAATGAGGCGAAAAAGACATTAATCTTTCGTTGTGTACAATGTTTTTGACACCATCATGAAATCTTCGGTTTAATGGTTTATAAAGATGACTTTATTTTGCAAATACATTTTCATTGCGTTTTTTTAATTAGCAGGAAATGAATTTACCGGCGTAATAGATTCAGAGAGATTTCAAAACAAGAAGTGCTACAGTAATGATGATACTTTTTTAAATTTCCCGATGATATCTCGCAAAGAAATGTCTGCTTTCGAGTCTAGACTGCATTATTTGCATTTAAATGAAGAAGTCGACGTCTAAAAAATCGCCCCATTTCCGGCCTCCGCTACAATCGCTTATTGCATTGAATCCTTCTTTTTCTCTCGATCGGCAAATTTATCGCCGCTACTTCCGTATGCTGGCTGCATTACTATTTTACAATTTAATTCACTTCCTCCTTTTTCGGAACGCCTTGCAGTTTTATTTTTCATTCTCCGATAGTTACTTCGCTTTTTTATTAACATTCTGTAAATTTTACAGCTCCATTTCGGTCACCATATAGCTGTTGACAAACTGCCGGATAAAAGGAGAAGTAAAAATCCGTTACGATATCACAAAATTCGGTGATAAAACTTTGATTGTTTGCCACAGACACATGGGGCTGCCGACAACATTTGAGTGCTATTCCGACAATTAACGTTTTCTTCGTACATCAATAGGTGCGCTTTCTTTGATGCGGCGCAACCCTTGTTTTAGACCCACACAAGCAATTCGCTCGTGCATAATCATCCGTTCGGCAAGAGAAGAACCGAAACAAATTGAAATTGGTAAGATTACCAGCCCCCTCTGAATCAATTTTGTTTGTGGAGCATGACTAAGTGGATTCTACTCGAAAGGGTCTAATTTCTCCTTGTGTAAACAAATTTCCGGAAAAAAGATCGCGACGCCGTAATTTATATTGCAAAAGTGGCGTTATTCGGTGAATTAAATTTGGCGAGATTAAAAATAATATTGTACCGTTGTTGCGGTAATAATGGGGTGTGGTAACGAGGTTTTTACGTCGGCCGAGATGTGCAGTTTATTAAAGTTGAATTGAAAGTTATTTTGGTGTACGTGCGGTTTTTTGCAAACGCGTTAATTTTAACAACTAGTTGTGGGTAGAGTGGCTGGAAATCTATGGCTCTAATATTGGTAATTTTTTATTTTAAAAACATTGTGGTTTGGGATTCGTGTTTTGCGTTGGTACAAAAGAGAATAAGCTATTGAAATTTGCAAACGAAATCCCTGCACGACAATGGATTGACATTCATCCTCAATCTATTTTTAGCGTTTTGTCATATCTGTATTCCATTTTTGCTTTGTTGTTTAAAATCAGTGATATTTTTATTTTGCAATAACACTACGAAATATCCAGAAACAATTTTTTTGGCCTGGTAACGAACACCTAAAATATATTTTTACTCTGTTCTGATAAAGCTAGCGCAAATTTAGTTGCTATTTTTGCAAACTAAAATATTTTTATAATATCGAGCTAAGGAGCCGAATATTATGGTAGAAAAAATACTGTACACAACAATTTTTTTAGGAAGTCTGTTGTACCTCATCCTAATTAAGAAATATGTTTCTAATTTTTTGGCATGGTCGTGGAAAAATATTGTATGTAACGAGTATCCAAAATAATAAATATTGACATGAAGGTGGAAAAAATATTGTGCACAACGAAGGTCATTTTTTACCACATTCCGATTATTTAAATTTAGTCTTTTTTATTCTAGCAATAGCACCAACAAATTTTGAAATATCCAGAAAATAAGTTCCAAATTTTTTGACATAGTGGTGGAAAAATATCGTGTGTAACGAGTACCTAAAATATATTTCTGCTCTCTTCTGGTAAAGCTATCGCAAATTTAGTTGCTATTATTGCAAACTGAGACATTTTTATAATATCGGACAAAAAAAAACAAATTTTGACATGATGGTAGAAAATTTTTTTGTACACAACAAAGATTTTAGGATGTCTGTTGTACCTCATCCTAATTAAGAAATATGTTTCTAATTTTTTGTCATGGTTTTGGAAAAATATTGTATGTAACGAGTATCCGAAATATCCTTTTTCTCTGCACTGATTAAACTGTTGCGAATCTAATTGCTATTATTACAAAACGAAAAATTTTTGTAATATCGGACCAAAAAAATAAATATTGACATGAAGGTGGAAAAATATTGTGCACAACGAGGGTTTAATAGGATGTCATTTTTTACCACATTCCGATTATTTGAATTTAGTCTATTTTAATTTAGCAATAGCACGAGCAAATTTTGAAATATAAAGAAAATAAGCCAATAATGTTTTGACATGGTGGTGGAAAAATATCGTGTGTAACGAGTACCTAAAATATCTTTTTGCTCTCTTCTAATCAAGCTATCGCAAATTTAGTTGCTAGTATTGCAAACTGAGACATTTTTATAATATCGGACAAAAAAAAAAACAAATTTTGACATAATGGTAGAAAATTTTTTTGTACACAACAAAGATTTCAGGATGTCTGTTGTACCTCATCCTAATTAAGAAATATGTTTCTAATTTTTTGTCATGGTTTTGGAAAAATATTGTATGTAACGAGTATCCGAAATATCCTTTTTCTCTGCAGTGATTAAACTGTTGCAAATCTAATTGCTATTATTACAAAACGAAAAATTTTTGTAATATCGGACCAAAAAATAAATATTGACATGAAGGTGGAAAAAATATTGTGCACAACGAAGGTTTAATAGGATGTCATTTTTACCACATTCCGATTATTTGAATTTAGTTTTTTTTTAATTTAGCAATAGCACCAGCAAATTTTGAAATATCCAGAAAATAAGTTCCTAATTTTTTGACATGGTGATGGAAAAATATCGTGTGTAACGAGTACCTAAAATATATTTCTGCTCTCTTCTGGTAAAGCTATCGCAAATTTAGTTGCTATTATTGCAAACTGAGACATTTTTATAATATCGGAAAAAAAAAAACAAATTTTGACATGATGATAGAAAATTTTTTTGTACACAACAAAGATTTTAGGATGTCTGTTGTACCGCATCCTAATTAAGAAATATGTTTCTAATTTTTTGTCATGGTTTTGGAAAAATATTGTATGTAACGAGTATCCGAAATATCCTTTTTCTCTGCAGTGATTAAACTGTTGCAAATCTAATTGCTATTATTACAAAACGAAAAATTTTTGTAATATCGGACCAAAAAATAAATATTGACATGAAGGTGGAAAAAATATTGTGCACAACGAAGGTTTAATAGGATGTCATTTTTACCACATTCCGATTATTTGAATTTAGTTTTTTTTTTTAATTTAGCAATAGCACCAGCAAATTTTGAAATATCCAGAAAATAAGTTCCTAATTTTTTGACATGGTGATGGAAAAATATCGTGTGTAACGAGTACCTAAAATATATTTCTGCTCTCTTCTGGTAAAGCTATCGCAAATTTAGTTGCTATTATTGCAAACTGAGACATTTTTATAATATCGGACAAAAAAAAAACAAATTTTGACATGATGGTAGAAAATTTTTTTGTACACAACAAAGATTTTAGGATGTCTGTTGTACCGCATCCTAATTAAGAAATATGTTTCTAATTTTTTGTCATGGTTTTGGAAAAATATTGTATGTAACGAGTATCCGAAATATCCTTTTTCTCTGCAGTGATTAAACTGTTGCAAATCTAATTGCTATTATTACAAAACGAAAAATTTTTGTAATATCGGACCAAAAAATAAATATTGACATGAAGGTGGAAAAAATATTGTGCACAACGAAGGTTTAATAGGATGTCATTTTTACCACATTCCGATTATTTGAATTTAGTTTTTTTTTAATTTAGCAATAGCACCAGCAAATTTTGAAATATCCAGAAAATAAGTTCCTAATTTTTTGACATGGTGATGGAAAAATATCGTGTGTAACGAGTACCTAAAATATATTTCTGCTCTCTTCTGGTAAAGCTATCGCAAATTTAGTTGCTATTATTGCAAACTGAGACATTTTTATAATATCGGACAAAAAAAAAAACAAATTTTGACATGATGGTAGAAAATTTTTTTGTACACAACAAAGATTTTAGGATGTCTGTTGTACCGCATCCTAATTAAGAAATATGTTTCTAATTTTTTGTCATGGTTTTGGAAAAATATTGTATGTAACGAGTATCCGAAATATCCTTTTTCTCTGCACTGATTAAACTGTTGCGAATCTAATTGCTATTATTACAAAACGAAAAATTTTTGTAATATCGGACCAAAAAAATAAATATTGACATGAAGGTGGAAAAATATTGTGCACAACGAGGGTTTAATAGGATGTCATTTTTTACCACATTCCGATTATTTGAATTTAGTCTATTTTAATTTAGCAATAGCACCAGCAAATTTTGAAATATCCAGAAAATAAGTTCCTAATTTTTTGACATGGTGATGGAAAAATATCGTGTGTAACGAGTACCTAAAATATATTTCTGCTCTCTTCTGGTAAAGCTATCGCAAATTTAGTTGCTATTATTGCAAACTGAGACATTTTTATAATATCGGACAAAAAAAAAAAAACAAATTTTGACATGATGGTAGAAAATTTTTTTGTACACAACAAAGATTTTAGGATGTCTGTTGTACCGCATCCTAATTAAGAAATATGTTTCTAATTTTTTGTCATGGTTGTGGAAAAATATTGTATGTAACGAGTATCCGAAATATCCTTTTTCTCTGCACTGATTAAACTGTTGCGAATCTAATTGCTATTATTACAAAATGAAACATTTTTGTAATATCGGACCAAAATAAGTAAATATTGACATGAAGGTGGAAAAAATATTGTGCACAACGAAGGTTTAATAGGATGTAATTTTTTACCACATTCCGATTATTTAAATTTAGTCTTTTTTAATTTAGCAATAGTACCAGCAAATTTTGAAATATCCAGAAAACAAGTTCCTAATTTTTTGACATGGTGGTGGAAAAATATATTGTGTAACGAGTACCTAAAATATGTTTTTGCGCTGTTGTGATCAAGCTATGACAAATTTAGTTGCTATTATTGCAAACTGAGACATTTTTGTAATATCGGACCAAAAAAATAAATATTGACATGAAGGTGGAAAAATATTGTGCACAACGAGGGTTTAATAGGATGTCATTTTTTACCACATTCCGATTATTTGAATTTAGTCTATTTTAATTTAGCAATAGCACGAGCAAATTTTGAAATATAAAGAAAATAAGCCAATAATGTTTTGACATGGTGGTGGAAAAATATCGTGTGTAACGAGTACCTAAAATATCTTTTTGCTCTCTTCTAATCAAGCTATCGCAAATTTAGTTGCTAGTATTGCAAACTGAGACATTTTTATAATATCGGACAAAAAAAAAAAAAACAAATTTTGACATAATGGTAGAAAATTTTTTTGTACACAACAAAGATTTTAGGATGTCTGTTGTACCTCATCCTAATTAAGAAATATGTTTCTAATTTTTTGTCATGGTTGTGGAAAAATATTGTATGTAACGAGTATCCGAAATATCCTTTTTCTCTGCAGTGATTAAACTGTTGCGAATCTAATTGCTATTATTACAAAACGAAAAATTTTTGTAATATCGGACCAAAAAAATAAATATTGACATGAAGGTGGAAAAATATTGTGCACAACGAGGGTTTAATAGGATGTCATTTTTTACCACATTCCGATTATTTTAATTTAGCAATAGCACGAGCAAATTTTGAAATATAAAGAAAATAAGCCAATAATTTTTTGACATGGTGGTGGAAAAATATCCTGTGTAACGAGTACCTAAAATATCTTTTTGCTCTCTTCTAATCAAGCTATCGCAAATTTAGTTGCTAGTATTGCAAACTGAGACATTTTTATAATATCGGACTAAAAAAAAAAAAAAATTTCGACATGATGGTAGAAAAAATATTGTGCACAACAAAGATTTCAGAATGTCTGTTTTACCTCATCGTAATTAAAAAATATGTTTCTAATCTTTTGGCATGTTCGTGGAAAAATATTGTATGTAACGAGTATCCAAAATATCCTTTTTCTCTGCACTGATTAAACTATTGCAAATCTAATTGCCATTATTACAAAATAAAACATTTTTGTAATATGGGACCAAAAAATAAATATTGACATGAAGGTGGAAAAAATATTGTGCACAACGAAGGTTTAATAGAATGTCATTTTTTACCACATTCCGATTATTTGAATTTGGTCTTTTTAATTTAGCAATAGCACCAGCTAATTTTGAAATATCCAGAAAATAAGTTCCAAAATTTTTGACATGGTGGTGAAAAAGTATCGTGTGTAACGAGTACCTAAAATATCTTTTGCTCTGTTCTGATCAAGCTGTCGCAAAATTGGTTGCTATTGTTGCGAAATGAAACATTTTAAATTATAGGATTGAAAAACCAAACATTTACATGATGGTGGAAAAATATTGTACAAAACTAAGGCTTAATATGGTTTTCGCACCATTTGAATTGTTTAAAATGTGTGTTTTTTAATTTTGCAATGGCACTAGCAATTGTTGAAATATTCAGAAAATAAGTTCCTAATTTTTTCGCACCGTCGTGAAAAAACATTGTGTGTAACGGGTATCTGAAATATCTTTTTGATCTGTCTTGATCAAGCAATTGCAAATTTAGTTGCTAATATTGCAAATTGACACTATGGTGGAAAATATATTGTACACAACGAAGACCTAACATGATGTCTTTTTTGCCTCATTCAATTGTTTAAAATCAGTGTTACTGTTATTTTTTAATGACACTATCAGATGTTAAAATGTCCAGATAAGTTCTTAATTTTTTCGCATACTCGTGGAAAAATATTGTATGGAACGAGTGTCCAAAATATCTCTTGGCTCAAGCTATCGAAAATATAGTTGCTACTATTATCTAAAATATATTTTTGCTCTATTCTGATGAAGCTATCGCAAATGTAATAGATGTCTTTTTCGCCGCATTCCAATTCTTTTTTTTATTTTGCAATGGCACCAGTAAATGCTGAAACACCCAGAATATAAGTTCCAAATTTTTTCGCATCGTCGTGGAAAAATATCGTGTGTAACGGGCACCTAAAATATATTTTTGCTGTGTTCTGATCAAGCTTTTACAAGTTTAGTTGCTATTATTGCAAAATGAAACATTTTATAATATAGGATAAAAAAAACAAACATTTACGTTATCGTGGAAAAATATTGTACAGAACGAAGGCTTAATATGGTTTTCGCACCATTTGAATTGTTTTTTAATTTTGTAATGGAAAAATATTGTGTGTAACGAGTGTCCAAAATATCTCTTGGCTCAAGCTATCGAAAATTTAGTTGCTACTATTACAAAATGATTTTTTTTATAATATCGGGCTAATAAAAAAGATATGTATTGACAAAAAATATTGAACACAACGGAGGTTAATTATGATGTATTTTTCATCTCATTCCATTTATTATTTCAATTTAGTTTTTTTATTGTAATAGTTATACAAGCAAATTTTCTAATATTTTTTGTCGTGGTCGTGGAAAAATATCGTGTGTAACGAGTATCTAAAATATATTTTTGCACTGTTCTGATGAAGCTATGGCAAATTTGGTTGCTATTAAAACAAAATGAAACATGTTTGTAATATCGGACTAAAAAAACAAATATAAGTTGCTATTTTTGCAAACTAAAATATTTTTATAATATCGGGCTAAGAAGCCGAATATTATGGTAGAAAAAATATTGTACACAACAAATATTTTAGGAAGTCTGTTTTACCTCATCCTAATTAAGAAATATGTTTCTAATTTTTATTATTAGATTTTAAAATTAATATTGACTGAAGGTGGAAAAATATTGTGCACAAAGAAGGTTTAATAGGATGTCATTTTTTACCACTTTCCGATTATTTGAATTTAGACTTTTTTAATTTAGCAATAGCACCAGCAAATATTGAAATATGCATCCAGGAAGAAGTTATTAATTTCTTGGCATGGTCGTGGAAAAATATTGTGCGTAACGAGTACCTAAAATTTGGGTTTATTTGTACCATTTCTTTATTTTGTCTATTAGGTTTCTTTGATCTATTTACTCTCTCTGTTCCCTCTTTGTCTTTGATAGTCTCTTTCGTATTTTTTGTCTTTGGTTACTTTAGTCTCTTTGGTCTCCTTGGTCTCTTTGGTTTGTTTGGTGTCTTTGGTCCCTTTCGTCTCTTTGGTCTCTTTCGGTTCTTTAGTCTCTTTGGTCTTTTTGGTCTCTCTGGTCTCTTTAGTCTCGTTGCTCTCCTTGGTCCCTTTTGGTAATATTTTGTCTCATTTGAAACATCCTGTCTATTGCCATTTGAAAAAGCACTGACAGGTACAAATGAATGTTGTAAAGAGTCTCAAGGAGTTGAATATCTTTAGGCCTCACTTTCCTAAAGATTTTAGTTTGTAAGGAAGTCACCAAATTTCCCGATATGCTGGCGACAAATATCCCGAAATAAAATACTACGCGGCATCGTATCCGAACAGTTCTTGTACCACTGGATAAAACAGCGCGCTTCGAATGAAGCCGTTCGGACACCCCTACGACCGCTGTCATTGTCGGGCCGGGACCCCGCTGTTAAGCGACTCACGCTTCACCACTGATACTCCGAAATAAAATACTTCCCGACACCAGTGAATTACTGCGCTCCTGATACCGTCATATCGGACTTTCTACACCGCCCGGAACTGACGCCGTTTAGTGGAGAAGAGGCCGCCGTAACGGTGTACATATTGAACCGCTGGATATATTGCCCCCCCCCCTCTGTAAAAATTGTAAATAAAGTTTGTACCACCGTCGCCGTTTAATTTCCTTCCGCCAAGCTCGACAGCTGACCCCTGGTGCACCGTACTCCGGCTTAGCTAGCCGCGGTCCCGTGGAGCATACCACAAAAGAAAACTGGCGCTTGAGAACACTTCCGACAGGAAGAAGCGTTACAAGTTCTTGCTTCTGTTAATTCTTATCATTTTGTTTAGTCAGTTTGATAACTTCAGGTTCTTTAGTCTCCATAATTTATTTAACCTCTTCAGTCTCTTTGGTCTCTTTAGTCTCTTTATTCTTTTTAGTTTCTTTGCTCTACTTGGTCTCTTTGGTCCGTTTTGGTAATTTTTTGTTTTTTGTCTCATTTCTTTCTTTTGTCTTTTGTGTTTCCTCGATTTCTTGCAGCCTTGTTGATGTGTGTAGTTATTTTAGCCTCTTATGGTTTCTTTGATCTATTTAGCCCATTTGTTTCCTCTGCGTGGTTTTTCAAACATCCTCATATTGTCTTCTCAAAAACCACTGACAGCCACCAAGGAATGTTGTGAAGAGTCTCAAGGAGTTCAATATCTTTAGGTCTCACTTTCTTAAAGTTCTTTACAAATAACCCGAAATAAAATACTTTCTGACACCGTATCGGGACCATTCTCGTCATACCGGAACTGACGCCGTTTAGTGGAGGCCTCCGCGTCGACAAGCGATAAGACCTTGACGCGCTGCGCCGGAAAAATATGGTGTGTAACGAGCACGTAAAATATCTATTTGCTCTGTTCTGATCAAGCTATTGCAAGTGTAGTTGTTGTTATTGCAACTATGATGGTGGAAAAATTGTTGTACATAACGAAGGCTTAATTTGAAATATTCAAAAAATAGTTTGATGTCGGGGCATAGTAACAGCAATCCTAAAAACACTCGGAGTTGTGTTTAATAATTGGCTAATTATATTATTATAACGATATAAATAATGTCCTTGCGGGGTCAGAGGGGTCATTATCACAGCATTGTGTAGAGATTAAGGGTTATCACCTGCATTAATTCACCCGCGTAGCTCTAAAGTAAGACCATTGTCGCTATGGCTCTCTCCACGAGCAGATGGAGTGGCAAAGTGGCCGTTGTAACAGGTGCGAGTTCCGGAATCGGAGCCGCAATTGCTGACGCCCTGGTGGAACACGGACTTCAAGTAAGAAAGTACCGACTAAAAATTTTATGCCGATTTTATTCAGGTCGTAGGGGTAGCACGCAGGTCCCAGATCATCGAAAGACGGTCCCGACAGCTCTCGGACAAACCCGGAAAGCTCCACGCCCTCAGGGTCGATCTGAGCAACCGAAAAGAAATAGAAGACTCTTTCAAATGGATAGAAGAAAATTTAGGACCGATTCACGTGCTGGTCAACAGCGCCGGACTCGTCCAGATGGGCGGCGTCATGGACACTGAACCCGAACACTGGAAGCAGACCTTCGACGTCAACGTCCTGGGGTTGTTCGTTACCACCAAAGAGGCGATCAAGCAGATGAGGGCCAACAACATCAACGGACACGTGGTCCAGATCAACGGGGTTTTCGGGCACAAAATTCCGACCCACGAGTTCAACATCGGACCATCTTCCAAGTTTGCCGTCACCGCTTTCAGTGAGACTCTTCGGCTGGAGATGGCGGCCCTCGAGTGTAAAATTAAAATCACGGTAACTTTTCTATTTTGGTTAGTTCGATAATGCGTGAGGTTGCTCTCGTAGAGCGTCAGTCCGGGTTTGGTGGCCACGGAACTCACAACCAAGAACGAGAGCGCATCGCAGGAGGCCATGGAGTATTTTTCAAGATGGCCGATTCTCAATGTGGAGGACGTGGTGGGGGGCGTTGTTTACGCCCTCTCCACGCCGGAGCACGTTCAGGTATGTGAGGTTATGTTGCTGTCACACACGTTATTCCACGGCACTCTAAACTCATGTGAACGTTCTGTGTTTCAGGTGAACGAATTGACGATCGTTGGGATCTGAGTTTGGGAATTATTTTGCATTCATTTGGAAATTGTATTGATAACCAAATAAAAAGTTTAAAGGATTAGTTTTAGATTTTTTTCCAAGAATTTAGACTAACATTATGTCGTTAATTAAACTTTGACACTCTAATTTAATATCTCTATGTTAGTTTAGTACAAGAACAGATTGTTTGTGCTCACTAATAACAGTTCCTATCAGACTTTATAGAATTAGGAAAGCATACTTAAACTTCCGTAATGTCATTGAAAAGTTTACGTTTCAGCATTCAGAAATTTGAAGACAAAGCACTTTAAATTCATTCGGCATAACGAGTTTGAGAATAATGCAGATGTAAAATAAAATACGTTGCTCTGTAACGCTGTAATTGTCTTTTTCCGCTTACCTATTTGCTTTCGGAATTCCGTCGCAGTGTTTTCTCTTGTTCAGACACTGCTCACGGGAATAAAAAATATGTAAAAATTTAAAAACACACGAAAATAAAAGAACTTACACGATAAGAATTTGAGAACACACGAAACCGAGAACCTAAAAATCTCTGAATACAAAATACCTTAGAACATAAGAACCCGAGAATCTAAGAGCCTGCAAATTTAAGAACAAGAACCTGAGACCTAAGAATCTAAAAATGGAAGAACATAAACTGAAAACCCGCGAACCTGAAATTTGGGTACTCAAGAACCTTAAAATTAGGAAGCCTACAGAAAAACTTAAGAACCTAAGATTCTAAGAACAGAAGAAGCTGAAAAGCTAAGAACCTAATAAATAAGAATCTAAGAACATAAGAATATTAGAACCTAAGAACCCGTGAACATAAGAACCCTAAAGTCTAAGAACATGCAAAATTAAGAATATATAAGATCCTGAAACCTAATAACCTAAAACCCGAAGAACATAAGAACCTTAAAACCTGAAAACATAAGAACCTAAGAACAATCCCAAGAATCTTAAAAGTGAGAATCTGCGACCCCGAAATTCGAAACTCGAAACCTTGGGAACCCGAGAACCCAAAAGTACGTAGCTTAAACTTAAAAATCTGCAATCCTAAAAATCTCAGAATACAAAAATCTAAGAACCTATAAACTTAAGAACATAAGAATCTAAAAACAGAAGAACATAAGAACCTGAGAACATAACCCAAAAACATAAGATCCTAAGAACAGAAACTGAAAACCCGCGAACCTGAAGAACTCCGAACCTGAAATTCGGGTAACTGAAAACTTCAGAAACTAAGAACGCAAGAACCCGAAAACCCAAAAACGTAGAAAACTGAAAACCGAACAACCTAAAAACATTAGAACATAAGAACGTAAGAACCTAGAAATCTACAAAACTAAAAACGTAAGATCAGAAGAACCTGAAAAGCTAAGAACCTAAAAACATCAGAACCTGAAACCCTAAGAACATTAGAGTATTAGAACCTAAGAACCCGTAACTAAGAAACTCGCGAACCTGAAAAACTGCGAACCTAAAAACTTGGGTACTGAAGAACCTTAAAATTGCGAAGTAGAGAACTTGAAATTCCGAACATGAAACGTTGGAAACCCAAGAATATTAAAATTGGGATGGTGAGAATTTGCGACTCCGAAGTTCCGACCTTGAAACCTTGGGAACCTTAAAATTTGTAAAACTACAAAATTGAGAATTTAAAAATCTCAGAATACTAAAACCTGGGAAGTTGAGAACATAAGAAATTATCAAATACATAAAGACTTAATAACATAAAAACCTAGAAACCCAAGGTTATAGAAGAACATAAGAACTTGAAGACCTAAAAAATTAAGCGCAAAACCTAAAACGCATAAACCTGAAAACCCAAGAACCTAAGCACATTAGAAAGTAGACATCTAAAAAATTGAAAACCTAAAAAATCTAAAACCTAATAACAGGCTCAAACCTAAGAATATAAAAACAGAAAAACCTAAGAACAAAAGAACTTTAAGACGTGAGAACATAATCTGAAAACTTAAGAACCTAAGAACTCAAACTGAACATGAAACGTTGGAAACCCAAGAATATTAAAAGTTGAGAATCTGCGACCCCGAAATTCCGACCTTGAAACCTTGGGAACCTTAAAACTTGGAAGACTACAAAATTGGGAATCTAAAAATCTCAGAATACTAAAACCTGGGAAGTTGAGAACATAAGAACTTGTCAAATACACAAACACTTGATAACATAAAAACCTAGAAACCCAAGGTTATAGAAGAACATAGAACTTGAAATCCTAAGAAATTAAGCGGAAAACCTAAAACGCATAAACCTGAAAACCCAAGAGCCTAAGCACATTAGAAAGTAGACATCTAAAAAATTGAAAACCTAAAAAACCTAAAACCTAATAACAGGCTCAAGCCTAAGAATCTAAAAACAGAAAAACCTAGGAACAAAAGAACCTTAAGCCGTGAGAACATAATCTGAAAACATGAGAACCTAAAAACATAAACTGAACATGAAACGTTGGAAACCCAAGAATCTTAAAAGGTGAGAATCTGCGACCCCGAAATTTCGACCTTGAAACCTTGGGAACCTTAAAACTTGGAAAACTACAAAATTGGGAATCTAAAAATCTCGGAATACTAAAACCTGGGAAGTTGAGAACATAAGAACATGTCAAATACACAAACACATGATAACATAAAAACCTAGAAACCCAAGGTTATAGAAGAACATAAGAACTTGAAGA
The DNA here is from genome assembly GCA_963583935.1 of Diaperis boleti. Taxonomy (NCBI): domain Eukaryota; kingdom Metazoa; phylum Arthropoda; class Insecta; order Coleoptera; family Tenebrionidae; genus Diaperis; species Diaperis boleti. The sequence continues at coordinate 2,587,936 of OY757242.1, forward strand.
CCTAACAAATTAAGGGAAAACCTAAAACGGATAAACCTGAAAACCCAAGAACCTAGGCACATTAGAAAGTAGACATCTAAAAAAATGAAAACCTAAAAAACCTAAAATCCAATAACAGGCTCAAACCTAAGCATCCAAAAACAGAATAAACTAAGAACAAAAGAACCTTAAGACGTGAGAACATAATCTGAAAACATAAGAACCTAAGAACTTAAACTGAACATGAAACGTTAAAAACGCAAGAATATTAAAAGTTGAGAATCTGCGACCCCGAAATTCCGACCTTGAAACCTTGGGAACCTTAAAACTTGGAAGACTATAAAATTGGGAATCTAAAAATCTCAGAATACTAAAACCTCGGAAGTTGAGAACATAAGAACATGTCAAATACACAAACACATGATAACATAAAAACCTAGAAACCCAAGGTTATAGAAGAACATAAGAACTTGAAGACCTAACAAATTAAGGGAAAACCTAAAACGGATAAACCTGAAAACCCAAGAGCCTAAGCACATTAGAAAGTAGACATCTAAAAAATTGAAAACCTAAAAAACCTAAAACCTAATAACAGGCTCAAATCTAAGAATCTAAAAACAGAAAAACCTAGGAACAAAAGAACCTTAAGCCGTGAGAACATAATCTGAAAACATGAGAACCTAAGAACATAAACTGAACATGAAACGTTGGAAACCCAAGAATCTTAAAAGGTGAGAATCTGCGACCCCGAAATTCCGACCTTGAAACCTTGGGAACCTTAAAACTTGGAAAACTACAAAATTGGGAATCTAAAAATCTCGGAATACTAAAACCTGGGAAGTTGAGAACATAAGAACATGTCAAATACACAAACACATGATAACATAACAAACGGATAGACCTGAAAACCCAAGAAACTGAGCACATTAGAAAGTAGACATCTAAAGAATTGAAAACCTAAAAAACCTGAAACCTAATAACAGGCTCAAACCTAAGAATCTAAAAACAGAAAAACCTAAGAACAAAAGAACCTTAAGCCGTGAGAACATAATCTGAAAACATAAGAACCTAAGAACATAAACTGAACATGAAACGTTGGAAACCCAAGAATCTTAAAAGGTGAGAATCTGCGACCCCGAAATTCCGACCTTGAAACCTTGGGAACCTTAAAACTTGGAAAACTACAAAATTGGGAATCTAAAAATCTCGGAATACTAAAACCTGGGAAGTTGAGAACATAAGAACATGTCAAATACACAAACACATGATAACATAAAAACCTAGAAACCCAAGGTTATAGAAGAACATAAGAACTTGAAGACCTAACAAATTAAGGGAAAACCTAAAACGGATAAACCTGAAAACCCAAGAACCTAAGCACATTAGAAAGTAGACATCTAAAAAAATGAAAACCTAAAAAACCTAAAATCCAATAACAGGCTCAAACCTAAGCATCCAAAAACAGAATAAACTAAGAACAAAAGAACCTTAAGACGTGAGAACATAATCTGAGAACATAAGAACCTAAGAACTTAAACTGAACATGAAACGTTGGAAACCCAAGAATCTTAAAAGGTGAGAATCTGCGACCCCGAAATTCCGACCTTGAAACCTTGGGAACCTTAAAACTTGGAAAACTACAAAATTGGGAATCTAAAAATCTGGGAATACTAAAACCTGGGAAGTTGAGAACATAAGAACATGTCAAATACACAAACACATGATAACATAAAAACCTAGAAACCCAAGGTTATAGAAGAACATAAGAACTTGAAGACCTAACAAATTAAGGGAAAACCTAAAACGGATAAACCTGAAAACCCAAGAACCTAAGCACATTAGAAAGTAGACATCTAAAAAAATGAAAACCTAAAAAACCTAAAATCCAATAACAGGCTCAAACCTAAGCATCCAAAAACAGAATAAACTAAGAACAAAAGAACCTTAAGACGTGAGAACATAATCTGAAAACATAAGAACCTAAGAACTTAAACTGAACATGAAACGTTAAAAACGCAAGAATATTAAAAGTTGAGAATCTGCGACCCCGAAATTCCGACCTTGAAACCTTGGGAACCTTAAAACTTGGAAGACTATAAAATTGGGAATCTAAAAATCTCAGAATACTAAAACCTCGGAAGTTGAGAACATAACAACTTGTCAAATACTCAAACACTTGGTAACATAAAAACCTAGAAACCCAAGGTTATAGAAGAACATAGAACTTGAAGTCCTAAGAAATTAAGCGGAAAACCTAAAACGCATAAACCTGAAAACCCAAGAGCCTAAGCACATTAGAAAGTAGACATCTAAAAAATTGAAAACCTAAAAAACCTAAAACCTAATAACAGGCTCAAATCTAAGAATCTAAAAACAGAAAAACCTAGGAACAAAAGAACCTTAAGCCGTGAGAACATAATCTGAAAACATGAGAACCTAAGAACATAAACTGAACATGAAACGTTGGAAACCCAAGAATCTTAAAAGGTGAGAATCTGCGACCCCGAAATTTCGACCTTGAAACCTTGGGAACCTTAAAACTTGGAAAACTACAAAATTGGGAATCTAAAAATCTCGGAATACTAAAACCTGGGAAGTTGAGAACATAAGAACATGTCAAATACACAAACACATGATAACATAAAAACCTAGAAACCCAAGGTTATAGAAGAACATAAGAACTTGAAGACCTAACAAATTAAGGGAAAACCTAAAACGGATAAACCTGAAAACCCAAGAACCTAGGCACATTAGAAAGTAGACATCTAAAAAAATGAAAACCTAAAAAACCTAAAATCCAATAACAGGCTCAAACCTAAGCATCCAAAAACAGAATAAACTAAGAACAAAAGAACCTTAAGACGTGAGAACATAATCTGAAAACATAAGAACCTAAGAACTTAAACTGAACATGAAACGTTAAAAACGCAAGAATATTAAAAGTTGAGAATCTGCGACCCCGAAATTCCGACCTTGAAACCTTGGGAACCTTAAAACTTGGAAGACTATAAAATTGGGAATCTAAAAATCTCAGAATACTAAAACCTCGGAAGTTGAGAACATAAGAACATGTCAAATACACAAACACATGATAACATAAAAACCTAGAAACCCAAGGTTATAGAAGAACATAAGAACTTGAAGACCTAACAAATTAAGGGAAAACCTAAAACGGATAAACCTGAAAACCCAAGAGCCTAAGCACATTAGAAAGTAGACATCTAAAAAATTGAAAACCTAAAAAACCTAAAACCTAATAACAGGCTCAAATCTAAGAATCTAAAAACAGAAAAACCTAGGAACAAAAGAACCTTAAGCCGTGAGAACATAATCTGAAAACATGAGAACCTAAGAACATAAACTGAACATGAAACGTTGGAAACCCAAGAATCTTAAAAGGTGAGAATCTGCGACCCCGAAATTCCGACCTTGAAACCTTGGGAACCTTAAAACTTGGAAAACTACAAAATTGGGAATCTAAAAATCTCGGAATACTAAAACCTGGGAAGTTGAGAACATAAGAACATGTCAAATACACAAACACATGATAACATAACAAACGGATAGACCTGAAAACCCAAGAAACTGAGCACATTAGAAAGTAGACATCTAAAGAATTGAAAACCTAAAAAACCTGAAACCTAATAACAGGCTCAAACCTAAGAATCTAAAAACAGAAAAACCTAAGAACAAAAGAACCTTAAGCCGTGAGAACATAATCTGAAAACATAAGAACCTAAGAACATAAACTGAACATGAAACGTTGGAAACCCAAGAATCTTAAAAGGTGAGAATCTGCGACCCCGAAATTCCGACCTTGAAACCTTGGGAACCTTAAAACTTGGAAAACTACAAAATTGGGAATCTAAAAATCTCGGAATACTAAAACCTGGGAAGTTGAGAACATAAAAACATGTCAAATACACAAACACATGATAACATAAAAACCTAGAAACCCAAGGTTATAGAAGAACATAAGAACTTGAAGACCTAACAAATTAAGGGAAAACCTAAAACGGATAAACCTGAAAACCCAAGAACCTAAGCACATTAGAAAGTAGACATCTAAAAAAATGAAAACCTAAAAAACCTAAAATCCAATAACAGGCTCAAACCTAAGCATCCAAAAACAGAATAAACTAAGAACAAAAGAACCTTAAGACGTGAGAACATAATCTGAGAACATAAGAACCTAAGAACTTAAACTGAACATGAAACGTTGGAAACCCAAGAATCTTAAAAGGTGAGAATCTGCGACCCCGAAATTCCGACCTTGAAACCTTGGGAACCTTAAAACTTGGAAAACTACAAAATTGGGAATCTAAAAATCTGGGAATACTAAAACCTGGGAAGTTGAGAACATAAGAACATGTCAAATACACAAACACATGATAACATAAAAACCTAGAAACCCAAGGTTATAGAAGAACATAAGAACTTGAAGACCTAACAAATTAAGGGAAAACCTAAAACGGATAAACCTGAAAACCCAAGAACCTAAGCACATTAGAAAGTAGACATCTAAAAAAATGAAAACCTAAAAAACCTAAAATCCAATAACAGGCTCAAACCTAAGCATCCAAAAACAGAATAAACTAAGAACAAAAGAACCTTAAGACGTGAGAACATAATCTGAAAACATAAGAACCTAAGAACTTAAACTGAACATGAAACGTTAAAAACGCAAGAATATTAAAAGTTGAGAATCTGCGACCCCGAAATTCCGACCTTGAAACCTTGGGAACCTTAAAACTTGGAAGACTATAAAATTGGGAATCTAAAAATCTCAGAATACTAAAACCTCGGAAGTTGAGAACATAACAACTTGTCAAATACTCAAACACTTGGTAACATAAAAACCTAGAAACCCAAGGTTATAGAAGAACATAGAACTTGAAGTCCTAAGAAATTAAGCGGAAAACCTAAAACGCATAAACCTGAAAACCCAAGAGCCTAAGCACATTAGAAAGTAGACATCTAAAAAATTGAAAACCTAAAAAACCTAAAACCTAATAACAGGCTCAAATCTAAGAATCTAAAAACAGAAAAACCTAGGAACAAAAGAACCTTAAGCCGTGAGAACATAATCTGAAAACATGAGAACCTAAGAACATAAACTGAACATGAAACGTTGGAAACCCAAGAATCTTAAAAGGTGAGAATCTGCGACCCCGAAATTCCGACCTTGAAACCTTGGGAACCTTAAAACTTGGAAAACTACAAAATTGGGAATCTAAAAATCTCGGAATACTAAAACCTGGGAAGTTGAGAACATAAGAACATGTCAAATACACAAACACATGATAACATAAAAACCTAGAAACCCAAGGTTATAGAAGAACATAAGAACTTGAAGACCTAACAAATTAAGGGAAAACCTAAAACGGATTAACCTGAAAACCCAAGAACCTGAGCACATTAGAAAGTAGACATCTAAAAAATTGAAAACTTAAAAACCTAAAACCTAATAATCTAAAAACAGAAAAACCTAGGAACAAAAGAACCTTAAGCCGTGAGAGCATAATCTGAAAACATGAGAACCTAAGAACATAAACTGAACATGAAACGTTGGGAACCCAAGAATCTTAAAAGGTGAAAATCTGCGACCCCGAAATTCCGACCTTGAAACCTTGAGAACCTTAAAACTTGGAAAACTACAAATTTGAGAATCTAAAAATCTCAGAATACTAAAACCTGGGAAGTTGAGAACATAAGAAATTGTCAAATACATAGAGACTTGATAACATAAAAACCTAGAAACCCAAGGTTATAGAAAAACATAAGAACTTGAAGACCAAAGAAATTAAGCGGAAAACCTAAAACGCATAAACCTGAAAACCAAAGAGCCTAAGCACATTAGAAAGTAGACATCTAAAAAATTTAAAACCTAATAAACCTAAAACCTAAAAACAGGCTCAAACCTAAGAATCTAAAAACAGAAAAACCTAAGAACAAAAGAACCTTAAGCCGTGAGAGCATAATCTGAAAACATGAGAACCTAAGAACATAAACTGAACATGAAACGTTGGGAACCCAAGAATCTTAAAAGGTGAAAATCTGCGACCCCGAAATTCCGACCTTGAAACCTTGAGAACCTTAAAACCTGGAAAACTACAAAATTGAGAATCTAAAAATCTCAGAATACTAAAACCTGGGAAGTTGAGAACATAAGAAATTGTCAAATACATAGAGACTTGATAACATAAAAACCTAGTAACCCAAGGTGATAGAACAACATAAGAACTTGAAGACCTAAGAAATTAAGCGGAAAACCTAAAACGGATAGACCTGAAAACCCAAGAAACTGAGCACATTAGAAAGTAGACATCTAAAAAATTGAAAACCTAAAAAACCTAAAACCTAATAACAGACTGAAACCTAAGAATCTAAAAACAGAAAAACCTAAGAACAAAAGAACCTTAAGACGTGAGAACATAATCTGAAAACATAAGAACCTAAGAACATAAACTGAACATGAAACGTTGGAAACCCAAGAATCTTAAAATTTTGATGGTGAGAATCTGCGACCCCGAAGTTCCGACCTTGAAACCTTGGGAACCTTAAAAATTGGAAAACTACAAAATTGAGAATCTAAAGATCTCAGAATACTAAAACCTGGGAAGTTGGGAACATAAGAACTTGTCAAATACACAAAAACTTGATAACATAAAAACCTAGAAACCCAAGGTTATCGAAGAACATAAGAACTTGAAGACCTAAGAAATTAAGAAAGGAAGAAGCGGAAATCCTAAAACACATAAATCTGAAAACCCAAGAACCTAAGCACATTAGAAAGTAGAAATCTAAAAAATTGAAAACCTAGAGACTAAGAACAGAAGAACCCGAAAAGCTAAGAACCTAAGAACGTAATAACATATAAATATATACAACCGAAGAACCCGTGAACTTAACCTTAGCTTAAGAAGGCGAGAGAACTTGTTTGAAACTGGAGAACCCAAAAAAGTAGCTAGTTTCAGTTTTACTGAAAACCTGCGATCTCGAAAGAACATTAGAACCTAGAAATAGAAAGTTAAAAACCTAAGAACATAGGCACCTTAAAACTTGAGAACATAACCTGAAAACATAAAAACCTAAGAACATAAACTGAAAACCCGGAAACCTGAAACCTAAAAGCTTGGGTACTAACGAGCCTTAAAATGGCGAAGCTGAGAACTTAAAATTCCGAACATGAAACGTTGGAAACCTAAGAATTTTTAAAATTGGGAAGCTGAGAACCTGCGACCCCAAAATTCCGAACTTGGAACCTTGGGAACCTTAAAACTCGGAAAACTACAAACTTGTCAAATACATAAAACCTTGATGACTTAAGAACCTGAAACCCTAAGAACATAAGAACCCGAAAATCTAAGAACCTACAAACTTATGAACATAAGAACCTGAAACCTAAGGATCCAAAAACAGAAGATCCTAAGCACATAAGAACTTTAAAACTTGAGAGCATAACCTGAAAACATGAAAACCTAAGAATATAATCTCAAAACCCCGGAACTTGCGAAGTTGAGAACTTTAAATTCTGAACATGAAACGTTAGAAACTCAGGAATCTTAAAATTGGGAAGATGAGAATCTGCGACCTTGAAATTCTGTACTTGGAACCTTGGCAACCTTAAAACTTTTAAAACTACAAAATTGAGTGTCTAAGATTATCAGAATGATAAAACCTGGGAGGCTGAGGACTTGTCAAAAACATAAAACCTTGATGACTTAAGAACCAAAAACCTAGAAACCTAAGGTTATAGAAGAACACGAAAACAGAAAAAAATAGTACATACGTTCATTTATAATAACCTAAAGAAAACTTAGAACCTATGGAATTGAGAAATTGAGAACATCAGAACATTAAAACCTGAGAGTCTAAAAACATAAGAACTTGAAATCTTAAGAACATAAGAATTTTAAAAACTAAAAACATAAAAGACCCTGAAAATGTAAGAAATTAATATCATCCGAACCTAAGAACCTGAAAACATAACAATCCAAAAAACTGAGAACCTAAGAACCTCACAACCTATTCATACCTTAGCACCCAAGGGATTTTGAAGTGCAAGAAAGTGAGAACTTATGAATCTAAAAAACTGAACCTTAAACCAGAAAAACTTGAAAGCATAAGAAACTGAGAACCTAAAGGATTGAAAACCCCCGAACTTGGACAACTACGAAACTGAGAACTTGAAAACCTCTAAAACCTGAAAGTCTGCAAACCTGACAACATAGGAGCTTGTCCACTTGAGAAATTGAACACCTGAAAACTTGAGAACCTTAAAACACGAAATTTGAAACCTGAGAATCTCGAGGAACCAAAAATATTAAAGCATAAAAACTTGAGAGTATGAGAAGGAGAAACAGAACTACACACACAAGATCTGAACAGAATGAAAGAATTGATTTTAGACATGTTGTGTACAATATTTTTTCTACATCGACCTCAATCCCCTCGAAATAAAAAACAATTTTAGATCTTGAAAAAAAAAGTTGTGTGCCTCACTTTTAGTGCACACGACTGAAGCGAAACTTGCTAAGACGATGGTAGGGCCAGTGGGGCCCCCTTTGGGACAGGGTGGCGCCTTGAGAGAGGGGGGCGCAGCTACCATCTGAACCGTCGTAATACCTACTACGCTAGTCGTTTTATTCACACGCGTCCCCGCTCTCATCCCTACGACCGAAGCGTTTCACTTTGATTTCCGTTTCAGTTTTTTGGACTCACACCTCGATAACGAAGTTTCACTTCAGAATGAGAAATCTCGTCAGCCTGGATACACCCCTTGCTGACAAATTTCCATTAGACGTGATCCCCGTTAAAATCATCTCATTCCCGCCAAATAATTAGAATAGATGACATTTTTAACAAGTTTATAAATGACAAACTACCGCACGATATCTCGAACACGAAGAGTGATGAGGACACGTTCGTGGCGTTCCCTCCGATGGAGCGAATACCAAAAAGACTCCGACAGCGACATAAAACCGAAGGTTAGTAGATAAAAACAAATCATTTAACTTTGTTCATCATACGTGCCTCGACCCCGGACCACGGTCGACGCTTTACTGCCATTGTTACGCTGCGGTGGCGTAAAACCGAGTTACCGCACATCCACCCGAAATGACGGTTGTTTACAAAAACTTGTTGGGAAAAGTCGTTTTGCACATGGAGACGTCAGCCGAAGGTGCTGTAGGTGTTTTTGTCACGAGTTGAACGGAGTTTGAGGCGAAAATCTCAAACTGAATTTAACTACCTTAATTAGACGGGATGAAATTAAGTTTGCTCATATTGTGTGAGTACGACAGCAAAAATGGCGGAAATTCACTTCGGGCTAATGTTTAAACTTGTCGCGCTCGTATCTCTGGCCCGGTTCCGGTCAAACGCGTATTAACCGCCCGGCGACGATAAATAAGCCATTAGGGCCCGCAGAAATTTCGTCCGCGGATGAGGGCGCCACTTCAACCCTCCAATATCCGCACTTCGGTTGATTTGCATTTCGCTCGAGTCACATATTGATTGCTGCTGAAGGGAATGATGTGATGCTTTAGACAATAGTTAGTCAATTGCGAGAATCGGGATGAATGGAATACGATTGTATATGGTTTATTACGAGACGACGAGATTATCGTGTGGCACGAACAAAGCTGTGCATTGCGAAGTGACGCTTTTGTTGTTAATAGGCGAAGAGGTGGAATCACAGCCGTAGAACAGCCATTTTGTAGTAATCGTTAACAAACATTTACATTTATTTGTTGGCGGCGTAACAAAGAATTAAAACCATGAAGAAGATATATAATCTTCCTTTTTTTACCACCTATAGGCTCTGTAAATGAGACAGTTGTAACGAAGTTACCAAAACTTTAAGAGACGAATATCGAAATTGAGGTTCGCCGCTCTGAAGCGAGATTCTCCGCAGTCTAGCGGGCCGCTGTCCCACTGCTTCGACAAGGTCAAATCGGCATCTTTAACAGCCCCGGAAAAATAGCGCGCTGCTTATGCAGCTTTCCGGAAGTCGCTACGACCACCCCGCGGACCACGCCAGCTCCAGAAAAAATACTCTCCGATAACGGATTGGAATGGGGCTTAGATCATTTTGAACAGCAAGGAAGCGCGCTCCGGACCTCGCCATCCCGGAATAGTTACATTGCCCGGAGTCGCTGCCGATCCGTCGGGAAGAGAACGCGGCGATTAGGTTCTGACAGACGTACTGCACCATTTCGCATGCATCCACTCAGGCTCCACTCAGTGGCGGAAGGCAGATATGAGTCGCACCTCTACCGAAGAGGAAGTCCCAGGCTACCATCGTCCCGATAGTATCGTGTCAGGTTTATTTTTTTCCTCCCGCCAAACTTGACAGCTGACCCCTGGCGGGACGTAGCAACCCGTGGTCCCGTGGAGCATACCACGTAAAAAGAGACTGGCGCTCGAGGCAACCCGACCGTAGTAAGCGTCACAGTTTTAGATAAGCGCATCCACAGCCTAATTATTCCTAAGATATATAACCTAAGTTTTCATGTTTTCAGGTTATGTTCTCAAGTTTTAAGGGTCTTATGTTCTTAGGATTTATTGTTTTTGGATCCTTAGGTTTCAGGTTCTTATGTTCATAAGTTTGTAGGTTCATAGATTTTCAGGTTCTTATGTTTTTAGGGTTTCAGTTTCTTAAGTCATCAAGGTTTCCTGTATTTGACAAGTCTTCAGCTTCCCAGGTTTTAGTATTCTGAGAATTTTAGATTCTCAATTTTGTAGTTTTCCGAGTGTTAAGGTTCCCAAGGTTCCAAGCTCAGAATTTCGAGGTCGCAGCTTCTCATCTTCTCAATTTTAAGATTCCTGGGTTTCTAACGTTTCATGTTCAGAATTCAATGTTCTCAACTTCGCAATTTTAAGATTCTTGAGTACCCAAGTCTTTAGGTACGGCGTTTTTCAGGTTCCGGGGTTTTGAGATTATATTCTTAAGTTTTCATGTTTTCAGGTTATGTTCTTAAGGTTTTAAGGTTCTTATGTTCTTAGGTTCTTCTGTTTTTAGATTCTTAGATTTCAGGTTCTTACGTTCATAACTTTGTAGATTCTTAGATTTTCGGGTTCTTATGTTCTTAGGGTTTTAGGTTCTTAAGTCATCAAGGTTTCCTGTATTTGACAAGTCTTCAGCTTCCCAGGTTTTAGTATTCTGAGAATTTTAGATTCTCAATTTTGTAGTTTTCCGAGTGTTAAGGTTCCCAAGGTTCCAAGCTCAGAATTTCGAGGTCGCAACTTCTCATCTTCTCAATTTTAAGATTCCTGGGTTTCTAACGTTTCATGTTCAGAATTCAATGTTCTCAACTTCGCAATTTTAAGGTTCTTGAGTACCCAAGTTTTCGGGCTCCGGGGTTTTGAGATTATATTCTTAAGTTTTCATGTTTTCAGGTTATGTTCTTAAGGTTTTAAGTTTCTTATGTTCTTATGTTCTTAGGTTCTTCTGTTTTTAGATTCTTAGATTTCAGGTTCTTACGTTCATAACTTTGTAGATTCTTAGATTTTCGGGTTCTTATGTTCTTAGGGTTTTAGGTTCGTAAGTCATCAAGGTCTTATGTATTTGACAAGTTTGTAGTTGTCCGACTTTTAAGGTTCCCAAGGTTCCAAGTTCAGAATTTCGAGGTCGCAGATTCTCATCTTCCCAATTTTAAGATTCCTGGGTTTCCAAAATTTAATGTTCAGAATTAAAAGTTCTCAACTTGGCAATTTTAAGGTTCTTGAGTACACAAGTTTTTAGGTTCGGAGTTTTTCAGGTTTTGGGGTTTTGAGATTATATTCTTAAGTTTTCATGTTTTCAGGTTATGTTCTCAAGTTTTAGGGTTCTTATGTTCTTAGGATGTTTTTGTTTTTGAATCCTTAGGTTTCAGGTTCTTATATTCATAAGTTTGTAGGTTCTTATGTTCTTAGGGTTTCAGGTTCGTAAGTCATCAAAGTCATATGTATTTGACAAGTTTGTAGTTTTCCGAGTTTTAAGGTTCCCAAGGTTCCAAGTTCAGAATATCAAGTTCGCAGATTCTCATCTTCCCAATTTTAAGATTCCTGGGTTTCCAAAATTTCATGTTCAGAATTAAAAGTTCTCGACATGGCAATTTTAAGGTTCTTGAGTACCCAAGTTTTTAGGTTCGGAGTGTTTTAGGTTCCGGGGTTTTGAGATTATATTCTTAGGTTTTCATGTTTTCAGGTTATGTTCTCAAGTTTTAAGGTTCTTATGTTCTTAGGATTTTCTGTTTTTGGATCCTTAGGTTTCAATTTCTTATGTTCATAAGTTTGTAGGTTCTTAGATTTTCGGGTTCATATGTTCTTAGGGTTTCAGGTTCGTAAGTCATCAAGGTCTTATGTATTTGACAAGTTTGTAGTTTTCCGACTTTTAAGGTTCCCAAGGTTCCAACTTCAGAATTTCGAGGTCGCAGATTCTCATCTTCCCAATTTTAAGATTCCTGGGTTTCCAACATTTCATGTTCAGAATTAAAAGTTCTCAACTTGGCAATTTTAAGGTTCTTGAGTACCCAAGTTTTTAGGTTCGGAGTTTTTCAGGTTCTGGGGTTTTGAGATTATATTCTTAGGTTTTCATGTTTTCAGGTTATGTTCTCAAGTTTTAAGGTTTTTTTTGTTTTTAGATTCTTAGATTTGAGGTTCTTATGTTCATAAGTTTGTAGGTTCTTATGTTCTTAGGGTTTCAGGTTCGTAAGTCATCAAGGTCTTATGTATTTGACAAGTTTGTAGTTTTCCGACTTTTAAGGTTTCCATGGTTCCAAGTTCAGAATTTCGAGGTCGCAGATTCTCATCTTCCCAATTTTAAGATTCCTGGGTTTCCAACATTTCATGTTCAGAATTAAAAGTTCTCAACTTGGCAATTTTAAGGTTCCTGAGTAACCAAGTTTTTAGGTTCGGAGTTTTTCAGGTTCTGGGGCTTTGAGATTATGATCTTAGGTTTTCATGTTTTCAGGTTATGTTCTCAAGTTTTAAGGTTCTTACGTTCTTAGGATTTTCTGTTTTTGGATCCTTAGGTTTCAGGTTCTTATGTTCATAAGTTTGTAGGTTCTTAGATTTTCGGGTTCTTATGTTCTTAGGGTTTCAGGTTCGTAAGTCATCAAGGTCTTATGTATTTGACAAGTTTGTAGTTTTCCGACTTTTAAGGTTCCCAAGGGTCCAAGTTCAGAATTTCGAGGTCGCAGATTCTCATCTTCCCAATTTTAAGATTCCTGGGTTTCCAACATTTCATGTTCAGAATTAAAAGTTCTCAACTTGGCAATTTTAAGGTTCCTGAGTAACCAAGTTTTTAGGTTCGGAGTTTTTCAGGTTCTGGGGCTTTGAGATTATATTCTTAGGTTTTCATGTTTTCAGGTTATGTTCTCAAGTTTTAAGGTTCTTACGTTCTTAGGATTTTCTGTTTTTGGATCCTTATGTTTCAGGTTCTTATGTTCATAAGTTTGTAGGTTCTTAGATTTTCGGGTTCTTATGTTCTTAGGGTTTCAGGTTCGTAAGTCATCAAGGTCTTATGTATTTGACAAGTTTGTAGTTTTCCGACTTTTAAGGTTCCCAAGGGTCCAAGTTCAGAATTTCGAGGTCGCAGGTTCTCATCTTCCCAATTTTAAGATTCCTGGGTTTCCAACGTTTTATGTTCAGAATTTAAAGTTCTCAACTTGGCAATTTTAAGGTTCTTGAGTACACAAGTTTTTAGGTTCGGAGTTTTTCAGGTTTTGGGGTTTTGAGATTATATTCTTAAGTTTTCATGTTTTCAGGTTATGTTCTCAAGTTTTAGGGTTCTTATGTTCTTAGGATTTTTTTGTTTTTGAATCCTTAGGTTTCAGGTTCTTATATTCATAAGTTTGTAGGTTCTTATGTTCTTAGGGTTTCAGGTTCGTAAGTCATCAAAGTCTTATGTATTTGACAAGTTTGTAGTTTTCCGAGTTTTAAGGTTCCCAAGGTTCCAAGTTCAGAATATCAAGTTCGCAGATTCTCATCTTCCCAATTTTAAGATTCCTGGGTTTCCAAAATTTCATGTTCAGAATTAAAAGTTCTCGACATGGCAATTTTAAGGTTCTTGAGTACCCAAGTTTTTAGGTTCGGAGTGTTTTAGGTTCCGGGGTTTTGAGATTATATTCTTAGGTTTTCATGTTTTCAGGTTATGTTCTCAAGTTTTAAGGTTCTTATGTTCTTAGGATTTTCTGTTTTTGGATCCTTAGGTTTCAATTTCTTATGTTCATAAGTTTGTAGGTTCTTAGATTTTCGGGTTCATATGTTCTTAGGGTTTCAGGTTCGTAAGTCATCAAGGTCTTATGTATTTGACAAGTTTGTAGTTTTCCGACTTTTAAGGTTCCCAAGGTTCCAACTTCAGAATTTCGAGGTCGCAGATTCTCATCTTCCCAATTTTAAGATTCCTGGGTTTCCAACATTTCATGTTCAGAATTAAAAGTTCTCAACTTGGCAATTTTAAGGTTCTTGAGTACCCAAGTTTTTAGGTTCGGAGTTTTTCAGGTTCTGGGGTTTTGAGATTATATTCTTAGGTTTTCATGTTTTCAGGTTATGTTCTCAAGTTTTAAGGTTTTTTTTGTTTTTAGATTCTTAGATTTGAGGTTCTTATGTTCATAAGTTTGTAGGTTCTTATGTTCTTAGGGTTTCAGGTTCGTAAGTCATCAAGGTCTTATGTATTTGACAAGTTTGTAGTTTTCCGAGTTTTAAGGTTCCCAAGGTTCCAAGTTCAGAATATCCAGTTCGCAGATTCTCATCTTCCCAATTTTAAGATTCCTGGGTTTCCAACATTTCATGTTCAGAATGAAAAGTTCTCAACTTGGCAATTTTAAGGTTCCTGAGTAACCAAGTTTTTAGGTTCGGAGTTTTTCAGGTTCTGGGGCTTTGAGATTATATTCTTAGGTTTTCATGTTTTCAGGTTATGTTCTCAAGTTTTAAGGTTCTTACGTTCTTAGGATTTTCTGTTTTTGGATCCTTAGGTTTCAGGTTCTTATGTTCATAAGTTTGTAGGTTCTTAGATTTTCGGGTTCTTATGTTCTTAGGGTTTCAGGTTCGTAAGTCATCAAGGTCTTATGTATTTGACAAGTTTGTAGTTTTCCGACTTTTAAGTTTCCCAAGGTTCCAAGTTCAGAATTTCGAGGTCGCAGATTCTCATCTTCACAATTTTAAGATTCCTGGGTTTCCAACATTTCATGTTCAGAATTAAAAGTTCTCAACTTGGCAATTTTAAGGTTCCTGAGTAACTAAGTTTTTAGGTTCGGAGTTTTTCAGGTTCTGGGGCTTTGAGATTATATTCTTAGGTTTTCATGTTTTCAGGTTATGTTCTCAAGTTTTAAGGTTCTTACGTTCTTAGGATTTTCTGTTTTTGGATCCTTAGGTTTCAGGTTCTTATGTTCATAAGTTTGTAGGTTCTTAGATTTTCGGGTTCTTATGTTCTTAGGGTTTCAGGTTCGTAAGTCATCAAGGTCTCATGTATTTGACAAGTTTGTAGTTTTCCGACTTTTAAGTTTCCCAAGGTTCCAAGTTCAGAATTTCGAGGTCGCAGATTCTCATCTTCCCAATTTTAAGATTCCTGGGTTTCCAAAATTTAATGTTTAGAATTAAAAGTTCTCAACTTGGCAATTTTAAGGTTCTTGAGTACACAAGTTTTTAGGTTCGGAGTTTTTCAGGTTTTGGGGTTTTGAGATTATATTCTTAAGTTTTCATGTTTTCAGGTTATGTTCTCAAGTTTTAAGGTTCTTATGTTTTTAAGTTCTTCTGTTTTTAGAGTCTTAGGTTTCAGGTTCTTACGTTCATAAGTTTGTAGGTTCTTGTGTTCTTCAGTTTTCGTGTTATTCTATAATCTTAATCTTATCTTGATTGTTTTTATGACAAGTCCTCAGCTTGTCACCTAAATTCAAACCATTAACATCGCGAAAAAATACTTTCCGGAGTCGCAGTGTAGTAATTGTTTCACCCCCGTAATCAGCAAAATAGCGCACAGCGAATGAAGCTATCCCGGAGCCGCTACGAACACCCCCAGTCACCGCCCCTTGTCACAGCGGACCACGCCCTTCGGATCGAACCAGTAACAAGCCGATATAAATGCGTCTTCATGTGGTACCGGGATGAGAGCGCTTGGGATACCGCCATCCCTGATTCACTGCGGTGCCCGGAGCCGAGGTCGCCTCCTTGATGAGATCTACTGGATTTCATATTCGGAATGTATAGTTCTCAACTTCTCCTCGTCAAGTACTCTGTTGTGCCTACATTTTTTGCTTTTCGGGTCATTTTACGAGATATTACATTTTAACATGAATTTAATTTTACTGATTTCCATAAATTAATAATTAAAATTTCATGCTGCCGGTCAAGTCTGAATTCGCATATATTTCTGTAAAATCGATAAAGCATGATGCAACAACAAACACATTTTCCAATCGTCCTCCCTTTCAATCCCCCATCGTTCGCCACATTTAATACTTTAAGCTCAACGTGCTGAAACACGCTTTTTACAACTTCTACACCGCCTTTTTTCTTCCTTTATCACACCGGACGAACCTTGGATAAATATTATGAAGCACACAGCTTGCGCGACCGGAATGGAGCTTGCCGCGAGAATATACAAACTATTATTTGTCGTTTAGTCGCAGTCTAGCTGGACCCCAATCGCTTTAAGAGGCAATGAATCTCAGACCGAGGTCAGCAGGGTGTTGCGTAAGACTGTATTTTTAGCAGGGAGGGAATAAAAAATACAGCTGGAAGGAAGGAATGTGGGAGGGTGTAAATATTTTAGATTTATTTTAGTCAACCGGTAACCGAGTAAAATGGTAATTATGGAGTAAGTGAACCAACTTGGCCTGCTGCAGTTATTTCTGCTGAAAGAGGTAAAATTCCCGATAAGTGCTCAAAGTTCCATTCTTGGAAAATACGTTCTTCGGTTCTAACGAGCAACATAGCGGACGCAGCAAGAAAAGTTTGTGATAAAAAGGTTAAGACCGAATTCCGCGAATAAATAATCCGGAAATAATTGCAGCGCAATTACAGTGTATAAACGTTACTCTCTTTGAATCCGTCGGGTTTTCACATTTACAAAGTTCTTAAACTTGTTACGTCAATTGAGTTCCGAATGTTTTGTCTTCAATTTTCTGAACTCCAAACCGTAAACTTTCAACAACGTTATACGAGTTGTAAAATATACGTCCCCAATTCGTTGAAGTTTTACATACACTTGTGCTCATTTTTAAAACTCGTTACATTGATTCAGTGCCATCGAGGAAACTAGTGCATCTCTCGAAAGCACTTGTTACTTGTCTTCGAAATGAACAGCAAAATGGAACAATTCGCGATATGTCGTTGTACGTCTCAAAAATTGAAGAGGCGAAGTTATGTAATAAGTCGAGAGGGCTAAGTGGACGTCAGCAGCAGAGACGGGATTCCGGGAACAAATAAGTCGGAAATAATTGCGAGGGGTTGAAACCTTCGTAGCTCCTAGTAGTGTTTCAGAATTTGTTTTAATTCAATTAAAAGTTGTCGGTGGCGTCACCGATATAGACACGCTAATTTTATCGAAAACGGAATTAGCGGTGGTCTCTAGTCGACCTTGGCCGCAAAGAAAAATTCGTCGACTCGGCCCACTTATCTATTAAAGAGATAAATTAAGCGCATAATGGAGCCATAAAACTCCGTAATAGACCCCCCGTCGTCGTTAAAGTTCTCCAGCGACCGGGAGAAATAATAAGCAATTCGTCTGTGAGGCTCGTAAACTGTTACGGCTTGATGTTATAAATAATTATTATTACTTACATGCAAGTGCCGCCGTTTTTGCAAGTGGGATTTCCCTCTTCGTTCGCACAGAACGACCGAGGCCCCGAAGAGCAGCGAGGTCCCGAATATCCGGGAAAGCAGTCGCAGCTGAACTTCCTAGAAACAGAACGGGCGCTTGAACAACTTTTCGCTGTTGTATTATTTTTTTTTTAAGTAGGTAACGCAGACGACGGTCATGTAGTCGGTAGATGAAAGGTGTAGATTATAGAATAATGTTAATTAATTAGTGCCTAGGTAAGAGTAGGTAATAAAAATCTTTATTTGCCCTACGGGCTTTCTGATTCCTATACAGATACCAGTAACTTAACAATTATAATAATAATAAAAAAAAAACTAAATAAAAGTTTCTATTTCTTCTCCCCTCCTCTTTCCTCTTCTCCCTTCTCCCTCCTCTTCCATACCTCTTTCATCCATTTAATTTCCCTTCCATCTACATTCAGTATTTCCTCTCTTTCTTTCCTCTCTCTTTGTTTCATCTCACTGCGCTCGTTCCACATATGCTCAATCGTCTCTCTTTCCTCATAGCACATTCTACACATTCTTCCTCCATCTTCTGCCCAATACCTATTTTCCCTCTCTTCATTTCCGCACCTAAACCTCGCCATCATCTTTATTTCTTTCTCGCTCTCCCTCCCCAAATACTTCGGTACTTCCTCGATCATGCATCTTCCGTACTTGTTGTACCGTTGTATCTGGATTCTCTAATTCTTTCTCTCCTCTCTTTTCTATCCGTATCCTTATCTCTTTCACTTAGTTCTAAAATTTATCCACACGCCTCTTTCTCTCAGTCTCTCTATTTCTTTGCTTGCATACCCATTCCTCCTGTAGTAATTCTCCCTATCATTCTTATTCTTTTCTCTCCAGCACTCCTTTAGTATCCTACATTCTTTCCTCCCTTCCATCCTGTCTTCGAAATTGACCGCTCTTTTTCCCGCTTTCACTCTCAACCTATTCCTCTTGCATTCTTCTCTCACTATGTACCCTGGCGTTTCTCTCTCCACCCCTAGCACCCACCTCAGATATTTCTCTTGCACCCTATCTATCTCCTCTTGTTCTTTCCATCCCCAGACCTCTGCTCCGTACAACAACACGCTTTCAATAAGACTTTCAAATATCATTATTCTGCTCTTAAAATCGCCTCCCCACCTTCTCTCTCGTATTCCCCATACACATCCACCTTGTTCGCTTTTCTTGCCAGTTCTCTAATATGTGCCTTATCTGTGGCTCTTTCATTGAACACATACCCCAAGTATTTGAATTCTTTGACTTGTTCTATTACTTCTCCCTCCCACCTCCAATCACTCTCTTCGTTCTTCCTCTTTCTCTTATTGAACACCAGCATTTTTGTTTTCTCTACATTGACTTCTAGTCTTTTCTTCTTCACATATTTTCCTAAACTCTTTATCATTTCCTTCATTTCTCTTTCACTCTTTGCCACCATTACCACATCATCCGCAAACGCCAGGCTCCACACTTTTTTTCTACCTAACCCCCCCGCTTGTGCTCTCTCTAACATTCCGTCCATATCTGCCACATACATCGTGAACAACAAGGGGCTGAGCGGGCAACCTTGCCTCACTCCTTTTGTTGTCACAAACCATTCACTTTCCCTCTCCCCTACCTTCACTTTACTTTTTGTCTTCTCATATATCTCCTCCACCTTTCTTACCAGCCATTCATTTACCCCTTTCTCCCTCAGGCACTCAAACATCCTCTCTCTGTCCACCTTGTCAAACGCCGCCTTGAAGTCTACGAATAATGCATACACCCTCCCCCCTTTCTTCTTTAACTCGCTCTTCGTCAAATGGTCCAGGATGTATACATTATCCATAGTTCCCCTCCCCTCTCTAAATCCTGCTTGGCTGTCTGGTAATGCTCCCTTTTCCTCTATCTCTCTGCTTATCCTTTCATTCAGAATTGATGCATACAATTTGTGTTTAGAAGAGTTATCCCTCGGTAATTTTCTACTTTATTTTTCTCCCCTTTTTTGTAAATGGGGTAAATTACCCCCTCTCTCCACCCTACCGAGAATCCTTCTCCTCTCCACACCCCATTCATTACCTCCACCAGCCTCTCTAGCACTCTTCTCGTCCCATACATCCACGACTCATTCTGTATTCTATCCCTCCCTGGTGCCTTCCCTTTCCTCAGTTTCTTCACATGCCTCTCCACCTCTTCCATTGTAATTTCTTCTCCTTCAGGTTCTACTCGGTTTCTCTTCGTCTCTATTTCCGTTTTCTTTTTTTCCTGTTCTCCCTCCAGCAGCCTCATGAAGTACTCCTCCCACTCATTCATCGTTATCTCCTCGCTCCCATTTTCTTTTTTCTTTCTCTCTCTATTAATATAGTTCCATACCTCCTTCTCTGTTCTTATTGCTTTTATCTCTTCCTCCTCCCTCTCTCCTTCTTCTGCCTCTTCTTCTCCCTGCATGTCTCTCTGTATCTTCTTTTCGCTTCTAAAAAGCCACTTTTGTTCCCTTTAGTCTTTCTCCACTTTCTTAGTTCTTTTATTGCTTCCTTTTTACTTTGCCCACATTTTTTGTCCCACCATTTATTCTTCCTTTTTGTTCCTCCACCTCTTACTGTTATTTCTCTTTTTGTCGCTGCTTTTTCCAATATTTCTACCAATTCTTTCTCCATTTTCCCTACTTCTTGTTCTTTAAATCTTGCTTTTTCCAGTCTTCTCTTATACTCTTCCACCCCTTGCTCGTCCCATATTTTACTTATCACCTTCCGCATTTCCTCTATTTTTTCTTCTCCTCCTCTCTTCTCTCTCCCCCTTCCTATACTGATCTCTATAGGCAGATGGTCTGACTCTACTCTTTCCCCTATTCTGAATTCTTCGACTTCTTCCCATGCTTCTTCGTTTACTATTCCGTAGTCTCTCCTCTACCGTCTATGTAGGTCCATTCTCCTTCTGCGTCCCCTTGTTTATTTCCATTCAGCACTTCCCATCCTTTTTCTTCTATCCATTGCATCAACTTCTTCCCTTCCGCGTTTTCTTTCTTGTCTTTGGATTTTCTTTTTCCCTCTCCTCTCTCTTCTTCCCAATCCCTGGCTCCTCTTTCCCCAATTCTCCCGTTAAAATCCCCTCCCAGAAGCAGACATTCTTCCCTGTTGTCTTTTAATGTTTCTTCTATCTTGCTTATTGTTTCTTTCATCTCTTTGCTGTACACTGTCACTATTTTCCACCATTTACTGTCTATTTTAACGTCTCTCACCACGTGACCTTCCTCTTCTCCCTTCTTTTTAGTATTCTCTTTTATTCCTTTTTTTACCCCTGTTATTATTCCCCCTGCTGCTCTTCCTTTTTTCTTTCCCCTTCTCGCCCCTTGCCATTCCCACTTGAACTCCCTTGGTAACAGTTTTTCTATTTTTTCCCAGCTTTCTGACCATGTTTCTGTTAATCCAACAATACCGGACTCCTTCACATAGTCCCAGAAATCTTCTTCTGTTTTCCCTAGTCCCGCTACATTCCAAAATAGTGCCCTCACCCCTGTTTTTCTCGTTACCTTCTTTGATTTCCCCCTTCCTTCCTTAGTTTCCCTCCTACTTCCTTCTTTGTTTCTTTTTTCCCGTTTTATTGTCCTTTTTACTTTGCCGTTGTCCCCCTTTTTCCCTCCTACCCTTCTTCTTCTTATTGGAAAACCTCTAGTCTCTCTCCCTTTTCCTTCCATTTCCATTGCTCCCCGTCCACTATTAATTTCCTGTATCCCACTCTTACTTCTTTCCCTTCTTCCCTTTTTTCCTTCGCCATACTTGTTAGTTTCTTCTGTAAATCTCTTTCTTTCTTTGTGAGGTCGTTGTCTATGTATATCCCCCTTGTTTCCCTCTTCTCCCTCAATTTTCCTTTGTGCTTAATTATTCTTTCCTTCTCACCCCATCCCTCCATCTCCACCAATACTTGATCCTTGTTGATCCTGTAACAATCTTTTACTTTACTATGCTCTACATTTTCCTTCAAAAACTTCTCTACATCCTCTTTTTTTACATGACTTTTTCTTTCCCCGTCCCATCCTGTTATCACGATGTTGTTCTTCCTCTTTCTTCTCTCTTCGATTTCCATTCTCTCTTCCAGCTTTTCCACTCTCTCCTTCCACCAGTCTCTCTCTCCTTCTCTTTAAATTCTTCTCTCTGCCTCTCTATCTCTCTCTTGAGTTCCTTGTTTTCTCGTCTTATTTCTTTCATCTCCTCCTTCAACTCTTGCAACAGCTCCAATATTTTTTTCTCCATCTCTGTGTCCGTTTCCTTCTCTTTCTCTGATGTCTTCTGTTTTCTTTACTCCAGGAGACCTCGCCGTCTTTTTACTTTTTTGAAAAAAAGTCTCTTCCTCCTCTTCTTGTTTTTCTGTTCTACCCTCCCCTTTTCTCTTTCTTTTCCTTTCCTCCAGGTAAGAGTCCAGGCTTCCCTGACTGAGCGAGCTGTTTCTATCGTCTTTGTTCATCAGCTTCCTGTGGCGCCTCCTAGATGTCGTTATCTTCCGGTTTCGCCGATTTATTATTTTTCCTGACTATATCTCCTCTTCCCTGCCCAATTCTTTCTTCCTACCTTTCTCTAATATCACTTCTCGCTTTTCTCAATATCTTCTCTAATTTTTTCTTTATATCACCTTCTATTTTTCTATTTTTCGCTACTTAACCTCTCTACCATGTGTTTACCTTCAGCTCGGTAATACAGGAAAACCCTTTTGCTTCTTCTCTTTGCATACTAAATTGTACCTCTTCCGTGCTCTTTTGTACTCTTCCTTGGTTGCTTTTTCTTTTTTTCCAATTTCTTAGTTTCCTTCTTGCTTCCTGCTTCCTTTCCCTACATTCTTTATCCCACCACTCGTTCTTCCACAGCCCCATCTTCTCTCTTATCTCTTTTTTTTGCGTTTCTTATGTTATCGCTGAGTTCCCTCACCTTTTCGTTTATTTCTGTTTCTTCGTATTTTGC
The DNA here is from genome assembly GCA_963583935.1 of Diaperis boleti. Lineage (NCBI taxonomy): Eukaryota > Metazoa > Arthropoda > Insecta > Coleoptera > Tenebrionidae > Diaperis > Diaperis boleti. The sequence continues at coordinate 2,610,636 of OY757242.1, forward strand.
CTCCCTAAGTCTTGCTCTATAATTTTCTTTTTCTTCTTCCGTCCGTTTTATTCTTCACAAGTGTTCTTCTAAACTCATTCAGGCTTCCTCTATCTTTCTCTCTTCCTTTTGTCTTTACTTCTAAATATGGTCCGACTCCATTCTTTCTCCCACCTTGAATTTTTCTATTTCATCCCATGCTTCTTCATTTACCATAACATAATCAATAACTGTCTTCCTTCTTGATCCAATATACGTGTACTCCCCTTTCTCATCTCCTGTGCAGTATGTCCCACCCTCTTTCTTCTACTAAGCTAATCTGCGTTTTCTGTTTCATCTTTTGTTGCTCTTCCTTCTACTGTTTCTTGTTCCTCTTCTATCCGTCTTCCTTTTCCCCCAATTCTTGCATTAAGATCCCCCCCAATCACCAAAGTTCCTTCTTCTTGCTCTTTTACTCGCTCTTCTATTATTCTCTTCGTTTCCTTCATACTTCTGCTGTACACTGTTACAATTATCCATTTTCTCTGTTTACTTTCCACCGTTCTTTCCATAATCCCTCTTTCTTCTTTTTCTTCAGTTCCATTTTCTCCTTCCAGTCCCTCTTTCAGCCACATTATTATCCCACCTTTTTGCATATTGACATTTCCACCTAAACTCTTTCGGCATTCTCTTTTCCAATTTTTCCCACTCCTTTTCTTCCACCCACGTTTCTACCATTCCCACTACGTGAAATTCTCTCAAATACTCCCAAAATTCATTCTCTTTGTTTTATATTCCCGCTACGTTCCAGAATACTGTTCTTGTTTGCTCCTTTTCTCCTTTATTCCTTTCCGTATTCGTTTTCCCTTTTCTGCCCTGTCGTCTTTTTCTTGTGCTCTTATTCAAAAATTTTCTGTATTTAACTGCCCCTTTTCTTCGTTCCACCTAAGCTCTTTTCCCTCTATCCATATCTTTTATAACCCACTTTCACCCGCTGTCCTTTTTGTCGCTCTTCTTTGGCTATCTCTCTTAATTCCATCTTTGTCAGATCATCTTCTATGTATACTCTCTTTCCTTTTTTTTCTCTTAGTTTTCTTTTATTTTCCATAACTTTCCTCTTTTCCCCCCAGCTCCCAAGTTCCGCCACAATCATTTTTCCTCCATTTATTTTATACATCTCTCTCACAGTCACTTCTACCTCTAATTCCACCTTCATCCATTTTTACAGTTTCTTCTCGCTCTCGTATTCCTCTTCGTCCAATCCCGTTATACAATATTCTTTTTTCTCACTCTTTTTTCCTGCTCTTCCATTTTCTTCTCCAATTTTTTCATTTTTTCTTTTAGTTCCATCTTTTCTCTTTCCCATTTTTCTTCCTTTTCAACTGTTCCAGTTCCCGGCTCATCTTCCGATTCTCTTCCTACATCCTCCATTTTTTTTTCAGCATCTCTTTCATTTCCTCGTCCATTGCCTTTTTAACCGGTGATCTTTCTAACTTCTTACTTTTCCTAAAGGGGTTAATTCTCTCTTCTGATTCTCGTCCTTCTTCTCTCTCGCTCTCACTACCACTTTTTTTTCATTCTATTTATTTTTAATTTTTCACGCTTTTTTATCCGCTTATCTAATCGAGCGCCGCAAAACACGTCCGCTCGTCTCAACTGCTCGAATCGGAATTCATTAATAATGTAATAGTGGTAGTATGTATCTTTATTATTCAGTGAAATAAAATATTATATAATTAATAAAACTAACTAAATCAATAATTCAACACAATAAGTAGCAGCTTTTTATTCCTCCCCACATATTGTCCCTCTTCTCCATTCGATACCTCTTCCGTGCTCACTCAAAATTTCCTCTCTACTATCACCGAATCACTCCGCACCGAATCATTAAAGTGTCCAGGAAAAATGCTTCCCATTGTGGGATTGAATTGGGACTTAGATCATTTTGATCAGCAAGGAGACCCGCTCCGGACCTCGCCGCTCCAGAATCCCTACCTTGCCCGGAGCCGCTGCCGTTGCGTCCGGAAGAAAATGTTGGGATATGACTTTCCCCCTACTACATCTACATTGCAAATGGCCGCGCGTCTCTGCTAACGTCATCGTCTCCCCTCCAGCGTGTCCATAAAAGAAGCTCCGCTGAGCCGCAGAAGACAGATGTCCATTCTCCCGTTTCCTGACCAAGTTCTTGGGACCATCCCGGTACCTTACAATTCCCGACCACGTTCTTTCCGGTATCCACTTCCGGTTTCTAACCATCGTCTTCCGGCGTTTAATTCCGGCATCTTCCGGTTGTCTGACGGCGGGGGCATTCTGCTCGCGAGCCAGAAAACCGTGCGCGCCTCATTTGGACGGATCTCTTCCGGCTGCTACTTCCAGTTTCTTGCTATAGTCTGCCGGTGTTTGCCACCTTTCACCGTCGCTACAACCGTTGAGAGGGCGTCCCGCCATTGAGAGAAGAGGAAGCGACGAGGACAGTGAAGATAGTGGTGTTTATTCCAGATTGTCACATTGTGTTAAGTTATTTTTTCCCTCCTGCCAAGTTCTAGTTCAAAGAAAAAAAAAATCAATAAATGGTTGTCATCCCTCAACCATTTAGTCAGTCGATGAGTATAGTAGACAGGCTGGGCCACCCGCCCACCGCACTCACAAACGGTGCCAAAACCATAGGCTTCTTAGTTACAAGGAAACCTTATGCCCACAAAGAACGTCAATCCAAATTGAGTGACACCAAAATATATGCTCAATTTTACATTTTTGACCAAATGGTTGACAAACCGGTTCGGAATGACAACCATTTTCCTATTGTATCCACATTCCGTTTGTTGTATTTCACAGTTGTGCTTTGTGACTAAAAGCCATATGATTCATGGCACCACATGTGAATGCGGTGGGCGGGAGGGCCGCCCCATCTACTGCTGATTGACTGACTAATGATATTGGAATGACAACCATTTTTTGACTTCTGAAAGCAGATTAAAAATGAGAGCGAATTGTAGTTCAAAGGAAAAAAAAATCAATAAATGGTTGTCATCTCTCAACCGTTTAGTCAGTCGATGAGTATAGTAGACAGGGTGGCCCACCCGCCCACCGCACTCACAAACGGTGCCAGAACCATAGGCTTCTTAGTCACAAAGAAATCTTCCACCATCAAAGAACATCAATCCAAATTGAGAGTTACACCAAAATATATGCTCAAATTTACATTTTTGGCCGAATGGTTGACAAACCGGTTCGGAATGCCAACCATTTTCCTATTGTATCCACATTCCATTTGTTGTATTGTCATTTTTCAACCATTTAGTCAGTCGATGAGTTCTTTCTATTAGTTTTCTTTTATTTTTCATAATTTTCTTTCAAACCGCGGAAGGTGTAGTGGTAGATGAAAGGTGTAGAATAATGTTAATTAATTATTGAATGAAAGAGTGAGGTAAGAGTAGGTAATAAGTATTAGCGAACTATGTAATAATGTAGTGCCACACGATCTAATAAAGAAATGAAAGTTAACATTAGTGATCCATTTCAGTCAGAAAAAATGCTCTTAGAATAAATAAAATGGGTTTGGCAAATAAACGATCGAAACAAAGTGATCGTTTTTAAAACAACAACTTCGGAAGACCATAATGGACCGAGTACTAACCGACAAATCAATACCTCGCGATGTGGTTTTATTAATGGCGTTACAGTCGGAAATGACTATAAATTAGTGGAAACCGCGCTTTTAGCAAATAAGCGGATGAAAATAATTTCGGTTGCCGCATGATGTGGGTTTACAGCCGCCGTCTATGGAGCGAGTAATTACCAGTTTTTGAAACTTGAATAAAACAGGTCCACGTCCGCTCGAAAAAATCAACCCAGTCGTCTGAGAACGGATTAGATTTGACATGTGGATAAAACATAGTTGTAACTCGTGTAAAATTACTAATTACTCACGTATAATGGTCGTAGCAAATCCCCGTGAACCCGCAATCCATCACGGTGCACGCGTCCGCCCTCACCGGCCCCCTCACCACCTCGTAGGTGATGTTGAACCCGTACACGTCCAGAAACCGATCCAACACCCGCAGGTGCGCGCTGTCGATGCTGTCCAGCTTCAGCGTGACCACCAGGTAGTTCTGGAACGACTGCACCCAGCGCACCTGCACCACGTTCGTCTCGTTGACGGTGTGGATGACGCGCCCGTCCAGCTGGTACGTCTTGTCGTACACCTGGTACTCGGTGAACGAGAGCCCCTCGTGGACGTACAGCTGCGTCAGGTAGACGACGATCGAGTCGTTCGGCGAGGCCAGGTTCTGGGCGTCGATCACCCACTCGCAGTGGATCGGCACGGGGAGCTCCGCGGGAAAACCGGGAGTCTGCAGGATGCCCCTGGCGGCGGTCAGGACGCCGCCGCAGCGGGGACGGCCGCCCGCCGCCGCCGACATGACGAGGAGCAGCAGGAGGGTGTGCATCTTCGGGCGGCGGTTACAGCGGGCGCATGCCAGTCTGGAAAAAAAACGGGAAATTTATAAAACGATGTAAAATGGTCCACCAAGTGTGGATGAAAGAGGTGTCAGAAGGTTTGATAAATGAAATTCAAACTTAAAACGAATAACAGTGTCTTTCAGCAGACGGAAATTACAGCGATTCTCGTTCAAAACTTCGTTGGAGATGCTTCTTTGTAACTTTGTGGGGATGAGAAAGACGCGCACCTGCTTCTATGATGTGTACATAAATGCCGGTTTGTCAATAAACGGAATGCAGCCAATGAGCAAAATTCTTTAGTCATTTTGACGGTTGCTGGTGTAAAACTGCCTCGTCAAACACAAATACAAGTATTTATTTTTCATATAACAAGCAAATGCTTTATTTTGTAACAGTACATCCACTATTTTGTACTATTTTGTATTTGCCTGTGAGTACTATTTGTGAGAATGCATCACCCATAAATAACAACCAGGGAATTCTAATTTCTCCATTTATTTTGCACAAGTGGCGCATTCACCATTTTTCACAATCCATCCGCTCTTTTATGTGGCATTTCAATGATGAAAATGATGCACGGAGTGGAAAAACAACGACCAGAGGTGAAATTTAATATTTTACCGATGTCTCTGAAATGGCGCATTTTTATCGCAATTTCTCATCAACATTTCCGTTAGTATTAAATACGATGTAAATACGACATCTCAAAGATGGGAATGACTCACGATATACATCAGTAACAACCGGGGAGTTCCGATTCTTTTACAATTTTTTGAACAATTAGCGCATCCACCATTTTTCATATTTCGTTCAATTTCTCTCATAAACACTTCCGTGAGTCCAATTTGTAAACGTACAGAATTGTAATGACTAAAGTGACTCACACGGTGGAAAAATAACGAGCAGAGAAGAATTCTAAAAATTTTACAATGTTTCTGTGAGTGGCGCATCCACCGTTTATCACAGTTCCTCCAAATGTTCACATCGGCACTACCGGGAGTATTATTGGTGTAAATATGATGTTGCAAAGATGCAAGTGGCTCGTGAGCACTCCCGTGAGTATTGTCAGCGAAAAAACGATATCTCGATGATGAGAATGACTCACGAGATGCATCAGTAACAACCGGGGAGTTCTGGTCCTTTTACAGTTTTTTGAACAATTGGCGCATCCACCATTTTTCAAATTTTGTTCAATTTCTCTCATAAACACTTCCGTGAGTCCAATTTGTAAACGTACAGAATTGTAATGACTAAAGTGACTCACGCGGTGGAAAATTAACGAGCAGAGAAGAATTCTAAAAATTTTACAATGTTTTTGTGAGTGGCGCATCCACCATTTATCACAGTTCCTCCAAATGTTCACATCGACACTTCCGGGAGTATTATTGGTGTAAATATGATGTTGCAAAGATGCAAGTGGCTCGTGAGCACTCCCGTGAGTATTGCTAGCGAAAACACGATATCTCGATGATGAGAATGACTCACGAGATGCACCAGTAACAACCGGGGAGTTCTGATTCTTTTACAATTTTTTGAACAATGAGCGCATCCACCATTTTTCATATTTTGTTCAATTTCTCTCATAAACACTTCCGTGAGTCCAATTTGTAAACGTACAGAATTGTAATGACTAAAGTGACTCACACGGTGGAAAAATAACGAGCAGAGAAGAATTCTAAAAATTTTACAATGTTTCTGTAAGTGGCGCATCCACCATTTATCACAGTTCCTCCGAATGTTCACATCGACACTTCCGGGAGTATCATTAGTGCAAATATGTTGCAAAGATGCAAGTGGCTCGTGAGCACTCCCGTGAGTATTGTTAGCGAACACACGATATCTCGATGATGAGAATGACTCACGAGATGCATCAGTAACAACCGGGGAGTTCTGATTCTTTTACAATTTTTTGAACAATGAGCGCATCCACCATTTTTCATATTGAGTTCAATTTCTCTCATAAACACTTCCGTGAGTCCAATTTGTAAACGTACAGAATTGTAATGACTAAAGTGACTCACACGGTGGAAAAATAACGAGCAGAGAAGAATTCTAAAAATTTTACAATGTTTCTGTGAGTGGCGCATCCACCAATTATCACAGTTCCTCCAATTGTTCACATCGACACTTCCGGGAGTATTATTGGTGTAAATATGATGTTGCAAAGATGCAAGTGGCTCGTGAGCACTCCCGTGAGTATTGTTAGCGAACACACGATATCTCGATGATGAGAATGACTCACGAGATGCATCAGTAACAACCGGGGAGTTCTGATTCTTTTACAATTTTTTGAACAATGAGCGCATCCACCATTTTTTATATTTCGTTCAATTTCTCTCATAAACACTTCCGTGAGTCCAATTTGTGAACGTACAGAATTGTAATGACTAAAGTGACTCACGCGGTGGAAAAATATCGATCAGAGAAGAATTCTAAAAATTTTACAATGTTTCTGTGAGTGGCGCATCCACCGTTTATCACAGTTCCTCCAAATGTTCACATCGGCACTACCGGGAGTATTATTGGTGTAAATATGATGTTGCAAAGATGCAAGTGGCTCGTGAGCACTCCCGTGAGTATTGCTAGCGAAAACACGATATCTCGATGATGAGAATGACTCACGAGATGCACCAGTAACAACCGGGGAGTTCTGATTCTTTTACAATTTTTTGAACAATGAGCGCATCCACCATTTTTCATATTTTGTTCAATTTCTCTCATAAACACTTCCGTGAGTCCAATTTGTAAACGTACAGAATTGTAATGACTAAAGTGACTCACACGGTGGAAAAATAACGAGCAGAGAAGAATTCTAAAAATTTTACAATGTTTCTGTAAGTGGCGCATCCACCATTTATCACAGTTCCTCCGAATGTTCACATCGACACTTCCGGGAGTATCATTAGTGCAAATATGTTGCAAAGATGCAAGTGGCTCGTGAGCACTCCCGTGAGTATTGTTAGCGAACACACGATATCTCGATGATGAGAATGACTCACGAGATGCATCAGTAACAACCGGGGAGTTCTGATTCTTTTACAATTTTTTGAACAATGAGCGCATCCACCATTTTTCATATTGAGTTCAATTTCTCTCATAAACACTTCCGTGAGTCCAATTTGTAAACGTACAGAATTGTAATGACTAAAGTGACTCACACGGTGGAAAAATAACGAGCAGAGAAGAATTCTAAAAATTTTACAATGTTTCTGTGAGTGGCGCATCCACCAATTATCACAGTTCCTCCAATTGTTCACATCGACACTTCCGGGAGTATTATTGGTGTAAATATGATGTTGCAAAGATGCAAGTGGCTCGTGAGCACTCCCGTGAGTATTGTTAGCGAACACACGATATCTCGATGATGAGAATGACTCACGAGATGCATCAGTAACAACCGGGGAGTTCTGATTCTTTTACAATTTTTTGAACAATTAGCGCATCCACCATTTTTCATATTTCGTTCAATTTCTCTCATAAGCACTTCCGTTCTGATCCTTTTACAGTTTTTTGAACAATTGGCGCATCCACCATTTTTCGTATTTCGTTCAATATTTCTCATAAACACCTCCGTGAGTCTTATTTGTAAACGTACAGAATTGTAATGATTAAAGTGACTCACACGGTGGAAAAATAACGAGCAGAGAAGAATTCTACAAATTTTACAATGTTTCTGTGAGTGGCGCATCCACCATTTATCACAGTTCCTCCAAATGTTCACATCGACACTTCCGTGAGTATTATTAGTGTGAATATGATGTTTCAAAGATGGAAGTGGCTCGTGAGCACTCCCGTGAGTATTGTCAGCGAAAACACGATATCTCGATGATGAGAATGACTCACGAGATGCACCAGTAACAACCGGGGAGTTCTGATACTTTTACAGTTTTTTGAACAATTGGCGCATCCACCATTTTTCATATTTCGTTCACTTTCTCTCATAAACACTTCTGTGAGTCTTATTTGTAAACATACACAATTGTAATGACTAAAGTGACTCACACGGTGGAAAAATAACGAGCAGAGAAGAATTCTAAAAATTTTACAATGTTTCTGTGAGTGGCGCATCCACCGTTTATCACAGTTCCTCCAAATGTTCACATCGGCACTACCGGGAGTATTATTGGTGTAAATATGATGTTGCAAAGATGCAAGTGGCTCGTGAGCACTCCCGTGAGTATTGTCAGCGAAAAAACGATATCTCGATGATGAGAATGACTCACGAGATGCATCAGTAACAACCGGGGAGTTCTGGTCCTTTTACAGTTTTTTGAACAATTGGCGCATCCACCATTTTTCAAATTTTGTTCAATTTCTCTCATAAACACTTCCGTGAGTCCAATTTGTAAACGTACAGAATTGTAATGACTAAAGTGACTCACGCGGTGGAAAATTAACGAGCAGAGAAGAATTCTAAAAATTTTACAATGTTTTTGTGAGTGGCGCATCCACCATTTATCACAGTTCCTCCAAATGTTCACATCGACACTTCCGGGAGTATTATTGGTGTAAATATGATGTTGCAAAGATGCAAGTGGCTCGTGAGCACTCCCGTGAGTATTGTCAGCGAAAACACGATATCTCGATGATGAGAATGACTCACGAGATGCATCCGTAACAACCGGGGAGTTCCGATTCTTTTACAATTTTTTGAACAATTAGCGCATCAACCATTTTTCATATTTCGTTCAATTTCTCTCATAAACACTTCCGTGAGTCCAATTTGTGAACGTACAGAATTGTAATGACTAAAGTGACTCACGCGGTGGAAAAATAACGAGCAGAGAAGAATTCTAAAAATTTTACAATGTTTTTGTGAGTGGCGCATCCACCGTTTATCACAGTTCCTCCAAATGTTCACATCGACACTTCCGGGAGTATTATTGGTGTAAATATGATGTTGGAAAGATGGAAGTGGCTCGTGAGCACTCCCGTGAGTATTGTTAGCGAAAACACGATATCTCGATGATGAGAATGACTCACGAGATGCATCAGTAACAACCGGGGAGTTCCGATTCTTTTACAATTTTTTGAACAATTAGCGCATCCACCATTTTTCAGATTTCGTTCAATTTCTCTCATAAACACTTCCGTGAGTCTTATTTGTGAACGTACAGAACAGTAATGATTAGAGTGACTCACACGGTGGAAAAATAACGAGCAGAGAAGAATTCTAAAAATTTTACAATGTTTCTGTAAGTGGCGCATCCACCATTCATCACAGTTCCTCCAAATGTTCACATCGACACTTCCGGGAGTATTATTGGTGTAAATATGATGTTGCAAAGATGCAAGTGGCTCGTGAGCACTCCCGTGAGTATTGTTAGCGAACACACGATATCTCGATGATGAGAATGACTCACGAGATGCATCAGTAACAACCGGGGAGTTCTGATTCTTTTACAATTTTTTGAACAATTAGCGCATCCACCATTTTTCATATTTCGTTCAATTTCTCTCATAAACACTTCCGTGAGTCTTATTTGTAAACGTACAGAACAGTAATGATTAGAGTGACTCACACGGTGGAAAAATAACGAGCAGAGAAGAATTCCAAAAATTTTACAATGTTTCTGTGTGCGGCGCATCCACCATTTATCACAGTTCCTCCAAATGTTCACATCGACACTTCCGGGAGTATTATTGGTGTAAATATGATGTTGCAAAGATGCAAGTGGCTCGTGAGTACTCCCGTGAGTATTGTCAGCGAAAACACGATATCTCGATGATGAGAATGACTCACGAGATGCATCAGTAACAACCGGGGAGTTCTGATTCTTTTACAATTTTTTGAACAACTAGCGCATCCACCATTTTTCATATTTCGTTCAATTTCTCTCATAAGCACTTCCGTGAGTCCTATTTGTCAACGTACAGAATTGTAATGACTAAAGTGACTCACACGGTGGAAAAATAACGAGCAGAGAAGAATTCTAAAAATTTTACAATGTTTCTGTGAGTGGCGCATCCACCAATTATCACAGTTCCTCCAATTGTTCACATCGACACTTCCGGGAGTATTATTGGTGTAAATATGATGTTGCAAAGATGCAAGTGGCTCGTGAGCACTCCCGTGAGTATTGTTAGCGAACACACGATATCTCGATGATGAGAATGACTCACGAGATGCATCAGTAACAACCGGGGAGTTCTGATTCTTTTACAATTTTTTGAACAATGAGCGCATCCACCATTTTTTATATTTCGTTCAATTTCTCTCATAAACACTTCCGTGAGTCCAATTTGTGAACGTACAGAATTGTAATGACTAAAGTGACTCACGCGGTGGAAAAATATCGATCAGAGAAGAATTCTAAAAATTTTACAATGTTTCTGTGAGTGGCGCATCCACCGTTTATCACAGTTCCTCCAAATGTTCACATCGGCACTACCGGGAGTATTATTGGTGTAAATATGATGTTGCAAAGATGCAAGTGGCTCGTGAGCACTCCCGTGAGTATTGCTAGCGAAAACACGATATCTCGATGATGAGAATGACTCACGAGATGCACCAGTAACAACCGGGGAGTTCTGATTCTTTTACAATTTTTTGAACAATGAGCGCATCCACCATTTTTCATATTTTGTTCAATTTCTCTCATAAACACTTCCGTGAGTCCAATTTGTAAACGTACAGAATTGTAATGACTAAAGTGACTCACACGGTGGAAAAATAACGAGCAGAGAAGAATTCTAAAAATTTTACAATGTTTCTGTAAGTGGCGCATCCACCATTTATCACAGTTCCTCCGAATGTTCACATCGACACTTCCGGGAGTATCATTAGTGCAAATATGTTGCAAAGATGCAAGTGGCTCGTGAGCACTCCCGTGAGTATTGTTAGCGAACACACGATATCTCGATGATGAGAATGACTCACGAGATGCATCAGTAACAACCGGGGAGTTCTGATTCTTTTACAATTTTTTGAACAATGAGCGCATCCACCATTTTTCATATTGAGTTCAATTTCTCTCATAAACACTTCCGTGAGTCCAATTTGTAAACGTACAGAATTGTAATGACTAAAGTGACTCACACGGTGGAAAAATAACGAGCAGAGAAGAATTCTAAAAATTTTACAATGTTTCTGTGAGTGGCGCATCCACCAATTATCACAGTTCCTCCAATTGTTCACATCGACACTTCCGGGAGTATTATTGGTGTAAATATGATGTTGCAAAGATGCAAGTGGCTCGTGAGCACTCCCGTGAGTATTGTTAGCGAACACACGATATCTCGATGATGAGAATGACTCACGAGATGCATCAGTAACAACCGGGGAGTTCTGATTCTTTTACAATTTTTTGAACAATTAGCGCATCCACCATTTTTCATATTTCGTTCAATTTCTCTCATAAGCACTTCCGTTCTGATCCTTTTACAGTTTTTTGAACAATTGGCGCATCCACCATTTTTCGTATTTCGTTCAATATTTCTCATAAACACCTCCGTGAGTCTTATTTGTAAACGTACAGAATTGTAATGATTAAAGTGACTCACACGGTGGAAAAATAACGAGCAGAGAAGAATTCTACAAATTTTACAATGTTTCTGTGAGTGGCGCATCCACCATTTATCACAGTTCCTCCAAATGTTCACATCGACACTTCCGTGAGTATTATTAGTGTGAATATGATGTTTCAAAGATGGAAGTGGCTCGTGAGCACTCCCGTGAGTATTGTCAGCGAAAACACGATATCTCGATGATGAGAATGACTCACGAGATGCACCAGTAACAACCGGGGAGTTCTGATACTTTTACAGTTTTTTGAACAATTGGCGCATCCACCATTTTTCATATTTCGTTCACTTTCTCTCATAAACACTTCCGTGAGTCTTATTTGTAAACATACACAATTGTAATGACTAAAGTGACTCACACGGTGGAAAAATAACGAGCAGAGAAGAATTCTAAAAATTTTACAATGTTTCTGTGAGTGGCGCATCCACCGTTTATCACAGTTCCTCCAAATGTTCACATCGGCACTACCGGGAGTATTATTGGTGTAAATATGATGTTGCAAAGATGCAAGTGGCTCGTGAGCACTCCCGTGAGTATTGTCAGCGAAAAAACGATATCTCGATGATGAGAATGACTCACGAGATGCATCAGTAACAACCGGGGAGTTCTGGTCCTTTTACAGTTTTTTGAACAATTGGCGCATCCACCATTTTTCAAATTTTGTTCAATTTCTCTCATAAACACTTCCGTGAGTCCAATTTGTAAACGTACAGAATTGTAATGATTAAAGTGACTCACACGGTGGAAAAATAACGAGCAGAGAAGAATTCTAAAAATTTTACAATGTTTCTGTGAGTGGCGCATCCACCGTTTATCACAGTTCCTCCAAATGTTCACATCGACACTTCCGGGAGTATTATTGGTGTAAACATGATGTTGCAAAGATGCAAGTGGCTCGTGAGCACTCCCGTGAGTATTGTCAGCGAAAACACGATATCTCGATGATGAGAATGACTCACGAGATGCATCAGTAACAACCGGGAAGTTCTGATTCTTTTACAATTTTTTGAACAATTAGCGCATCCACTATTTTTCATATTTCGTTCAATTTCTCTCATAAGCACTTCCGTGAGTCCTATTTGTAAACGTACAGAATTGTAATGACTAAAGTGACTCACGTGGTGGAAAAATAACGAGCAGAGAAGAATTCTAAAAATTTTACAATGTTTCTGTGAGTGGCGCATCCACCATTTATCACAGTTCCTCCAATTGTTGTCGTAAACACTTCCGAATTTAAATCATCTCGATCAGAGGACAATTCTAATGTTTTTATATCACGACAGTTTCGAGAGTTCTCGACATACTTGTCTACTCCCAACATTCAGCCAGTATCAATACAATCGAAATATTACCGAGACAAAACGGCGCAGCTGCGACCACTTCAAACGACAATAAAAGTAAGCTACACTCTTACAATTTGCTCAACTTGCCGTATTTAATTCTATTTGTAATCCTCACAAAAATCTCTTTGTTTCCTCCGTCGTCTACACAGAAACAAAGCACTAGAACCTTATGCATTTATATTTTACAAAACATTTCCTCAAGATTACTACAAGTCCCGGGGCGATTTCGGGCAAAGCACAGGTAAAATTCTCGTTGCGCCATTGTTTGCCGGATCGGAGGAGCGACGTAATGGTTAATTTAGCGAGACTTTGATTGCCGCGATATCTTGCAAATTAAGTACATCGAGTGCTTTTCCCAGACACTCGGCGTCTCCTCTTAGCAGTATATCAGCTCCTGAGTTGCTAACTTCTCGACGTCGCAAATACAGGGTGATTCACGAAGTATAGCAGTTAACTAACTGTAAAAAGCCCCAAGATTTATGGTTTTTAGCGGTCTTTGTCTGTCGGAAAGGGTTCATCAATAAAAAAATAAAACCAGCGACTGATGTACTATATTTCGTGAATCACCCTGTACAAATTTTACCTGAAAATCTGAGGAATCAAAAGGGTCTACGTAACGAAAGCACGTCCCCGAGTCCGTCCGGTTAATTTGGCAAGACGTCATTAAAGGAATCCGATTGGCGCGATATCTTGCGTAAATTAAGTACGCCGAACGCTCGAACGGCTCCAAGAAAAAGCCGACGCGACGTGACAAATAGGGTGGAAGAGCGCGAAAATGAGGTGTACAATTCCCAATTTAAATCAGTATTCTCGGTAGGAGTTATTATTCTGCAGAGCGGAATATCTTCGTGATTTAGCTTCGGTAATTTCGCCGTTGCCGCCGCAAATATAATGAGTTGTTCGCGACGGAAAAACGCGCAAGAAGTGGCGACAACGGGGACAATTACGGACGTCGGATGCAGACCGGTGGGAAAATTAAACGCCGAGGAAAATGCGAGTAAAGCTACGGAAAGTAAAAAACTGATGTGTTTGTAGATTTGGAGGAATTACAGATACAAGAAAGTTGCTGAAGAAGCGTTAGAACCGTTAGAAATCCAAATAGTTGGAGAAGAAATAAAAAGAACAAGACACGATAAAGAAATAAACATAAAACAATCTGAGAATAAGAAAGCGTACAAAAGTACAAAAATTCGCACTGAAAGAGAAGAAGGAAAACAAAAAGAACTCGAAAGAAGAATGAAAGAAGCGATGTCAACAAAGAAAATAGAATGATGGGAAGAAACAGGTGGTGGGACAAAGAATGTAAAGAAATGAAAAGACTAGCCAGAAAAGAATGAGGAAATGGATAAATGGGAAAGGATCCGGAGAAGAATACCGGATGGAACCAAATAAATACAAAGACACTTTTGAAAACAAGAAAGAACAAAAGAAGAGAGAAGACAAAGAGGAAATTAGATGAATCAACACAGAAGAAATTCATAAACACAGAACGAAAGGTGAAAAAAAGAATGGAGAGAATACTTCCTAGAATTACTTAACGGGAAGAGAACGAGTAAAAGGGGAAGACATTACGAAGGAAATAGTTAAGGGGGTAATAGGAACAATGAAGAAAGGAAAAGCGACAAACGGAGCGTCGGTGTAGGCAACTGAAGAAATACAAAGAGACAATGAAGGCAAAATTAAATGAACACTAGAAGTCAAATTGAAAGAAGAACAGTTTCCTTCTTCGGATCTTACCCTTTTCATGTTTTTTTCTTCACTTTTTTTATGCTGAATCAATAATAATTTCTTTGTATTATTTTCAATCCCATCCTTCATTACTTGTTTTACATCTTTTTCATCCTTGAAGTTTTTCCTTTTTTTCTCTCTATACCTTCTCTTTTATTTTTATTCTTAATTCGTTGATTTAAATATTAACTTTTTCTTCAGTTTTCTTTTTTCCTTCATCTTTCATATTTTCTTTGTTTTTTTTATGAGTTTTCCTTACATTCTTATTCCTTGATCAT
This sequence comes from Diaperis boleti, assembly GCA_963583935.1. Lineage (NCBI taxonomy): Eukaryota > Metazoa > Arthropoda > Insecta > Coleoptera > Tenebrionidae > Diaperis > Diaperis boleti. Next base: position 2,625,929 of record OY757242.1, read on the forward strand.
CATTTCTTTGTAATTTTTCGTTGTTTATTGTTCCTTCATGACTCCTCCTTTTCATGGTTTTCTTGTCCTCTATCATTTGTCATTCGTCTTCCATCTCTCATCGTTATTTATTTATAATCTTTTTTTTCATTTTTAAACTCGAAAAACGTAGGAAGCGAAATACTTAAATACAGTTCCTAAACCCAAGAACAGTGAAGGAAATGAAATAGTTAAAGAAAGTGCTTACACCAGGGTATAATGGAGGAAACCAAATAGTTAATGACAGTCTTTAAAGCAGCTAAATATCGGGAAAATAAAGTAGTTAGAGACAGTCCTTACACCAAGGAAAAATGGATTAATAGAAATAGTTAAAGCAGGAAACGAAATAGTTAAAGAGAATCAGTCTTTAAACCCGAGGACAATGTAGCAAACTAAATAGTTAAAGGCATTCCCTAAACTCGAAAAAACGTAGGAAACGAAATAGTTAATAGTAGTTAAAGCAAAGCAAATAGTTAAAGGCACTCCCTAAACGCATAAAATGTAGAACACGAAATAATTAAAGACAGTCCCTAAACACGAGAACAACAAACTAACTGAAATAGTTAAATACAGTCTTTACACCAGAGAACATCGAAGTAAGTGAAATAGTTAAAGACAGTATCTAAACCAGGGAGTAATGGACGAAACGAAATAGTTAAAGACCGTTCTTAAAAACGAGAACTATGACGGAAACGAAATAGTTAAAGACAGTCCTTAAACTAGGAAACAATGGACTAAACGAAATAGTTAAAGACAATCCTTTAACCAGAGAACTATGAAGGACACAAAATAGTTAGAGACAGTCCTTAATCACGAGAAGAATAAAGTAAATGAAATAGTTAAAGACAGTTCTTACACCAGGGGGAATAATGGAGGAAACCAAATAGTTAAAGACAGCCTTTAACCCCAAGAAAAGTGAAGTAAGGCAAATAGCTAAAGGCACTCCCTAAACCCGAAAAACCGTAAGAAACGAAATAGTTAAAGACAGTCCTTAAACACTAGAACAACAAAGTAAATGAAATAGTTATAGACAGTTCCTACACCCAAGAATTTTGAAGGAAGCAAAATAGTTAAAGACAGTCCTTAAACACGAAAACTATAAAGGGAAAGAAACAGATAAGGACAGTACTTAAGTACGAGAACGTTGAAGGAAACGAAATAGTTAAAGACAGTTCTTAAACTAGGAAACAATGGACTAAACGAAATAGTTAAAGACAATCCTTTAACCAGAGAACTATGAAGGACACAAAATAGTTAGAGACAGTCCTTAAACACGAGAACAATAAAGTAAATGAAATAGTTAAAGACAGTTCTTATACCAGGGGGAATAATGGAGGAAACCAAATAGTTAAAGATAGCCTTTAACCCCAAGAAAGGTGAAGCAAAGGAAATAGCTAAAGGCACTTCCTAAACCCGAAAAAGCGTAAAAAACGAAATAGTTAAAGACAGTCCTCAAACTAGGAAACAATGGACGAAACGAAATAGTTAAAGACAATCCTTTAACCAGAGAACTATGAAGGACCCAAAATAGTTAGAGACAGTCCTTAATCACGAGAAGATTAAAGTAAATGAAATAGTTAAAGACAGTTCTTACACCAGGGGGAATAATGGAGGAAACCAAATAGTTAAAGACAGCCTTTAACCCCAAGAAAAGTGAAGTAAGGCAAATAGCTAAAGGCACTCCCTAAACCCGAAAAACCGTAAGAAACGAAATAGTTAAAGACAGTCCTTAAACACTAGAACAACAAAGTAAATGAAATAGTTATAGACAGTTCCTACACCCAAGAATTTTGAAGGAAGCAAAATAGTTAAAGACAGTCCTTAAACACGAAAACTATAAAGGGAAAGAAACAGATAAGGACAGTACTTAAGTACGAGAACGTTGAAGGAAACGAAATAGTTAAAGACAGTTCTTAAACTAGGAAACAATGGACTAAACGAAATAGTTAAAGACAATCCTTTAACCAGAGAACTATGAAGGACACAAAATAGTTAGAGACAGTCCTTAAACACGAGAACAATAAAGTAAATGAAATAGTTAAAGACAGTTCTTATACCAGGGGGAATAATGGAGGAAACCAAATAGTTAAAGATAGCCTTTAACCCCAAGAAAGGTGAAGCAAAGGAAATAGCTAAAGGCACTTCCTAAACCCGAAAAAGCGTAAAAAACGAAATAGTTAAAGACAGTCCTCAAACTAGGAAACAATGGACGAAACGAAATAGTTAAAGACCGTCCTTAAACACTAGAACAACAAAGTAAATGAGATAGTTATAGACAGTTCCTAAACCCAAGAATTTTGAAGGCAGCAAAATAGTTAAAGACAGTCCTTAAAGACGAGAACTATGAAGGGAACGAAATAGATAAGGACAGTACTTAAGCACGAGAACGTTGAAGGAAACGAAATAGTTAAAGACAGTCCTTAAACTAGGAAACAATGGACTAAACGAAATAGTTAAAGACAATCTTTTAACCAGAGAACTATGAAGGCCACAAATTAGTTAGAGACAGTCCTTAAACACGAGAACAATAAAGTAAATGAAATAGTTAAAGACAGTTCTTACACCAGGGAATAATGGAGGAAACCAAATAGTTAAAGACAGCCTTTAACCCCAAGAAAAGTGACACAAAGCAAATAGCTAAAGGCGCTCCCTAAACCCGAAAAAACGTAGAAACGAAATAGTTAAAGACAGTCCTCAAACTAAGAAACAATGGACGAAAAGAAATAGTTAAAGACCGTCCTTAAACACGATAACAAAAAAGTAAATGAAATAGTTATAGACAGTTCCTAAACCCAAAAATTTTGAAGGAAACAAAATAGTTAAAGACAGTCCTTGAACACGAGAACTATGAAGGGAAAGAAATAGTTAAGGACAGTCCTTAAACACGAGAACTATGAAGGAAATGAAATAGTTAAAAACAGTCTTTAAACTAGGAAACAATGGACTAAACGAAATAGTTAAAGACAATTCTTTAACCCGAGAACTATGAAGGACACCAAATAGTTAAGAGACAGTCCTTTAACACGAGAACAATAAAGTAAATGAAATAGTTATAGACAGTTCGTCAACCCAAGAATTTTGAAGGAAGCAACATAGTTAAAGACATTCCTTAAACACGAGAACTATGAAGGGACAGAAATAGTTAAAGACAGTCCTTAAACACGACAATTATAATGGAAACGAATTCGTTAAAGACAGTCCTTAAACTAGGAAACAATGGACTAAACGAAATAGTTAAAGACAATTCTTTAACCTCAGAACTAGGAAGGACACAAAATAGTTAGAGAAAGTCCTTAAACACGAGAACAATAAAGTAAATGAAATACTTAAAGACAGTTCTTATACCAGGGAACAATGGACGAAAGGAAGTAGTTAAAGATCGTCCTTAAACACGAAAACAACAAAGTAAATGAAATAGTTAAAGACAGTCCTTAAACACAAAAACAACAAAGTAAGTGAAATAGTTAAAGATAGTCCTTAAACCAGGGAACAATGGACGAAACGAAATAATTATAGACCGTCCTTAAAAACTAAAACTATGAAGAAAGCCGAATAGTTAAAGACGGTCCCTAAACACGAAAACAACAAACTAAATAAAATAGTTAAAAACAGTCCTTAAACACGGGAACAGCAAAGTAAGTGAAATAGTCAAAGACAGTATTTAAACCAGGGAACAATGGACAAAACGAAATAGTTAAAGACAGTCCTTAAACACGGGAGCAGCAAAGTAAGTGAAATAGTTAAAAACAATATTTAAACCTGAGAACAATGGACGAAACAAAATAGTTAAAGACAGTCCTTAAACACAAAAACAACAAAGTAAATGAAATAGTTAAAGACACTCCTTAAACACGGGAGCAGCGAAGTAAGTGAAATAGTTAAAGACAGTCCTCAAACTAGGAAACAATGGACGAAATGAAATAGTTAAAGCCCGTCCTTAAACACTAAAACAACAAAGTAAATGAAATAGTTATAGACAGTTCGTCAACCCAAGAATTTTGAAGGAAGCAAAATAGTTAAAGACAGTCCTTAAACACGAGAACTATGAATGGAAAGAAATAGTTAAGGACAGTCCTTAAACACGAGAACGTTGAAGGAAACGAAATAGTTAAAGACAGTCTTTAAACTAGGAAACAATGGACTAAACAAAATAGTTAAAGACAATCCTTTAACCCGAGAACTATGAAGGACACAAAACTATTAGAGACAGTCCTTAAACACGAAAACACTAAAGTAAATGAAATAGTTAAAGACAGTTCTTACAAAAGGGAATAATGGAGGAAAACAAATAGTTAAAGACAATCTTTAACCCCAAGAAAAGTGAAGCAAAGCAAATAGCTAAAGACGCTCCCTAAACCCGAAAAAACGTAAGAAACGAACTAGTTAAAGACAGTACTCAAACTAGAAAACAATGGACGAAACGAAATAGCTAAAGACCGTCCTTAAACACGAGAACAACAAAGTAAATGAAATAGTTATAGACAGTTCCTAAACCCAAGAATTGAAGAAAGCAAAATGGTTAAAGGCAGTCCTTAAACACGAGAACTATGAAGAGACAGAAATAGTTAAAGACAATTCTTTAACCTGAAAACTATGAAAGACACAAAATAGTTGGGGACAGTCCTTAAACACGAGAACAATAAAGTAAATGAAATAGTTAAATACAGTCTCTAACCCCAAAAAAAGTTAAGCAAAGCAAATAGCTAAGAACACTCCCTAAACCCGAAAAAATGTATGAAACGAAATATTTAAAGACAGTCCTCAAACTAAGAAACAATGGACGAAACGAAATAGTTAAAGACCGTCCTTAAACACGAAAACAACAAAGTAAATGAAATTAGTTATAGACAGTTCCTAAACCCAAGAATTTTGAAGGAAACAAAATAGTTAAAGACAGTCCTTAAACACGAGAACTATGAAGGGAAAGAAATAGTTAAGGACAGTCCTTAAACACGAGAACTATGTAGGAAATGAAATAGTTTAAAACAGTCTTTAAACTAGGAAACAATGGACTAAACGAAATAGTTAAAGACAATTCTTTAACCCGAGAACTATGAAGGACACCAAATAGTTAAGAGACAGTCCTTTAACACGAGAGCAATAAAGTAAATGAAATAGTTATAGACAGTTCGTCAACCCAAGAATTTTGAAGGAAGCAACATAGTTAAAGACATTCCTTAAACACGAGAACTATGAAGGGACAGAAATAGTTAAAGACAGTCCTTAAACACGACAATTATAATGGAAACGAATTCGTTAAAGACAGTCCTTAAACTAGGAAACAATGGACTAAACGAAATAGTTAAAGACAATTCTTTAACCTCAGAACTAGGAAGGACACAAAATAGTTAGAGAAAGTCCTTAAACACGAGAACAATAAAGTAAATGAAATACTTAAAGACAGTTCTTATACCAGGGAACAATGGACGAAAGGAAGTAGTTAAAGATCGTCCTTAAACACGAAAACAACAAAGTAAATGAAATAGTTAAAGACAGTCCTTAAACACAAAAACAACAAAGTAAGTGAAATAGTTAAAGATAGTCCTTAAACCAGGGAACAATGGACGAAACGAAATAATTAAAGACCGTCCTTAAAAACTAAAACTATGAAGAAAGCCGAATAGTTAAAGACGGTCCCTAAACACTAAAACAACAAACTAAATAAAATAGTTAAAAACAGTCCTTAAACACGGGAACAGCAAAGTAAGTGAAATAGTCAAAGACAGTATTTAAACCAGGGAACAATGGACAAAACGAAATAGTTAAAGACAGTCCTTAAACACGGGAGCAGCAAAGTAAGTGAAATAGTTAAAAACAATATTTAAACCTGAGAACAATGGACGAAACAAAATAGTTAAAGACAGTCCTTAAACACAAAAACAACAAAGTAAATGAAATAGTTAAAGACACTCCTTAAACACGGGAGCAGCGAAGTAAGTGAAATAGTTAAAGACAGTCCTCAAACTAGGAAACAATGGACGAAATGAAATAGTTAAAGACCGTCTTTAAACACTAAAACAACAAAGTAAATGAAATAGTTATAGACAGTTCGTCAACCCAAGAATTTTGAAGGAAGCAAAATAGTTAAAGACAGTCCTTAAACACGAGAACTATGAATGGAAAGAAATAGTTAAGGACAGTCCTTAAACACGAGAACGTTGAAGGAAACGAAATAGTTAAAGACAGTCTTTAAACTAGGAAACAATGGACTAAACGAAATAGTTAAAGACAATCCTTTAACCCGAGAACTATGAAGGACACAAAACTATTAGAGACAGTCCTTAAACACGAAAACACTAAAGTAAATGAAATAGTTAAAGACAGTTCTTACAAAAGGGAATAATGGAGGAAAACAAATAGTTAAAGACAATCTTTAACCCCAAGAAAAGTGAAGCAAAGCAAATAGCTAAAGACGCTCCCTAAACCCGAAAAAACGTAAGAAACGAACTAGTTAAAGACAGTACTCAAACTAGAAAACAATGGACGAAACGAAATAGCTAAAGACCGTCCTTAAACACGAGAACAACAAAGTAAATGAAATAGTTATAGACAGTTCCTAAACCCAAGAATTGAAGAAAGCAAAATGGTTAAAGGCAGTCCTTAAACACGAGAACTATGAAGAGACAGAAATAGTTAAAGACAATTCTTTAACCTGAAAACTATGAAAGACACAAAATAGTTGGGGACAGTCCTTAAACACGAGAACAATAAAGTAAATGAAATAGTTAAATACAGTCTCTAACCCCAAAAAAAGTTAAGCAAAGCAAATAGCTAAGAACACTCCCTAAACCCGAAAAAATGTATGAAACGAAATATTTAAAGACAGTCCTCAAACTAAGAAACAATGGACGAAACGAAATAGTTAAAGACCGTCCTTAAACACGAAAACAACAAAGTAAATGAAATTAGTTATAGACAGTTCCTAAACCCAAGAATTTTGAAGGAAACAAAATAGTTAAAGACAGTCCTTAAATACGAGAATTACAAAGTAAATGAAACAGTTAAAGACAGTCCTTAAACACGGGAACAACAAAGTAAATGAAATAGTTAAAGACAGTCCTTCAACCAGAAAGCAAGGAAGTTAATGAAATAGTTAAATACAGTCCTTAAACCAGGAAACAATGGAAGAAACGAAATAGTTAAAGCCAGTCCTTAAACACGAGAACAACAAAGTAAATTAAATATTTAATGACAGTCCTTAAACATGAAAGCAAGGAAGTAAATGAAATAGTTAAAGACAGTCCTCAAACCAGGGAAAAATTGAGAAAACGAGATAGTTAGAAATAGTCCGTAAACCAGGGAACAATGGAGGAAACCACATAGTTAAAAACAGTTCTTAAACACGAGAATAGCAAAGTAAATAAAATAATTAAAGATAGTCCTCAAAACAGAAAAAATCGAGGAAACGAGATAGTTAAAGACAGTCCTTGAACACGAGAACTACGAAGGAAACGAAATAGTTAAAGACAGTCCTTGAACATGAGAAAAGCGAAGTAAATGAAATACTTAAAGACAGTCCTTAAGCAAGAAAGCAAGGAAGTAAATAAAATAGTTACAAACAGTCCTTAAACCTGGAAACAATGGAGGAAACGAAATAGTTAAAGACAGCCCCTAAGCACGAGAACAACAAACTAAATGAAATAGTTAGAGACAGTCCTTAAACACGGGAGCAGCAAAGTAGTAAGCGAAACAGTTAAACACAGTCTTTAAAGCAAGGAAAAATCGAGAAAACGAGATAGTTAAAGACAGTCTTTACACTAGGAAACAATGGACTAAACGAAATAGTTAAAGACAATCCTTTAACCCGAGAAAAGTGAAGCAAAGCAAATAGCTAAAGGCACTCCCTAAATAAAATAGTTAAGGACAGTTCTTAACCCGAGAACTATGAAGGAAACGAAATAGTTAGATCATCCTTAAACCAGAGAAAAATGGAGGAAACGAAATAGTTAAAGAGAGTCAGTCCTCTAACCCGAGAACTATGAAGGGAACAAAATAGTTAAAAACAGTCCTTAAACCAGGGAACAATGGACGAAACGAAATAGTTAAAGACCGTCCTTAAACACGAAAACTATGTAGGAAACGAAATAGTTAAAGACAGTCCTTAAACCAGGGAACAATGGAGGAAACGAAATGGTTAAAGACAGTCCTTATATCAGGGAACAATGGATAGAACGAAATAGTTATAGGCAGTTCTTAAACCAGGGAACAATGAAGGAAACCAAATAGTTACAGACACTTCATAAACCCGAAAAAAAAGTGGCAAGCGAAATAGTTAGACATCCCTTAAACCAAGAAAAAATCGAGGAAAGAAATAGTAAAAGACAATCCTTAATGCAAGGAACAATGGAGGGAAATAAATAGTTAAGGACAGTCCCTAAACCCAAGAACATTGGAGAAAACCAAATAGTTAGAGACAGGCTCTAAACCCGAGAACAACGAGGTACACTAAATATTTAAAGACATTCTTTAAACTCGAAAAAACGTTGGGAACGAAAGACAGTCCCAAGAAGAGAAGAGTAAAGGAAACGAAATAGTTAAAGACTGTTCTTGGAGGAGACCAAATAGCTATAGCTAGAAAACGTAATAAACTAAATAGTTAAAGACAGTTCGTAAACCCGAGAAAAATTAAGAAAATGAAATAGTTAAAGAGAGTCCTTAAAACAGGGAAAATTTGAGGAAGCGAGATAGTTAAAGACAGTTACTAAACCCTAGAAAAATTAATGCTATGGAATCGTTAAAGGAGGAGTGCTGACTAACAATCAGCAAAAATATTTGTCTCCTCGCATCTACTGTCGGCTGGCCACCAACATGGATGTAATATTAGCTGCCTATATCGAAGTCCATAGTACGGGGTTCCTTGAGTCTGGCTCGGTGGACACTTTGATTAAAAAATATATATAAATAGTTAAGGACACTTCGTAAAGACGAGAACAACGAAGTCAACGAAATAGTTAAAGACAGTGCTAACACCCGAGGATAATGGAGGAAACCAAATAGTTAAAAACAGCTAAATATCGAGAAAACGAAATAGTTAAAAACAGTCCATAACGGAGGGCAAAATCGGCAAAATTCAGGCTACGCATACTGTCAACTGTCACTATCTGGTCTGTGACTTTTGACAGTTGTTCACCGAAGTTTTGAAAAGAAGAAATTAATCAGCTCAAAATTTCCCTGTTGTCTTTTCTTATTTTAAAAATTAGGTTAGGCAAAGGTGTCGGTTCAAAAATCGTTTGTTAAAAGTAGCGAGATCGAAAGCAAAAATAAAAACCACCCTCTTTGACTGTTGCTCAAAGAAACAGCGTTGATATCCAACTTTCATAACAGAATGTTATTACGTCTCTGTAAGGTGCATGCATTCCAATATCCGGTGTGTAAATATTTGCGCGGTCTTTTCCAAAGAGATCGACGGCCAATTACATTTCCATTTGGAATTCGACATGAAAGTAAATTTCGCCAGTAATTTAGAACGTCGAATATCCCACAATAATTTTAGCGTTACTGCTGTGGAGATCGCAGACGATAAATAAAATATCGTGTTCGATGTACTAGTACTAGTAGATAATAAAAACAAGTGACAATGTTGGCAATCTAGACTGCCGCAGTTGATGTGTTGACTTCGCATTGGTACATGGAATTTCTTGCGAGATGTTAAATTTGCCGGCTGAACCACACTCGCAACATCCCAACAAAAAAATTACAGGTATTGATTTAATTTCATATGGTGGTTGCTTTCCATGGATCTCTTAGTTAAATTCGTTCCGACCTTTCATTATCACTGATTGAAGAAAATTCTCTTCTCAGCCTTGGTGAATAATCACTACTATATCCTAATGAAACTCAACACTTCAAGAAAAGTAAATATTTCCCATCGGCTTGGCAAACGAAATTTTAAATTCATCAAGTGGCAGCCCGACGCCTGCTGATTTTTTATGAACCGTCAACATCAAAGACGTAATTTTATTTTTAATTAGGAGTTTTGGACCAAATTCCGGTCTTTTGTCAAAGAGTCGGAATGTTTATTGGAACGAACACGTACAAATCGATAATGGGGACACGGCAGATTGAACAAGGCACGAGCTTGATTAATTGGGACATGTGTATGCATCATTATTTAAACATTCGGACGAATAGTGGGTACACTGCTGATCACGAATTGTCGCACAATATAACATCAGATGTGGGATCAGGACCAAGTGGATTTAGTGTTGCATCAGTTGAAAGTTGAAGTAGGAACGGGAACAGACGGCCACACAATAGTGAGAAATAAAAAAATTGTCTTGTTCTCCCGTGATTATTTATCGCGAACCTTGTCATCACAATGCCTACCCTTTGCCTTTGCGTCTCCCTCTCTCCCTCCCGCGACTCCGACCTCTACATTATTCATTCAAGCCGAATTCCTCTCACAATACAAACTCGAGAGCCATAAATCCAGTTCCTTAAATGTTATTACGGAACCGTGTAGCTTTTTTGCGTTTCGGCTAAGAGTGTGCATTCCGCCGAGATCTCCGCTGCTACTCCATATTACGTTGTATATTCAAAGGTCGAACGTTGAGTTTAATCCGATGTGCTTGATATATGGCCGAAATTTGTAGGGGAAATTGTTGGGTCTCGTAGGGGAGCGTTCCGGAAAACCTGCGGTGACTTGCGGTTTCATAATTTCGAATTCTGCGACTCGTTGTGTGTTATTTACTGGATGTGTCGGCGGTGGGGGCGCATTTCGCGGTCTTGGCACGGAAATAAATGTCTGTATATCGGGCGGTTGATGGTAGTGCCGCTTCGCGATTAATCAAAATGTTAGGTTAGTGAGGTCCAAACTGACAACATTCCTGGCGTTATTTCGCACTTAAGTGGTCAAAACAATAATATGGCTTTATTTGAACATGGGAACTTTTTTATCCCTTCGATCATCGAGACAGTAAAAAGTAAGAAGGAACTGTCTTTAACTAATTCTCGTCTTAAACCATTTGATTTGCTTCACTTTTCTCGGATTTATAGACAGTCTTTAACTATTTTGTTTCTACCGTTGCTCTGGGGTTTTTTCTATTTTGTTGTTTTCGTCTTTAAGGACTGTCTTTAACTATTTGCTTTGCTTAATTGTTTTTGTGTTTAGGAACTGTCTTTAACTATTTGGTTTCCTGTATTGTTCCATGGCTCAAGGACTGTCTACTTTCCATCGTAGTTCTCGGGTTTAATAACTGTTTTTAACTATGTATTTTGTTTCTTACGTTTTTTCGAATTTAGGGAGTATCTTTAACTATTTCCTTTCCTTTATTTTCCCTCGGATTCCGAACCGTTTTTAACTATTCCACTCCCACCATTGTTCGCTGCTTTAAGGACGGTCTCTAACTATTTGCTATCCTCCATTGTTTTCGTGTTTAGCAACTGTCATTAACTATTTGGTTTGCTACGGTTTTTCTGGTTTAGGGACTCTTTAACCATTTGGTTTGGTTCACTTTTTCGGATTTAGAGACTATTTTTAACTATCTCAGTTAAGCAATTTTTCTCTACTACGTCAAAGACTGTCAATAACTATTTCGTTTCCTTCAATGTTCTCGGGTTAGGAAACTGTCTTTAACTTTAACTTTTTACCTGCTTTGATTAACTATTCCATTTTCTTCATTGTTCTAACTATTTCGATTGCTAAGTTTTTTCGGGTTTTGGACCCTTTTTAACTATTTGGATTGCTTCACTTTCCTCGGATTTAGAGACTGTCTTTAACTATCTCAGTTAAGCAATTTTTCTCTACTACTTCAAGGACTGTCTATAACTATTTCGTTTCATAATAATAATAATGTTTATTAACGGTATTTTTTACCTTTTACAATTTTTTCCTTCAATGTTCTCGGGTTTGGGAACTGTCTTTAACTATTTCGCTTCTAAAATTTTTACCTACTTTGATTAAATATTTCATTTTCTTTATTGTTCTAACTATCTCGATTGCTAAGTTTTTTCGGGTTTTGGACTCTTTCTAACTATTTGGTTTGCTTCAATTTTTTCAGGTTTAGAGACTGTCTTTAACTATCTCAGTTAAGCAATTATTCTTTACTACTTCAAAGACTAACTATTTCGTTTCCTTCAATGTTCTCGGGTTTGGGAACTGTCTTTAACTATTTCGCTTCTAAATTTTTTACCTACTTTGATTAACTATTTCATTTTCTTCATTGTTCTAACTATTTCGATTGTAAAGTTTTTTCGGGTTTTGGACTCTTTTTAACTATTTGGATTGCTTAACTTTTCTCGGGTTTAGAGACTGTTTTTAACTATCTCAGTTAAGCAATTTTTCTATACTACTTCAAAGACTGTCTATAACTATTTCGTTTCCTTCAATGTTCTCGGGTCTGGGACCTGTCTTTAACTATTTCGCTTCCTAAATATAATTTTTACCTGCTTTGATTAACTATTTCATTCTCTTCATTGTTCTGACTATTTCGATTGCTGAGTTTTTTCGGGTTTTGGACTCTTTTTAACTATTTGGGTTGTTTAACTTTTCTCGAGTTTAGAGACTGTCCTTAACTATCTCAGTCAAGCAATTTTTCTCGACTTCAAAGAGTGTCTTTAACTATTTCGTTTCCTTCAATGTCGCTGGGTTTGGGAACTGTCTTTAACTATTTCGCTTCTTAGATTTTTACCTGCTTTGATTAACTATTTCAATTTCTTCATTGTTCAAACTATTTCGCTTGCTACGTTTTTTCCGGATTTGGAATCTTTTTAACTATTTGGATTGCTTAACTTTTCTCGGGTTTAGAGATTGTCTTTAACTATCTCAGTTAAGCAATTTTTCTTTACTACTTCAAAGACTAACTATTTCGTTTCCTTCAATGTTCTCGGGTCTAGAAATTTTCCTTAACTATTTCGTTTCCAACGTTTTTTCTGGTTTAAGGAATCTTTAACTATTTGTTTGCTTCATTTTCTCGGATTTAAAGACTCCCATCTCAGTTAATCAGTGTTTCTCCACTTCAAGGCCCGTCTTTAACTATTTCATTTCTTTCAATGTTCTCGGGTTTGGGAACTGTCTTTAACTATTCTGCTTCTAAAATTTTTACCTACTTTGATTAACTATTTCATTTTCTTCATTGTTCTAACTATTTCGATTGCTAAGTTTTTTCGGGTTTTGGTCTCTTTTTAACTATCTTGGTTTGCTTCAATTTTTTCGGGTTTAGAGACTGTCTTTAACTATCTCAGTTAAGTAATTTTTATCTTCTACTTCAAAGAGTGTCTTTAACTATTTCGTTTCCTTCAATGTCGCCGGGTTTGGGAACTGTCTTTAACTATTTCGTTTCTTAGGTTTTTACCTGCTTTGATTAACTATTTCATTTTCTTCATTGTTCTAACTATTTCTATTGCTAAGTTTTTTCGGGTTTTGGACTCTTTCTAACTATTTGGTTTGCTTCAATTTTTTCAGGTTTAGAGACTGTCTTTAACTATCTCAGTTAAGTAATTTTTCTCTTCTACTTCAAAGACTGTCTGTAACTATTTCGTTTCTTTCAATGTCCTCGGGTTTGGGACCTGTCTTTAACTATTTCGCTTCCTAAATTTAATTTTTACCTGCTTTGATTAACTATTTCATTCTCTTCATTGTTCCAACTATTTCTATTGCTGAGTTTTTTCGGGTTTTGGACTCTTTTTAACTATTTGGATTGTTTAACTTTTCTCGAGTTTAGAGACTGTCCTTAACTATCTCAGTCAAGCAATTTTTCTCTACTTCAAAGAGTGTCTTTAACTATTTCGTTTCCTTCAATGTCGCCGGGTTTGGGAACTGTCTTTAACTATTTCGCTTCTTAGATTTTTACCTGCTTTGATTAACTATTTCATTTTCTTCATTGTTCTAACTATTTCGCTTGCTACGTTTTTTCCGGTTTTGGACTCCTTTTAACTATTTGGTTTGCTCCACTTTTTTCGGGTTTAGAAACTGTCTTTAACTATCTCAGTTTCGCAATTTTCCTCTACTACTTCAAAGACTGTCGATAACTATTTCGTTACCTTCAATGTTCTCGGGTTAGGGAACTGTCTTTAACTATTTTGATTAACTATTCCATTTTCTTCATTGTTCTAACTATTTCGATTGTTACGTTTTTTCCGGTTTTGGAATCTTTTTAACTATTTGGTTTGCTTCACCTTTTTTGGGTTTAGAGACTTCAAGGACTTCTACTTAACAATTTCGTTTTCTTCATTGTTCTCGGGTCTAGAAATTTTCCTTAACTATTTCGTTTCCAACGTTTTTTCTGGTTTAAGGAATCTTTAACTATTTGTTTGCTTCATTTTCTCGGATTTAAAGACTCCCATCTCAGTTAATCAGTGTTTCTCCACTTCAAGGCCCGTCTTTAACTATTTCATTTCTTTCAATGTTCTCGGGTTTGGGAACTGTCTTTAACTATTCTGCTTCTAAAGTTTTTACCTACTTTGATTAACTATTTCATTTTCTTCATTGTTCTAACTATTTCGATTGCTAAGTTTTTTCGGGTTTTGGTCTCTTTTTAACTATCCTGGTTTGCTTCAATTTTTTCGGGTTTAGAGACTGTCTTTAACTATCTCAGTTAAGTAATTTTTATCTTCTACTTCAAAGAGTGTCTTTAACTATTTCGTTTCCTTCAATGTCGCCGGGTTTGGGAACTGTCTTTAACTATTTCGTTTCTTAGGTTTTTACCTGCTTTGATTAACTATTTCATTTTCTTCATTGTTCTAACTATTTCTATTGCTAAGTTTTTTCGGGTTTTGGACTCTTTCTAACTATTTGGTTTGCTTCAATTTTTTCAGGTTTAGAGACTGTCTTTAACTATCTCAGTTAAGTAATTTTTCTCTTCTACTTCAAAGACTGTCTGTAACTATTTCGTTTCTTTCAATGTCCTCGGGTTTGGGACCTGTCTTTAACTATTTCGCTTCCTAAATTTAATTTTTACCTGCTTTGATTAACTATTTCATTCTCTTCATTGTTCCAACTATTTCTATTGCTGAGTTTTTTCGGGTTTTGGACTCTTTTTAACTATTTGGATTGTTTAACTTTTCTCGAGTTTAGAGACTGTCCTTAACTATCTCAGTCAAGCAATTTTTCTCTACTTCAAAGAGTGTCTTTAACTATTTCGTTTCCTTCAATGTCGCCGGGTTTGGGAACTGTCTTTAACTATTTCGCTTCTTAGATTTTTACCTGCTTTGATTAACTATTTCATTTTCTTCATTGTTCTAACTATTTCGCTTGCTACGTTTTTTCCGGTTTTGGACTCTTTTTAACGATTTGGTTTGCTTCACTTTTTTCGGGTTTAGACACTGTCTTTAACTATCTCAGTTAAGCAATTTTCCTCTACTACTTCAAAGACTGTCGATAACTATTTCGTTACCTTCAATGTTCTCGGGTTAGGGAACTGTCTTTAACTATTTTGATTAACTATTCCATTTTCTTCATTGTTCTAACTATTTCGATTGTTACGTTTTTTCCGGTTTTGGAATCTTTTTAACTATTTGGTTTGCTTCACCTTTTTTGGGTTTAGAGACTTCAAGGACTTCTACTTAACAATTTCGTTTTCTTCATTGTTCTCGGGTCTAGAAATTTTCCTTAACTATTTCGTTTCCAACGTTTTTTCTGGTTTAAGGAATCTTTAACTATTTGTTTGCTTCATTTTCTCGGATTTAAAGACTCCCATCTCAGTTAATCAGTGTTTCTCCACTTCAAGGACCGTCTTTAACTATTTCGTTTCTTTCAATGTTCTCGGGTTTGGGAACTGTCTTTAACTATTTTGCTTCTAAAATTTTTACCTACTTTGATTAACTATTTCATTTTCTTCATTGTTCTAACTATTTCGATTGCTAAGTTTTTCGGGTTTTGGACTCTTTTTAACTATTTTGGTTTGCTTCAATTTTATCGGGTTTAGAGACTGTCTTTAACTATCTCAGTTAAGTAATTTTTATCTTCTACTTCAAAGAGTGTCTTTAACTATTTCGTTTCCTTCAATGTCGCCGGGTTTGGGAACTGTCTTTAACTATTTCGTTTCTTAGGTTTTTACCTGCTTTGATTAACTATTTCATTTTCTTCATTGTTCTAACTATTTCTATTGCTAAGTTTTTTCGGGTTTTGGACTCTTTCTAACTATTTGGATTGTTTAACTTTTCTCGAGTTTAGAGACTGTCCTTAACTATCTCAGTCAAGCAATTTTTTTCTACTTCAAAGAGTGTCTTTAACTATTTCGTTTCCTTCAATGTCGCCGGGTTTGGGAACTGTCTTTAACTATTTCGCTTCTTAGATTTTTACCTGCTTTGATTAACTATTTCATTTTCTTCATTGTTCTAACTATTTCTATTGCTGGGTTTTTTCGGGTTTTGGACTCTTTTTAACTATTTGGATTGTTTAACTTTTCTCGAGTTTAGAGACTGTCCTTAACTATCTCAGTCAAGCAATTTTTCTCTACTTCAAAGAGTGTCTTTAACTATTTCGTTTCCTTCAATGTCGCCGGGTTTGGGAACTGTCTTTAACTATTTCGCTTCTTAGATTTTTACCTGCTTTGATTAACTATTTCATTTCTTCATTGTTCTAACTATTTCGCTTGCTACGTTTTTTCCGGTTTTGGACTCCTTTTAACTATTTGGTTTGCTTCACTTTTTTCGGGTTTAGAAACTGTCTTTAACTATCTCATTTAAGCAATTTTTCTCTACTACTTCAAAGACTGTCTTTAACTATTTCGTTTCCTTCACTATCCTAGGGTTTGGGAACTGTCTTTAACTATTTCGCATCCTAAATTTTTACTTGCTTTGATTAACTATTTCATTTTCTTCATTGTTCTAACTATTTCGCTTGCTACGTTTTTTCCGGTTTTGGACTCTTTTTAACTATTTGGTTTGCTTCACTTTTTTCGGGTTTAGACACTGTCTTTAACTATCTCAGTTAAGCAATTTTCCTCTACTACTTCAAAGACTGTCGATAACTATTTCGTTACCTTCAATGTTC
Source organism: Diaperis boleti (assembly GCA_963583935.1). Classification (NCBI taxonomy): domain Eukaryota; kingdom Metazoa; phylum Arthropoda; class Insecta; order Coleoptera; family Tenebrionidae; genus Diaperis; species Diaperis boleti. The sequence goes on from OY757242.1 coordinate 2,642,880, forward strand.
TCGGGTTAGGGAACTGTCTTTAACTATTTCCCTTCTAAAATTTTTACCTGCTTTGATTAACTATTCCATTTTCTTCATTGTTCTAACTATTTCGATTGCTACGTTTTTTCCGGTTTTGGAATCTTTTTAACTATTTGGTTTGCTTCATTGTTCTCGGGTCTAGAAATTTTCCTTAACTATTTCGTTTCCAACGTTTTTTCTGGTTTAAGGAATCTTTAACTATTTGTTTGCTTTATTTTCTCGGATTTAAAGACTCTCATCTCAGTTAATCAGTGTTTCTCCACTTCAAGGACCGTCTTTAACTATTTCGTTTCTTTCAATGTCCTCGGGTTTGGGAACTGTCTTTAACTATTTCGCTTCATACATTTTTCCCTGCTTTGGTTAACTATTTCATATCCTTCAGTGTTTATTAATTATTATTAATTAATTATTTCGTTTCCTGTTTTATGTTCTTAATTTAAAAAAATTAAAAAATGTAAGAAACACGCAAGCGAATCCAGAATATAGGAGGAAGAATGGAAAAGGAGGTATGAAAAAAAGGGAACTACAAAAAATCATACTCGGTCAAACAAAAGCATGAAAAATTAAAGTTGACGAACATCGAAATAAGTATATAATACGAAAGCATAAAAGAAAAAGCAAGAATGAAAAATGCAATATTACAACAACAAAAAATGATCAAGGAATAAGAATGCAAGAAAATTTCATAAACAAAGAATGGACGGTAGAAAATGAAAAAGAAAATATGTATGAAAGGTAAGGAAAGAAGAACTAAAAAATGGCAAAAGGTAATGGATATAAAACAAAAAAGTAACGAAAAAGATGAAAAACAAAGAATGAAGAATGAATGAATAACGAAGGATGGGATTAAAAATAATAGACGAGTGATGTGAATCAGAATTCGTAGACCGGTGTTATGTCTTCTAAACTTCTTTTATATGCTTTTTTCACGTAGTTGTTTGTATTAAATTGTTTTTTTTTGTGAATAAAAGTTATGACTTCTTCGATCCCAATAATTTTAGTTTAAAAACAGTCAATTTATTTCTACTCTTTAATATTTTTTTTTTTGACTTGAAGGAATAAAAATTTGCTTTATTGCAGCTCAATTCCCGCTTTAAATTGGATTTGTTGCCCAACATTAATTATGTCTACGCGTCTACCGCAACCTTCTAATTTGAAATTTGAGCTATGCACGTCAAAATTCGTTCACGACCACGTTTTCAGGTAGCGAGTTCTTGGGGTCGCGCCTCGATTAATTAATACGCGCTCGAGTACTTGTTGCCGGCGAGCGATAGTTGTAAAACTTGATGAAAAAATTAATTAAAAGAAAACGTTTTTGATGGAATGTGACCCGAGGCCTTCGAGAAGACGCCGCTAATTAAATTTTATAATCCGATCCTTGTAAACAATCCGCTCGATCGAATTAATTCCCGGTTATTACGGTTCGTCTATTTCCTCAAGAAAGTAAATTCGGCAGTTCGCCGTTTTTTTTTTCCAATTGTGTATGATTTATTTTCGGAGATGTTGAGAGTTCGGCGGAGACGTAAATTTCGCTCGGCTTTTGTGCGCGTCCTCAGACGATTAAAACTTATTTTATCGGTCGTGCTCGTTCGGAACTTTGTATTTCACCCAGGAGATATGGCGGAGAAATTAATAGAGCCCTCGTGTTTTTTATTGTTAAGGCGGGGGTGGCATCCTCAGAAAAGTGAACCCCTTTTTTATTAAATCTTAATTAGTTTATGAGTAATGAAAATTTTCCAATTGCTAATGGGCTAGGAAAGACAGGACAAAAAGCTTGCCGTCGAGCCGCATTCCCGCTTCTTATGATATTCGTTACTTTCGGCACGGTCTAGTCAAGAAGTTGAACACCTGCGAAAAATAGTTAGGATCCGAAAAATATGAAATATGAAAACCCGAGAAAAGTGAAGCAAACCAAATTTGGTTAGAGTCCCTAAATCCGAATAAACGTAGCAAAAGAAATAGTTAGAGACAGTTCCTAAACCCGAGAACAATGAAGGAAACGAAATAGTTAAAACAGTTAGAAATCCGGAGAACACTGAAAGAAATTAAATAGTTAATCAAAGCAGGGAAAAATCTAGGAAGCGAAGTAGTTAAAGACAGTCTCTAAACCCGAGAAAAGTGAAACAAACCAAATGGTTAAAGAGTTCCTAAATCCGAAGAAACGTAGCAAGCGAAATAGTTAAAGACAGTTCCTAAACCCGACAAATGTGAAGCAAACCAAATAGTTAAAGAGTCCCTAAAACCGAAAAAATGTAGCAAACGGAATAGCTAAAGACAATTTCTAAACCAGAGATCAATGAAGGAAACGAAATAGTTAATGACAGTCCTTAAAGTAGAGAAAGAATTGATTAACTGAGATAGTTAAATACAGTCTCTAAACCCGAGAAAAGTGAAGCAAACCAAATAGTTAAAGACAGTTCTTGAAGTAGAAAAAAATTGATCAACTGAGATAGTTAAAGACAGTCTATAAACTTGAGAAAAGTGGAGAAAACCAAATTTAGTTAAAGAGTCCTTAAATCCGAATAAACGTAGCAAAAGAAATAGTTAGAGACAGTTCCTAAACCCGAGAACATAAAAGGAAACGAAATAGTTAAAAACAGTTCCTAAACCTGAGAACATATAAGGAAACGAAATAGTTAAAAACAGTCCGAAATCCGGAGAACGATGAAGGAAACGAAATAGTTAAAGACAGTCCTTGAATTGGAGAAAAATTGATTAACTGAGATAGTTAAAAACACTCTCAAAACCCGAGAAAAGTGAAGCAAACCAAATTTGGTTAGAGTCCCTAAATCCGAGAAAACGTAGCAAACAAATAGTTAAAGACAGTTCTTGAAGTAGAAAAAAAAAAGATCAACTGAGATAGTTAAAGACAGTCTATAAACCCGAGAAAAGTTGAGAAAACCAAATTTAGTTACAGTCCCTAAGTCCGAATAAACGTAGCAAAAGAAATAGTTAGAGACAGTTCCTAAACCCGAGAACAATGAAGGAAACGAAATAGTTAAAACAGTTAGAAATCCGGAGAACACTGAAAGAAATTAAATAGTTAATCAAAGCAGGGAAAAATCTAGGAAGCGAAGTAGTTAAAGACAGTCTCTAAACCCGAGAAAAGTGAAACAAACCAAATGGTTAAAGAGTTCCTAAATCCGAAGAAACGTAGCAAGCGAAATAGTTAAAGACAGTTCCTAAACCCGACAAATGTGAAGCAAACCAAATAGTTAAAGAGTCCCTAAAACCGAAAAAATGTAGCAAACGGAATAGCTAAAGACAATTTCTAAACCAGAGATCAATGAAGGAAACGAAATAGTTAATGACAGTCCTTAAAGTAGAGAAAGAATTGATTAACTGAGATAGTTAAATACAGTCTCTAAACCCGAGAAAAGTGAAGCAAACCAAATAGTTAAAGACAGTTCTTGAAGTAGAAAAAAATTGATCAACTGAGATAGTTAAAGACAGTCTATAAACTTGAGAAAAGTGGAGAAAACCAAATTTAGTTAAAGAGTCCTTAAATCCGAATAAACGTAGCAAAAGAAATAGTTAGAGACAGTTCCTAAACCCGAGAACATAAAAGGAAACGAAATAGTTAAAAACAGTTCCTAAACCTGAGAACATATAAGGAAACGAAATAGTTAAAAACAGTCCGAAATCCGGAGAACGATGAAGGAAACGAAATAGTTAAAGACAGTCCTTGAATTGGAGAAAAATTGATTAACTGAGATAGTTAAAAACACTCTCAAAACCCGAGAAAAGTGAAGCAAACCAAATTTGGTTAGAGTCCCTAAATCCGAGAAAACGTAGCAAACAAATAGTTAAAGACAGTTCTTGAAGTAGAAAAAAAAAAGATCAACTGAGATAGTTAAAGACAGTCTATAAACCCGAGAAAAGTTGAGAAAACCAAATTTAGTTACAGTCAATAAATCCGAATAAACGTAGCAAAAGAAATAGTTAGAGACAGTTCCTAAACCCGAGAACATAAAAGGAAACGAAATAGTTAAAAACAGTTCCTAAACCTGAGAACATATAAGGAAACGAAATAGTTAAAAACAGTCCGAAATCCGGAGAACGATGAAGGAAACGAAATAGTTAAAGACAGTCCTTGAATTGGAGAAAAATTGATTAACTGAGATAGTTAAAAACACTCTCAAAACCCGAGAAAAGTGAAGCAAACCAAATTTGGTTAGAGTCCCTAAATCCGAGAAAACGTAGCAAACAAATAGTTAAAGACAGTTCTTGAAGTAGAAAAAAAAAAGATCAACTGAGATAGTTAAAGACAGTCTATAAACCCGAGAAAAGTTGAGAAAACCAAATTTAGTTACAGTCCCTAAGTCCGAATAAACGTAGCAAAAGAAATAGTTAGAGACAGTTCCTAAACCCGAGAACAATGAAGGAAACGAAATAGTTAAAACAGTTAGAAATCTGGTGAACACTGAAAGAAATTAAATAGTTAATCAAACCAGGGAAAAATCTAGGAAGCTAAATAGTTAAAGACAGTCTCTAAACCCGAGAAAAGTGAAACAAACCAAATGGTTAAAGAGTTCCTAAATCCGAAGAAACGTAGCAAGCGAAATAGTTAAAGACAGTTCCTAAACCCGACAAATGTGAAGCAAACCAAATGGTTAAAGAGTCCCTAAAACCGAAAAAATGTAGCAAACGGAATAGCTAAAGACAATTTCTAAACCAGAGATCAATGAAGGAAACGAAATAGTTAATGACAGTCCTTAAAGTAGAGAAAGAATCGATTAACTGAGATAGTTAAATACAGTCTCTAAACCCGAGAAAAGTGAAGCAAACCAAATAGTTAAAGACAGTTCTTGAAGTAGAAAAAAATTGATCAACTGAGATAGTTAAAGACAGTCTATAAACTTGAGAAAAGTGGAGAAAACCAAATTTAGTTAAAGAGTCCTTAAATCCGAATAAACGTAGCAAAAGAAATAGTTAGAGACAGTTCCTAAACCCGAGAACATAAAAGGAAACGAAATAGTTAAAAACAGTTCCTAAACCTGAGAACATATAAGGAAACGAAATAGTTAAAAACAGTCCGAAATCCGGAGAACGATGAAGGAAACGAAATAGTTAAAGACAGTCCTTGAATTGGAGAAAAATTGATTAACTGAGATAGTTAAAAACACTCTCAAAACCCGAGAAAAGTGAAGCAAACCAAATTTGGTTAGAGTCCCTAAATCCGAGAAAACGTAGCAAACAAATAGTTAAAGACAGTTCTTGAAGTAGAAAAAAAAAAAGATCAACTGAGATAGTTAAAGACAGTCTATAAACCCGAGAAAAGTTGAGAAAACCAAATTTAGTTACAGTCCCTAAGTCCGAATAAACGTAGCAAAAGAAATAGTTAGAGACAGTTCCTAAACCCGAGAACAATGAAGGAAACGAAATAGTTAAAACAGTTAGAAATCTGGTGAACACTGAAAGAAATTAAATAGTTAATCAAAGCAGGGAAAAATCTAGGAAGCTAAATAGTTAAAGACAGTCTCTAAACCCGAGAAAAGTGAAACAAACCAAATGGTTAAAGAGTTCCTAAATCCGAAGAAACGTAGCAAGCGAAATAGTTAAAGACAGTTCCTAAACCCGACAAATGTGAAGCAAACCAAATGGTTAAAGAGTCCCTAAAACCGAAAAAATGTAGCAAACGGAATAGCTAAAGACAATTTCTAAACCAGAGATCAATGAAGGAAACGAAATAGTTAATGACAGTCCTTAAAGTAGAGAAAGAATTGATTAACTGAGATAGTTAAAGACAGTCTCTAAACTCGAGAAAAGTGAAGCAAACCAAATAGTTAAAGACAGTTCTTGAAGCAGAAAAAAATTGATCAACTGAGATAGTTAAAGACAGTCTATAAACTTGAGAAAAGTGGAGGAAACCAAATTTAGTTAAAGAGTCCTTAAATCCGAATAAACGTAGCAAAAGAAATAGTTAGAGACAGTTCCTAAACCCGAGAACGTAAAAGGAAACGAAATAGTTAAAAACAGTTCCTAAACCTGAGAACATATAAGGAAACGAAATAGTTAAAAACAGTCCGAAATCCGGAGAACGATGAAGGAAACGAAATAGTTAAAGACAGTCCTTGAATTGGAGAAAAATTGATTAACTGAGATAGTTAAAAACACTCTCAAAACCCGAGAAAAGTGAAGCAAACCAAATTTGGTTAGAGTCCCTAAATCCGAGAAAACGTAGCAAACAAATAGTTAAAGACAGTTCTTGAAGTAGAAAAAAAAAAGATCAACTGAGATAGTTAAAGACAGTCTATAAACCCGAGAAAAGTTGAGAAAACCAAATTTAGTTACAGTCCCTAAGTCCGAATAAACGTAGCAAAAGAAATAGTTAGAGACAGTTCCTAAACCCGAGAACAATGAAGGAAACGAAATAGTTAAAACAGTTAGAAATCTGGTGAACACTGAAAGAAATTAAATAGTTAATCAAAGCAGGGAAAAATCTAGGAAGCTAAATAGTTAAAGACAGTCTCTAAACCCGAGAAAAGTGAAACAAACCAAATGGTTAAAGAGTTCCTAAATCCGAAGAAACGTAGCAAGCGAAATAGTTAAAGACAGTTCCTAAACCCGACAAATGTGAAGCAAACCAAATGGTTAAAGAGTCCCTAAAACCGAAAAAATGTAGCAAACGGAATAGCTAAAGACAATTTCTAAACCAGAGATCAATGAAGGAAACGAAATAGTTAATGACAGTCCTTAAAGTAGAGAAAGAATTGATTAACTGAGATAGTTAAAGACAGTCTCTAAACTCGAGAAAAGTGAAGCAAACCAAATAGTTAAAGACAGTTCTTGAAGCAGAAAAAAATTGATCAACTGAGATAGTTAAAGACAGTCTATAAACTTGAGAAAAGTGGAGAAAACCAAATTTAGTTAAAGAGTCCTTAAATCCGAATAAACGTAGCAAAAGAAATAGTTAGAGACAGTTCCTAAACCCGAGAACATAAAAGGAAACGAAATAGTTAAAAACAGTTCCTAAACCTGAGAACATATAAGGAAACGAAATAGTTAAAAACAGTCCGAAATCCGGAGAACGATGAAGGAAACGAAATAGTTAAAGACAGTCCTTGAATTGGAGAAAAATTGATTAACTGAGATAGTTAAAAACACTCTCAAAACCCGAGAAAAGTGAAGCAAACCAAATTTGGTTAGAGTCCCTAAATCCGAGAAAACGTAGCAAACAAATAGTTAAAGACAGTTCTTGAAGTAGAAAAAAAAAAGATCAACTGAGATAGTTAAAGACAGTCTATAAACCCGAGAAAAGTTGAGAAAACCAAATTTAGTTACAGTCAATAAATCCGAATAAACGTAGCAAAAGAAATAGTTAGAGACAGTTCCTAAACCCAAGAACATAAAAGGAAACGAAATAGTTAAAAACAGTTCCTAAACCTGAGAACATATAAGGAAACGAAATAGTTAAAAACAGTCCGAAATCCGGAGAACGATGAAGGAAACGAAATAGTTAAAGACAGTCCTTGAATTGGAGAAAAATTGATTAACTGAGATAGTTAAAAACACTCTCAAAACCCGAGAAAAGTGAAGCAAACCAAATTTGGTTAGAGTCCCTAAATCCGAGAAAACGTAGCAAACAAATAGTTAAAGACAGTTCTTGAAGTAGAAAAAAAAAGATCAACTGAGATAGTTAAAGACAGTCTATAAACCCGAGAAAAGTTGAGAAAACCAAATTTAGTTACAGTCCCTAAGTCCGAATAAACGTAGCAAAAGAAATAGTTAGAGACAGTTCCTAAACCCGAGAACAATGAAGGAAACGAAATAGTTAAAACAGTTAGAAATCTGGTGAACACTGAAAGAAATTAAATAGTTAATCAAAGCAGGGAAAAATCTAGGAAGCTAAATAGTTAAAGACAGTCTCTAAACCCGAGAAAAGTGAAACAAACCAAATGGTTAAAGAGTTCCTAAATCCGAAGAAACGTAGCAAGCGAAATAGTTAAAGACAGTTCCTAAACCCGACAAATGTGAAGCAAACCAAATGGTTAAAGAGTCCCTAAAACCGAAAAAATGTAGCAAACGGAATAGCTAAAGACAATTTCTAAACCAGAGATCAATGAAGGAAACGAAATAGTTAATGACAGTCCTTAAAGTAGAGAAAGAATTGATTAACTGAGATAGTTAAAGACAGTCTCTAAACTCGAGAAAAGTGAAGCAAACCAAATAGTTAAAGACAGTTCTTGAAGCAGAAAAAAATTGATCAACTGAGATAGTTAAAGACAGTCTATAAACTTGAGAAAAGTGGAGAAAACCAAATTTAGTTAAAGAGTCCTTAAATCCGAATAAACGTAGCAAAAGAAATAGTTAGAGACAGTTCCTAAACCCGAGAACATAAAAGGAAACGAAATAGTTAAAAACAGTTCCTAAACCTGAGAACACATAAGGAAACGAAATAGTTAAAAACAGTCCGAAATCCGGAGAACGATGAAGGAAACGAAATAGTTAAAGACAGTCCTTGAATTGGAGAAAAATTGATTAACTGAGATAGTTAAAAACACTCTCAAAACCCGAGAAAAGTGAAGCAAACCAAATTTGGTTAGAGTCCCTAAATCCGAGAAAACGTAGCAAACAAATAGTTAAAGACAGTTCTTGAAGTAGAAAAAAAAAAGATCAACTGAGATAGTTAAAGACAGTCTATAAACCCGAGAAAAGTTGAGAAAACCAAATTTAGTTACAGTCAATAAATCCGAATAAACGTAGCAAAAGAAATAGTTAGAGACAGTTCCTAAACCCGAGAACATAAAAGGAAACGAAATAGTTAAAAACAGTTCCTAAACCTGAGAACATATAAGGAAACGAAATAGTTAAAAACAGTCCGAAATCCGGAGAACGATGAAGGAAACGAAATAGTTAAAGACAGTCCTTGAATTGGAGAAAAATTGATTAACTGAGATAGTTAAAAACACTCTCAAAACCCGAGAAAAGTGAAGCAAACCAAATTTGGTTAGAGTCCCTAAATCCGAGAAAACGTAGCAAACAAATAGTTAAAGACAGTTCTTGAAGTAGAAAAAAAAAAAGATCAACTGAGATAGTTAAAGACAGTCTATAAACCCGAGAAAAGTTGAGAAAACCAAATTTAGTTACAGTCCCTAAGTCCGAATAAACGTAGCAAAAGAAATAGTTAGAGACAGTTCCTAAACCCGAGAACAATGAAGGAAACGAAATAGTTAAAACAGTTAGAAATCTGGTGAACACTGAAAGAAATTAAATAGTTAATCAAACCAGGGAAAAATCTAGGAAGCTAAATAGTTAAAGACAGTCTCTAAACCCGAGAAAAGTGAAACAAACCAAATGGTTAAAGAGTTCCTAAATCCGAAGAAACGTAGCAAGCGAAATAGTTAAAGACAGTTCCTAAACCCGACAAATGTGAAGCAAACCAAATGGTTAAAGAGTCCCTAAAACCGAAAAAATGTAGCAAACGGAATAGCTAAAGACAATTTCTAAACCAGAGATCAATGAAGGAAACGAAATAGTTAATGACAGTCCTTAAAGTAGAGAAAGAATTGATTAACTGAGATAGTTAAAGACAGTCTCTAAACTCGAGAAAAGTGAAGCAAACCAAATAGTTAAAGACAGTTCTTGAAGCAGAAAAAAATTGATCAACTGAGATAGTTAAAGACAGTCTATAAACTTGAGAAAAGTGGAGAAAACCAAATTTAGTTAAAGAGTCCTTAAATCCGAATAAACGTAGCAAAAGAAATAGTTAGAGACAGTTCCTAAACCCGAGAACATAAAAGGAAACGAAATAGTTAAAAACAGTTCCTAAACCTGAGAACACATAAGGAAACGAAATAGTTAAAAACAGTCCGAAATCCGGAGAACGATGAAGGAAACGAAATAGTTAAAGGCAGTCCTTGAATTGGAGAAAAATTGATTAACTGAGATAGTTAAAGACAGTCTCAAAACCCGAGAAAAGTGAAGCAAACCAAATTTGGTTAGAGTCCCTAAATCCGAGAAAACGTAGCAAACAAATAGTTAAAGACAGTTCTTGAAGTATAAAAAAAAAGATCAACTGAGATAGTTAAAGACAGTCTATAAAGCCGAGAAAAGTTGAGAAAACCAAATTTAGTTAGAGTCCCTAAATCCGAATAAACGTAGCAAAAGAAATAGTTAGAGACAGTTCCTAAACCCGAGAACAATGAAGGAAACGAAATAGTTAAAACAGTTAGAAATCCGGAGAACACTGAAAGAAATTAAATAGTTAATCAAAGCAGGGAAAAATCTAGGAAGCGAAGTAGTTAAAGACAGTCTCTAAACCCGAGAAAAGTGAAACAAACCAAATGGTTAAAGAGTTCCTAAATCCGAAGAAACGTAGCAAGCGAAATAGTTAAAGACAGTTCCTAAACCCGACAAATGTGAAGCAAACCAAATAGTTAAAGAGTCCCTAAAACCGAAAAAATGTAGCAAACGGAATAGCTAAAGACAATTTCTAAACCAGAGATCAATGAAGGAAACGAAATAGTTAATGACAGACCTTAAAGTAGAGAAAGAATTGATTAACTGAGATAGTTAAAGACAGTCTCTAAACCCGAGAAAAGTGAAGCAAACCAAATAGTTAAAGAATTCCTAAATTCGAAAAAACGTAGCAAGCGAAATAGTTAAGACAGTTCCTAGACCCGAGAACATAGAAGGAAACGAAATAGTTAAAAATAGTCCGAAATCCGGAGAACAATGAAGGGAACGAAATAGTAAATCAAAGCAGGGAAAAATCTAGCAAGGGAAATAATTATTAAAGACAGTCTGTAAACCTGACAAATGTGAAGCAAACCAAATAGTTAAAAGAGTCCCTAAAACTAAAAAAAATTAGCAAACGGAATAGCTAAAAACTGATTAAGAAATGCCAATGATGATTTTTAAAAGACAAAATATTTCTTAACTAATTATTTTAAGATTAGAAATATAAAAAGAAACTATTATAAACAATTTTTTTAAAGAAATTTGTTTTTTTCCGAATCTGTTTCCTCGGACAACAAAATGGGATATACATTTTTTTAATATTAAACTAGTCGATTTGTTTATAAAGGAATGAACAGCTAAAGCATAAAATTTGTTTAAATTATTTTTTTACATTTTTGTATTTTTTTCAATTTTTAACAATTATTATAAACAAAATAATTAACTTTTAAAAAACTTTTAAAACATGAACTTCTTGAGGACATATATAAGAAAGGCTCCAAGAAGTGAAAAATTTATAGGTCAATTTAAAAAAAAAAATGTTTTGTTAATTCACAATTGCCTGACTTATTGAAAAATGAAGTTTTTAAATTGATTTTTCCAACGGGATCGCATTCCACCAAGTGTTAAGAACACACCATAATTTATCCAATTTTTTAAATTAATATTTAGTACATACTATAAAAAAAATATTGTATGTGACGTATACTCTCTTTAGAGCCCATCCCGTTACGGCTACGCGCAGCCCGTTAAATTAAAATTATTAATAATGGAGATAGAACTCCGGGAGTTGCGAGTTTTCTATTGGAAATTTCCTCCTCTTTCTCAATCTTTTTAGTTTCACTTATAGTTTTTGTGTTATTGGCAAAAAACTAAACCTCTTATTTTTTTTTAGTTTTTTGTTAATAACAATGGTAATTTTTATTTGCGGAACAAACAAAAAAAAACGTCTTTCTCAAAATAAAATCCCAAATCCAATGAGCTATCGTTCATATTTTTCGGATCCTTGTAACAATTTTTCGCAGGTTTTCAATTTCTTGACTAGACTATCTATCCTCAGGAGAACCATCGATACTCGGGAAAATTAGAATATGTCTTCCGTAGAAATTTCAATCTCGAACACAACAACGCCATTATCAACAACAAAGTTGACAACGTCCAATTTAATGCTGCCCAAAAACCCATATCAAGAACCACATTCTTATCAACTCGCCAATTCAGAATCGCAGCACGTACTCTCAAAAAGCACTTATTCAAAACAACTTCAGTAACTTTCGGATCGATCCGGGCCAAGAAAGAACTCGGATTTTAATTCTCTCTTAATCGAAACCAATCGAGCGAATTCGAGGCGAGAGAAACGTCTCGCCACGCCCAATTTTTTAACAAACGTTGATGGCTATAATTTACGTCTTCGAGGAAACTAAACTCAGGTAGCGAACGGTAAGAGTAAAAGTTTACAAGACAAAGTCGCGACGCGACGGCCGTTCCTATCTTCTGCCTCCAGAGCTGAGCTCCCGATAGCGGAATCATTCAATTATGATAAGTCTAGCGAGCTGAGGGTTTCGAAAAAGTTTCGGAATGGCATTCACGAAGACTCGGCGGGAGGGTTTCAACTTTTCAGTATTATTTATCGGAGGCCGACTTGCCTATTCCCGTTCGAGGAGTATTAAATTATAGGGGAATTTTTTGTTCTAGATGGGCGTCCCGGCAGGTAATTCTCTTTTCATTATTAGTTCGCAAATATTTTGTGTCTCCTGCTTTCCATAATATACTAATATTTCTTTCCTTCGATCATTTACACTTACACTTTCAGTTTCATAATTTTGGTCTAATTTATTTTCACAATTTCACAAATTCACTGTTTGGCAATTTTACTGTCCCACATTTTGAGTTACATAATTTCACATTTTCACGGTTTCATAATTTTAGATTCACAATTTCAAAATTTCAGTTACACAATTTACTAATCCCAATTAGATTATTTATATTTTTCAGTTTTTTGTTTTTAGTTTCACAGTTCGACAAACACATAATTTATTATACTTTACTTCACATTTTTCAAAATTCCACATTTCTAGTTTCAGTTTCAAAATTTCAGCCCGACTGAAATTTCACAATTTTATTGTTCCATATTATTTTACTTTGCATTTTTATAATTTCAGTTTTAAAATTTCAAAAGCAAATTGATAGTTTTATTTCACTTTCACAGTTTCATAATTTCGGTCTGACTATGGAATTCACAAATTTCAACAATTTCACAAATTCCTAATTTCGTATTGTTTCACAATTTCATATTTTCAATTTCACAGTTTTCCAATGCCAATTAGATTCTTCATATTTTTTATTTTCTCTTTTTGACAATTTCACAATTCATCAAATAATTTATTCATCATAATTTAACTTCACATTTTCCAGGATTCCACATTCTCAGTTTCACGATTTCATCATTTCAGTCCCACTGAAATTTCATAATTTTAGTTTCACAATTTCATAATTTTAGTTTCACAATTTCATAATTTTACTTCAAATTCATATTCAATTTCAAGTTAAATTTTTTTCAGTTTCACAATCCTAAATTTTCATTCTCATCATTTCAGAAATTTATAACTTTTGTTTCACATTTTCATGATTTCGTAATGTCAATTTAATAAATTCATGGTTTTACAACTCTACAGTTTTCAGTTTTATAATTTTGGTTTGACTAATTCAATTTCAGTTTCACAAATTGACAGTTTGTGACAATTTGAATTTGTTTGGCAATTTGACTGTTTCTCATTTTCAGTTACATAATTTCACAAGTTCATAATTTTGCATTGTTTCACAATTTCATATTTTTAGTTTCACAATTTCATATTTTTTTTCTAATTCATTTTCAATATTTCCATAATTTCACAAATTCTTAATTTTGCACCGTTTCACATTTTCACAATTTCAGATTCCCAATTCCGATTCTCTCTATCCATAGTATTATAAATTCATAACTTTTTGTTTCACATTTTCATAATTTCAGTTCACAATTTTTTTGTCAATTTTATAGATTCATAATTTTAGAATTACACACTTTCAGCTTCACAATTTTATTTCCACAATTTCATAATTTTTTTGTAATTTATTTTCAATATTTCCATAATCTCACAAATTCTTAATTTTGCACTGTTTCACATTTTCACAATTTCAGATTCCCAATTCCGAATCTCTCTATCCATAGAATTATAAATTCATAACTTTTTGTTTCACATTTTCATAATTTCAGTTCACAATTTTTTAATGTCAATTTGATAGATTCATAATTTTAGGATTCCACTTTCAGCTTCATAATTTTATTTCCACAATTTCATAATTTTTTTCTAATTTATTTTCAATTTTTCCATAATTTCACAAATTCTTAATTTTGCACTGTTTCACATTTTCACAATTTCAGATTCCCAATTCCGATTCTCTCTATCCATAGAATTATAAATTCATAACTTTTTGTTTCACATTTTCGTAATTTCAGTTCACAATTTTTTAATGTCAATTTGATAGATTCATAATTTTAGAATTCCACACTTTCAGCTTCACAATTTTATTTCCACTATTTCATAATTTTTTTCTAATTTATTTTCAATATTTCCATAATTTCACAAATTCTTAATTTTGCACCGTTTCACATTTTCACAATTTCAGATTCCCAATTCCGAATCTCTCTATCCAAAGTATTATAAATTCATAACTTTTTGTTTCACATTTTCATAACTTTAGTTCACAATTTTTTAAGGTCAATTTGATAGATTCATAATTTAGGATTCCACACTTTCAGCTTCATAATTTTATTTCCACTATTTCATAATTTTTTTCTAATTTATTTTCAATATTTCCATAATTTCACAAATTCTTAATTTTGCACTGTTTCACATTTTCACAATTTCAGATTCCCAATTCCGATTCTCTCTATCCATAGAATTATAAATTCATAACTTTTTGTTTCACATTTTCGTAATTTCAGTTCACAATTTTTTAATGTCAATTTGATAGATTCATAATTTTAGAATTCCACACTTTCAGCTTCACAATTTTATTTCCACTATTTCATAATTTTTTTCTAATTTATTTTCAATATTTCCATAATTTCACAAATTCTTAATTTTGCACCGTTTCACATTTTCACAATTTCAGATTCCCAATTCCGAATCTCTCTATCCAAAGTATTATAAATTCATAACTTTTTGTTTCACATTTTCATAACTTTAGTTCACAATTTTTTAAGGTCAATTTGATAGATTCATAATTTAGGATTCCACACTTTCAGCTTCATAATTTTATTTCTACAATTTCATAATTTTTTTCTAATTTATTTTCAATATTTCCATAATTTCACAAATTCTTAATTTTGCACCGTTTCACATTTTCACAATTTCAGATTCCCAATTCCGAATCTCTCTATCCATAGTATTATAAATTAATAACTTTTTGTTTCACATTTTCATAACTTTAGTTCACAATTTTTTAAGGTCAATTTGATAGATTCATAATTTAGGATTCCACACTTTCAGCTTCATAATTTTATTTCTACAATTTCATAATTTTTTTCTAATTTATTTTCAATATTTCCATAATTTCACAAATTCTTAATTTTGCACCGTTTCACATTTTCACAATTTCAGATTCCCAATTCCGAATCTCTCTATCCATAGTATTATAAATTCATAACTTTTTGTTTCACATTTTCGTAATTTCAGTTCACAATTTTTTAATGTCAATTTGATAGATTCATAATTTTAGAATTCCACACTTTCAGCTTCACAATTTTATTTCCACTATTTCATAATTTTTTTCTAATTTATTTTCAATATTTCCATAATTTCACAAATTCTTAATTTTGCACCGTTTCACATTTTCACAATTTCAGATTCCCAATTCCGAATCTCTCTATCCAAAGTATTATAAATTCATAACTTTTTGTTTCACATTTTCATAACTTTAGTTCACAATTTTTTAAGGTCAATTTGATAGATTCATAATTTAGGATTCCACACTTTCAGCTTCATAATTTTATTTCCACTATTTCATAATTTTTTTCTAATTTATTTTCAATATTTCCATAATTTCACAAATTCTTAATTTTGCACCGTTTCACATTTTCACAATTTCAGATTCCCAATTCCGAATCTCTCTATCCATAGTATTATAAATTCATAACTTTTTGTTTCACATTTTCGTAATTTCAGTTCACAATTTTTTAAGGTCAATTTGATAGATTCATAATTTTAGAATTCCACACTTTCAGCTTCACAATTTTATTTCCACTATTTCATAATTTTTTTCTAATTTATTTTCAATATTTCCATAATTTCACAAATTCTTAATTTTGCACCGTTTCACATTTTCACAATTTCAGATTCCCAATTCCGAATCTCTCTATCCAAAGTATTATAAATTCATAACTTTTTGTTTCACATTTTCATAACTTTAGTTCACAATTTTTTAAGGTCAATTTGATAGATTCATAATTTAGGATTCCACACTTTCAGCTTCATAATTTTATTTCTACAATTTCATAATTTTTTTCTAATTTATTTTCAATATTTCCATAATTTCACAAATTCTTAATTTTGCACCGTTTCACATTTTCACAATTTCAGATTCCCAATTCCGAATCTCTCTATCCATAGTATTATAAATTCATAACTTTTTGTTTCACATTTTCGTAATTTCAGTTCACAATTTTTTAATGTCAATTTGATAGATTCATAATTTTAGAATTCCACACTTTCAGCTTCACAATTTTATTTCCACTATTTCATAATTTTTTTCTAATTTATTTTCAATATTTCCATAATTTCACAAATTCTTAATTTTGCACCGTTTCACATTTTCACAATTTCAGATTCCCAATTCCGAATCTCTCTATCCAAAGTATTATAAATTCATAACTTTTTGTTTCACATTTTCATAACTTTAGTTCACAATTTTTTAAGGTCAATTTGATAGATTCATAATTTAGGATTCCACACTTTCAGCTTCATAATTTTATTTCTACAATTTCATAATTTTTTTCTAATTTATTTTCAATATTTCCATAATTTCACAAATTCTTAATTTTGCACCGTTTCACATTTTCACAATTTCAGATTCCCAATTCCGAATCTCTCTATCCATAGTATTATAAATTCATAACTTTTTGTTTCACATTTTCGTAATTTCAGTTCACAATTTTTTAAGGTCAATTTGATAGATTCATAATTTTAGAATTCCACACTTTCAGCTTCACAATTTTATTTCCACAATTTCATAATTTTTTTCTAATTTATTTTCAATATTTCCATAATTTCACAAATTCTTAATTTTGCACCGTTTCACATTTTCACAATTTCAGATTCCCAATTCCGAATCTCTCTATCCAAAGTATTATAAATTCATAACTTTTTGTTTCACATTTTCATAACTTTAGTTCACAATTTTTTAAGGTCAATTTGATAGATTCATAATTTAGGATTCCACACTTTCAGCTTCATAATTTTATTTCTACAATTTCATAATTTTTTTCTAATTTATTTTCAATATTTCCATAATTTCACAAATTCTTAATTTTGCACCGTTTCACATTTTCACAATTTCAGATTCCCAATTCCGAATCTCTCTATCCATAGTATTATAAATTCATAACTTTTTGTTTCACATTTTCATAACTTTAGTTCACAATTTTTTAAGGTCAATTTGATAGATTCATAATTTAGGATTCCACACTTTCAGCTTCATAATTTTATTTCTACAATTTCATAATTTTTTTCTAATTTATTTTCAATATTTCCATAATTTCACAAATTCTTAATTTTGCACCGTTTCACATTTTCACAATTTCAGATTCCCAATTCCGAATCTCTCTATCCATAGTATTATAAATTCATAACTTTTTGTTTCACATTTTCGTAATTTCAGTTCACAATTTTTTAATGTCAATTTGATAGATTCATAATTTTAGAATTCCACACTTTCAGCTTCACAATTTTATTTCCACTATTTCATAATTTTTTTCTAATTTATTTTCAATATTTCCATAATTTCACAAATTCTTAATTTTGCACCGTTTCACATTTTCACAATTTCAGATTCCCAATTCCGAATCTCTCTATCCAAAGTATTATAAATTCATAACTTTTTGTTTCACATTTTCATAACTTTAGTTCACAATTTTTTAAGGTCAATTTGATAGATTCATAATTTAGGATTCCACACTTTCAGCTTCATAATTTTATTTCCACTATTTCATAATTTTTTTCTAATTTATTTTCAATATTTCCATAATTTCACAAATTCTTAATTTTGCACCGTTTCACATTTTCACAATTTCAGATTCCCAATTCCGAATCTCTCTATCCATAGTATTATAAATTCATAACTTTTTGTTTCACATTTTCGTAATTTCAGTTCACAATTTTTTAAGGTCAATTTGATAGATTCATAATTTTAGAATTCCACACTTTCAGCTTCACAATTTTATTTCCACAATTTCATAATTTTTTTTCTAATTTATTTTCAATATTTCCATAATTTCACAAATTCTTAATTTTGCACCGTTTCACATTTTCACAATTTCAGATTCCCAATTCCGAATCTCTCTATCCAAAGTATTATAAATTCATAACTTTTTGTTTCACATTTTCATAACTTTAGTTCACAATTTTTTAAGGTCAATTTGATAGATTCATAATTTAGGATTCCACACTTTCAGCTTCATAATTTTATTTCTACAATTTCATAATTTTTTTCTAATTTATTTTCAATATTTCCATAATTTCACAAATTCTTAATTTTGCACCGTTTCACATTTTCACAATTTCAGATTCCCAATTCCGAATCTCTCTATCCAAAGTATTATAAATTCATAACTTTTTGTTTCACATTTTCATAACTTTAGTTCACAATTTTTTAAGGTCAATTTGATAGATTCATAATTTAGGATTCCACACTTTCAGCTTCATAATTTTATTTCTACAATTTCATAATTTTTTTCTAATTTATTTTCAGTATTTCCATAATTTCACAAATTCTTAATTTTGCACCGTTTCACATTTTCGCAATTTCAGATTCCCAATTCCGAATCTCTCTATCCATAGAATTGTATTATAAATTCATTACTTCTTCTTTCACATTTTCATAATTTCAATTCACAATTTTTTAATGTCAATTTGATAGATTCATAATTTTAGAATTCCACACTTTCAGCTTCACAATTTTATTTCCACAATTTCATAATTTCTTTCTAATTTATTTTCAATATTTCCATAATTTCACAAATTCTTAATTTTGCACCGTTTCACATTTTCACAATTTCAGATTCCCAATTCCGAATCTCTCTATCCATAGAATTATAAATTCATAACTTTTTGTTTCACATTTTCATAATTTCAGTTCACAATTTTTTAATGTCAATTTGATAGATTCATAATTTTAGGATTCCACTTTCAGCTTCATAATTTTATTTCCACAATTTCATAATTTTTTTCTAATTTATTTTCAATTTTTCCATAATTTCACAAATTCTTAATTTTGCACCGTTTCACATTTTCGCAATTTCAGATTCCCAATTCCGAATCTCTCTATCCATAGTATTGTATTATAAATTCATTACTTCTTCTTTCACATTTTCATAATTTCAATTCACAATTTTTTAATGTCAATTTTATAGATTCATAATTTTAGAATTCCACACTTTCAGTTTCACAATTTTATTTACACAATTTCGTAATTTCTTTCTAATTTATTTTCAATATTTCCATAATTTCACAAATTCTTAATTTTGCACTGTTTCACATTTTCACAATTTCAGATTCCCAATTCCGAATCTCTCTATCCACAGTATTATAAATTCATAACTTTTTGTTTCACATTTTCATAATTTCAGTTCACAATTTTTTAATGTCAATATGATAGTCATAATTTTAGAATTCCACGCTTTCAGCTTCGTAATTTTATTTCCACAATTTCATAATTTTTTTCTAATTTATTTTCAATATTTCCATAATTTCACAAATTCTTAATGTTGCACTGTTTCACATTTTCACAATTTCAGATTCCTAATTCCGAATCTCTCTATCCATAGTATTATAAATTCATAACTTTTTGTTTCACATTTTCATAATTTTAGTTCACAATTTCTTAATGTCAATTTGATAGATTCATAATTTTAGAATTCCACACTTTCAGCCACATAATTTTATTTCCACAATTTCATATTTTTTTTCTAATTTTTTTCAATATTTCCATAATTTCACAAATTCTTAATTTTGCGTTGTTTCACATTTTCACAATTTCACATTATCAATTCCGATTTTTTTGGCTAAATTCATCGTATTTTAATTTTACATTTTCACGGTTTCATAATTTTAGATTCACAATTTCAAAATTTCATTTACACAATTTATTAATCCCAATTAGATTATTCATATTTTTCAGTTTTTTATTTTCAGTTTCACAATTCGACAAATACATCATTTATCATAATTTAACTTCACATTTTACAAAATTCCACATTTCTAGTTTCACAATTTCAAATTTTCAGTCCGACTGAGATTTCATATTTTTATTGTTTAATATTTATTTTACTTTGCATTTTTATAATTTCAGTTTCACAATTTTAAAATGTCAAATTGCAAATTTATAGTTTTATTTCACTTTGACAATTTCATAATTTCGGTCTAATTATGGATTTCACAAATTCCTAATTTTACATTGTTTCACAATTTCATATTTTCAATTTCACAATTTTCCAATGCCAATTAGATTATTCATATTTTTTAAATTCTCATTTTTACAATTTCATCCCACTGAAATTTCATAATTTTAGTTGCACAATTTCATAATTTGACTTCAAATTCATTTTCAAACTTTTGTTTCACGATTTCATAATTTCGTAATGTCAATTTGATAAATTCATAGTTTTACAATTCTACAGTTTCACAATTTCAAAATTTTGGTTTGATTAATTCATTTTCAGTTTCACAAATTACCACATTTTTACTAAAATCTAAAAGCTAAAAACTCGAAAATTGAAATTGCAAAATTATTAATTCATTTTTTTTCTGTCGTATAAAAATGGTGGAGGCGCCGGAATAAGTTTTCAGTTACACACATAATTCATTTATATTTCACTTCAAAGGAAAAACAGTAAATCTAACAACAAAACAACAATTTTTTTAACCTTCTCCTAGTATCCTAGTATTAACCATAAATTGGATATCCGATAAATCCATGCAATAGCCTCTAAGTGTGGGTAAAGTTACCCTAATGCAGTACAATCCGCTTGTGCCTGAAAGGCATTAGCATTGCATGTGATCAAGGCACATGATCCTGCAGTGTAATTCGCATATTCCAAATATTTACATAATTACGCACTCCAATTTAGATGAGATCCTGACGATTTAAATTGCTGGTCGCTGGTTCATAAATTACAAATTTCAGCGTCCGGATGCAGCGGCAAATATTGTCACGTTAATATTTCAGGTCTTTCAGTAATATATCGGGAATTTTTGAAATACATTAATTTCCTTGCTCACACCAGGAAGACGAGCCCTAATCCCGTCGAAGCTAAACGAAATATTTCATTTCAAAGTTAAATGAAGTCGAAGTGTAAAAGACCGCTAAGCTCTAATTCGGACCCAAAGCTCTTCTCCTCCACGAATATTGCCTTCTGATTTGGCGGCTTAGCGAAAGTCTGCCGCCGGCGGTCTGTTTATCGGGCTTTAGGCACCGCGACAGTCAAACTTTTCGAATACCTCGACGAATGGAACTCTTTGTTTTGTTAAGCTCTTTAAAATTCCAAACCGCTATCGTAATGACGTGCGCTAAATTATGTAACGTTGCTAAAACGCCGCTTGTTTGTCTTGTTGAGATTGGACTAACGTGTATGTATTTGTCGAGAGTGGAAAAGGCCTTTGGAAGTCCTAAGCAAACAGGGGCGATTTTAGTGCGATATGCCCGAGGAAATTAACAGATTAGAATAAAGTGGGATTTGTTTGTAGCGGAAATATGGTGGTATAACGGCGGCGTGGTCTTCGAAAAAGCTTTCGTCAAATATGCCCAGCTTCCCGATCTAAAAATACATCGGGTTCTCAGTTTCCCGACATCCCAGTTTGTTAGTGTTCTCGACTTAAAATCTTAAAATTTTAAACACTGAATAATTTAGAGATCAGCAGACTAACATATTGAACCATTGGGATGCCCAAAATGTGAAACTATAAACTCATATTGACTGTAAATAAAATCAAATTAAAACTAGAAGATTGGGAAATTGAGAAACTGAGATCTGTAACGCTTCCAAACATGTGAACCCAAAAATTGAAAGCCTGAAAACCTGGATATGTTAAAATCAAAACCTGGCCTGATTACGCGAATAGTTGAATGACACTGATGGATCAGCAGATTGAGATATCCAAAATTTAAACTTATATTGAGAAATTAAGAATTTGGGAAATTTAGAAATTAGATGATTGAGAAGTTGAGACACTGAGATCTTTACAAACCTGAAAGCGTAAAATACAGAAATCCTGAAAACCTGGAGGCGTCAATATCAAAACCTGAAAACGTAAAATACTGAAAGCTTAAAAACCTAGATATGTTAATAGAAAATCCTGAAAACCTGATAACTTGAGAAATTGCAAGTATATTGAGAAATTTCGACACTGAGATCATAGACGTCTACAAACCTGAAAGCCTAAAATACAGAAAGCCTGAAAACCTGGAGACGTTCATATCAAAACCTGAACACGTACAATACTGAAGGCTTAAAAACCTAGATATGTTAATAGAAAATCCTGAAAACTCGATAACTTGAGAAATTGCAAGTATATTGAGAAATTTGGACACTGAGATCATAGACGTCTACAAACCTGAAAGCCTAAAATACAGAAAGCCTGAAAACCTGGAGGCGTCAATATCAAAACCTGAAAACGTACAATACTGAAAGCTTAAAAACCTAGATGTGTTAATAGAACATCCTGAAAACCTGATAACTTGAGAAATTGCAAGTATATTGAGAAATGTAGACACTGAGATCTTAAACGTTTACAAACCTGAAAGCCTAAAATACAGAAAGCCTGAAAACCTGGAGACGTTAATATCAAAACCTGAAAACGTACAATACTGAAAGCCTAAAAACCTAGATATGTTAATAGAAAATCCTGAAAACCTGATATCTTGAGAAATTGCAAGTATATTGAGAAATTTAGACACTGAGATCATAGACGTCTACAAACCTGAAAGCCTAAAATACAGAAAGCCTGAAAACCTGGAGACGTTAATATCAAAACCTGAACACGTACAATACTGAAAGCCTAAAAACCTAGATATGTTAACAGAAAATCCTGAAAACCTTATAAGTTGAGAATTTGTAAGTATATTGAGAAATTTAGACACCGAGATCTTAAACGTTTACAAACCTGAAAGCCTAAAATACAAAAAACCTGAAAACCTGGAGACGTTAATATCAAAACCTGAAAACGTAAAATACTGAAAGCCTGAAAACCTGGATATGTGAATAGCAAAACCTGAAAACCTGATAACGACGGACATGGAAAGAATGAAACTATAAACATTTACATATTGAGAAATTAAGACACTGGGAAATTGAGAAACGGTAAAACTAATAAATCGAAATTAGATGTTTGGGAAATTGAGACACTGAGATCTTGGACGTTTACAAACTTGAAAACCTAAAATACTGTGAGCCTGAAAACCTGGAAATGTAAATAGCAAAACCTGAAACCCTGATAACGTCGAATATGGAAAGTTTGAAACTATAAACATTTACATATTGAGAAATTAAGACTCTGGGAAATCGAGAAACGGTAAAACTAATAAATCGAAATTAGATGTTTGGGAAATTGAGACACCGAGATCTTGGACGTTTATTAACCTGAAAACCTAAAATACTGAAAGCCTGAAAACCTGGAAATGTGAATAGCAAAACCTGAAAACCTGATAACGTCGGATATGGAAAGTTTGAAACTATAAACATTTACATATTGAGAAATTAAGACTCTGGGAAATCGAGAAACGGGAAAACTAATAAATCGAAATTAGATGTTTGGGAAATTGAGACACTGAGATCTTAGACGTTTACAAACCTGAAAACCTAAAATACTGAAAGCCTGAAAACCTGGATATGTGAATAGCAAAACCTGAAAACCTGATAACGTCGGATATGGAAAGTTTGAAACTATAAACATTTACATATTAAGAAATTAAGACTCTGGGAAATCGAGAAACGGGAAAACAAATAAATCGAAATTAGATGTTTGGGAAATTGAGACACCGAGATCTTGGACGTTTATTAACCTGAAAACCTAAAATACTGAAAGCATGAAAACCTCGAAATGTGAATAGCAAAACCTGAAAACCTGATAACGTCGAATATGGAAAGTTTGAAACTATAAACATTTACATATTGAGAAATTAAGACTCTGGGAAATCGAGAAACGGTAAAACTAATAAATCGAAATTAGATGTTTGGGAAATTGAGACACCGAGATCTTGGACGTTTATTAACATGAAAACCTAAAATACTGAAAGCCTGAAAACCTGGAAATGTGAATAGCAAAACCTGAAAAGCTGATAACGTCGGATATGGAAAGTTTGAAACTATAAACATTTACATATTGAGAAATTAAGACTTTGGGAAATTGAGAAACGGAAAAACAAATAAATCGAAATTAGATGTTTGGTAAATTGAGACACTGAGATCTTGGACGTTTATTAACCTGAAAACCTAAAATACTGAAAGCCTGAAAACCTGGATATGTGAATAGCAAAACCTGAAAACCTGATAACGTCGGATATGGAAAGTTTGAAACTATAAACATTTACATATTGAGAAATTAAGACTTTGGGAAATTGAGAAACGGAAAAACAAATAAATCGAAATTAGATGTTTGGTAAATTGAGACACTGAGATCTTGGACGTTTATTAACCTGAAAACCTAAAATACTGAAAGCCTGAAAACCTGGATATGTGAATAGCAAAACCTGAAAACCTGATAACGTCGGATATGGAAAGTTTGAAACTATAAACATTTACATATTGAGAAATTAAGACACTGGGAAATCGAGAAACGGGAAAACTAATAAATCGAAATTAGATGTTTGGGAAATTGAGACACTGAGATCTTGGACGTTTACAAACCTGAAAACCTAAAATACTGAAAGCCTGAAAACCTGGATGTGTGAATAGCAAAACCTGAAAACCTGATAACGTCGGATATGGAAAGTTTGAAACTATAAACATTTACATATTGAGAAATTAAGACTCTGGGAAATCGAGAAACGGGAAAACTAATAAATCGAAATTAGATGTTTGGGAAATTGAGACACTGAGATCTTAGACGTTTACAAACCTGAAAACCTAAAATACTGAAAGCCTGAAAACCTGGATATGTGAATAGCAAAACCTGAAAACCTGATAACGTCGGATATGGAAAGTTTGAAACTATAAACATTTACATATTAAGAAATTAAGACTCTGGGAAATCGAGAAACGGGAAAACAAATAAATCGAAATTAGATGTTTGGGAAATTGAGACACCGAGATCTTGGACGTTTATTAACCTGAAAACCTAAAATACTGAAAGCATGAAAACCTCGAAATGTGAATAGCAAAACCTGAAAACCTGATAACGTCGGATATGGAAAGTTTGAAACTATAAACATTTACATATTGAGAAATTAAGACTCTGGGAAATCGAGAAACGGGAAAACAAATAAATCGAAATTAGATGTTTGGGAAATTGAGATACTGAGATCTTGGACGTTTATTAACATGAAAACCTAAAATACTAAAAGCCTGAAAGCCTGGAAATGTGAATAGCAAAACCTGAAAACCTGATAACGTCGGATATGGAAAGTATGAAACTATAAACCTTTACATATTGAGAAATCAGGACTCTGGGAAATTGGGAAACGGGAAAACGAAAAAATCCAAATTAGATGTTTGGGAAATTGAGACACTGGATCTTGGACGTTTATTAACATGAAAACCTAAAATACTGTAAGCCTGAAAATCTGGAAATGTGAATAGCAAAACCTGAAAACCTGATAACGTCGGATATGGAAAGTTTGAAACTATAAACATTTACATATTGAGAAATTAAGACTCTGAAAAATCGAAAAACGGCAAAACAAATAAATCGAAATTAGATGTTTGGGAAATTGAGACACCGACATCTTGGACGTTTATTAACCTGAAAACCTAAAATACTGAAAGCCTGAAAACCTGGAAATGTGAATAGCAAAACCTGAAAACCTGATAACGTCAGATATGGAAAGTTTGAAACTATAAACATTTACATATTGAGAAATTAAGACTCTGGGAAATCGAGAAACGGGAAAACTAATAAATCGAAATTAGATGTTTGGGAAATTGAGACACTGAGATCTTGGACGTTTACAAACCTGAAAACCTAAAATACTGAAAGCCTGAAAACCTGGATGTGTGAATAGCAAAACCTGAAAACCTGATAACGTCGGATATGGAAAGTTTGAAACTATAAACATTTACATATTGAGAAATTAAGACTCTGGGAAATCGAGAAACGGGAAAACTAATAAATCGAAATTAGATGTTTGGGAAATTGAGACACTGAGATCTTGGACGTTTAAAAACCTAAAAACCTAAAATACTGAAAGCCTGAAAACCTGGATGTGTGAATAGCAAAACCTGAAAACCTGATAACGTCGGATATGGAAAGTTTGAAACTATAAACATTTACATATTGAGAAATTAAGACACTGGGAAATCGAGAAACGGGAAAACTAATAAATCGAAATTAGATGTTTGGGAAATTGAGACACTGAGATCTTGGACGTTTACAAACCTGAAAACCTAAAATACTGAAAGCCTGAAAACCTGGATGTGTGAATAGCAAAACCTGAAAACCTGAT
The DNA here is from genome assembly GCA_963583935.1 of Diaperis boleti. Lineage (NCBI taxonomy): Eukaryota > Metazoa > Arthropoda > Insecta > Coleoptera > Tenebrionidae > Diaperis > Diaperis boleti. Next base: position 2,669,493 of record OY757242.1, read on the forward strand.
AACGTCGGATATGGAAAGTTTGAAACTATAAACATTTACATATTGAGAAATTAAGACTCTGGGAAATCGAGAAACGGGAAAACAAATAAATCGAAATTAGATGTTTGGGAAATTGAGACACTGAGATCTTGGACGTTTATTAACATGAAAACCTAAAATACTGAAAGCCTGAAAGCCTGGAAATGTGAATAGCAAAACCTGAAAACCTGATAACGTCGGATATGGAATGTATGAAACTATAAACCTTTACATATTGAGAAATCAGGACTCTGGGAAATTGGGAAACGGGAAAACGAAAAAATCCAAATTAGATGTTTGGGAAATTGAGACACTGAGATCTTGGACGTTTATTAACATGAAAACCTAAAATACTGAAAGCCTGAAAACCTGGAAATGTGAATAGCAAAACCTGAAAAGCTGATAACGTCGGATATGGAAAGTTTGAAACTATAAACATTTACATATTGAGAAATTAAGACTTTGGGAAATCGAGAAACGGAAAAACAAATAAATCGAAATTAGATGTTTGGTAAATTGAGACACTGAGATCTTGGACGTTTACAAACCTGAAAACCTAAAATACTGAAAGCCTGAAAACCTGGAAATGTGAATAGCAAAACCTGATAACGTCGGATATGGAAAGTTTGAAACTATAAACATTTACATATTGAGAAATTAAGACTCTGGGAAATCGAGAAACGGGAAAACAAATAAATCGAAATTAGATGTTTGGGAAATTGAGACACTGAGATCTTGGACGTTTACAAACCTGAAAACCTAAAATACTGAAAGCCTGAAAACCTGGATGTGTGAATAGCAAAACCTGAAAACCTGATAACGTCGGATATGGAAAGTTTGAAACTATAAACATTTACATATTGAGAAATTAAGACTCTGGGAAATCGAGAAACGGGAAAACAAATAAATCGAAATTAGATGTTTGGGAAATTGAGACACTGAGATCTTGGACGTTTATTAACATGAAAACCTAAAATACTGAAAGCCTGAAAACCTGGAAATGTGAATAGCAAAACCTGATAACGTCGGATATGGAAAGTTTGAAACTATAAACATTTACATATTGAGAAATTAAGACTTTGGGAAATCGAGAAACGGGAAAACAAATAAATCGAAATTAGATGTTTGGGAAATTGAGACACTGAGATCTTGGACGTTTACAAACCTGAAAACCTAAAATACTGAAAGCCTGAAAACCTGGAAATGTGAATAGCAAAACCTGATAACGTCGGATATGGAAAGTTTGAAACTATAAACATTTACATATTGAGAAATTAAGACACTGGGAAATCGAGAAACGGGAAAACAAATAAATCGAAATTAGATGTTTGGGAAATTGAGACACTGAGATCTTGGACGTTTACAAACCTGAAAACCTAAAATACTGAAAGCCTGAAAACCTGGATGTGTGAATAGCAAAACCTGAAAACCTGATAACGTCGGATATGGAAAGTTTGAAACTATCAACATTTACATATTGAGAAATTAAGACTCTGGGAAATCGAGAAACGGGAAAACAAATAAAATTAAATTAGATGTTTGGGAAATTGAGACACTGAGGATCTTGGACGTTTATTAACCTGAAAACCTAAAATACTGACAGCCTGAAAACCTGGATATGTGAATAGCAAAACCTGAAAACCTGATAACGTCGGATATGGAAAGTATGAAACTATAAACCTTTACATATTGAGAAATCAGGACTCTGGGAAATTGGGAAACGGGAAAACGAAAAAATCCAAATTAGATGTTTGGGAAATTGAGACACTGAGATCTTGGACGTTTATAACATAAAAACCTAAAATACTGAAAGCCTGAAAACCTGGAAATGTGAATAGCAAAACCTGAAAAGCTGATAACGTCGGATATGGAAAGTTTGAAACTATAAACATTTACATATTGAGAAATTAAGACTTTGGGAAATTGAGAAACGGAAAAACAAATAAATCGAAATTAGATGTTTGGTAAATTGAGACACTGAGATCTTGGACGTTTACAAACCTGAAAACCTAAAATACTGAAAGCCTGAAAACCTGGATATGTGAATAGCAAAACCTGAAAACCTGATAACGTCGGATATGGAAAGTTTGAAACTATAAACATTTACATATTAAGAAATTAAGACTCTGGGAAATCGAGAAACGGGAAAACAAATAAATCGAAATTAGATGTTTGGGAAATTGAGACACCGAGATCTTGGACGTTTATTAACCTGAAAACCTAAAATACTGAAAGCATGAAAACCTCGAAATGTGAATAGCAAAACCTGAAAACCTGATAACGTCGAATATGGAAAGTTTGAAACTATAAACATTTACATATTGAGAAATTAAGACTCTGGGAAATCGAGAAACGGTAAAACTAATAAATCGAAATTAGATGTTTGGGAAATTGAGACACCGAGATCTTGGACGTTTATTAACCTGAAAACCTAAAATACTGAAAGCCTGAAAACCTGGAAATGTGAATAGCAAAACCTGAAAACCTGATAACGTCGGATATGGAAAGTTTGAAACTATAAACCTTTACATATTGAGAAATCAGGACTCTGGGAAATTGGGAAACGGGAAAACGAAAAAATCCAAATTAGATGTTTGGGAAATTGAGACACTGAGATCTTGGACGTTTATTAACATGAAAACCTAAAATACTGAAAGCCTGAAAACCTGGAAATGTGAATAGCAAAACCTGAAAAGCTGATAACGTCGGATATGGAAAGTTTGAAACTATAAACATTTACATATTGAGAAATTAAGACTTTGGGAAATTGAGAAACGGAAAAACAAATAAATCGAAATTAGATGTTTGGTAAATTGAGACACTGAGATCTTGGACGTTTATTAACCTGAAAACCTAAAATACTGAAAGCCTGAAAACCTGGATATGTGAATAGCAAAACCTGAAAACCTGATAACGTCGGATATGGAAAGTTTGAAACTATAAACATTTACATATTGAGAAATTAAGACACTGGGAAATCGAGAAACGGGAAAACTAATAAATCGAAATTAGATGTTTGGGAAATTGAGACACTGAGATCTTGGACGTTTACAAACCTGAAAACCTAAAATACTGAAAGCCTGAAAACCTGGATGTGTGAATAGCAAAACCTGAAAACCTGATAACGTCGGATATGGAAAGTTTGAAACTATAAACATTTACATATTAAGAAATTAAGACTCTGGGAAATCGAGAAACGGGAAAACAAATAAATCGAAATTAGATGTTTGGGAAATTGAGACACCGAGATCTTGGACGTTTATTAACCTGAAAACCTAAAATACTGAAAGCATGAAAACCTCGAAATGTGAATAGCAAAACCTGAAAACCTGATAACGTCGGATATGGAAAGTTTGAAACTATAAACATTTACATATTGAGAAATTAAGACTCTGGGAAATCGAGAAACGGGAAAACAAATAAATCGAAATTAGATGTTTGGGAAATTGAGATACTGAGATCTTGGACGTTTATTAACATGAAAACCTAAAATACTAAAAGCCTGAAAGCCTGGAAATGTGAATAGCAAAACCTGAAAACCTGATAACGTCGGATATGGAAAGTATGAAACTATAAACCTTTACATATTGAGAAATCAGGACTCTGGGAAATTGGGAAACGGGAAAACGAAAAAATCCAAATTAGATGTTTGGGAAATTGAGACACTGGATCTTGGACGTTTATTAACATGAAAACCTAAAATACTGTAAGCCTGAAAATCTGGAAATGTGAATAGCAAAACCTGAAAACCTGATAACGTCGGATATGGAAAGTTTGAAACTATAAACATTTACATATTGAGAAATTAAGACTCTGAAAAATCGAAAAACGGCAAAACAAATAAATCGAAATTAGATGTTTGGGAAATTGAGACACCGACATCTTGGACGTTTATTAACCTGAAAACCTAAAATACTGAAAGCCTGAAAACCTGGAAATGTGAATAGCAAAACCTGAAAACCTGATAACGTCAGATATGGAAAGTTTGAAACTATAAACATTTACATATTGAGAAATTAAGACTCTGGGAAATCGAGAAACGGGAAAACTAATAAATCGAAATTAGATGTTTGGGAAATTGAGACACTGAGATCTTGGACGTTTACAAACCTGAAAACCTAAAATACTGAAAGCCTGAAAACCTGGATGTGTGAATAGCAAAACCTGAAAACCTGATAACGTCGGATATGGAAAGTTTGAAACTATAAACATTTACATATTGAGAAATTAAGACTCTGGGAAATCGAGAAACGGGAAAACTAATAAATCGAAATTAGATGTTTGGGAAATTGAGACACTGAGATCTTGGACGTTTAAAAACCTAAAAACCTAAAATACTGAAAGCCTGAAAACCTGGATGTGTGAATAGCAAAACCTGAAAACCTGATAACGTCGGATATGGAAAGTTTGAAACTATAAACATTTACATATTGAGAAATTAAGACACTGGGAAATCGAGAAACGGGAAAACTAATAAATCGAAATTAGATGTTTGGGAAATTGAGACACTGAGATCTTGGACGTTTACAAACCTGAAAACCTAAAATACTGAAAGCCTGAAAACCTGGATGTGTGAATAGCAAAACCTGAAAACCTGATAACGTCGGATATGGAAAGTTTGAAACTATAAACATTTACATATTGAGAAATTAAGACTCTGGGAAATCGAGAAACGGGAAAACAAATAAATCGAAATTAGATGTTTGGGAAATTGAGACACTGAGATCTTGGACGTTTATTAACATGAAAACCTAAAATACTGAAAGCCTGAAAGCCTGGAAATGTGAATAGCAAAACCTGAAAACCTGATAACGTCGGATATGGAATGTATGAAACTATAAACCTTTACATATTGAGAAATCAGGACTCTGGGAAATTGGGAAACGGGAAAACGAAAAAATCCAAATTAGATGTTTGGGAAATTGAGACACTGAGATCTTGGACGTTTATTAACATGAAAACCTAAAATACTGAAAGCCTGAAAACCTGGAAATGTGAATAGCAAAACCTGAAAAGCTGATAACGTCGGATATGGAAAGTTTGAAACTATAAACATTTACATATTGAGAAATTAAGACTTTGGGAAATCGAGAAACGGAAAAACAAATAAATCGAAATTAGATGTTTGGTAAATTGAGACACTGAGATCTTGGACGTTTACAAACCTGAAAACCTAAAATACTGAAAGCCTGAAAACCTGGAAATGTGAATAGCAAAACCTGATAACGTCGGATATGGAAAGTTTGAAACTATAAACATTTACATATTGAGAAATTAAGACTCTGGGAAATCGAGAAACGGGAAAACAAATAAATCGAAATTAGATGTTTGGGAAATTGAGACACTGAGATCTTGGACGTTTACAAACCTGAAAACCTAAAATACTGAAAGCCTGAAAACCTGGATGTGTGAATAGCAAAACCTGAAAACCTGATAACGTCGGATATGGAAAGTTTGAAACTATAAACATTTACATATTGAGAAATTAAGACTCTGGGAAATCGAGAAACGGGAAAACAAATAAATCGAAATTAGATGTTTGGGAAATTGAGACACTGAGATCTTGGACGTTTATTAACATGAAAACCTAAAATACTGAAAGCCTGAAAACCTGGAAATGTGAATAGCAAAACCTGATAACGTCGGATATGGAAAGTTTGAAACTATAAACATTTACATATTGAGAAATTAAGACTTTGGGAAATCGAGAAACGGAAAAACAAATAAATCGAAATTAGATGTTTGGTAAATTGAGACACTGAGATCTTGGACGTTTACAAACCTGAAAACCTAAAATACTGAAAGCCTGAAAACCTGGAAATGTGAATAGCAAAACCTGATAACGTCGGATATGGAAAGTTTGAAACTATAAACATTTACATATTGAGAAATTAAGACTTTGGGAAATCGAGAAACGGGAAAACAAATAAATCGAAATTAGATGTTTGGGAAATTGAGACACTGAGATCTTGGACGTTTACAAACCTGAAAACCTAAAATACTGAAAGCCTGAAAACCTGGAAATGTGAATAGCAAAACCTGATAACGTCGGATATGGAAAGTTTGAAACTATAAACATTTACATATTGAGAAATTAAGACACTGGGAAATCGAGAAACGGGAAAACAAATAAATCGAAATTAGATGTTTGGGAAATTGAGACACTGAGATCTTGGACGTTTACAAACCTGAAAACCTAAAATACTGAAAGCCTGAAAACCTGGATGTGTGAATAGCAAAACCTGAAAACCTGATAACGTCGGATATGGAAAGTTTGAAACTATCAACATTTACATATTGAGAAATTAAGACTCTGGGAAATCGAGAAACGGGAAAACAAATAAAATTAAATTAGATGTTTGGGAAATTGAGACACTGAGGATCTTGGACGTTTATTAACCTGAAAACCTAAAATACTGACAGCCTGAAAACCTGGATATGTGAATAGCAAAACCTGAAAACCTGATAACGTCGGATATGGAAAGTATGAAACTATAAACCTTTACATATTGAGAAATCAGGACTCTGGGAAATTGGGAAACGGGAAAACGAAAAAATCCAAATTAGATGTTTGGGAAATTGAGACACTGAGATCTTGGACGTTTATAACATAAAAACCTAAAATACTGAAAGCCTGAAAACCTGGAAATGTGAATAGCAAAACCTGAAAAGCTGATAACGTCGGATATGGAAAGTTTGAAACTATAAACATTTACATATTGAGAAATTAAGACTTTGGGAAATTGAGAAACGGAAAAACAAATAAATCGAAATTAGATGTTTGGTAAATTGAGACACTGAGATCTTGGACGTTTACAAACCTGAAAACCTAAAATACTGAAAGCCTGAAAACCTGGATATGTGAATAGCAAAACCTGAAAAGCTGATAACGTCGGATATGGAAAGTTTGAAACTATAAACATTTACATATTGAGAAATTAAGACACTGGGAAATCGAGAAACGGGAAAACTAATAAATCGAAATTAGATGTTTGGGAAATTGAGACACTGAGATCTTGGACGTTTACAAACCTGAAAACCTAAAATACTGAAAGCCTGAAAACCTGGATGTGTGAATAGCAAAACCTGAAAACCTGATAACGTCGGATATGGAAAGTTTGAAACTATAAACATTTACATATTAAGAAATTAAGACTCTGGGAAATCGAGAAACGGGAAAACAAATAAATCGAAATTAGATGTTTGGGAAATTGAGACACCGAGATCTTGGACGTTTATTAACCTGAAAACCTAAAATACTGAAAGCATGAAAACCTCGAAATGTGAATAGCAAAACCTGAAAACCTGATAACGTCGGATATGGAAAGTTTGAAACTATAAACATTTACATATTGAGAAATTAAGACTCTGGGAAATCGAGAAACGGGAAAACAAATAAATCGAAATTAGATGTTTGGGAAATTGAGATACTGAGATCTTGGACGTTTATTAACATGAAAACCTAAAATACTAAAAGCCTGAAAGCCTGGAAATGTGAATAGCAAAACCTGAAAACCTGATAACGTCGGATATGGAAAGTATGAAACTATAAACCTTTACATATTGAGAAATCAGGACTCTGGGAAATTGGGAAACGGGAAAACGAAAAAATCCAAATTAGATGTTTGGGAAATTGAGACACTGGATCTTGGACGTTTATTAACATGAAAACCTAAAATACTGTAAGCCTGAAAATCTGGAAATGTGAATAGCAAAACCTGAAAACCTGATAACGTCGGATATGGAAAGTTTGAAACTATAAACATTTACATATTGAGAAATTAAGACTCTGAAAAATCGAAAAACGGCAAAACAAATAAATCGAAATTAGATGTTTGGGAAATTGAGACACCGACATCTTGGACGTTTATTAACCTGAAAACCTAAAATACTGAAAGCCTGAAAACCTGGAAATGTGAATAGCAAAACCTGAAAACCTGATAACGTCAGATATGGAAAGTTTGAAACTATAAACATTTACATATTGAGAAATTAAGACTCTGGGAAATCGAGAAACGGGAAAACTAATAAATCGAAATTAGATGTTTGGGAAATTGAGACACTGAGATCTTGGACGTTTACAAACCTGAAAACCTAAAATACTGAAAGCCTGAAAACCTGGATGTGTGAATAGCAAAACCTGAAAACCTGATAACGTCGGATATGGAAAGTTTGAAACTATAAACATTTACATATTGAGAAATTAAGACTCTGGGAAATCGAGAAACGGGAAAACTAATAAATCGAAATTAGATGTTTGGGAAATTGAGACACTGAGATCTTGGACGTTTAAAAACCTAAAAACCTAAAATACTGAAAGCCTGAAAACCTGGATGTGTGAATAGCAAAACCTGAAAACCTGATAACGTCGGATATGGAAAGTTTGAAACTATAAACATTTACATATTGAGAAATTAAGACACTGGGAAATCGAGAAACGGGAAAACTAATAAATCGAAATTAGATGTTTGGGAAATTGAGACACTGAGATCTTGGACGTTTACAAACCTGAAAACCTAAAATACTGAAAGCCTGAAAACCTGGATGTGTGAATAGCAAAACCTGAAAACCTGATAACGTCGGATATGGAAAGTTTGAAACTATAAACATTTACATATTGAGAAATTAAGACTCTGGGAAATCGAGAAACGGGAAAACAAATAAATCGAAATTAGATGTTTGGGAAATTGAGACACTGAGATCTTGGACGTTTATTAACATGAAAACCTAAAATACTGAAAGCCTGAAAGCCTGGAAATGTGAATAGCAAAACCTGAAAACCTGATAACGTCGGATATGGAATGTATGAAACTATAAACCTTTACATATTGAGAAATCAGGACTCTGGGAAATTGGGAAACGGGAAAACGAAAAAATCCAAATTAGATGTTTGGGAAATTGAGACACTGAGATCTTGGACGTTTATTAACATGAAAACCTAAAATACTGAAAGCCTGAAAACCTGGAAATGTGAATAGCAAAACCTGAAAAGCTGATAACGTCGGATATGGAAAGTTTGAAACTATAAACATTTACATATTGAGAAATTAAGACTTTGGGAAATCGAGAAACGGAAAAACAAATAAATCGAAATTAGATGTTTGGTAAATTGAGACACTGAGATCTTGGACGTTTACAAACCTGAAAACCTAAAATACTGAAAGCCTGAAAACCTGGAAATGTGAATAGCAAAACCTGATAACGTCGGATATGGAAAGTTTGAAACTATAAACATTTACATATTGAGAAATTAAGACTCTGGGAAATCGAGAAACGGGAAAACAAATAAATCGAAATTAGATGTTTGGGAAATTGAGACACTGAGATCTTGGACGTTTACAAACCTGAAAACCTAAAATACTGAAAGCCTGAAAACCTGGATGTGTGAATAGCAAAACCTGAAAACCTGATAACGTCGGATATGGAAAGTTTGAAACTATAAACATTTACATATTGAGAAATTAAGACTCTGGGAAATCGAGAAACGGGAAAACAAATAAATCGAAATTAGATGTTTGGGAAATTGAGACACTGAGATCTTGGACGTTTATTAACATGAAAACCTAAAATACTGAAAGCCTGAAAACCTGGAAATGTGAATAGCAAAACCTGATAACGCCGGATATGGAAAGTTTGAAACTATAAACATTTACATATTGAGAAATTAAGACTTTGGGAAATCGAGAAACGGAAAAACAAATAAATCGAAATTAGATGTTTGGTAAATTGAGACACTGAGATCTTGGACGTTTACAAACCTGAAAACCTAAAATACTGAAAGCCTGAAAACCTGGAAATGTGAATAGCAAAACCTGATAACGTCGGATATGGAAAGTTTGAAACTATAAACATTTACATATTGAGAAATTAAGACTTTGGGAAATCGAGAAACGGGAAAACAAATAAATCGAAATTAGATGTTTGGGAAATTGAGACACTGAGATCTTGGACGTTTACAAACCTGAAAACCTAAAATACTGAAAGCCTGAAAACCTGGAAATGTGAATAGCAAAACCTGATAACGTCGGATATGGAAAGTTTGAAACTATAAACATTTACATATTGAGAAATTAAGACACTGGGAAATCGAGAAACGGGAAAACAAATAAATCGAAATTAGATGTTTGGGAAATTGAGACACTGAGATCTTGGACGTTTACAAACCTGAAAACCTAAAATACTGAAAGCCTGAAAACCTGGATGTGTGAATAGCAAAACCTGAAAACCTGATAACGTCGGATATGGAAAGTTTGAAACTATCAACATTTACATATTGAGAAATTAAGACTCTGGGAAATCGAGAAACGGGAAAACAAATAAAATTAAATTAGATGTTTGGGAAATTGAGACACTGAGGATCTTGGACGTTTATTAACCTGAAAACCTAAAATACTGACAGCCTGAAAACCTGGATATGTGAATAGCAAAACCTGAAAACCTGATAACGTCGGATATGGAAAGTATGAAACTATAAACCTTTACATATTGAGAAATCAGGACTCTGGGAAATTGGGAAACGGGAAAACGAAAAAATCCAAATTAGATGTTTGGGAAATTGAGACACTGAGATCTTGGACGTTTATAACATAAAAACCTAAAATACTGAAAGCCTGAAAACCTGGAAATGTGAATAGCAAAACCTGAAAAGCTGATAACGTCGGATATGGAAAGTTTGAAACTATAAACATTTACATATTGAGAAATTAAGACTTTGGGAAATTGAGAAACGGAAAAACAAATAAATCGAAATTAGATGTTTGGTAAATTGAGACACTGAGATCTTGGACGTTTACAAACCTGAAAACCTAAAATACTGAAAGCCTGAAAACCTGGAAATGTGAATAGCAAAACCTGATAACGTCGGATATGGAAAGTTTGAAACTATAAACATTTACATATTGAGAAATTAAGACTCTGGGAAATCGAGAAACGGGAAAACAAATAAATCGAAATTAGATGTTTGGGAAATTGAGACACTGAGATCTTGGACGTTTACAAACCTGAAAACCTAAAATACTGAAAGCCTGAAAACCTGGAAATGTGAATAGCAAAACCTGATAACGTCGGATATGGAAAGTTTGAAACTATAAACATTTACATATTGAGAAATTAAGACACTGGGAAATCGAGAAACGGGAAAACTAATAAATCGAAATTAGATGTTTGGGAAATTGAGACACTGAGATCTTGGACGTTTATTAACATGAAAACCTAAAATACTGAAAGCCTGAAAGCCTGGAAATGTGAATAGCAAAACCTGAAAACCTGATAACGTCGGATATGGAATGTATGAAACTATAAACCTTTACATATTGAGAAATCAGGACTCTGGGAAATTGGGAAACGGGAAAACGAAAAAATCCAAATTAGATGTTTGGGAAATTGAGACACTGAGATCTTGGACGTTTATTAACATGAAAACCTAAAATACTGAAAGCCTGAAAACCTGGAAATGTGAATAGCAAAACCTGAAAAGCTGATAACGTCGGATATGGAAAGTTTGAAACTATAAACATTTACATATTGAGAAATTAAGACTTTGGGAAATTGAGAAACGGAAAAACAAATAAATCGAAATTAGATGTTTGGTAAATTGAGACACTGAGATCTTGGACGTTTACAAACCTGAAAACCTAAAATACTGAAAGCCTGAAAACCTGGAAATGTGAATAGCAAAACCTGATAACGTCGGATATGGAAAGTTTGAAACTATAAACATTTACATATTGAGAAATTAAGACTCTGGGAAATCGAGAAACGGGAAAACAAATAAATCGAAATTAGATGTTTGGGAAATTGAGACACTGAGATCTTGGACGTTTACAAACCTGAAAACCTAAAATACTGAAAGCCTGAAAACCTGGAAATGTGAATAGCAAAACCTGATAACGTCGGATATGGAAAGTTTGAAACTATAAACATTTACATATTGAGAAATTAAGACACTGGGAAATCGAGAAACGGGAAAACTAATAAATCGAAATTAGATGTTTGGGAAATTGAGACACTGAGATCTTGGACGTTTATTAACATGAAAACCTAAAATACTGAAAGCCTGAAAGCCTGGAAATGTGAATAGCAAAACCTGAAAACCTGATAACGTCGGATATGGAATGTATGAAACTATAAACCTTTACATATTGAGAAATCAGGACTCAGGGAAATTGGGAAACGGGAAAACGAAAAAATCCAAATTAGATGTTTGGGAAATTGAGACACTGAGATCTTGGACGTTTATAACATGAAAACCTAAAATACTGAAAGCCTGAAAACCTGGAAATGTGAATAGCAAAACCTGAAAAGCTGATAACGTCGGATATGGAAAGTTTGAAACTATAAACATTTACATATTGAGAAATTAAGACTCTGGGAAATCGAGAAACGGGAAAACAAATAAATCGAAATTAGATGTTTGATAAATTGAGACACTGAGATCTTGGACGTTTATTAACCTGAAAACCTAAAATACTGAAAGCCTGAAAACCTGGAAATGAGAATGGCAAAACCTGAAAAGCTGATAACGTCGAATATGGAAAGTTTGAAACTATAAACATTTACATATTGAGAAATTAAGACTCTGGGAAATCGAGAAATGGGAAAACGAATAAATCGAAATTAGATGTTTGGGAAATTGAGACACTGAGATCTTGGACGTTTACAAACCTGAAAACCTAAAATACTGAAAGCCTGAAAACCTGGATAGTAAATAGCCAAACCTGAAATCCTGAAAAGGTAAATAACTGGACGAAATTGAAAAAGCATATAAGTCTAAACCTATATTGCGAATAAAAACTGGGAAATTAAGAAACGGTAAATGGAATAAATTTATTGATAATAAAAGATTGGCAAATTGGGACACAGAGCTCGTAAACGTTTAAAACATTGGGCTTTAGATGAGTTTCTCCGTTTATTAATTTTTCAAGTTTCTCAGCTCCTTCTGCGAACTTTTGATGGATTGATGGATTCTAAACGACCTTGAAAAATCCAGAAAAGCGCTGAAAGCATTTAAAGACGCCGAAAAAAATCAATTACGTACTACGAACAGCTCCGAAGCTCCAAATTTCAGAATCTCCGCTCTTTAGTGACGCGCGTTAAAACCTGGCAGTTCGTCTTCTAATTTCTAGATTAACCGAGAATCACCCGGTAATGAAGTTGCAGAGTTGTTGGCTAAGATCAATGCCAGTCATTATCCAAATTACAAACTGCCAAGAAGTCGGCTCCAACAGATATAATTTCTGATTGACAAATGTTATCGAATCGTAACAATTATCATGCGGTTTGTTGCAAGACTAAATCAATCGGCCCCAATTTAGTCGGTGCATTCACGAAACGCTCCCCCCGGGCACAAATTGCGCCGGAGGGAAAACAAAAACGAACGTTCGTTACTGCCCGAATAAAATTTTATCCGTTCAAACATTAAGACTGCAACGAAATAACCTAGCGAATGTTTTTAATAAAACCGTCAACCGATGTAGCAGATTTAATGGAGGCGCTTAAGCGCACAATAAAAACCCGAGCATTGCACGTATTTGTCGGGGGAAATAAAGGAATCTTTTTTGAAGGGGTATTATTATAGGGGGCAGTGGAATAAAAACTCGCGTGATTTTCACAAAGCGGAATTAAATTGCATTCTGGCTGTCGATCGACTATGCGGGCGTGCAACGTAAGTCGATGAACAATTATTGTGACTTATACATATCGCGTTTTCATTTTGCACTGGTCTTGAGTTACTAAATGACTGATATGATGAATTTTATCTTAGTCTCGCACAAAGAGGATCTAATTCAGGCCTTGTCGTCAAAGAGGCATTTTTTTTATCGATTCGGTGTTTTTAATAACGGGGGCTGAAATTCTTCGGTGTGATTAAAAAATAATTCGCATTTCCATCGGCTGCTTCTTTCAGGTAAATGCCGGGGAAAATTCACAGATTGAACAAACTTTTTAAGCGGACATAAAAAATTTACAGAATGTATTTTATGATATGAAATGAAGACTTTATCGATTACACCATTCTGAGTGATGTTGTGAGTGTTTTCCATTTCGACTTTCATTATTCTCCTATCCTTCATTCAAAGAAAAATAAACGGGGTAATAATGTCACCATGAGGTGACGCTACACTGCATTGCCAAGCCTGGCTTCAATTAGCTGAGCAGAATTCCTGCGAGTCAACACGAGACATGGCTGAGCTCCACCTCAAAAGAGTCCCCGAACCTTTAAATACAACTTCGCGAAGGGTCAGAGTCCAGTTGAGATCCGTTCGAGCTCCGAGCTTTTCCAGTGGATCGTTCCTGCTCCTAGACCGCGGAAGACATCCGACGGATTTTAATCATCGGACAACGCAATTACACAATCCAGTTGTAATTCCGAAATCTCTATCGAAGCACGTATCCGCGGTTAAAAACACAATCGGGAGAGGAACAAATAATTGTCTGGCAATTTTGATTCTACACTTAGAAATTAGTAAAATATTTCAGTTTGTTAATAGAACACTGGCAATGCAATTTTTGGATTACAGAGACACTAGAATAGTTAGAAAGTTACGTAGCGATAGATTAGAAAGTTGCAACTGTGTTGTAATAATTTTTGAAAATGAATTATTTTGATGTCACGAGACGAAATTTTGATTCTACATCAAGAAATTAGTAAAATATTCCCCTCTATTAATAGGACTCTGTCGAGGCAATTTTTGGATTATAAAGACACTAGGATATTTAGAAAGTTACTTAGCAATAGATTAGAAAGTCGGGACCATGTTTAAAAAATTTCTGAAAATGAACGATTTTGATCGACAACAGACCTTTGGCGAGGCAATTCTTTATTATACAGACACTAGAATACTTAGAAATAAATATAGAAATAGATTAGAAAGTCGAGACTCTGTTGTAATAATTTTTGAAAATGAATTAATTTGATGTCACGAGACAAAATTTTGATTCTACACTACAAAATTAGTAAAATATTCCGGTTTGTTAATAGAACACTGGTAATGCAATTTTTGGATTATAGAGACACTAGAATATTTAGAAAGTTACGTAGCGATAGATTAGAAAGTTGCAACTGTGTTGTAATAATTTTTGAAAATGAACGATTTTGAACTCAGGAAATGAGAATTTGATTCTACATCAAGAAATTAGTAAAATATTCCGCTCTATTAATAGGACTCTGTCGAGGCAATTTTTGGATTATACAGACACTAGGATATTTAGAAAGTTACATAGCAATAGATTAGAAAGTCGAGACCATGTTTTACAAGTTTCTGAAAATCAACGATTTCGATGTCGTAAGACGAAATTTTGATTCTACACTTAGAAATTAGTAAATTATTCCCCATTGACAACAGACCTTTGGCGAGGCAATTCTTTATTATACAGACACTAGAATACTTAGAAATTAACGTAGAAATAGATTAGAAAGTCGAGACTCTGTTGTAATAATTTTTGAAAATGAATTATTTTGATGCCACGAGACGAAATTTTGATTCTACATCAAGAACGTAGTAAAATATTCGGCTCTATTAATAGGACTCTGTCGAGGCAATTTTTGGATTAAACAGACACTAGGATATTTAGAAAGTTACAGAGCAATAGATTAGAAAGTCGGGACCATGTTTTACAAATTTCTGAAGATGAACGATTTCGATGTCGCAAGACGAAATTTTGATTCTACACTTAGAAATTAGTAAAATATTTTCCATCGACAACAGACCTTTGGCGAGGCAATTCTTTATTATACAGACACTAGAATACTTAGAAATTAACATAGAAACAGATTAGAAAGACGAGACTCTGTTGTAATAATTTTTGAAAATGAATTATTTTGATGTCACGAGACGAAATTTTTATTCTACATCAAGAAATTAGTAAAATATTCCGCTCTATTAATGGGACTCTGTCGAGGCAATTTTTGGATTATACAGACAATAGGATATTTAGAAAGTTACATAGCAATAGATTAGAAAGTCGGGACCATGTTTTACAAATTTCTGAAAATGAACGATTTCGATGTCGCAAGACGAAATTTTGATTCTACACTTAGAAATTAGTAAAATATATTCCATCGACAACAGACCTTTGGCGAGGCAATTCTTTATTATACAGACACTAGAATACTTAGAAATTAAGATAGAAATAGATTAGAAAGTCGAGACTCTGTTGTAATAATTTTTGAAAATGAATTATTTTGATGTCACGAGACGAAATTTTGATTCTACATCAAGAAATTAGTAAAATATTCCGCTCTATTAATAGGACTCTGTCGAGGCAATTTTTGCATTATACAGACACTAGGATATTTAGAAAATTACATAGCAATAGATTAGAAAGTCGGGACCATGTTTTACAAATTTCTGAAAATGAACGATTTCGATGTCGCAAGACGAAATTTTGATTCTACACTTAGAAATTAGTAAAATATATTCCATCGACAACAGCCCTTTGGCGAGGCAATTCTTTATTATACAGACACTAGAATACTTAGAAATTTACATAGAAACAGATTAGAAAATCGAGACTCTGTTGTAATAATCTTTGAAAATGAATTATTTTGATGTCACGAGACGAAATTTTGATTCTACATCAAGAAATTAGTAAAATATTCCGCTCTATTAATAGGACTCTGTCGAGGCAATTTTTGCATTATACAGACACTAAGATATTTAGAAAGTTACATAGCAATAGATTAGAAAGTCGGGACCATGTTTTACAAATTTCTGAAAATGAACGATTTCGATGTCGCAAGACGAAATTTTGATTCTACACTTAGAAATTAGCAAAATATTTTCCATCGACAACAGACCTTTGGCGAGGCAATTCTTTATTATACAGACACTAGAATACTTAGAAATTAACATAGAAATAGATTAGAAAGTCGAGACTCTGTTGTAATAATTTTTGAAAATGAATTATTTTGATGTCACGAGAGGAAATTTTGATTCTACATCAAGAAATTAGTAAAATATTCCGCTCTATTAATAGGACTCTGTCGAGGCAATTTTTGGATTAAACAGACACTAGGATATTTAGAAAATTACATAGCAATAGATTAGAAAGTCGGGACCATGTTTTACAAATTTCTGAAAATGAACGATTTCGATGTCGCAAGACGAAATTTTGATTCTACACTTAGAAATTAGCAAAATATTTTCCATCGACAACAGACCTTTGGCGAGGCAATTCTTTATTATACAGACACTAGAATACTTAGAAATTAACATAGAAATAGATTAGAAAGTCGAGACTCTGTTGTAATAATTTTTGAAAATGATTTATTTTGATGTCACGAGACGAAATTTTGCTTCTACATCAAGAAATTAGTAAAATATTCCGGTCTATTAATAGGACTCTGTCGAGGCAATTTTTGGATTATACAGACATTAGGATATTTAGAAAGTTACATAGCAATAGATTAAAAAGTCGGGACTATGTTTTAAAAATTTCTGAAAATCAACGATTTCGATGTCGCAAGACGAAATTTTGATTCTACACTTAGAAATTAGTAAAATATTTTCCATCGACAACAGACCTTTGGCGAGGCAATTCTTTATTATACAGACACTAGAATACTTAGAAATTAACATAGAAATAGATTAGAAAGTCGAGACTCTGTTGTAATAATTTTTGAAAATGATTTATTTTGATGTCACGAGACGAAATTTTGCTTCTACATCAAGAAATTAGTAAAATATTCCGGTCTATTAATAGGACTCTGTCGAGGCAATTTTTGGATTATACAGACATTAGGATATTTAGAAAGTTACATAGCAATAGATTAAAAAGTCGGGACTATGTTTTAAAAATTTCTGAAAATCAACGATTTCGATGTCGCAAGACGAAATTTTGATTCTACACTTAGAAATTAGTAAAATATTTTCCATCGACAACAGACCCTTGGCGAGGCAATTCTTTATTATACAGACACTAGAATACTTAGAAATTAACATAGAAATAGATTAGAAAGACGAGACTCTGTTGTAATAATTTTTGAAAATGAATTATTTTGATGTCACGAGAGGAAATTTTGATTCTACATCAAGAAATTAGTAAAATATTCCGCTCTATCAATAGGACTCTGTCGAGGCAATTTTTGGATTATACAGACACTAGGATATTTAGAAAGTTACATAGCAATAGATTAGAAAGTCGGGACCATGTTTTACAAATTTCTGAATATGAACGATTTCGATGTCGCAAGACGAAATTTTGATTCTACACTTAGAAATTAGTAAAATATTTTCCATCGACAACAGACCTTTGGCGAGGCAATTCTTTATTATAAAGACACTAGAATACTTAGAAATTAACATAGAAATAGATTAGAAAGTCGAGACTCTGTTGTAATAATTTTTGAAAATTAATTATTTTGATGTCACGAGACGAAATTTTGATTCTACATCAAGAACGTAGTAAAATATTCCGCTCTATTAATAGGACTCTGTCGAGGCAATTTTTGGATTATACAGACACTAGGATATTTAGAAAGTTACATAGCAATAGATTAGAAAGTCGGGACCATGTTTTACAAATTTCTGAAGATGAACGATTTCGATGTCGCAAGACGAAATTTTGATTCTACACTTAGAAATTAGTAAAATATTTTCCATCGATAACAGACCATTGGCGAGGCAATTCTTTATTATACAGACACCAGAATACTTAGAAATTAACATAGAAATAGATTAGAAAGACGAGACTCTGTTGTAATAATTTTTGAAAATTAATTATTTTGATGTCACGAGACGAAATTTTGATTCTACATCAAGAAATTAGTAAAATATTCCGCTCTATTAATAGGACTCTGTCGAGGCAATTTTTGGATTATACAGACACTAGAATCTTTAGAAAGTTACATAGCAATTGATTAGAAAGTCGGGACCATGTTTTACAAATTTCTGAAGATGAACGATTTCGATGTCGCAAGACGAAATTTTGATTCTACACTTAGAAATTAGTAAAATATTTTCCATCGACAACAGACCTTTGGCGAGGCAATTCTTTATTATACAGACACTAGAATACTTAGAAATTAACATAGAAACAGATTAGAAAGACGAGACTCTGTTGTAATAATTTTTGAAAATGAATTATTTTGATGTCACGAGACGAAATTTTTATTCTACATCAAGAAATTAGTAAAATATTCCGCTCTATTAATGGGACTCTGTCGAGGCAATTTTTGGATTATACAGACAATAGGATATTTAGAAAGTTACATAGCAATAGATTAGAAAGTCGGGACCATGTTTTACAAATTTCTGAAAATGAACGATTTCGATGTCGCAAGACGAAATTTTGATTCTACACTTAGAAATTAGTAAAATATATTCCATCGACAACAGACCTTTGGCGAGGCAATTCTTTATTATACAGACACTAGAATACTTAGAAATTAAGATAGAAATAGATTAGAAAGTCGAGACTCTGTTGTAATAATTTTTGAAAATGAATTATTTTGATGTCACGAGACGAAATTTTGATTCTACATCAAGAAATTAGTAAAATATTCCGCTCTATTAATAGGACTCTGTCGAGGCAATTTTTGCATTATACAGACACTAGGATATTTAGAAAATTACATAGCAATAGATTAGAAAGTCGGGACCATGTTTTACAAATTTCTGAAAATGAACGATTTCGATGTCGCAAGACGAAATTTTGATTCTACACTTAGAAATTAGTAAAATATATTCCATCGACAACAGCCCTTTGGCGAGGCAATTCTTTATTATACAGACACTAGAATACTTAGAAATTTACATAGAAACAGATTAGAAAATCGAGACTCTGTTGTAATAATCTTTGAAAATGAATTATTTTGATGTCACGAGACGAAATTTTGATTCTACATCAAGAAATTAGTAAAATATTCCGCTCTATTAATAGGACTCTGTCGAGGCAATTTTTGCATTATACAGACACTAAGATATTTAGAAAGTTACATAGCAATAGATTAGAAAGTCGGGACCATGTTTTACAAATTTCTGAAAATGAACGATTTCGATGTCGCAAGACGAAATTTTGATTCTACACTTAGAAATTAGCAAAATATTTTCCATCGACAACAGACCTTTGGCGAGGCAATTCTTTATTATACAGACACTAGAATACTTAGAAATTAAGATAGAAATAGATTAGAAAGTCGAGACTCTGTTGTAATAATTTTTGAAAATGAATTATTTTGATGTCACGAGAGGAAATTTTGATTCTACATCAAGAAATTAGTAAAATATTCCGCTCTATTAATAGGACTCTGTCGAGGCAATTTTTGGATTAAACAGACACTAGGATATTTAGAAAATTACATAGCAATAGATTAGAAAGTCGGGACCATGTTTTACAAATTTCTGAAAATGAACGATTTCGATGTCGCAAGACGAAATTTTGATTCTACACTTAGAAATTAGCAAAATATTTTCCATCGACAACAGACCTTTGGCGAGGCAATTCTTTATTATACAGACACTAGAATACTTAGAAATTAACATAGAAATAGATTAGAAAGTCGAGACTCTGTTGTAATAATTTTTGAAAATGAATTATTTTGATGTCACGAGAGGAAATTTTGATTCTACATCAAGAAATTAGTAAAATATTCCGCTCTATTAATAGGACTCTGTCGAGGCAATTTTTGGATTATACAGACACTAGGATATTTAGAAAGTTACATAGCAATAGATTAGAAAGTCGGGACCATGTTTTACAAATTTCTGAATATGAACGATTTCGATGTCGCAAGACGAAATTTTGATTCTACACTTAGAAATTAGTAAAATATTTTCCATCGACAACAGACCTTTGGCGAGGCAATTCTTTATTATACAGACACTAGAATACTTAGAAATTAACATAGAAATAGATTAGAAAGTCGAGACTCTGTTGTAATAATTTTTGAAAATGATTTATTTTGATGTCACGAGACGAAATTTTGCTTCTACATCAAGAAATTAGTAAAATATTCCGGTCTATTAATAGGACTCTGTCGAGGCAATTTTTGGATTATACAGACATTAGGATATTTAGAAAGTTACATAGCAATAGATTAAAAAGTCGGGACTATGTTTTAAAAATTTCTGAAAATCAACGATTTCGATGTCGCAAGACGAAATTTTGATTCTACACTTAGAAATTAGTAAAATATTTTCCATCGACAACAGACCCTTGGCGAGGCAATTCTTTATTATACAGACACTAGAATACTTAGAAATTAACATAGAAATAGATTAGAAAGACGAGACTCTGTTGTAATAATTTTTGAAAATGAATTATTTTGATGTCACGAGAGGAAATTTTGATTCTACATCAAGAAATTAGTAAAATATTCCGCTCTATCAATAGGACTCTGTCGAGGCAATTTTTGGATTATACAGACACTAGGATATTTAGAAAGTTACATAGCAATAGATTAGAAAGTCGGGACCATGTTTTACAAATTTCTGAATATGAACGATTTCGATGTCGCAAGACGAAATTTTGATTCTACACTTAGAAATTAGTAAAATATTTTCCATCGACAACAGACCTTTGGCGAGGCAATTCTTTATTATACAGACACTAGAATACTTAGAAATTAACATAGAAATAGATTAGAAAGTCGAGACTCTGTTGTAATAATTTTTGAAAATTAATTATTTTGATGTCACGAGACGAAATTTTGATTCTACATCAAGAACGTAGTAAAATATTCCGCTCTATTAATAGGACTCTGTCGAGGCAATTTTTGGATTATACAGACACTAGGATATTTAGAAAGTTACATAGCAATAGATTAGAAAGTCGGGACCATGTTTTACAAATTTCTGAAGATGAACGATTTCGATGTCGCAAGACGAAATTTTGATTCTACACTTAGAAATTAGTAAAATATTTTCCATCGATAACAGACCATTGGCGAGGCAATTCTTTATTATACAGACACCAGAATACTTAGAAATTAACATAGAAATAGATTAGAAAGACGAGACTCTGTTGTAATAATTTTTGAAAATTAATTATTTTGATGTCACGAGACGAAATTTTGATTCTACATCAAGAAATTAGTAAAATATTCCGCTCTATTAATAGGACTCTGTCGAGGCAATTTTTGGATTATACAGACACTAGAATCTTTAGAAAGTTACATAGCAATTGATTAGAAAGTCGGGACCATGTTTTACAAATTTCTGAAGATGAACGATTTCGATGTCGCAAGACGAAATTTTGATTCTACACTTAGAAATTAATAAAATATTTTCCATCGACAACAGACCCTTGGCGAGGCAATTCTTTATTATACAGACACTAGAATACTTAGAAATTAACATAGAAATAGATTAGAAAGTCGAGACTCTGTTGTAATAATTTTTGAAAATGATTTATTTTGATGTCACGAGACGAAATTTTGCTTCTACATCAAGAAATTAGTAAAATATTCCGGTCTATTAATAGGACTCTGTCGAGGCAATTTTTGGATTATACAGACATTAGGATATTTAGAAAGTTACATAGCAATAGATTAAAAAGTCGGGACTATGTTTTAAAAATTTCTGAAAATCAACGATTTCGATGTCGCAAGACGAAATTTTGATTCTACACTTAGAAATTAGTAAAATATTTTCCATCGACAACAGACCCTTGGCGAGGCAATTCTTTATTATACAGACACTAGAATACTTAGAAATTAACATAGAAATAGATTAGAAAGACGAGACTCTGTTGTAATAATTTTTGAAAATGAATTATTTTGATGTCACGAGAGGAAATTTTGATTCTACATCAAGAAATTAGTAAAATATTCCGCTCTATTAATAGGACTCTGTCGAGGCAATTTTTGGATTATACAGACACTAGGATATTTAGAAAGTTACATAGCAATAGATTAGAAAGTCGGGACCATGTTTTACAAATTTCTGAAGATGAACGATTTTGATGTCGCAAGACGAAATTTTGATTCTACACTTAGAAATTAGTAAAATATTTTCCATCGATAACAGACCTTTGGCGAGGCAATTCTTTATTATACAGACACCAGAATACTTAGAAATTAACATAGAAATAGATTAGAAAGACGAGACTCTGTTGTAATAATTTTTGAAAATTAATTATTTTGATGTCACGAGACGAAATTTTGATTCTACATCAAGAAATTAGTAAAATATTCCGCTCTATTAATAGGACTCTGTCGAGGCAATTTTTGGATTATACAGACACTAGAATCTTTAGAAAGTTACATAGCAATTGATTAGAAAGTCGGGACCATGTTTTACAAATTTCTGAAGATGAACGATTTCGATGTCGCAAGACGAAATTTTGATTCTACACTTAGAAATTAATAAAATATTTTCCATCGACAACAGACCCTTGGCGAGGCAATTCTTTATTATACAGACACTAGAATACTTAGAAATTAATATAGAAATAGATTAGAAAGTCGAAACTCTGTTGTAATAATTTTTGAAAATTAATTATTTTGATGTCACGAGACGAAATTTTGATTCTACATCAAGAAATTAGTAAAATATTCCGCTCTATTAATAGGAGTCTGTCGAGGCAATTTTTGGATTATACAGACACTAGGATATTTAGAAAGTTACATAGCAATAGATTAGAAAGTCGGGACCATGTTTTACAAATTTCTGAAAATGAACGATTTCGATGTCGCAAGACGAAATTTTGATTCTACACTTAGAAATTAGTAAAATATATTCCATCGACAACAGACCTTTGGCGTGGCAATTCTTTATTATACAGACACTAGAATACTTAGATATTAACATAGAAATAGATTAGAAAGTCGAGACTCTGTTGTAATAATTTTTGAAAATGAATTATTTTGATGTCACGAGACGAAATTTTGATTCTACATCAAGAAATTAGTAAAACTTAGAAATTGGTAAAATATTTTCCATCGACAACAGACCTTTGGCGAGGCAATTCTTTATTATACAGACACTAGAATACTTAGAAATTAACATAGAAATAGATTAGAAAGTCGAGACTCTGTTGTAATAATTTTTGAAAATGAATTATTTTGATGTCACGATACGAAATTTTGATTCTACATCAAGAAATTAGTAGAATATTCCGCTCTATTAATAGGACTCTGTCGAGGCAATTTTTGCATTATACAGACACTAGAATATTTAGAAAGTTACATAGCAATAGATTAGAAAGTCGGGACCATGTTTTACAAATTTCTGAAAATCAACGATTTCGATGTCGCAAGACGAAATTTTGATTCTACACTTAGAAATTAGTAAATTATTCCCCATTGACAACAGACCTTTGGCGAGGCAATTCTTTATTATACAGACACTAGAATACTTAGAAATTAACATAGAAATAGACTAGAAAGTCGAGACTCTGTTGTAATAATTTTTGAAAATGAATTATTTTGATGTCACGAGACGAAATTTTGATTCTATACTTCAAAATTAGTAAAATATTCCGGTTTGTTAGTAGAACACTGACAATGCAATTTTTGAATTATAGAGACACTAGAATATTTACAAAGTTACATAGCAATAGATTAGAAAGTTGAGATTGTGTTTTAATAATTTTTGAAAATGAACGATCTCGATCTCTGGAAAGTAAATTAATTATTTATTTTCGATTTTGCATTTAGGGCCATTGTCCTGAGGGGCCTGTTTTTCTCCCTTACATTTATCACGAAGCACCCTGATGACTCCATCTAAATTGTTGATGTCATCTGTTACCGCAAACCTAGCCTTAGTTCATATTTGCACTACAAAACATACAAAACGCGCGCCGTCCGCTATCCTTCCACTTCTGATGTTATTGCGCGGTCGATTCTCGCCTCCCCGGACGGGCTAAGGCCGTTATCCGGACCCTTCCCGCAGTTGACTGTTATCGCGTCCCTCAATTTCGGCTTCTATTGTCGCAATCGGTTTACAAAATTTATACATAAAACGTTGCACAAAGGAATAAATTCGACACGCGGACACCAAACCGAAGAAGGATCCGGAAAGTGTTTGCAGGGAGCGGTCGTTCAAACACGAAATAAATGAAACATTCCTGTATAAGTTGATGGTGCGGCCGCCGTTCGGTTTTGCGTCCTGAATGCCGAATTAACGTCGTGACATTTTATTTTTATATTTAAATTCCTCGAACACACGACGCCCTTCTTTCCTCCGAAATCCGATCGCCGACTTCTTTTTAATCGTCCTCATTTATGTGTTTGCCCCAGACAACAGCTGGTGCTCAGTTCTGCAATCCATTAGTTGCAGCGTAAACGTCCGTTCGGCGCAGTCTAAAAACTCGTCTCGCGGTGGTATCTTTCCTCCAACCCGGGCCGCCATTAGCATATTGCGTTTCATAAAACCAATACTTTATGCATATTAACATAAGACGAAATGTTCCTTATCTAAACTTTCCGGCGGTTTGCTCAGCGCCAAACTTTGCCCGGAACAGAATTCCGGGACGAGTTTCGATGCAGCGATGTTGTTCGCGGATCGGACGAGCTCTGTGTAGCTATTTGTGGCGAGCTGGTTCCAGAATCGATGCAACAGAAAGTCTTTTCGCCGCGATCCAAATTTGCGAAACTATACCACTTTATATCTCCGTTGCCTAAACAATAAACTTGAATAACAAAGGGCGCAGCTCTGTCTACGCCGATTGGTTTGCCATCAAGTAGTTCTCTAATGAACTCGCGAAAGTGCCACATGGCGCTCGAGTCCACACTGTGAGACACTCAAGAAATAAACAATTAGACTATCAAGATAAAATTTACCCATGTTACAGTTGGTAGTCTTTATTTTATTGCATTATCCTCCTCGAGATGACGTAGTTTTTTCTGAACCTCCCCGCCGAACCCGGGCACAGATCCATCATACTTGGCGCGATTTTCCTCCACTATGAATGCGAAATTTCGGTAGTTCCCCGATCCTCTTAACGAATCAAACTAATGACGTGTCAGCGTGCGAGACGTCTCGAAGGCGTCGTGACGAAGCGTTCGGAGGTCTTGTAGTTCGGTAGGCAGAGAGTGATAAGTCGTCATTTCGGCGGAGCGATCGGTTAACCCGGAACACTGAAACGGTTTCAGGCGTTTTAGGCGTTCCGAAGCGGCGTGCATGAAGAGAAATAAATTAGGCGGCTGTCTCGGTGCATTAGCCGCCGTTCAGAGGACGCACTTTGACATCTGCTCGACTAAATCCTCCGAGAAGCCCGACACTTCCGACATTATTTCTGAAAACTACGTGACGTACATGTTTCTCGCCGATGCGATCGGACGGTCGTTAACTTCCGGGATGAAGAGCCTTTTCGCGGTCGTTTAACTTGGAATTTTTTAAAATGTACAAATTCTTGTCGTATGAACTTCGTCTCGCTTGTGCTCCAGACCCAACCCACGGCTGCTAGACGTGGTCGACCGGTGTCACTTGTGCTGGTCCTATGTGTGTTCAAAGTAAAAAAAATTTTAAGGTTTGAATTGAGGAACCTGAGGAATAGAAGGAAACCCAGATAATGAGGAAGTTTGGGAAATCCGAATACTTGAAAACCCCAGCAGGAGAACTAAGAAGAACCTTAAAACTTAAGAAACCTAATAACTTAACATTTTGAAAAGCCTGAAATATCGCGGAACTTGAGAACTTTATGAAAAAAAAAACATTAAACTTTAAGAAGCAAACTTTAAACTTTGAGGCATTTGAGGTCTTGAGAATTCGAGTGCTTAACAACCTAAGAATCTCAAAACTGGAAGAACCTAAGATTTTAGAGTTTAGAACTTGTGGCATTCGATGTCTTGAAAACTTGAGGACTTAGGAACCGAAGAACTTATGATTTTAAAAAACCTGAGAATTTGAGAAACCTAAGACCACCTGAGAAATTGAAGAACCTGAGAAATTGGAAGAAACTGAAAAAATAAGAAAGTTGGGACTTTGGGAAATCCGAATACTTGAGAACCCTAGCAGGAGAACTGAGAGGAACCTTAAAACTTAAGAAACCTAATAACTTAACATTTTGATAAGCCTGAAATATCGCGGAACTTGAGAACTTTATGAAAAAAAAAACATTAAACTTTAAGAAGCAAACTTTAAACTTTGAGGCATTTGAGGTCTTGAGAATTCGAGTGCTTAACAACCTAAGAATCTCAAAACTGGAAGAACCTAAAATTTTAGACTTTAGAACTTGTGGCATTCGATGTCTTGAAAACTTGAGGACTTAGGAACCGAAGAACCTAAAAAATAGAAGATCTTAAGATTTTAAAGAAACTGAGATTTTGAGAAACTTAAGACACCACCTGAGAAATTGGAAGAAACTGAGATAATGAGGAAGTTGGAACTTTGGGAGAACCGAATACTTGAGAACTCTAACAGAAGAACTTGGGGAACCTGAGGACTTAATAGTTTGAGGAACCTGAAGTGTCACGCAAATTGAGAACTTGGTAAATCAAAGAACAAAAAAATTTAAAAAGCAAACTTTAGACTCTAAATTCTTGAGAACTTGAAAATTTAGGCACTTAAGAACCTAAAAATTGGAATAAAGTGAGATCTAAGCGGACCTGAGTAACTGATGTAGAAGAATTAACACCATGTAAAACTTGAAATATCAGGGAACTTGAAAACTTGAGCAACCAAAAATCAAGTAATTGAAAAATCCAATTTGAGATCTTGAGGTACTTAAGATCTTGGAGAAAAATAGGAAGAACCTAAAATCTACGATAATCTGAGACTTTGAGAGACCAATACTTGAAAATCTAACTTGGGACACCTGAAAAATTGAGGAACGTGAGGATTTGGTAGAAACTGAGATAATGAGGAACCTGAAACTTTGGAAAATCTGAAAAATTGAGAACCCTAACAAGAGAACTAGAGGAACGTGAATGCTTGAGGAACCAAGAAAAAAATTAAAAATCAAACCTAAGACCTTGTGACACCTGAGGTCTTGAGAAATTGAGAACTCGGGAACCTAAGAACCTTAAAACTGAAACAATCTAAGATTTAAGACTTTAGGCATTGTGGCATTTGAAGTCTTGAAAATTTGGGGACTTAGAAACCTAAGAACCTAAAAATTTAAAGAACTTAAAATCTTAGAAAACCTGAGAATTTGAGAAACCTTAGACACTTGTAACTCGAAGAACTTGAGGAGTTTGAGCAAACTGAGACAATGAGGAACCTGAAATTTTGGAAAATTTAATAACTTGAGAACTCCAATAGAAGAATTGGAGGAACTTGAGAACTTGAGGAAACAAATACAGAACCGATCTTTAGACGTTGAGAAATCTGAGGTCTTGAGAACTTGAGAACCTAGGAACCTAAAAACCTAAAAATTTGAGGAACCTGAGGTTTGAGAAACCTAAGAAAATCAACACTTGAGAATATATCTTGGGAATTTGAAGAACCTAAGGATCCATAAGTTTTTATAACCTAAGAAGTGTACAACCTGAGACATCGAGGAAATTGAAAAACTGAATAAATGTAACTTGAGAAGCGGAGGAATCTGGGATATTGAGAAACATGTGTACTTAAGACACCTGAGAAATTGAGGAACCTGGAATATTCGTAAATCCGAATAATAATTGAAAACCATAACAGGAGAACTCGAGGAACTTGAGCACTTGAGGAACCAAAAAATAAAAATAAAATGAAACAATAGACCTTGAGATATTTGAGGTCTTGAGAACTTGAGAATATAAAAATTGAAAAAGAACTTGAGATTTTGAGAAATCTAAGAAACTCAGCACTTGATAATCTAACTTGGGAATTTCGAGAACCTGAGAATCTGTAATTTTAAGGAACCTAAGAAGTTGGCAACTTGATATCATGGAATATTTGAGACATTGATGAAATTGAGAAACGGAAAACTTATAAATCTAACCTGAGAACTGGAGAATTGAGGAAACTAAGATAATGAGGAACCTGAAACTTTGGAAAATTTGAACACTTGAGAACCCAAACAGGAGAACAGGAGGAACTTGAGTACTTGAGAAACCAAGAAAAAAATTAAAAATCAAACTTTAGAGCTTGAGACATCAGAGGTTTTAACTTAGGAACCTAAGAACCCAAAAATTTGAAGCACCTAATATCTAATAGAACCTAAAATTTTGAAAAACCAAGTAACTCAACACTTAAGTATAATTTATCTTGGGACTTTGGGGAT
This sequence comes from Diaperis boleti, assembly GCA_963583935.1. Classification (NCBI taxonomy): domain Eukaryota; kingdom Metazoa; phylum Arthropoda; class Insecta; order Coleoptera; family Tenebrionidae; genus Diaperis; species Diaperis boleti. The sequence goes on from OY757242.1 coordinate 2,698,596, forward strand.
TCTGAAGATCTGTAAGTTCGAGGAACTTGAGACATTAAGGAAATTGAGATACTGAAAACCTAATCTGAGAAATTGAGGAACCTGAGGAACTGGTAGAAACTGAGATAATGAGAAACCTGTAACTTTGGAAAAACTGAGAACTTGAGAACCCTTGACATCTTGAAAAACCTGAAATATCACAGAACTTCAGAACTTGAGGAACCAATCTTTAGACCTTAAGAATTTGAGAACTTAGGAACCTAAGAACCTAAAAATTTGAAAAACTTAAGTTCTTAGAGAATTTGAGAATTTGAGGCACCTAAGAACCTGAAAATTGAGCAACCTGAGAAAGTGAAAAAACTGAGATTAGGAGGAAGTTAAGACTTTGGGAAATTTCGAGAACCCTAACAGGAGAACTGGAGGAACTTGAACACTTGGGAAACCAAAGAATAAAAATAAAATGAAACTTTAGACCTTGAGATATTTGAGGTCTTGAGAACTTGAGAACTTAGAAACCTAAAAGTCTAAAAACTGGAAGAGAACTTGAGATTTTGAGAAACCTAAGAAACTCAACACTTGAGAATCTAACTTGGGAATTTAAAGAACTTGAGGATCTGTAAGTTTGAGAAACCTAAGAAATTGACAACTTGATATCATGAAATATTTGAGACATTGATGAAACTGAGAAACTGAGAACTTCTAAATGTAACCTGAAAAGTGGAGAAATCTGAATTATTGAGACTTAAGACACCTGAGAAATTTACGAACCTGAGGGATTTGAAAAAACTGAGATAATGAGAAACCTGGAACTTTGGTAAATTTGAACACTTGAGAACTCAAGCAGGAGAACAGGAGGATCTTGAGCACTTGCGAAACCAAGAAAAAAATTAAACATCTGAGACATCTGAAGTATTGAGAACTTAGAACCTAAGAACTCAAAAATTTGAAGCACCTAATATCTAATAGAACCTAAGATTTTAAAAAACCAAGAAACTCAACACGTAAGTATCTAACTTGGGACTTTGAGGAATCTGAAAATCTGTAAGTTTGAGGAACCTAAGACGTGGACAACTTAATATAATGGAATAGCTGAGACATTGAGAACTTTAAGAACCTGAAAACCTGATAAATCTAACTTGAGAGAGAAATGGAGAAATCTGAGCTATTGAAACACGTGTGGACTTAAAACATCTGAGAAACAGAGGAACCTGAGGAATTGGTAGAAACTGAGATAATGAGGAACGTAGAACTTTGGGAAATCAGAAAAATTGAGAACCCTAACAGAAGAACTGGAGCAACTTGAAAACTTGAGGAACCAAGAAAAAAAATGAAAAATCAAACTTTAGACCTTGAGACACCTGAGGTCTTGAGAACTTAGGTACCTAAGAACCTTAACTCTGGAAGAACCTAAGATTTAAGACTTTAGACCTTGTGGCATTTCATGTCTTGAGAATTTGAGGACTTAGGAACCTAAGACCCTAAAAATTTGGAGAACTTAAGATCTTAGAGAACCTGAGAATTTGAGGCAAATAAGAAACTAAAACTTGAAAAATCTATCATGAGAATTTGAGAAACCTAAAACACGAACCTGAGAAATTGGAAGAAACTGAGATAATGAGGAAGTTGGGACTTTGGGAAATCTTTAAACTTGAGAACTTTAACAGAAGAACTTGGGGAACTTGAGTACTTACGGAACCTAATACTTTGAGGAACCTGAAATATCACGAAAATTGAGAACTTGAGGAACCAAGGAACAAAGAAATATAAAAAACCAAGCTCTAGAGGAGAACCGGAGAAACATGATCGCTTGAGTAATAAAAAAAAAATGATGAAAAATCAAACTTAAGGCTTTGAGACATCTGAGGTCTTGAGAAGTTGAGAACTTAGGAACCTAAAAACCTTAAAACTGAAAGAGCCTAAGATTTAAGACTTTAGACCTTGTGGCATTTGATGTCTTGAAAATTTGAGGACTAAGGAACTTAAAAAACTAAAAATTAGAAGAACTTAAGATTTTAAAGAGCCTTAAAATTTGAGAAACCTAAGACACGACCTGAGAAATTGAAAGAAACTGAGAAATTGGAAAAAACTGAGATAATGAGGAAGTTGGGACTTTGGGAAATCCGAATACTTGAGAATCCTAACAGGAGAACTGGGGGGAACCTCAAAACTTAAGAAACCTAATAACTTAACATATTGAAAAGCCTGAAATATCGCGGAACTTGAGAACTTTAGGAACCAAGCAACATTAAACTTTAAAAAGCAAACTTTAAACTTTGAGGCATTTGAGGTCTTGAGAACTTGAGAACTTAAGAACCTTAAAACTGGAGAACCTAAGATCTCAGACTTTAGACCCCGGTGGCATTTGATGTTTTGAAAACTTGAGGACTTAGGAACCGAAAAACCTAAAAATTTGAGAAACCTAAGACACTTGTGAAATTGAAGAACCTGTGAACCTGAGGAATTTGAGGAAACTGAGACAATGAGGAACCTAACTTTGGAAAATTTTATAACTTGAGAACTCTAATAGAAGAATTGGAAGAACTTGAGAACTTGAGGAAACGAATACAAAACCGATCTTTAGACGTTGAGAAATCTGAGGTCTTGAGAACCTAGGAACCTAAAAACCTAAAAATTTGAGGAACCTGAGATTTGAGAAACTTAAGAAAATCAACACTTGAGAATCTATCTTGGGAATTTGAAGAAGCTAAGAATCCGTAAGTTTGAGGAACCTAGGAAGTGGACAATTTGATATCATAAAATAACTGACACATTGAGTAATTTGAGAACCTGATAATACAATAAATCTGACTTGAGAAGCGGGGGAATTTAAGATATCTCGAAACGCGTCAACTTAAGACACTTGAGAAATTCAGGAACCTGGAATATTGGGAAATCCGAATAATTGAGAACCCTTACAGAAGAAATGAAGGAACTTGAGCATTTGAGGAACCAAGAAGACAAAATGAAAAATCAAACTTTAGACATTGAGACAACTGAGGTCTTGAGAATTTGAGAACTTATGAATCTAAGAACCTAAATATTGGAAGAACCTAAGATCTAAGAGAACCTGAAATTTTGAGAAATCAAGACTTGAAAATCTAACTTGGGAATTTGAAGAACCTAAGGATCTGTAAGTTTGAGGAACCTAAGAAGTGGACAACTTGATATAATGGAATACTTGAGGCATTAAGAAAATTGAGAACCTGAAAACTTGAGACGTGGAGAAATCTGAGTTATTAGCTCTACAGGAGAACCGGAGGAACATAAGCGCTTGAGGAACCAAAAAAAAATAATGAAAAATGAAACTATAGACCTTGAGACATCTGAGCTCTTGAGAAGTTGAGAACTTAGGAACCTAAGAACCTTAAAACTGGAAGAACCTAAGATTTAAGACTTTAGACCTTGTGGCATTTGATGTCTTGAAAATGTGAGGACTTAGGAACCTAAAAACTTAAAAATTTTAACATCTTAAGATCTTAGAAAATCTGAGAATTTTAGGGCAATAAGAAAGTGAAACTTGAGAAATCTATCTTGAGAATTTGAGAAACCCAAAACACGATCCTGAGAAATTGGAAGAAACTGAGATAATGAGGAAGTTGGGACTTCGGGAAATCTGAAAACTCGAAAACTTTAACAGAAGAACTTGGGGAACCTGAGCAATTACGGAAACTAATACTTTAAGGAACCAGAAATATCACGGAAATTGAGAACTTGAGGAACCAAGAAACAAAGAGATATGAAAAACCGAGCTCTACAGGAGAACGGGAGGAACATAAGCGCTTGAGGAACCAAAAAAAAAAATAATGAAAAATCAAACTTTAGACCTTGAGACATCTGAGCTCTTGAGAAGTTGAGAACTTAGGAACCTAAGAACCTTAAAACTGGAAGAACCTAAGATTTAAGACTTTAGACCTTGTGGCATTAGATGTCTTGAAAATGTGAGGACTTAGGAACCTAAAAACTTAAAAATTTTAACATCTTAAGATCTTAGAAAATCTGAGAATTTGAGGCAAATAAGAACCTGAAACTTGAGAAATCTATCTTGAGAATTTGAGAAACCCAAAACACGAGCCTGAGAATTTGGATAAAATTGCGTGAGATGGGACTTTGGGAAATCTGAAAAGTTGAGAACTCTAACAGGAGAACTTGCGGAACCTAAGGACTTAAGGAACCTATTAGTTTGAAGAACCTGACATATCACCGCAATTGAGAACTTGAGGAACCAAGGAACAAAGCACCAAATTTTAGACCTTGAGGCATGCATTTGAGCTTTTGAGAACTTAAGAATCTAAGAACCCAAAAATTGGAGGAACCTGAGTACTTGAGGTTGAAAAACTAGCACCATGGAATTCATAAAATAATAGGGAACTTGAGAACTTGAACAACCAAAAACCAAACTTAAGATCTTGGAGATACTGAGGGCTTGTAGTAACTTAAAAACCCAAGAACTTGAGAACCTAAAAGATTTTAGAATTTCAAAATGGAAGAACCTGAAATCTTGAGAAGTATAACGTATAACTTTGGAACTCGATGCATCTAAGAAATCGAATAACAACAATTTGAAAAATTTAACAACAGTTGACGAAACAACAAATAATACAGTATTATTCTTTCTGCAGCACACGTCGAAGTTTACGATCATTTAGGTAAAAAACACATATTTACAGCTCGTGATTCAGGTGATCAAGTTTTTTTTTTCCGTACACTAATTATTATTTATTATTTCAGTTGTACGATTTAATTTTCAGTGACGATTTACTAAGACCCATATTGCACATTTTTCCTTCTCTCATTTTCATCTCATTAAAATACAATCTCCCTCATTTACGGCCGTCGTTCCCATATTTCTTGTTTTTTTTAATAAGTAAACGTTTCGCGCCGGATTTGCTCCGGAACCGAACAAACGCAAAAACTCGTTTAATAAGTTTCGAAATGAAAAGAAAATGGTAGAAACTTTCGTCCGCCTCTTATCATAACAAATGCTAAATTCATTCGTCGTACGGAAAACAGCCGTCATCGGGACAAAATAATTTCTTCGAGGAAAGTTTTCCGAAATCGGAAGTGGTTTTGTTATTCGGTTAGAGAGAATTTTTAACAGTGTTTCGACGTAATCGCTTTTAAGGATTGATTTTTTTTCCGCGTTTCTGAGACGGCCAAATTGAGTTTGGGTGGAAATTTGATCGCGGTGACGTTGCGCAATGCTTTTACGCCGTTGTTGATTAACACGTCCTTTGTCTTCTTTGTTAAGAGAACGCTTTCAATCCGAGTTCGAACTATAATTTATCTACGTGCACCTCTTTTAAAGTTCGTAGGAGCATATCGATCTCGAAAATCTTTCATCTCAATACATCGTAATAATGTATTCTTATGGATATTGGAAATCAGTGTGGAAGGTAGTGGCTACGATTCAATTGGCATCCAATTTATTGGAAATATGCCTGTGGGAGAGCTCGGGACGGTTTCACTCCGACCTTCCGCTCCGAATAAATTCCCCACGATCGCACTAACTTTTCTTTTTATTCAAAAGTCGCCGCCAGAAACTACGTTTACGGTTAATTATTGCGGCCCCCGGGATGAAACTTTGATGCGATTTCGGTTGTGATTCATTAAAGGCCACAACTGTATTCGAGCCGTCCCCAATTGATTTTTTAAGGCCGTGTCCCTGAATTTCTCGTTATGACCGCATTCGGCAATAATTTTCAGTGATTATCCGTCCGACCGAGTGTCGACCTTTCCAGCACAAATATCCGTAGGGTCTCTGTTTTTCCCCAAGTTTAATTGGAACTAACAATAACACGAATTTCCAACTCAAACACACCGGCGATCTCCAAGTTATTGCAATTCGAACGAGAAATATCGACGATAAATATTAAATGAAATGTGCTGAGCCCGGTCCATGTGGGTCGGTGGATTCCTTCACGTCTCGATGCACATGAAGTTGTTTAATTCAAAGGTAGCAACCTTGTTGCCAAGTTTTCGATCGAGGAACGGAGAAATTCGTGGGAATGCAATAATGGCGGATGCGCCGGGCCAGGGATATTTAGCGATTCATTTTGGCAGATTGGTTGAATTGAATTCCTGCCTCTTTATTGTGAACACGTTGAAATGGAAATTCACAATAGTCATCGTTTTGTTGCAGCTACAAATTATTTTTAAATTTGAACATTGTCGAGCATTTATGTACAATGTGTGTTAAATCTAAAAATCGTTCATGGGAATAACAATCCGCAGCAAATGTAACGCGGAAATGTAAATTAGAACGTCTACATTATTGTGCATTTTCGATATACGTAGGGAAAATATACGCCACTATGTCATTATAAATTTAAGGACTGATTACTTGAAAAAGAGATCTTGAAGAAACCTCGAAGAGTAAAATCACTAGAGCAAAGAAGTGACGCAAGGGCGCTGCAGGGCTCTCGAGTGAAAGAGTGTCATTGAAAATAAATGCAGACAGGGGCCATATAACCTGGTCTATTTCCATTGCCGGAATAGCTCTCCTCTTCGCTGAGACCTGAAAATCTCAGAGTCGGTCCCAGGTAGTGAGAAGTGTTCCTGTTACAATTAAAATGGACCGAACTCATAAAACTGCAGGGTCGAGAGGCATTTGTGCGCCAGACTGGCAACCTGACCAGTAATGACGTCACACGATCTCTCTCTTCATTTACTCCTATTCTAAAACATAAAAACAACGTATTTGTGCTGAATGGAACCATGCGACGTGTAACGGAAGAAGCCAAAAAGAAATGGGGCTGAAAATGAAAGAGATGATCGAGAAAATGATGGATGATAAAAAACGACTAAAAGAGATACAAGTAAAAGCAGGAAACTATTCTTTCAAGAGTACTATGGTTTCCGAATTCTCATGCTACCAGGTTTTCAAAGTGTTAGGTTCAATTTCCCAAATCCACAGTTTCTGACATTTACAAGTGTTCTATACTCTCAGGTTGGAAAGGGTTCAGGCTGTTAGGTTTTCAAATCTTTAGAACTTTAGTTCTGAGTCTCTCAAACACTTAGATTCTGACATTAACAAGTATCTTAGGCTTTTAGGTTTTTGTGTTGAGGGGTTTTAAATTCTCAGGTTGCCAGGTTTTCAAAGTTTTAGTTTTCAAGAATCTCAAGTTTTCAATTTTTTAAATACTCAATTTCTGACGACAACCAGTCTTTTAGGCTCTCTGGTGAAGGTTTCAGGCTGTTAATTTCTTAGGCTATCTTAGGTTTTTAAGGTTTAAGGATTGCAGCATTACAGGTTCTCAGTTTTTCAAATACTGAGATTCTGAGATTAGCAGGAGTCCTATTCCTATTCCGGTTAGGAAGTTAAAATTTATACAAATTATAGACAGGATCTGAGTTTACAACTCAGTAATATATCACAATGATATCACTGAGAGATTTGATAAATTTTATAATACGTCAAAAACTGAAGATATCATGAAGGTGTTTCAACTCTTGGTCACTTAAAATTCATTAATAAATAAACTGTTTTCATTGGGAGGTTGAAATTTATTCGAGTTGTAAATAGCACCTTAGTTTACAACTCCCTGATATATCACAATAATATCATTGACAGATTTTGATAAATTTGATAATACGTGAAGAAAGGAAGATATTATGACGATATTTCAACTCTTGGTCATTGAAAATTCATTAATAAATAAACTATTTTTATTGGGAGGTTGAAATTTATTCGAGTTGTAAATAGCACCTTAGTTTACAACTCCCTGATATATGACATTAATATCATTGACAGATTTTCATAAATTTGATAATACATCAAACAACTGAAGATATCATGACGATATTTCAACACTTGGTCACTTAAAATTCGTTAATAAATAAACTGGTTTAATTGGAGGATTGAAATTTATTAGAGTTGTAAATAGCACCTTAGTTTACAATTCCCTGAAATATGACATTAATATCATTGACAGATTTTGATAAATTTCATAATACGTCAACAACCGAAGATATCATGACGATATTTCAAATCTTTTTCACTAAAAATTCATAAATAAACTAATCCGATTAGGAAGTTGAAACTTATACGAGTTGTAAATAACACTTTAGTTTACAACTCCCTGATATTTCAAGTCAACACCATTGACAGATTTTCATAAATTTGATAGTACGTCAACAACTGAAGATATCATGACGAAATTTCAGCTCTTGGTCACTTAAAATTCATTAATAAATAAACTATTTTCATTGGGAGTTTGAAATTTATTCGAGTTGTAAATAGCACCTTAGTTTACAACTCCCTGATATATCACATTAATATCATTGACAGATTTTGATAAATTTGATAATACGTCGACAACTAAAGATATCATGACGATATTTCAACTCTTGGTCACTATAATTCATTAAAAAATAAAGTGTTTTCATTGGGAGGTTGAAATTTATTCGAGTTGTAAATAGCACCTTAGTTTACAACTCCCTGATATATCACATTAACATCGTTGACAGATTTTGATAAATTTGATAATACGTTAATAACTGAAGATATCATGACGACATTTCAACTCTTGGTCACTAAAATTCATTAATAAAAAAAGTGTTTTCATTGGGAGGTTGAAATTTATTCGAGTTGTAAATAGCACCTTAGTTTACAATTCCCTGATATATCACATTAACATCATTAACAGATTTTGATGAATTTGATAATACGTCAACAACTGAAGATATCATGACGATATTTCAACTCTTGGTCACTAAAAATTCATTAATAAATAAACTATTCCAGTTGGGAAGTTGAAATTGATACGAGTTGTAAATAGGACTTCAGTTTACAACTCCCCGTTATATCACATTAACATCATTGACAGATTTTGATAAATTTGATAATACGTTAATAACTGAAGATATCATGACGATATTTCAACTCTCGGTGACTAAAAATTCATTAATAAATAAACTATTCCAGTTGGGAAGTTGAAATTGATACGAGTTGTAAATAGGACTGCAGTTTACAACTCCCCGTTATATCACATTAACATCATTGACAGATTTTGATAAATTTGATAATACGTTAATAACTGAAGATATCATGACGATATTTTAACTCTTGGTCACTAAAAATTCATTAATAAATAAACTATTCCAGTTAGGAAGTTGAAATTGATACGAGTTGTAAATAGGACTTCAGTTTACAACTCCCCGTTATATCACATTAACATCATTGACAGATTTTGATAAATTTGATAATACGTCGACAACTAAAGATATCATGACGATATTTCAACTCTTGGTCACTATAATTCATTAAAAAATAAAGTGTTTTCATTGGGAGGTTGAAATTTATTCGAGTTGTAAATAGCACCTTAGTTTACAACTCCCTGATATATCACATTAACATCGTTGACAGATTTTGATAAATTTGATAATACGTTAATAACTGAAGATATCATGACGATATTTCAACTCTTGGTCACTAAAATTCATTAATAAAAAAAGTGTTTTCATTGGGAGGTTGAAACTTATTCAAGTTGTAAATAGCACCTTAGTTTACAATTCCCTGATATATCACATTAACATCATTAACAGATTTTGATAGATTTGATAATACGTCAACAACTGAAGATATCATGACGATATATTAACTCTTGGTCGCTAAAAATTCATTAATAAATAAACTATTCCAGTTAGAAAGTTGAAATTGATACGAGATGTAAATAGGACTTCAGTTTACAACTCCCCGTTATATCACATTAACATCGTTGACAGATTTTGATAAATTTGATAATACGTCAACAACTGAAGATATCATGACGATATTTCAACTCTTGGTCACTAAAAATTCATTAATAAATAAACAATTCCAGTTGGGAAGTTGAAATTGATACGAGTTGTAAATAGGACTTTAGTTTACAACTTCCTGATATATCACATTAATATCTTTGCCAGACTTTAATAAATTTGATAATACGTCGACAACTGAAGATATGACGATATTTCAACACTTTGTCACTTAAAATTAATTAATAAATAAACTATTCCGGTTAGAAAGTTGAAATTGATACGAGTTGTAAATAGCACCTTAGTTTACAACTGCCTGATTTATCACATTAATATCATTGACAGATTTTGATAAATTTGATAATACGTCAACAACTGAAGATATCATGATATTTCAACACTTGGTCACTAAAAATTCATTAATAAATAAACTGTTTTCATTAGAGGATTGAAAATTATTCGACTTGTAAATAGCACCTTAGTATACAGCTCCCTGATTTATCACATTAACATCATTGACAGATTTTGATAAATTTGATAATACGTCGACAACTAAAGATATCATGACGATATTTCAACTCTTGGTCACTATAATTCATTAAAAAATAAAGTGTTTTAATTGGGAGGTTGAAATTTATTCGAGTTGTAAATAGCACCTTAGTTTACAACTCCCTGATATATCACATTAACATCATTGACAGATTTTGATGAATTTGATAATACGTCAACAACTGAAGATATCATGACGATATTTCAACTCTTGGTCACTAAAAATTCATTAATAAATAAACTATTCCAGTTGGGAAGTTGAAATTGATACGAGTTGTAAATAGGACTTCAGTTTACAACTCCCCGTTATATCACATTAACATCATTGACAGATTTTGATAAATTTGATAATACGTTAATAGCTGAAGATATGACGATATTTCAACTCTGGGTCACTAAAAATTCATTAATAAAAGAAGTGTTTTTATTGGGAGGTTGAAATTTATTCGAATTGTAAATAGCACCTTAGTTTACAACTCCCTGATATATCACATTAACATCATTGACAGATTTTGATGAATTTGATAATACGTCAACAACTGAAGATATCATGACGATATTTCAACTCTTTGTCACTAAAAATTCATTAATAAATAAACTATTCCAGTTGGGAAGTTGAAATTGATACGAGTTGTAAATAGGACTTCAGTTTACAACTCCCCGTTATATTACATTAACATCATTGACAGATTTTGATAAATTTGATAATACGTCAACAAATGAAGATATCGTGACGATATTTCAACTCTAGGTCACTAAAAATTCATTAATAAATAAACTATTCCAGTTGGGAAGTTGAAATTGATACGAGTTGCAAATAGCGCTTCAGTTTACAACTCCCCGTTATATCACATTAACATCATTGACAGATTTTGATAAGTTTGATAATACGTCAACAAATGAAGATATCATGACGATATTTCAACTCTTGGTCACTAAAAATTCATTAATAAATAAACTATTCCAGTTGGGAAGTTGAAATTGATACGAGTTGCAAATAGCGCTTCAGTTTACAACTCCCCGTTATATCACATTAACATCATTGACAGATTTTGATAAGTTTGATAATACGTCAACAAATGAAGATATCATGACGATATTTCAACTCTTGGTCACTAAAAATTCATTAATAAATAAACTATTCCAGTTGGGAAGTTGAAATTGATACGAGTTGCAAATAGCACTTCAGTTTACAACTCCCCGTTATATCACATTAACATCATTGACAGATTTTGATAAATTTGATAATACGTCAACAAATGAAGATATCATGACGATATTTCAACTCTAGGTCACTAAAAATTCATTAATAAATAAACTATTCCAGTTGGGAAGTTGAAATTGATACGAGTTGCAAATAGCGCTTCAGTTTACAACTCCCCGTTATATCACATTAACATCATTGACAGATTTTGATAAGTTTGATAATACGTCAACAAATGAAGATATCATGACGATATTTCAACTCTTGGTCACTAAAAATTCATTAATAAATAAACTATTCCAGTTGGGAAGTTGAAATTGATACGAGTTGCAAATAGCACTTCAGTTTACAACTACCCGTTATATCACATTAACATCATTGACAGATTTTGATAAATTTGATAATACGTTAATAACTGAAGATATCATGACGATATTTCAACTCTCGGTCACTAAAAATTCATTAATAAATAAACTATTCCAGTTAGGAAGTTGAAATTGATACGAGTTGTGAATAGTATTTTAGTTTACAATTCCCTGATATGTCACATTAACATCATTGACAGATTTTGATTAATTTGATAATACCTCGACAACTGAAGATATCATGACGATATTTCAAAGCTTGGTCACTTAAAATTCATTAATAAATGAACTGGCTTCATTAGGATTTTGAAACTTATTCTAGTTGTAGATAGCACTTTAATTTACAACTCCCTGATATATCACATTAATATCAGTGACAGATTTTGATAAATTTGATAATACGTCAACAACTGAAGATATAACGATATTTCAAACTTTGGTCACTTAAAATGCGTTAATGAATAAACTGCTTTCATTAGGAGGTTGAAATTAATTCGAGTTGTAAATAGCAGTTAAGTTTACAACTCCCTGATATATCACATTAATATAATTGACAGATTATGATAAATTTGATAATACCTCGACAACTGAAGATATCATGACGATATTTCAAACTTTGGTCACTTAAAATGCATTAATGAATAAACTGTTTTCATTAAGAGGTTGAAATTTACTCGAGTTGTAAATAGCACCTTACAACTCCCTCATATATGGCATTATTGTCATTGACAGATTTTGATCAATTTGATAATACGTCAACATCATGACGATATTTCAACTCTTGGTCACTTAAAATTTATTAATAAATAAATCAGGAAGTTGAAATTGATACGAGTTGTAAGTAACACCATGGTTTGCAACCCCCCGATATATCACATTAATATCATTGACAGATTTTGATATATTCAAATAATAACCGAAACTCATAAAACTACAGGGTCGAGACTAGCAGCCTGACAAGTACTGACTTCATACGCTTCCTATCTTAATTATTTCCTAGTCTAAAAATTTAATAACTACGTATTTGTGCGGAGTGGGACCCTGCGACTTGTTACGGAAGAAGATCAAGACAAAAATGAAAGTATCAGAGAAAAATAAACGTAATAAAATGAAATAAGAAAAATGATTAATTGTGAACGAAAGAGGACTAGTTAACAAGAAGGTAACAAAATGAACTGGACCTGACGCTCACAAAGAGAACAGAAAAATAAAAGTTAAAGGCAAAAAGAATTACCACGGTTTCTATGATTTTTCCTTTCGTTTAATTAGCGATATAAAACTACAATATCGCCGCGAGCCAATTCTTCATTGTTCTCGAGGTAATACGAGCGACCCGCTGAGGTATGCATTAATTCAGAATTTAATCTCGAGTCTGGAGGAAAGTTCGTCCTTTGACACTGCAGTCTTTGGAAGTTCCTAATAACTTAATACTCCTGTGTGTAACGGAAATCATCCGATATCTCGAGAGGAAACAGCGATTAGGGTTTGCTTCGGCGGTTAAGTGCCAATAAAATCACCTTGCCGAGGCTTAATTGTCGAGGCCGGGGAGATAATGAGGCTTTTTCAATTCAAAATCAATTCGTTATGTCGGCGGTGCGCATGTTTCTTTGTGATTTCCGCATATATGTAATGTACACAACCGCAACGTACGAAACGTGTAACTCTGTTTATCTCTAATTACAGTAATTTGCTGTGGAGTAAATTGTTGATTTTATACAATTCGGCACGTATCTGAACCGCTGTAGATTAAACAAATCAGTTTGGTTTGCCAAATGTTAATCTACAGTTATATTGTGGCTCTAACAAGCATTCAATTCGGTTCGGGTAATGTTATTTATTGAACAAATTGCAAAGCGAACCAAAATCGACATTCGACTTGAGCCGCTGGTACTTTTTGTTCAGTACAGGAGAGCCTTGCAAGTTCTTCAAAATGGCAACCTGAATCAACATCATAATTCCATCAATCACAAACATGCATCCACACTAGTCCGATGATGTCACAGGCAAAACAGCACTACAAACACGTACCGACATGCCCACCCGTTGTGTCGAAAATATATAAATATTAACAGTGGATGTGTGTAATTCCACCAGTCGGAAAATGACGCGGGTGTCCGCGGGGAACGAAAATGCAAGATTCCTTAGACTGTGGGGAAATAAACGAATAAGAGAGGAAGTCGAGTTGGCAAGGAGCCCATCATCGCGAAAACCACTTCCTCGAAGCCATAATTCAAGCTGTAAATGTGTCTAGTAGTGTAAATTTTCGCGGCGATATACGTTCGGTCAAGTAAATTCGGTTTAGGTGAAGGTGATTTATCGTGGAGGGTCTTTGAGTTGTACCTTTGTCGTCTTCTTCGACATATCCGTAATTACAAGTCGATTAAGTGCCTCCAAGTCACGTGGCGTCATTTCAATCTCAAAATCTGGAATTAGGATTTTAGGAATTTTAGGAACCCGGCATCTGGAGCGTGGAGTCTCGATTCTAACTTTGACATTGCAAATCACGAAATCTAGAATCGCGAATCTGCAATCTCAAAAATAGAACCTTGAATTTTGAGTCTCAAATCCCGAATCTCCGAATTTTGAATCTGAAATCTCTCATCGAAAATCGAATCCCAAATTTGGCTTCTCGATACTTGAATCTCAAATTTCGATACTCGAATCACAAATTTCGATACTCGAATCTCAAATCTCGATACTCGAATCTCAAATCTCAAATCTCGATACTCGAATCATAAATCTCGATACTCGAATCTCAAATCTCGATACTCGAACCTCAAATCTCAAATCTTGAATAAGGAAACCGGGGCTGAGGTCGCTTCAAGTCTGGGATCCCAAATCTCGAATCTCGAGTTTAGAATCAGGCAACCGGAATCCCACTTCCAAAATCCGGAAATTTTAAATGGTAATCTGGAAATTGGAATCTGGCATCTCGAGACTTGAAATTTATATTTCGAATTCGATTGAATCGCGAATCCCTCAGCTCAAATTTAAATTCTTAAATTCAAAGTTGGGGAGTCTGAAATTAGAGGCATCTGGAACGAGAATTTCGAGTCTCGAATATGAAAACCCAAATATGAAGTCGAAATAAAAATTCCACAATTGAAGTTAGGAATCAGGAATGTGGCATCCAAAACCTGAAATCTGCAAATTTCGAATTTATAATTTAAAATCTCAAATCTCAAATCTCAAATCTCAAATCCCAAATCCCAAATCTCAAATCTCAAATCTCAAGTCTCAAATATCGAATCTTAAGTCTCAAATCCCGAATCTCAAATATATAATCTAAAATCTATAATCTTAAATCTATAATCTCAAATCTCAAATCTAGAATCTCAAATCTCGAGTAAGGAAACCGGAGCTAAAGTCGTATCAAATCTGGGATCACAAATCTCGAATCTTGCACCTTGAATATGGAATCTCGAATATCGAGTTTAGAATCAGGCAACTGGGATTTTGAGACCGGAGTCCCACTTCTAAAGTCTGTAAATTAGAGTCGGTAATCTGGAAATTGGAATCTGGCATCTCGAGACTTTAAATTGAAATTTCGAATTCGATTGAATCTCGAATCTCTAATCTCACATCTAAAATCTCAAATATATAACCTCAAATTTCAAATCTCAAACCTTAAATCTCAAATTTGAAATCTCTAATCTCAAATTTCGAGTAAGGAAACCGGAGCTGAAGACTTGAGACTGAAATTTCGAATTCGATTGAATCTTGAATCTCTAATCTCACATCTAGAATCTCAAATATATAACCTCAAATCTGAAATCTTAAATCTTTATAATCTCAAATCTCGAATGTCGAATTTCAAATCTACAATCTCAAATGTATAATCCCAAATCTCGAATCTCGCACCTTAAATATGGAATCCCGAATCTGGAGTTTAGAATCAGGTAACCCGAATTTAGAGACCGGAGTCCCACTTCCAGAGTCTGTAAATTGGAGTTGGTAATCTGGCATCTCGAGACTTAAAATTGAATTTCAAATTCTATTGAATCTCGAATCTCTAATCTCAAATTTAAATTCTTAAATTCAAAGTTGGGGAATCTGAAATTAGAGGCATCTGGAACGAGATTTCTAATCTCGAATATGAAAACCCAAATTTGAAGTCGAAATAAAAATTCCACAATTGAAGTTAGGAATCAGGAATCTGGCATCTAGAACCCGAAATCTTAAAATCTCGAGTCTCGAATTTAGAATCTCAAATCTCGAATCTTAAGTCTCAAATCCCAATTTTCCAATCTATAATCTAAAATCTATAATCTCAAATCTCGAATCTCGAATTTCAAATCTATAATCTATAATCTCAAATCTCGAATCTCGAATCTCAACTCTCGAATCTCGAATCTCAAATCTCGAATAAGGAAACCGGAACTAAAGTCGCTTCAAATCTGGGATCCTAAATTTCGAATCTCGCACCTTGAATATGGAATCTCGAATCTCGAGTTTAGAATCAGGCAACCGGAATTTAGAGACCGGAGTCCCACTTCCAAAGTCCCGAAATTTTAGTTGGTAATCTGGCATGTCGAGACTTGAAATTGAATTTCGCATTCTATTGAATCTCGAATCTCTAATCTCAAATTTAAATTCTTAAATTCAAAGTTGGGGAATCTTAAATTAGAGGCATCTAGAACGAGATTTCGAATCTCGAATATGAAAACGCAAATATGAAGTCGAAATAAATATTCCACAATTGAAGTTATGAATCAGGAATAATCTGGCATCTAGAACCTGAAATATTCAAATTTCGAATCTCAAATCTAAAATCTCAAATTTCGAATCTTAAGTCTCAAATCCCGAATTTCCAATCTCAAATCTCGAATGTCGAATTTCAAATCTAGAATTTCAAATCTAGAATCTCAAATCTCGAATCTCGAAACTCAAATCTCGAATCTCGAATCTCAAATCTCGAATGTTGAATCTCAAATTTTGAGTAAGGAAACCGGAATTTAGAGACCGGAGTCCCACTTCCAAAGTCTGGAAATTGGAGTTGGTAATTTGGAAATTGAAATCTGGCATCTCGAGACTTGAAATTGAATTTCGAGTTCGATTGAATCTCGAATCTCTAATCTCACATCTAGAATCTCAAATCTCAAATCTGAAATCTCTAATCTATAATCTCTAATCTCAAATTTCGAGTAAGCAAACCGGAGCTAAAGTCGCATCAAATCTGGGATCCCAAATCTCGAATATCGCACTTTGAATATGGAATTTCGAATCTCTAGTTTAGGTTCAGGCAACCGGCATTTAGAAACCGGAGTCCCACTTCCAAAGTCTGGAAATTGGAGTTGGTAATCTGGAAATTGGAATCTGGCATCTCGAGACTTGAAATTGAAATTTCGAATTCGATTGAATCTCGAATCTCGAATCTCGAATCTCAAATCTCAAATCTCAAATCTAAATCTCAAATCTCAAATCTCAAATCTCAAATCTCAAATCTCAAATCTCAAATCTCAAATCTCAAATCTCAAATCTCAAATCTCAAATCTCAAATCTTTAAAATTTAGAGTAAGCAAGCCGGAGCTGAAGTCGCTTCAAATCTGGGATCCCAAATCTCAAATCTCGCACTTTGAATATGGAATCTCGAATCTCGAGTTTAGATTCAGGCAACCGGAATTTAGAGACCGGAGTCCCACTTCCAAAGTCTGGAAATTGGAGTTGGTAATTTGGAAATTGAAATCTGGCATCTCGAGACTTGAAATTGAAATTTCGAATTCGATTGAATCTCGAATCTCGAATCTCAAATCTCAAATCTCCATCTCAAATCTCAAATCTCAAATCTCAAATCTCAAATCTCAAATCTCAAATCTCAAATCTCAAATCTCAAATCTAAATCTAAATCTAAAATCTAAAATCTCAAATCTCAAATCTCAAATCTCAAATTTCAAATCTCAAATCTCAAATCTCTAATCTCTAATCCTTATCTCTTCTCTAATTTCGAGTAAGCAAACCGGAGCTGAAGTCGCTTCAAATCTGTAATCCCAAATCTCAAATTTCGCACCTTGAATATTGAATCCCGAATCTCAAATTTGGAATCAGGCAACCGGAATTTAAGAGTTGAAATTGAATTTCGAATTCGATTGAATTTCTAATCTCAAATCTCAAATTTAAATTCTTAAATTCAAAGTTGGGGAGTCTGAAATTAAAGGTATCTGGAACGAGAATTTCGAGTCTCGAATATGAAAACCCAAATATGAGGTCGAAATAAAAATTCCACAATTGAAGTTAGGAATCAGGAATCTGGCATCTAAAACCTGAAATCTGCAAATTTCGAATTTATAATCTAAAATCTCAAATACTCAAATCTAGTTTCAAATCTCGAATCTCAAATATCGATTCTTAAGTCTCAAATCGCGAATCTCAAAAATATAATCTATAATCTCAAATATAGAATCTCAAATCTAGAATCTCAAATATCGAATCTTAAGTCTCAAATCCCGAATCTCAAATATATAATATAAAATCTATAATCTTAAATCTATAATCTTAAATCTATAATCTTAAATCTCAAATCACGAATCTCGAATCTCAAATCTCGAATGTCGAATTTCAAATCTCAAACCTAAAATCTCGAATGTCTGACCTTGAATATGAAGTCTCAAATCTCTGTTGAGTGTCTTCAGCGTCTCGCCGGTGTATATAATGAACCAGGTTTTGTCTAGGTCGCTATAGCTGAGCACGATTTTTTAATGAATTTTATTTAATAACCTAGAATTTCGAAATCTTTGCAATTTTGTTTTAAGCCTAAAAGAGGTTGCCCTGACTGTCTTTAGCGTTTCACCAGTGAAGAGAATGAACCAGGTTTTATCTAGGTCGCTCTCATTGAATATAATTCCTCGCCAACTTGTCGAATAGGCCAGGTTTTATCTAGGTCGCTATGATCTTTTAATGAATTCTATTTAAGACAAATTTATGATTTAGTAACCTAGAACTGTGAAATCTAGCCTAAAATAGGTTGTCCTGACTGTCTTCAGCGTCTCGCCGGTGTATAGAATGTACGGTTTTGTCTAGGTCGCTTGCCCCGAATGTGGTTCCTCTGTTATTTTATATCGACACATTACTCAATGTATTTTCGGCTAATAATTTAAAAGTCACTAAACATGTGTTTCAAACCTAGAGTAACTAGGTGTTACTGTACTTTGATTATTGACAGCTTATAGAATGAACCAGGCTTCGTCTAGGTCGCTCTCTATGATTTGGCGTTGCGGTATTTTGATTGTCGACAGCTTATAGAATGAACTAGGTATTATCTAGGTCGCCCTCAGGAGTTCGATTGTTCTGTGATTTTTTATTAACACATTAATTCTCTCTCCATTTAACCGTTTTTTACGCTGGGTCTCTCTCCGGAGTGGAACTGCGGCGGCCGGCGGCGGAGGCGGGTGTGAGGTGGTGTGTCTCTACCTTCTTCTACGATGGGTGGCGAGTGGGGGACTCTAGTGACAATAGTGAAAAGCTTTGCCTTGACAAATTGAGAACATTAAAAGTCAGAATGCCGCATATATCGCACAAATTTCGGAATATTCTTGAGCATATAATTTACCGATTATGAACCCTCGAAAAGCGATTCCCAGAATCAGAGCACAAAACGGCAATAAAGTTGCCGACTTTCCAAAAATACAATATTTATGTTACGTGCATGTGTGTAAAGAAGGAAATCCGTAAAATATGAACGGCGGGATCGGAACGAAAGTTTTTATTGGGGCCATTCCGCGAAGGCGTTCTTGCGGGCGATCAAACCGCGAGGGAGCGACTAAGAAGAAAACTGTTTATGTTTCATCAACACTAGTGCATTAGCGATGCTAAGTTCGTAGCGCAGATTTATCATTTAGGGCGAGATAAAATTGTAAAAGTTTGTACTCCACCCGAAGGAGACTTTGAATGCAAATACAAATGGTGTGTAAGTGGATGAACGGTATGCAAATTCGCCCGGTTTACATATTCGAGGAGATGTCATGCTTCGGGAACACGTTTTTCAAGCGAAACTTCTTAATTCATAAAAAGACTTGCGGCAGCTGCGACCACAATCGCAATTTTCCTGACCACCTCCGTGCAAGTCTGACGAATCCGGAAGAGCGGAGGAATCATCGAGATATATTTTATATTTATTGCGTTACGACGGAAGTTCGGACGTATTTATTCCCGCATTCGACGGTCTCGCTGAAAGCATACATACGTAATATTTTTGAGACTCCATCACCGCAACAATTTACGGCGCTGGAAGTTTGTAAACTATCCGTGCGACTGCAGGTTTAGTGCCGGACGAATAATTTAACGGACTTGTTTTAACTACATTTAGTTTGTTCCTGGAAAACTAACTAAAGACAAATTTGCTCGTGTCTGCACGATGTCGTCAAAGTGTACAAAGTTACGGTCTTAATGAATGATTAAAAGTCGGTGCAGGCGAGTTCGTTGGTGCTTTTTCGAGTGGGTTTCAGGAGAAAAGCCTGCACAAAATACGAAGTTTGGTAGATACTTAGAGGGTTCATTAACATTAACATGAACGCTTTTTGTCAACGTTCGATGAAATTGTCATACCGGGCTTGAAAAATCGATTCTTATTAAGGAGTAAACTGCAAAACTGCAAAACACCGAAAATTGTCGAGTCAGCAAAAAATTAAATTTGACACCAAAGCTCGCCGAGTCAGCAAAAAATTATATTTGACACTAAAAATTGCCGAGATCTAGGGTCAGGATCATGCCAAAGGTCAGGTCGAGACTCGGTCATCGAACTGGGCCAGAACCGACATTATAATCTCGAGGCCAAAGATTACTTGCGGTCAAAATAAGACAGAAAATACTGAAGATACCAAATAAATTGATATAACTTGTAAAAAACCACTGCAGAAAACGAAAAATGAAATTATCTGGAGTTACTGTCGTACTCGTCTTGCAAATTCTGGAGGAGCACCGTATTGCTGGAAAGTAAACAAATTCCCATCAATCTGCTCGTCGTTCTCAAGTATTTCTGTAATTACTCCATCTCACTTTTAAATAACACGTCTTAAGATGTGAACTCCATTTAGGTGTGCGGCTCCGTTTTAAATTGGAACCAGAACGCCGTCAGCATTATGCAAATGCCCGATTCCGAATTTCGCTCGTAAAACGGTTTGCTTACCGCCCTCGCTGCGAAAATAATCGCGCGCGGCTTACGGGCGTCTGCAAACAGGACGGCGAGCGATAAACATGACAAACACGTCGGCTTGTGAGATTATGTTTGCTTTCGCGACGCGCCGTAATGCCGAAGAAACCGAACCGCCGGCGCTAATTAGAATTGCATGTTGGCACATGGGACATTTCGTTGTTGTCGAGTTTAAGTTGGCAGCCGGGTTGGAGGAACAAAGAATTTCTGCGTTCTGCGGAAATAGTTACGGGTTGCCTTTTGTGAGAGCCTCTTGTGGTCCGTGCAGTTGGGGGAAGAACAACATTGCCGGTTTGGACAAAATGGAAACTGGTGGGTTTGTCTCGATGGGGTGGAACAATAAAGTTTCAATTCAAATTTCTGTCTCCTTCATTTTTGCCCGGCGCATCCACCATTGGGTCAATCGCGGAGCTCGAGGCAAATTAAACTTCATCCACGTACACCGCCGTAATTGCTCTTATTTTCTAACAAATGTTGTGGACGTCCTTTTCATTTTGCAATCAACCAATTAACGGTGGCGAAAAAAAAACCGGTCGGGTTGCAGTCTCGCTCGACGTTGATAGATGCATTTAACGCTCGCCCGTCTGATTGCCGTTACGTTTCTAGGTGGTGCAGCTAAAAGTGCAGTCAATACACCCAATTCCGATTGTAGTTTGACTATCATTTGTAACTACATACAGAACAACTTCTCGACATATCCATCAATATTGCATAAAGAGTTACCCATTGCGATTATATTATCGGGAGCAGCGGTCCCCCGTCGCATTGTACGATGTCGCTCCCGGTTGCGCTCGTGAACCCCGTTTCCACTTATTTTGTGTACGTATAGTGTACAAACAATAATCCGTCGGTAAAAAAAAAATACCTCAATTTTTCTATTAACAATGCATTGTTCTTGTTAAAAGTTAACTTACAAACCCTGATAATTGTTAAACTAAAATCCTGGATTTTTTTTTCCTTTCTTGGAGCTTCTAGGTTCTCAAGATTTCACTTTGTCAGGTTTTCACATTTTCAGGTTTTCAAGCTTTCATGTTTTCGCGTTTTCAGTTTCCAAGGTTTTCAAATTCTTATGTTTTCAGGTTTTCACATTTTCAGGTTTGCGTGTATTGAGATTTTCAGGCTCTCAGGTTCTTAGGCTTCCAGGTTCTCACGTTTTCAGTTTCTTAGGTTTTCAATTACTTTCTTTCAGATACTAAAGACTTCAGGTTCGCAATCGTTTTCTGGCTCGCGTGTTTTCAGGTTCTCAAGAGTTCAGGTTGTCAGGCTCTCAGGTTCTCAGATTTTTAATGTTACACATTTTCAGGTTTTTAAGATTCCATGTTGCGAAGCTTTTAATTTTTCAGGTTTTCAGGCTTCAGGTTTTTCAAGATTTCTTGTTCTCAGGTTCTCAGGTTCTCAAGATTTCACTTTGTCAGGTCATCACATTATCAGGTTTTCAAGTTCTCATGTTTTCAGGTTTTCGCCTTTTCAGGTTCTAAATATTTTAGATTCGCAAGCGTTTTCAGGTTCTCAGATTTTCAAATTCTCATGTTTTCAGGTGTTCACATTTATAGATTCGCGTGTTTTCAGGTTCTCAAACTTTTAGGCTCTCAGGTTTTCAGTTTCTTAAGTTTTCCATTTCTCTTCATTCAGTGTTTCATATTTTCCGGTTCTCAAGATCTCATGTTGTGAAGTTTTTATTTTCTCAGGTTTTCAGGCTCTCAGGTTTTCCAGGATTTTTAGTTTTCAAGATTTCATATTGTCAGGTTTTCACATTCTTAGGTTTTCAAATTCTGATGTTTTCAGGTTTCCGCGTTTTCAGTTTTACGGGCTTCCAGGTTATCAAGATTTCATATTGTGAGGTTTTTAATTTGACAGGTTTTCAGGTTTTCACATTTTCAGATTCGCGTTTTTTCAGGTTTTCAAAATTTCAGCTTGTCAGGCTCACAGGTTCTCAGGTTTCCACGATCTCAGGTTCTCTGGTTTTTAGGTTTTCAAGTTTTCAGGTTCTCAGGTTCTCAAATATTTTTAGGCTCTCAGGTTTTTAGGTTCTTAAGTTTTCCATTTATTTTTTTTCTCCTCTTTATGTGTTTCACATTTTCAGGTTCTCAAGGTCTCAGGTTGTCAGGCTACCAGGTTCGCAAATTTTCAGTTCTCAGGTTTTAAGTATCACATTTTCAAGTTTTCAATATTTCATTTTGAGAGGTTTTTAATTTGTCAGGTTTTCAGGCTGTTAGGTTTTTCAAGATTTCTTATTCTCAAGTTTTTATGTTCCCAAAATTTCACCTTGTGGGGTTTTCACATTCTCAGGTTTACAAGTTCTCATGTTTTCAGGTTTCCGCGTTTTCAGTTTCACAGGTTTTCAGGCTCTAGGGACTTCAGGTTCGCAAACGATTTCAGGTTCTCAGGTTTTTAAATTCTCATGTTTTCAGGTTTGCGTCTTTTCAGATTGTCAGTTTGTCAGGCTTCCAGATTTTCAGGTTCTCAGGTTTCAAAGTTCTCAAGATTTAACTTTGTCAAGTTATCACATTCTCATATTTTCAGGTTTTCGGGTTTTCAGTTTTATAGGTTTCCTGGTTTAAAGATTCCAAGTTCGCAACTGTTTTCAGGTTCCCAGGTTTTCAAATTCTCATGTTTTCAGGTTTTCAGATTTTCAGGTTCACGTGTCTTCAGTTTTGCGTGTATTCAGATTGTCAGGCTCTCAGGTTCTCAGATTTCCAGGTTCTCAGGTCCAGGTTCTCAGGTTTTCAATTTTTTATGTTTTTAGGTTTACGCGTTTTCAGTTTCACAGGTTTTCAGTTTCTACAGATTTCAGGTTTGCAAGCATTTTCGGGCTCGCGTGTTTTCAGGTTCTCAGATTTTTAGGTTTCCAAGTATTCAGGTTCTCAGGTTCTCAAATTTTTAGGCTCTCAGGTTTTCAGGTTCTTAAGTTTTCCATTTCTCTTCTTTAAGTGTTTTCACATTTTCAAGTTCTCAAGATCTCATGTTGTGAAGTTTTTATGTTCTCAGGGTTTCAGGTTCTCAGGTTTTTCACGATTCTTGGTTCTCAAGATTTCATTTTGTCAGGTTTTTACATTCTTAGGTTTTCAAATTCTCATGTTTTCAGTTCTCCGCGTTTTCAGTTTCACGAGTTTCCAGGTTCCAAAGATTTCATGTTTGCAAGCGTTTTCTGGTTCGCGTGTATTCAGGTTCTCAAGATTTCAGGTTGTCAGACTCTCAGGTTCGCATGTTTTCAGGTTTTCAGATTTTAAGTGTTTCCGATTTTAAGGTTTTGTAGATTTCATGTTGTGAGGTTTTTAATCTGTCAGGTTTTCAGTTTCTCAGGTTTTTCAGGATTGTTTGTTCTCAGGTTTTTATGTTCTCAAGATTTCACACTGTCAGGTTTTCACATTATCAGGTTTTCGAGTTCTCATATTTTGAGGATTTCACGTTTTCAGTTTCAGAGGTTTTCAGGTTCTAATAACTTCACCTTCACAAGCATTTTCAGGTTCTCAGGTTTTCAAATTCTGATGTTTTCAGGTTTGCGTGTTTTCAGATTTTTCAAGTTCTCGGGTTCTCAGGTTTTCAAGTTCTCAAGATTTCAATGTCAGGTTATTACGTTTCTCAGGTGTACAAATTCTCACGTTTTCGAGATTTGCCATTTTCAGTTTTACAGGTTTTCAGGTTTAAAGATTTCAGGTTCGCAACCGTTTTCAGGTTCTCAGGTTTTCAAATTCTCATGTTTTCAGGTTTTCACATTTTCAGGTTCGCGTGTTTTCAGGTTTTCAAAATTTCAGCTTCTCGGGCTCTCAGGTTCTCAGGTTTCCAGGTTCCCAGGTTCCCAGGTTCTCAGGATTTCAGGATTTCAAGTCTTCATTTTCAAGTTTTTCAAGATTTTATGTTGTGAGGTTCTCAGGTTCTCAGGTTTTTCAGGATTTTTGATTCTCAGATTTTTAGATTATCAAGGTTTCACTTTGTCAGGTTTTTACATTCTCATGTTTTCAGGTTCTCGCGTTGTCAGTTTCACAGGTTTTCAGGTTCTAGATATTTCAGGTTCGCAAGAGTTTTAAGGTTCTCAGGTTCTCAAATTCTCATGTTTTTAGGTTTGAGTGTTTTGAGATTGTCAGTTTCTCAGGTTCTCAGGTATTCAAATTCTCATGTTTTCAGGTTTTCGCGTTTTTAGTTTTACAGGTTTCCAGGTTCTCAAAATTTTAGCTTGTCAGACTCCCAATTTCTCAGGTTTCCAGGTTTTCAGGTTCTCAAATTTTTAGGCTCGTAGGTTTTCAGGTTCTTAAGTGTTCCATTTCTCTTCTTTCTTTTCTTTAAGTGTTTCACATTTTCGGGTTCTCAAGATCCCAGGTTGTGAAATTTTTATGTTCTCATTATTTTAGGTTCACAATATTTCATTTTGTCAGGTTTTCACTTTCTTAAGTTTTCAAGTTCTCATGTTTTCAGGTTTCCGAGTTTTCAGTTTCACAGGTTTTTAGGTTCTAAGGACTTCAGGTTCGCATGCGATTTCAGGTTCACAGGTTTTCAAATTCTATGTTTTCAGGTTTTCGCGTTTTCAGCTTTACAGGTTTACAGATATAAAGATTTCAGGTTCGCAACCGTTTTCAGGTTCTCAGGTTTTCAAATTCTCATGATTTTTGGTTTTCAGATTGCTTGTTCTCAGGTTTTTATGTTCTCAATATTTCACACAGTCAGGTTCTCACATTCTCAGGTTTTCGAGTTCTCATATTTTGGGGATTTCACGTTTTCAGTTTCAGAGGTTTTCAGGTTCTAATAACTTCACCTTCGCAAGCCTTTTCAGGTTCTCAAGTTTTCAAATTCTGATATTCTCAGGTTTGCGCGTTTTCAGATTTTTCAAGTTCTCGGGTTCTCAGGTTTTCAAGTTCTCAAGATTTCAATTTGTCAGGTCATCATTATATTCTCAGGTTTACAAATTCTCATGTTTTCGAGATTTGGCATTTTCAGTTTTACAGGTTTTCAGGTTTAAAGATTTCAGGTTCGCAACCGTTTTCCGGTTCTCAGGTTATCAAGATTTCAAGTCTTCAGGTTATCAGGTTTCAAGTGTATCACACTTTCAAGTTTTCAAGATTTCATGTTGTGAGGTTTCTAACTTGTCAGGTTTTTTAGGATTTCAAATTTTCAGGTTCTCAAATTTTTAGGCTCTCAAGTTTTCAGGTTCTGAAAATTTTTTTTAGGATTTCTGGTTCAAAGGTTTCTAGGTTGTCAAGGTTTCATTTTGTTCAGTTTTCACATTCTCATGTTTTCAGGTTTTCACATTTTCAGTTTCGCGTGTTTTCGGGTTCTCAAAATTTTCGCCTGTCAGACTTTCAGGTTCTCAGGTTTTTAGGTTTTCAAATTTTCAGGTTCTCAAATTTTTAGGCTCTCAAGTTTTCAGGTTCTGAAAATCTCAGGTGGTTAAGTTTTTATGTTCTCAGGTTTACAAATTCTCATGTTTTCAAATATTTGCATTTTCAGTTTTACAGGTTTCCAGGTTTAAGATTTTAGGTTCGCAAGCGTTTTCACATTTTCAGGTTCTCAAAATTTCAGGTTGTCGGGCTCTCAGGTTCTCAGGTTTGCAGGTTCCCAGGTTCTCATGCTTTCAGGATTTCAAGTCCTCAGATTCTCAGGTTTCAAGTGTATCACATTTTCAAGTTTTCACGATTTCTGGTTCTCAGGTTTTTAGGTTCCCAAAATTTCACTTTGTCAGGTTCTCACATTCTCAAGTTTTCAAGTTCTCATATTTTGAGGGTTTCACGTTTTCAGTTTCACAGGTTTTCAGGTTCTAAAAACTTCACGTTCGCAAGCGTTTTCAGTTTCTCAGGTTTTCAAATTCTCATGTTTTCAGGTTTGCGTGTTTTCAGATTGTCAGGGCCTCAGGCTTCCAAGTTCTCAGGTTCTCAAGTTTTAACTTTGTCAGGTTATCACATTCTTAGGTTTAAAATTTTTTCATGTTTTCAGGTTTTAGCTTTTTCAGTTTTATAGGTTTCCAGGTTGAAATATATCAGGTTCGCAAGCGCTTTCAGGTTCGCTGGTTTTCAAGTTCACATGTTTTCAGGTTTTCACATTTTCAGGTTTGCATGTATTTAGGTTCTCAAAATTTCAGCTTGTCAGGCTCTCAGGTTCTCAGGTTTTCAAATTCTCATGTTTTCGGTTTTTACCTTTTCAGGTTCTCAAAATTTCAGCTTTTCAGGCTCTCAGGTCATCAGGTTTCTAGGTCCTCAGGTTCTCAGGTTTTTAAGTTTTCCAGTTTTCAGGTTCTTAAGTTTTCCGGTTTTCACATCAACTCACAATAATTTTTATGAGCAAACCTTGCGAACTTCAGAAAACAATCATTTTCCTGCTCTTTAAGGATCTTTTTGAAATATTTGTAAAAACCTAACGACCTCTTTTTTTTACTTAATTGTTTACACTTGTAATTTTTATTTGCGGATATTGATTTTCAACACGAATGACACCTGAATCATAATTTTTGGTGCCTCTTAACTCGAATTTCCTAAAAACCAGACTAACAAGAAGCACTGGTTTTCGACTAAAAAACTAAAAATTACTTTGTATCTAACTGCTAGCATCCGAAGCAACCGAAATAATTCGATAACTGATCTGCTAAAAAATTACTTTGTTGAACTCCGCTTCGCCGGTCGGAATTTAGATTAACGGATCGCTGTCCCTCCGCCCTCTCCGCAATATTCACTACTTTTTATCCCCAACTATCGGCAACATTTTATCGCGCCGAGCTCGAAAAAGTCATTAAAATCATCGCTTTTATTGCGTCATTAAATTCAAATTTTTTATCGCTCCGAAAGTGGATAATAACCGTACCTCATCTTAGTTATTAAGCTCATGTTTTCATCGAGCCAATTACGTCGAGTCGCTTTATTATTCCCCGTTCGTTTTTTACGCTTGTTGTGATGAATATTACTCATAAACTTAAACGCTCATAAAGCGCGTTTGTAACATTGAGAGTCGGCGTGGGTGTAGGGTGGACCGAGGCATGTTTGAACAAACGTCTCTGGCTTTAATCTAGACGAGTCTCTGAATATGCACGATGATGGCGCTAAGCGCGTATATCACGTTTCGTGTTACGTTACTTACCCTTTCACGTATATAAATGTCATGCGAGGAACACCTAAGTGAAGCTGCAAAACGTAATAATCTGTCTTAATTCCGGTTACAAGACATGCACGTGCATGTACGGTCGGGCAATAAGTTAGATGTACGAGATGTTGCTGTTGAAATATTAATCAATCTTGCTAAAACAACGCCAAATCTAGATAGTCAATGATCATCGGGATGCAAGAATATTAAGATCAGATCGTCTTAGACTTGTTGCCATGGAGAGAGTCGTTTATTTTATAATTTCTTAAATTACTTCAGAAATGACACAGAGAGGTAGACAGGCTTAGGTTTACGTTAGACTTTGATACACTTTATCCCTTACATAACCCTAAACGAAAAAGCCTGATACAGTGCCGAGAAGTACTTTATTCCGGCGCATTTGTCACCATGATCTCACAAAATTTGGTAACTTCGTTACATGGTTTACATAAATAGGTCTGAGATCTGCGTATTTGCTGTAAATTTGCAACCCACTTACTCATCGCAAATTTCATCCGTGAGTAAACATTTTTGCTGTTTTTCTAAGGTTAGGTTTGTAGTCCCTGTTCTGCCTTTTTAAATACCCTTGGATTAATTTGGATAAGTAATAATGTTCACCTGCTTTTTTTGGCATCAGGGTTCCTTTTCTCAAGGAAAACATTGACCATACTGCCGACGCTTTAATGTAGTTCTTCGTTTTGGTGGAAAAATAATTGGGTTTTAGCTGTATTTGCTAAATTAAAAACTCAGATATTGGAAAATCGAAAAAAAAATTACAAATGAAAAAAATATATAAAAAATTAAATACGACTGACCCGAAATAAAATACTTCCCGGCATCGTATCGGGACCGTTCTTGTTCCAAAATGAACAATATTACTACACTATCACTACACTAAACTACGAAAAATCTGGCCGCGAAACACCGTCGTACAACACATTGAATTAGTGCGCTCCCGATGCCGTCCTCCCGGATTTTCTACGCCGCCCGGAACTGACGCCGTTTAGTGGAGAACGGGCCGCCGTGTCGACAAGCGATGAGACCTTCAGTCCTTGAGGTTTGCGTGTTTTCAGATTGTCAGGTTCTCAGGCTTCCAGGTTTTTAAGTTCTCAAAATTTCACTTTGTCAGGTTTTCATATTCTCAGGTTTTCAAGTTCTCATGTTTTCAAGTTTTCGGGTTTTCAGTTTCAGAGGTTTTCAGGTTCTAAAGACTTCAGGTTCGCAAGCCTTTTTAGGGTCTCAGGTTTTCAAATTCTCATGTTTTCAGACTGTCAGGATCAGGTTCTTAGGTTCTCAAGTTTTAGATTGTCAGGTTAGGTCAGGTCAGTTTACCGCTTCTCATGTTATCAGGTTTTCACGTTTTCAGGTTCTCAGGTTTTCACATTTTCAGGTTTGCGTGTTTTCAGATTCTCAAGATTTCAGGTTGTCAGGCTCTCAGGTTTTTAGGTTTTCAAAATTTCACATTCTCAGGTTTTCAAAGCTCTCTATTTTTTGCGTTCTCAGTTTCACAGGTTTTCAGGTTTGCAAGCGTTCTCATGTTTTCAGGTTTTCACAATTTCAGGTTTGCATCTGTGCAGATTGTCAGGTTCTCAGATTCTCAGGTTTTCAGGTTCTTAGTTTCTCAGGCGTTTAGGTTCTCAAGATTTTACTTTGTCAGGTTTTCAATTTCTCATGTTTTCAGGTTTTCAGTTTTACAGGTTTTCAGGTTCTAAAGACTTCAGGTTGGCAAGCGTTTTCAGGTTCTCAGGTTTTCAAATTCCCATGTTTTCAGGCTTTTACATTTACAGTTTCTCAGGTTTTTAGGTTTTCAAAATTTCATATTCTCAGGTTTTCAAGCTCTCATGTTTTCGCGTTTTCAGATTTACGGGATTTCAGGTTCTCAGATTCTCAAGTTTCCAGGTTCTCAGGTTCTCAGGCTTTTAGGTTCTCAAGATTTCACTCTGTCAGGTTTTCATGTTCTCATGTTTTCGGGTTTTCAGTTTTACAGATTTAAGGGTCTAAAGACTTTAGGTTCGCAAGCGTTTTCAGGTTTTCAAGTTTTCAAATTTTCATGTTTTCAGATTTGCGTGTTTTTAGATTGTCATGTTCTCAGGCTTCCAGGTTCTCAGGTTCTCAGGTTTTTAAGTTCTCAAAATTTCACTTTGTCAGGTTATCACATTCTCAGGTTTACAAATTTCCATGTTTTCATATTTTCGCGTTTTCAATTTTACATGTTTTCAGGTTCAAAAAACTTCAGGTTCGCAAGCGTTTTCAGGTTCTCAGGTTTTCAAATTCTCATGTTTTCAGGTTTGCGTGTTTACAGATTGTCAGGTTTTCAGGCTTCCAGATACAATTGAAAAATATATATAAAACGTGAATTACGACATCCACGGGCGCTGTCAAAACGCTGTAACCAAGTTACCAAATTTCCCGATATATGGCCCAAAATAAAATACTTGGCGGCATCGTATCGGGACCGTTCTTGTTCCAAGCGACTGTCACTTCGAAATAAAATTGTTCCCGGCACCGTATCGGTACCATCCCGATGATCAGTGAATTATTGCGCTCCCGATGCCGTCCTCAGGGATTTTCTACACCTCCCGGAACTGACGCCGTTTAGTAGAGAAGGGGACGCCGTGTCGACAAGCGATGAAACCTTGAATCCTTGATGTTTGCGTGTTTTCAGATTGTCAGGCTCTCAGGCTTCCAGGTTCGCAGGTTTTAAGTTCACAAGATTTCACTCTGTCAGGTCAGGTCAGGTTTACAAATTCTCATGTTTTCAGGTTTTGGCGTTTTCAGTTTTACAGGTTTTCAGGTTCTAAAGACTTCAGGTTCGCAAGCCTTTTCAAGTTCTCAGATTTTCAATTTCTCATATTTTTAGGTTTGCGTGTTTTCAGATTGTCAGGTTCTCAGGTTTCCAGGTTCTCAGTTTCTCAGGTTTTTAAGTTCTCAAGATTTCACTCTGTCAGGTTATTACATTCTCAGGTTTACAAATGCTCATGTTTTCAGGTTTTCGCGTTTTTAGTTTTACAGGTTTTCAGGTTCTAAAGACCAGGTTCGCAAGCCTTTTCAGGTTCTCAAGTTTTCAAATTCTCATGTTTTCAGTTTTACAGGTTTTCAGGTACTAAAAACCAGGTTCACAAGCGTTTTCAGGTTCTCAGGTTTTCAAATTCTCATGTTTTCAGTTTTACAGGTTTTCAGGTTCTCAGGTTTTCAAATTCTCATGTTTTCAGTTTTACAGGTTTTCAGGTTCTAAAGAACAGGTTCGCAAGCGTTTTCAGGTTCTCAGGTTTTCAAATTCTCATGTTTTCAGTTTTACAAGTTTTCAGATTCTAAAGACCAGGGTCGCAAGCGTTTTCAGGTTCTCAGGTTCTCAAATTCTCATGTTTTCAGGTTTGCGTGTTTTCAAATTGTCAGCTTCTCAGACTTCCAGGTTCTCAGGTTTTTAAGTTCTCAAAATTTCACTCTGTCAGGTTATCACATTCTCAGGTTTACAAATTCTCATGTTTTCAGGTTTTCGCGTTTTCAGTTTTACAGGTTTTCAGGTTCTAAAAACTTTAGGTTCGCAAACGTTATCAGGTTCTCAGGTTTTCAATTTCTCATGTTTTCAGGTTTGCGTGTTTTCATACTGTCAGGTTCTCAGGCCTCCAGGTTCCCAAGTTTTTAAGTTCTCAAGATTTCACTCTGTCAGGTCAGGTCAGGTTTACAAATTCTCATGTTTTCAGGTTTTGGTGTTTTCAGTTTTACAAGTTTTCAGTTCTAAAGGCTTCAGGTTCGCAAGCCTTTTCAGGTTCTCAGGTTTTCAATTTCTCATGTTTTCAAGTTTGCGTGTTTTCAGATTGTCAGGTTCTCAAGCTTCCAGGTTCTCAGTTTCTCAGGTTTTTAAGTTCCCAAGATTTCACTCTGTCAGGTTATTACATTCTCAGGTTTACAAATGCTCATGTTTTCAGTTTTACAGGTTTCCAGGTTTAAAGATTTCAGGTTCGCAAGCGTTTTCAGGTTCTCAGGTTTTGAAATTTTCATGTTTTCAGCTTTTCGCGTTTTCGCGTTTTCAGTTTTACAGGTTTTCAGGTTGTATGGACTTTAGGTTCGCAAACGTTATCAGTTCCGCAGGTTTTCAAATTCTCATGTTTTCAGGTTTGCGTGTTTTTAGATTGTCGGGTTCGCAGGCTTCCTGGTTCTCAGTTTCTCAGGTTTTTAGGTTCTCAAGATTTCACTTTGTCAGGTTATCACATTCTCAGGTTTACAAATGCTCATGTTTTCAGTTTTACAGTTTTCCAGGTTTAAAAATTTCAAGTTCGCAAGCGCTTTCAGGTCCTCAGGTTTTCAAATTCTCATGTTTTCAGGTTTGCGTGTTTTCAGATTGTCGGGTTCTCAGGCTTCCAGGTTCTCAGTTTCTCAGGTTTTTAAGTTCTCAAGATTTCACTCTGTCAGGTTATTACATTCTCAGGTTTACAAATGCTCATGTTTTCAGGTTTTCGCGTTTTTAGTTTTACAGGTTTTCAGGTTCTAAAGACCAGGTTCGCAAGCCTTTTCAGGTTCTCAAGTTTTCAAATGCTCATGTTTTCAGTTTTACAGGTTTTCATGTACTAAAGACCAGGTTCACAAGCGTTTTCAGGTTCTCAGGTTTTCAAATTCTCATGTTTTCAGTATTACAAGTTTTCAGATTCTAAATACCAGGGTCGCAAGCGTTTTCAGGTTCTCAGGTTCTCAAATTCTCATGTTTTCAGGTTTGCGTGTTTTCAAATTGTCAGCTTCTCAGACTTCCAGGTTCTCAGGTTTTTAAGTTCTCAAAATTTCACTCTGTCAGGTTATCACATTCTCAGGTTTACAAATTCTCATGTTTTCAGGTTTTTGCGTTTTCAGTTTTACAGGTTTTCAGGTTCTAAAAACTTTAGGTTCGCAAACGTTATCAGGTTCTCAGGTTTTCAAATTCTCATGTTTTCAGGTTTGCGTGTTTTCATATTGTCAGGTTCTCAGGCTTCCAGGTTCCCAAGTTTTTAAGATCTCAAGATTTCACTCTGTCAGGTCAGGTCAGGTTTACAAATTCTCATGTTTTCAGGTTTTGGTGTTTTCAGTTTTACAAGTTTTCAGTTCTAAAGACTTCAGGTTCGCAAGCCTTTTCAGGTTCTCAGGTTTTCAATTTCTCATGTTTTCAAGTTTGCGTGTTTTCAGATTGTCAGGTTCTCAGGCTTCCAGGTTCTCAAGCTTCCAGGTTTTTAAGTTCTCAAGATTTCACTTTGTCAGGTTATCACATTCTCAGGTTTACAAATGCTCATGTTTTCAGGTTTTCGCGTTTTCAGTTTTACAGGTTTTCAGGTTCTAAAAACTGCAGGTTCGCAAGCGTCTTCAGGTTCCCAGGTTTTCAATTTCTGATGTTTTCAGGTTTGCGTGTTTTCAGGTTGTCAGGTTCTCAGATTCTCAGGTTTTTAAGTCCTCAAGATTTCACTTTGTCAGGTTATCACATTCTTAGGTTTACAAATTCTCAGTGTTTTCAGTTTTACAGGTTTCCAGGTTTAAAGATTTCAGGTTCGCAAGCGTTTTCAGGTTCTCAGGTTTTGAAATTTTCATGTTTTCAGGTTTTCGCGTTTTCGCGTTTTCAGTTTTACAGGTTTTCAGGTTGTATGGACTTTAGGTTCGCAAACGTTATCAGTTTTGCAGGTTTTCAAATTCTCATGTTTTCAGGTTTGCGTGTTTTCAGATTGTCGGGTTCGCAGGCTTCCTGGTTCTCAGTTTCTCAGGTTTTTAGGTTCTCAAGATTTCACTTTGTCAGGTTATCACATTCTCAGGTTTACAAATGCTCATGTTTTCAGTTTTACAGTTTTCCAGGTTTAAAAATTTCAAGTTCGCAAGCGCTTTCAGGTCCTCAGGTTTTCAAATTCTCATGTTTTCAGGTTTGCGTGTTTTCAGATTGTCGGGTTCGCAGGCTTCCTGGTTCTCAGTTTCTCAGGTTTTTAGGTTCTCAAGATTTCACTTTGTCAAGTTATCACATTCTCATGTTTTCAGGTTCTAAAGGCTTCAGGTTTGCAAGCGTTTTCAGGTTCTCGTTTTCAATTTCGGATGTTTTTAGGTTTGCGTGTTTTCAGATTGTCAGGATCTCAGGCTTCCAGGTTCTTAGTTTCTCAGGTTTTTAAATCCTTAAGATTTCACTTTTTCAGCTTATCACATTCTCAGGTTTACAAATTCTCATGTTTTAAGTTTTACAGTTTTCCAGGTTTAAAGATTTCAGGTTCGGAAGCGTTTTCAGGTTCTCAGGTTTTGAAATTTTCATGTTTTCAGGTTTTCGCGTTTTCAGTTTTACAGGTTTTTAGTTTTACGGGTTTTCAGTTTCTGTAAAATTTAGGTACGCAAACGTTATCAGGTTTTCAGGTTTTCAAATTCTCATGTTTTCAGGTTTTCAGTTTTACAGGTTTTCAGATTCTAAAAACTGCAGGTTCTCAGGCGTTTTCGGTTTCTCAAGTTTTCAAATTGTCATGTTTTCAGGTTTGCGTGTTCTCAGATTGTCGGGTTGTCAAGCTTCCAGGTTCTCAGGTTTTTAAGTTTTCAAGATTTCGCTTTGTCAGGTTATCACATTCTCAGGTTTACAAATTCTCATGTTTTCAGGTTTTCGTGTTTTGAGTTTTACAGGTTTTCAGGTTCTAAAGGCTTGCAAGCGTTTTCAGGTTCTCGTTTTCAATTTCTCATGTTTTCAGGGTTGCGTGTTTTCACATTGTCAGGTTTTCAGGCTTCCAGGTTCTCATTTTCTCAGGTTTTTATGTTCTCAAGATTTCACTTTGTCAGGTTATCATATTCTCTGGTTTACCAATTCTCATATTTTCAGTTTTACAGGTTTCCAGGTTTAAAGATTTCAGGTTCGCAAGCGTTTTCAGGTTCTCAGGTTTTCAAATTCTCATGTTTTCAAGTTTGCGTGTTTACAGATTGTCAGGTTCTCAGGTTCTCAGGTTTATAAGTTCTCAAGATTTCACTTTGTCAGGTTATCACATTCTCAGGTTTACAGATTCTCATGTTTTCAGTTTGATAGGTTTTCAGGTTTAAAGATTTCAGGTTCGCAAGCGTCTTCAGGTTCTCATGTTTTCAGGTTTGCGTGTTTTTAGATTGTTAGGTTCTCAGGTTCTCAGGTTTTTAAGTTCTCAAGATTTCACTTTGTCAGGTTTTCACATTCTCAGGTTTAGAAATTCTCATGTTTTCAGTTTTACAGGTTTCCAGGTTTAAATTGCAGGTTCGCTAGGGTGTTTAGGTTCTCAGGTTTTCAAATTCTCATGTCTTCAGGTTT
Organism: Diaperis boleti; assembly: GCA_963583935.1. Taxonomy (NCBI): domain Eukaryota; kingdom Metazoa; phylum Arthropoda; class Insecta; order Coleoptera; family Tenebrionidae; genus Diaperis; species Diaperis boleti. The sequence continues at coordinate 2,733,887 of OY757242.1, forward strand.
TCGTGTTTACAGATTGTCATGTTCCCAGGCTTCCAGATACAAATAAAAAAATATATAGAAAGTGAAATACGACACGGGCGCTGTCAAAAAGCTGTAACAAAGTACCAAATTTTCCGATATGTGGGTGACAAATAACCCGAAATAAAATACTTCCCGGCCTCATATCGGGACCGTTCTTGCATCCCGATGACCATTGAATTATTACGTTCCCGATGCCGTCCTCCCGGATTTTCTATGCTGCCCGAACTGACGCCGTTTAGTGGAGAAGGGGCCGCCGTGTCGACAAGCGATGAACTTTGAGTTCTCCACTCACGTGCTGCGCTTCACGCTTAGGGCAGACGTCATCGACTCCCCAAGAGTAAAGAAGACCAGAAGAGCCCGACCGACCCTAAGAGGAAGAAGTACGGTAGGGAACCACTTGCCGCCCGTTCGTCGCCTCCTTATGACCGACCGGAAGACGCCAGCCCTGGTAACTTTGGTGCCGACTAGATGCACCGGGGTTAGCACTTCTGTGGTGGCTTCTTCGCGGGGGCCGTCCGGTTGTCTGGTTTTCGGTGCGTCTGCCGGTCGAACACCGGTATATCCGGGCGGGCCTTTCTTGGCGGCGCTCCCGCCGGCATTTTTCGTCCTTCGCCAACTCCGCTCTCCGGAGGGACAACGGGTTAATAAAGCTAAATTATTGCCCCCATCTCAAGATATAGTTTGTAACACCGTCGCTGTTTAATTTCTTTCCGCCAAGCTCGCCAGCTGACCTCTGGTGCACTGTAGTCCCGTGTAGTCTCTGGTCCCGTGGAGTATACCAGGTAAAAAAACTAGCGCTCTAGGCAACCTCCGACGGGAAGAAGCGTCAAAATTTGATACAACAGAGATATTGGGAAACCAAGAGAAAATACAAATTAGAAAAATATACAAAAAACGAGATGGCGCCATTTCTATCAAAAAGCGTCAGTTCTTCTTGAAATTTTTTCACGTTCCTTATTGTTTGGGGATTTCTTCTTGGAATTTAAAAACGCAACCGTGCAAAAAATTTCCGGTGAAGTAGTCCGCAAGGGGATTTGAGGAAGGATTGTTGAAAGATGATTAGTTTCGTCTAAATTTTGGACATCAAAGACCAAAGACCTGTAAGATTGAAATATTGAGAACTTAAAACCTGAAAACCTGGAAACCTGGAAGGTTCAGAAGTATGAAAACCTGAAAATCGTAGCAATTAAAAAATTAAAATTGAGAACATGTAAACCTGAAGAACCTGAAATCCTGAATTGAAATTCATTCCGAGTGTTTTTCGAAGTATTTTGTCGTGAAAAACTAACGAAACTGGCGAAACTAACGTCAAAACTTCCACTAATTTTAGCTCGATAACTACCGGGTTTAGGGCAAAATTTTATTAAGAAAATTTGTTGACCCTGATGAGTTCTACCACTGGTTAAAATTAATGTAGTTATTTCTGGGACACCCGGTGTATGTTACCGGCAAAATAGAAAATCTCACGTCCTCTTTCGTTCGCGGAATTTTTCTTGAAACTATAAAACGAGAACGCGCAGAGAACTCAAGGTGAAGTTCTGAATCCGGGGACGTAGCCCGCTAGGGAATTTGAGGAAGGATGGCTGAGATATAATTAGTTTACTATATAATATAATAATTAGAGAACTGAGGAACGTAAAGATATGTGAAAATATATGAACTTGGACTTACATCAAACTGAGGGCAGAAATGTCCTACAATTAACTAAAACTACCTAAATTAATCACTGGCGGCATCACTGTGAAAAGACGTGAAACACACTAACGTAATATGAATGTCGCTGCGACGCAACAGAACAAACCGTTCACGAATTCGAGAGAAAACAAACTGAAAAAACTAACGTATATTTGATGCATAACTCCGCGAGCAGCAACAACCTATTTTCCCTATTTTCCTGAAAACTCAACGGACGCAAATTAAATATGTACCTCGTTTAAAACTGAAAACTATGCAAGACCAGCTTTGAAATATAATGCTCGCGAAAAACTATATAAATTAAAATTGGCAGGCATTTTAGTTACAGCAACAAAACGCCGCGAAATGAATTCCGGCGGCCGAAAATAAAAATATCAATTCTCGCGGCAATGGAATACGAGTTTCAGAAACGGGAGGAAAAAAGCTTCGGAAACATTGTTTGCTAGGTAATTTCGCAAGAACAGTCTGAGGAGAAAAAACAACAGCCGCGAAGGGCTTACTCGTTTGAAATTACTTTGTAGAACAAGAGTAAATAGAATTTCGTGTGGGTATCGACCTGGGACTTGACATAAGCTTCACCGTTAGTTTTAATCACGCGTTCTAGTGGCGTCATGTCGTAAACGTAGCCGCAATTTTTTTTATATCTTGCAAACTAAATATTTTAATTATCGTATCTATAAAATATAATGCTAACAATTCATGCATCATCGTGAGTAATTGCCATCATAATTCCACGAGATATTATTTACAGGGAAAAATGGCAGCGTTGACGAATACTGTTTACACACCGGGAGGTGTTGGCTCAGCCGAAAAACAACGTTTTTGTTCTACAGCAGTTATTGCCAATGTTATTTATCTCCCTTTTCGCTTTTCGGACAAAGAGCCAATCGAACTCCGCTGAAAGGCGTTGTTTTCGACATCTCGAAGTATGAATCGTATCGGCGAACTTACAATAGCTCCAATCAGCGTCAGAAAATTGTCTATTACACCGCGGCTTTATGTTTCATAATGCGTCGATTACGTCTGGCCGCGAGATGGAAATTAAACTTCCGGACTTGGACCGGAAATTAAGGATCGAAGTTATGTGTGTTGTTTGGAGCAACTCGCGATTTTCAAAATGTCCTTCAAAGAGTCAATTTCGCTGATTTCGAACTGTTTACTCGCGTGATTGGTCGCGAACAAAAGAAGGATTCCATCAAATTAGGCATCGCCAACTGACGTGAAATTCGATTCGATTGATCCGAAATGGTTTTTACAAAATATACACGTGTAGGTGTACAAAATTCAAGAGTGCATTATCGACATGTCAATATTGATTATATCGAGCAACTCCGAAGAGGGCGAAATAAAATTCAGGGCTTTTACTGCTGCGCTTTTGGGGATAACATTTTTAATAACGGTTTACATGCGATATGAAGTACACAACCTGCGGCTTTAAAAAGTTGTAAACTGTGTACTTTATAGGGGGATTATCAGAGAAAGTACTTACGAATTCTTATCGGATTGAAGTGGAGCCACTGGAGATGCTTCTTTTAATTATTTTTTCCAAAGTGGGATAAGCTTCGTTGGGGAATAACCTGGAAGAAAACAATGTAAAATTAGCATTAGAACACCATCACGAAACAGGTCAATAATAATGCGAAATGATTTCCACCATGAAATTAATTCAACAAAAAAATCATTGTTTTGAACAGGTGTATAGTGGCGTAATGTCGTAAACCTAGCCGTCATTGTTTATGTTATGACCCTACCTCTCTAAAACTTGCTTGTTTATTTGTACCAGACTGTGATTTTTACTAGATTTTGTGTAAATATTGCCAAAAAGTCATATTTCCCCACCGCAGTGGCGACACAAACTCCGATATAAAATACTTTCCGGCACCGTATCGGGACCGCTCCTGCACCCAGGCGCTCAGTGATGTCGACCCTACGGACTCTCTCCGCCGCCTATTTTGGAAGAACACGCCGCGTCAGTAAGCAATAATACACTCCGCGCAGGGTCCCCATGAGATACTCTATAAAAGGCCGACCAGAAGTCAGCAGAGCTCAGATCCTGTCCTCCTACCGACCTAGAAGAATTGGAATATATTGTAAATAACATCGACCCTGTATTTACTTTGCTCCCCTTCAGCCAAAATGGACGGCTGACCCCCGGCTCACCGTACTCCGCTAAGCTACCCGTGGACAAGTGTGGAGCATACCACGTTAAAATACTGGCGCTCGAAGCGTAACACTTTCACTCAAATTGTCCGCCTGAATTGTTGTTGGCATCTCTGGAAATCTAAATTTTCAATCGGATGAAATGATTGCAAATTGTAAATGGAATTAATTGGCTGCAAATTCATATTGCATAAATCGTCACACTGTTCCCAACCAAACGAACAAAGTCACTATCCAGACTATCCAGAGAACTTGAGGTTTGTCTTTGTTTCAGGTAGGTGAACTTAATAGAAAGAGGTCACTGACAAAAAAAAGGGATATAATCATCAGAAAGGATTAGAACTACTGTAAATTAAATATAGAACACAAACTGAAAAGAAGAGATGAGATGAATGAGATAATAAAAGATCCAGTGATCGCAAAAAGAATAATCTAAAAAAAGTGTAACGAAGTTACCGAATTTTCAATGTTTCCCGACACCGTGGTGACTCACACACCGAAATAAAATGCTTCCCGGAACCGTATCGAAACCGATCTTGCTGTGTCACTGAGTGAAATAGCGCGCTCCTCACAAGAGCGCAGCACTCATGGTCCATAAAAGACCGGTCGCTATCGTGAAAACGTAGAAGCATTTTATATTTTTGGATTCTCCTTCCAGGTTCTCATATTTACAGGTTTAGGTTCTCATGTTTTTCGGTTCTGGCACCATTCAATTTCTTAAATTCTCATGTTCTAAGATTGTAAAATTATCATCCTTTTTCATATCTCCAAAGTCCCAGCTTTCAGTTTGTCAGTTTTTTAGGTTTTCAGATTTTTGGGTTCTGGATATCCAATTTGCCAGGTTCTCAGGTTTCCAAACTACTCAACTTTTTTTATTTTTCCAATTTCATAAATTTTTATTTTCTCATTCTTTTATATTTTTGCATTCTCCTTTCAGGTTCTCATGTTTACAGGTTTAGGTTCTCATGTTTTTGGGTTCTGGCACCATTCAATTTCTTAAATTCTCATGTTCTTACATTGTAAAATTATCATCCATTTTCATATCTCAAAAGTCCCAGCTTTCAGTTTCTCAGTTTTTTAGGTTTTCAGATTTTTGGGTTCTGGATATCCAACTTGCCAGGTTCTCAGGTTTCCAAACTACTCAACTTTTTTTATTTTTCCAATTTCATAAATTTTCATTTTCTCATTCTTTTATATTTTTGCATTCTCCTTTCAGGTTCTCATGTTTACAGGTTTAGGTTCTCAAGTTTTTGGGTTCTGGCACCATTCAATTTCTTAAATTCTCATGTTCTAACATTTTAAAATTATCATCCTTTTTCATATCTTCAAAGTCCCAGCTTTCAGTTTGTCAGTTTTTTAGGTTTTTAGATTTTTGGGTTCTGGATATCCAACTTGCCAGGTTCTCAGGTTTCCAAACTACTGAACTTTGTTTTATATTCCCAATTTCATAAATTTTCATTTTCTCATCCTTTTATATTTATGGATTCGCGTTTAAGGTTCTCATATTTACAGGTTTAGGTTCTCAAGTTTTTGGGTTCTGGCACCATTCAATTTCTTAAATTCTCATGTTCTAACATTGTAAAATTATCATTCATTTTTTTATCTCCAAAGTCCCAGCTTTCAGCTTGTCAGTTTTTTAGGTTTTTAGATTTTTTGGTTCTGGATATTCAACTTGCCAGGTTCTCAGGTTTCCAAACTATTCAACTGATTTTTATTTTTCCAATTTCATAAATTTTCATTTTCTCATTCTTTTATATTTTTGCATTCTCCTTTCAGGTTCTCACATTTACAGGTTTAGGTTTTCATGTTTTTGGGTTCTGGCACCATTCAATTTTTTAAATTCTCATGTTCTAACATTGTAAAATTATCATCCATTTTCATATCTCCAAAGTCACAGCTTTCAGTTTGTCAGTTTTTTAGGTTTTCAGATTTTTGGGTTCTGGATATCCAACTTGCCAGGTTCTCAGGTTTCCAAACTACTCAACTGTTTTTTATTTTTCCAATTTCATAAATTTTCATTTTCTCATCCTTTTTTATATTTGGATTCCCCTTTCAGGTTCTCATATTTACAGGTTTAGGTTCTCAAGTTTTTGGGTTCTGGCACCACTCAATTTCTTAAATTCTCATGTTCTAACATTGTAAAATTATCATCCTTTTTCATATCTTCAAAGTCCCAGCTTTCAGTTTGTCAGTTTTTTAGGTTTTCAGATTTTTGGGTTCTGGATATCCAACTTGCCAGGTTCTCAGGTTTCCAAACTACTCAACTTTTTTTTTATTTTTCCAATTTCATGAATTTTCATTTTCCCATCTTTTTATATTTTTGCATTCTCCTTTCAGGTTCTCATATTTACAGGTTTAGGTTCTCAAGTTTTTGGGTTCTGGCACTATTAAATTTTTTAAATTCTCATGTTCTAACATTGTAAAATTATCATCCTTTTTCATATCTTCAAAGTCCCGGCTTTCAGTTTGTCAGTTTTTTAGGTTTTCAGATTTTTGGGTTCTGGATATCCAACTTTCCAGGTTCTCAGGTTTTCAAACTACTAAACTGTTTTTTATTTTCCCAATTTCATAAATTTTCATTTTCTCATTCTTTTATATTTTTGCATTCTCCTTCCAGGTTCTCATATTTACAGGTTTAGGTTCTCATGTTTTTGGGTTCTGGCACCACTCAATTTCTTAAATTCTCATGTTCTTACATTGTAAAATTATCATCCATTTTCATATCTCAAAAGTCCCAGCTTTCAGTTTGTCAGTTTTTTAGGTTTTCAGATTTTTGGGTTCTGGATATCCAACTTGCCAGGTTCTCAGGTTTCCAAACTACTCAACTTTTTTTATTTTTCCAATTTCATAAATTTTCATTTTCTCATCCTTTTATATATTTGGATTCCCCTTTCAGGTTCTCATATTTACAGGTTTAGGTTCTCAAGTCTTTAGGTTCTGGCACCACTGAATTTCTTAAATTCTCATGTTCTAACATTGTAAAATTATCATCCTTTTTCATATCTTCAAAGTCCCGGCTTTCAGTTTGTCAGTTTTTTAGGTTTTCAGATTTTTGGGTTCTGGATATCCAACTTGCCAGGTTCTCAGGTTTCCAAACTACTCAACTTTTTTTTGATTTTTCCAATTTCATAAATTTTCATTTTCTCATCTTTTTATATTTTTGCATTCTCCTTTCAGGTTCTCATATTTACAGGTTTAGGTTCTCAAGTTTTTGGGTTCTGGCACCATTAAATTTTTTAAATTCTCATGTTCTAACATTGTAAAATTATCATCCATTTTGATATCTCCAAAGGCCCAGCTTACAGTTTGCCAGTTTTTTAGGTTTTCAGATTTTTGGGTTCTGGATATCCAACTTGCCAGGTTCTCAGGTTTCCAAACTACTAAACTGTTTTTTATTTTTTCAATTTCATAAATTTTTATTTTCTCATTCTTTCATATTTTTGCATTCTCCTTTCAGGTTCTCATATTTACGGGTTTAGGTTCTCATGTTTTTGGGTTCTGGCACCATTCAATTTCTTAAATTCTCATGTTCTAACATTGTAAAATTATCATCCTTTTTCATATCTTCAAAGTGCCAGCTTTCAGTTTGTCAGTTTTTTAGGTATTCAGATTTTTGGGTTCTGGATATCCAACTTGCCAGGTTGTAAGGTTTCCAAACTACTCAAATGTTTTTTATATTTCCAATTTCATAAATTTTCATTTTCTCATCCTTTTATATTTTTGGGTTCTCCTTTCAGGTTTAGATTCTCAAGTTTTTGGGTTCTGGCACCATTCAATTTCTTAAATTCAAATGTTCTAACATTGTAAAATTGTCATCCTTTTTCATATCTCCAAAGTCCCAGCTTTCAGTTTGTCAGTTTTTTAGGTATTCAGATTTTTGAGTTCTGGATTTCCAACTACCCAGGTTCTTAGGTTTCCAAACTACTCAACTTTGTTTTATATTCCCAATTTCATAAATTTTCATTTTCTCATCCTTTTATATTTATGGATTCTCGTTTAAGGTTCTCATATTTACAGGTTTAGGTTCTCAAGTTTTTGGGTTCTGGCACGATTCAATTTCTTAAATTCTAATGTTCTAACAATGTAAAATTATAATACTTTTTTATATCTTCAAAGTCCCAGCTTTCAGTTTGTTAGTTTTTTAGGTATTCAGATTTTTGAGTTCTGGATATCCAACTTCCCAGGTTTTCAGGTTTCCAAACTACATTTTTTTTTATTTTTCCAATTTCAGAGATTTTCATTTTCTCGTGTTTTTATGATTGAATTCTCCCTTCGGGTTCTCATATTTTCAGGTTTAGGTTCTTAAGTAGTTTTTGGGTTCAGGCACCATTCATTTTCGTAAATTCTAAAAATTCTCATGTTATACCATTTAAGAATTCTCATGCTTTTTTATGTCTCCAAAGTCCCAGCTTTTCAGGTTTTCAGGTTTCCAAACTACTCAACTTTTTTTTATTTTTCCAATTTCATAGATTTTCATTTTCTCATGTTTTTATGTTTGAATTCGCCTTTTAAGTTCTCATATTTTGAAGATTTAGTTCTCGAGTTTTTGGGTTCTGGCACCATTCTATTTCTTAAATTCTCATGAGTTCTAATATTTCAGTTCTCAAGATTTTTCATGTTTCCAAACTCCCCCTGCTTTCAGTTTCTAATTTTTTTAGGTTTTCAGATTTTTGGGTTCTGGATATCGAACTTCCCAGGTTTTCAGGTTTCCCAAATACTCAATTTATTTTTTATTTTTCCGGTTTCATAGATTTTCATTTTCTTATGTTTTTATGTTTTAATTCTCCTTTCTGGTTCTCTCATCTTTTGAGGATTTGGTTCTCAATTTTTTGGGTTCTGGCACCATTCAAGTTCTTAAGTTTTCATGCCTTCTAACATTTCAGCTGTCAAGCTTTTTCATGTTTCCAAAGTCCCCCAGCTTTCAGTTTCTCATTTTTTTAGGTTTCCAGATTTTTGGGTTCTGGATATCCAACTTTCCAGATTTTCAGGTTTCCAAAACACTATTTTTATTTTTCCAATTTCTGAGATTTTTATTTTCTTATGTTTGAATTCTCTTTTTAGGTTTTCATATCTTCAGGTTTAGGTTCTCAAGTAGTTTTTGGGTTCTGGCATGTTTCATTTTCCTAAATTCTATTTTAAGGTTTTGGTTTAGGTTTCAGAGTTTTAGGTTCTGGAAGTTTCATTTTCTGAAAAATTTGTAGAAGAAAAACTTTTAAGGTAGGGGAAAGTCGAAAATACGGTACGATAATTAGCAAAGTTGCGTAATCCCTCAGTGCTGCTGAGTGCCATTAAATAAAATATACAATCAACGGATATAATTAACAAAAAATGACGGATAAATTGAAAGTACCAATAATTCGTGTCCACTTGGAATAATAACACAACACGATTTAATTAAAAACAATTCCGGAACTACATGTTACTGTAATGAGCGATTTTATATAATAAATGGTCTCGATACACGAGCGTAATTAATATATTGTCCAACAATTACATCTCGTTAAAATTTATTATTAATTTTACAAATTTCGTATTCAAAATCGGCCGTAATTGCGTCATGAGTAAAATAATGAAATTTAATAATATATTATCGAATGGGGGCGATACGAAATTGATGGAGGTGTTTGTGTGCAATTCACTCGTCGAATTAACAGGTAATGCGGTATAACGGACTGATATAGTGTAATTTTTTGTCGCACATGACAACCGATCGAGATGAAATGGCCGCGTTAAATTTATTTATTTAAAAGGCAATTGAGATTCGTACGATAATTTGTAAACATTTAGCAAAGACCTACGTCCAAAGTTATAGCGCCCTCAGTTTCTCGCCGTGGGCTCTACCAGAGTAATTATATTCTATGCAACTACAATATTGACCCCTGCGGATATATTCTATGGCCGAATTTCCATTTTATATGCCTCCTGTTCACTATTAATGTTCCGTTGATGTATCAGCAAAGCAATATTGCGGGGCACCATAAACCCGGGGACGCTGCAACAGTCGGTGTTTAACTTTCACCCGTGCTTAATGGAATCGGCATAATAAAATGACTGGTATTTTTTTTCGAAGGAGATTCCCGTCACGTCTGTTCGCATTTTCGGGTCGGTGCGAGTGTCTTTTATTCAAAACACGAGAAGGGGAGCGAAGAACACGACCGTGCGTGCGGAAATCCTCGGCTAATAACTATAGGAGAAATCATTTTTGGGGTCGGAAGGCGGCAGGCAGAAGTAATTTAATAATTTTGTTACTGCGTGTCCCCGAAAAAATTATCACCAAGGTGTGGCTGCAACACAGAAGAAAGAGACACAAGATAACGACTTATAGGTGGGCTAATTAGATTTAATCCAACGAATTAATATTTTAAATTTAGAAATTTGGGAAAGCAGAAATACCGAGCTACGAAACTCGGGAATTCAGATTTCTAAAAATTCAGCATTTCTGAATTTGGGAAATGAAAATGACACCGATTCATAATTTGAAAATTCCAAAATTCATCTGTGAAAATTTAAACACAAAAATTTCAACTCAAAACTCAAATTTCTGGTCAAAATTTCGGAATTCAAAACTTGAAAAATTTACATAAAAAAATAAATTTAGAAATTTCAAGATTCCAAAAGTTTTTAAAATGTAAAATTATTATGGTTTAAATTTTGTAAAACAAGGATGTTTATGATTTAAAATTTACTAATTCCCAAACTCAAGAATTTGAAATTTTAGGATTCACAGCAGAATTACGAATTCCAAAAGTCAAAATGCGACAATTTATTTTAACTTCAGGAATCAAAATAAGTAACAATAATTTTGATTCCATCGGGTGAAAATTCCCAAAATCCAGGACTTCATGCATTCAAAATTTGAAATTCACGAATTCGAGAATTAAAATTTGCAACTTCTAGAATTCCCTCCGGACAGGTTTTTATTTTCTGTTGTATTTGACAACGTCCTCTTAGAAAGTTCTTCAAGATTGCTTTGATAACATTTAAATAGAAAATGTTTTTTGCGGTTGGATTTGACAACGTCCCTTAAAAAGTGTCCTTACAGCTGTTTGATTTGACAACATCCTCTCAGAAAGTGACTTAATGTGCTAGATTTGAAAAGGTCCTTTTAGAAAGTATCGTTCTTCCTGATTGCTTTGACAACACCTCTATAGAAAGTGTCTTTTATTGTTGGATTTGACAACATCCGCTTAAAAGTGTCCTTCCACTTAATTGCTTTCAAAGTAACGTTTTGTTGTTGAATTTGATAACGTCGTTTTAGAATGTGCCGTCCTTCGTGAATGCTTTGGCAACATTTAAATAGAAAATGTCTTTTACTGCTGGATTTGACAACCTCTGAAAAAGCATCGCCCTGCTGTTAAATTTGACAACGTCCTTTTACAAAGTGTCGTTCTTCCTGACTGCTTTGACAACACCTACATAGAAAGTGTCCTTTATTATTGGATTTGACAACGTCTGCTTAAAAATTGTCCTTCCACTTGTTTGCTTTGACAACACTCTCTCAGAAAGTATCGTTTTGTTGTTGAATTTGACAACGTCGTTTTAGAAAGTGTAATCCTATTTGATTGCCTTGACTGTTTTAGAAAGTGTCTTTTATTGTTGGATTTGACAACATCTGCTTAAAAAGTGTCCTTCCACTTGTCTGCTTTGGCAAAACTCACTCGGAAAGTATCGTTTTGTTGTTGAATTTGACAACGTCGTTTTAGAAAGTGTCGTCCTCCCTGATTGCCACACGCTTTTAGAAAGCGTCTTTTTAATATTTAATAATTTTGAAAACGTTCTCTTAAAAAGTGTGTCTTTTCACCTGCTTTCTTTGACAACAACACCTCACAAAGAGTCGTTTAACTGTTGGGTTTGACAAGATCCTCTTAGAAAGCTCTTCCTGAATGCTTTGACAACATTTAAATAGAAAATGTCTTTTACTGTTGGATTTGACAACGTCCGCTTAAATAGTGTCCTTCGACTTGTTTGCTTTAACAACACTCTCTCAAAAAGTATCCTTTTATTGTTCAAGTTGACAACGTCGTTTTAGAAAATGTCGTCCTCCCTGATTGCCTTGACAACACTCTTTTAGAAAGCGTCTTTCTAATGTCGGTTTTGACAACGTCCTCTTAAAAAGTTTTCTTTCACTTGCGTGCTTTGACAACAATTCCTTACAAAGAGTCGTTTAACTAGGGGTTTGATAACATCCTCTTAGAAAGTTCTTCCTGAATGCTTTGACTACATTTAAATAGAAAATGTTTTTACTGTTGGATTTGACAACATCCACTTAAAAAGTGTCTTTTCGCCTATTTGCCTTGACAACAACTCCTCACAAAAAGCCTTTTAACAACTGGGTTTGACAACGTCCTTTTAGAAAGTTCTTCCTGAATGCTTTGACAACATTTAATTAAAAAATGTCTTTTACTGTTGGATTTGACAACGTCCGCTTAAATAGTGTCCTTCGACTTGTTTGCTTTAACAACACTCTCTCAGAAAGTATCCTTTCCTTGTTCAAGTTGACAACGTCGTTTTAGAAAATGTCGTCCTCCCTGATTGCATTGACAAAACTCTTTTAGAAAGCGTCTTTCTAATGTCGGTTTTGACAACGTCCTCTTAAAAAGTTTTCTTTCACTTGCGTGCTTCGACAACAATTCCTAACAAAGAGTCGTTTAACTAGGGGTTTGATAACATCCTCTTAGAAAGTTCTTCCTGAATGCTTTGACAACATTTAAATAGAAAATGTTTTTACTGTTGGATTTGACAACATCCACTTAAAAAGTGTCTTTTCGCTTATTTGCCTTGACAACAACTCCTCACAAAAAGCCTTTTAACAACTGGGTTTGACAACGTCCTTTTAGAAAGTTCTTCCTGAATGCTTTGACAACATTTAATTAAAAAATGTCTTTTACTGTTGGATTTGACAACGTCCGCTTAAATAGTGTCCTTCGACTTGTTTGCTTTAACAACACTCTCTCAGAAAGTATCCTTTCCTTGTTCAAGTTGACAACGTCGTTTTAGAAAATGTCGTCCTCCCTGATTGCATTGACAACACTTTTTTAGAAAGCGTCTTTCTAATGTCGGTTTTGACAACGTCCTCTTAAAAAGTTTTCTTTCACTTGCGTGCTTTGACAACAATTCCTCACAGAGTCGTTTAACTTTGGGTTTGACAACATCCTCTTAGAAAGTTCTTCCCGAATGCTTTGACAACATTTAAATAGAAAATGTTTTTACTGTTGGATTTGACAACATCCACTTAAAAAGTGTCTTTTCGCCTATTTGCCTTGACAACAACTCCTCACAAAAAGCCTTTTAACAACTGGGTTTGACAACGTCCTTTTAGAAAGTTCTTCCTGAATGCTTTGACAACATTTAATTAAAAAGTGTCTTTTACTGTTGGATTTGACAACGTCCGCTTAAATAGTGTCCTTCGACTTGTTTGCTTTAACAACACTCTCTCAGAAAGTATCCTTTCCTTGTTCAAGTTGACAACGTCGTTTTAGAAAATGTCGTCCTCCCTGATTGCCTTGACAACACTCTTTTAGAAAGCGTCTTTCTAATGTCGGTTTTGACAACGTCCTCTTAAAAAGTTTTCTTTCACTTACTTGCTTTGACAACAATTTCTCACAGAGTCGTTTAACTTTGGATTTGACAACATCCTCTTAGAAAGTTCTTCCTGAATGCTTTGACAACATTTAAATAGAAAATGTTTTTACTGTTGGATTTGACAACATCCACTTAAAAAGTGTCTTTTCGCCTATTTGCCTTGCCAACATTTCCTCACAAAAAGACTTTTAACAACTGGGTTTGACAACGTCCTTTAAGAAAGTTCTTCCTGAATGCTTTGACAACATTTAATTAAAAAGTGTCTTTTACTGTTGGATTTGATAACGTCCGCTTAAATAGTGTCCTTCGACTTGTTTGTTTTAACAACGCTCTCTCAGAAAGTATCTTTTCCTTGTTCAAGTTGACAACGTCGTTTTAGAAAATGTCGTCCTCTCTGATTGCCTTGACAACACTTTTTTAGAAAGCGTCTTTCTAATGTCGGTTTTGACAACGTCCTCTTAAAAACTTTTCTTTCACTTGCGTGCTTTGACAACAATTCCTCAGAAAGAGTCGTTTAACTAGCGGTTTGATAACATCCTCTTAGAAAGTTCTTCCTGAATGCTTTGACAACATTTAAATAGAAAATGTTTTTGCTTTTGGATTTGACAACGTCCACTTAAAAAGTGTCTTTTCGCTTATTTGCCTTGACAACAACTCCTCACAAAAAGCCTTTTAACAACTGGGTTTGACAACGTCCTTTTAGAAAGTTCTTCCTGAATGCTTTGACAACATTTAATTAAAAAATGTCTTTTACTGTTGGATTTGACAACGTCCGCTTAAATAGTGTCCTTCGACTTGTTTGCTTTAACAACACTCTCTCAGAAAGTATCCTTTCCTTGTTCAAGTTGACAACGTCGTTTTAGAAAATGTCGTCCTCTCTGATTGCCTTGACAACACTCTTTTAGAAAGCGTCTTTCTAATGTCGGTTTTGACAACGTCCTCTTAAAAACTTTTCTTTCACTTGCGTGCTTTGACAACAATTCCTCACAAAGAGTCGTTTAACTAGCGGTTTGATAACATCCTCTTAGAAAGTTCTTCCTGAATGCTTTGACAACATTTAAATAGAAAATGTTTTTGCTTTTGGATTTGACAACGTCCACTTAAAAAGTGTCTTTTCGCTTATTTGCCTTGACAACAACTCCTCACAAAAAGCCTTTTAACAACTGGGTTTGACAACGTTCTTTTAGAAGGTTCTTCCTGAATGCTTTGAGAACATTTAATTAAAAAATGTCTTTTACTGTTGGATTTGACAACGTCCGCTTAAATAGTGTCCCTCGACTTGTTTGCTTTAACAACACTCTCTCAGAAAGTATCCTTTCCTTGTTCAAGTTGACAACGTCGTTTTAGAAAATGTCGTCCTCCCTGATTGCCTTGACAACACTTTTTTAGAAAGCGTCTTTCTAATGTCGGTTTTGACAACGTCCTCTTAAAAAGTTTTCTTTCACTTGCTTGCTTTGACAACAATTCCTCACAGAGTCGTTTAACTTTGGGTTTGACAACATCCTCTTAGAAAGTTCTTCCCGAATGCTTTGACAACATTTAAATAGAAAATGTTTTTACTGTTGGATTTGACAACATCCACTTAAAAAGTGTCTTTTCGCCTATTTGCCTTGACAACAACTCCTCACAAAAAGCCTTTTAACAACTGGGTTTGACAACGTCCTTTTAGAAAGTTCTTCCTGAATGCTTTGACAACATTTAATTAAAAAGTGTCTTTTACTGTTGGATTTGATAACGTCCGCTTAAATAGTGTCCTTCGACTTGTTTGTTTTAACAACGCTCTCTCAGAAAGTATCTTTTCCTTGTTCAAGTTGACAACGTCGTTTTAGAAAATGTCGTCCTCCCTGATTGCCTTGACAACACTTTTTTAGAAAGCGTCTTTCTAATGTGTGTTTTGACAACGTTCTCTTAAAAGTGTCCTTCCACATGCTTGCTTTGACAAAAACTCCTCACAGATTCGCTTAACTTTGGGTTTGACAACATCCTCTTAGAAAGTTCTTCCTGACTGCTTTGACAACACGTCGATAGAAAGTGTCTTTTAAGCTTAAAAAGTGTCTTTCTACCTATTTGCGTTGACAACAACCTCCGAAAACGTATCGTTTTGCTATTGAATTTGATAACAACCCTTTAGGAAAAGTCGCTCTTAATGATTGCTTTGACAACACACCGTCTTAGAAAGCGTTTTGGTCTTGACAACCTCCCCTTAAAAAGTCTCCTTCCACCTGTTTGCTTTTCTTTTTGACAACAAGCTACCACAAAAATTCGTTTTACTGTTACATTTGACAACGTTCCCTTGGAAAGTTCTTCCTGATTGCTGTGAAAACACCTCCATGGAATGTGTCTTTTACTTTTGGATTTGACAACTTCCCCTTCAAAATCTGTTTGCTTTGAATTTGCCACCGTGCTTTTAGAAAGTGTCCTTCTTCCTGATTGTTCTGACCACACGTCTTAGAAATAATATTTTTTATTAGTAGATTTGACAAAGTCCAGTTAGGCTTGACGGCATTTCCTTGTGTCTTTCTTTCTGTTTGCTTAGACATCACACCCGTGACGTGTCTTTTTTACTATTGGGTTTGACAACGTCTCGTTAAAAATTGTTTCATGTTTGCTTTGACAACATACTCTTGACAGTGTCTTTTTATTATCGAGTTCTAAAGCGTCCCGTTAAAAAAAATATTTTTATTAGAGTGTCGTTTGACAACGACTACCTGTGTGTTTTTCTTCATCTTTAGTTTGACAATACACCATTAGAAAATATTTTTGTATTTCCGGTTTGACAACATTTCGTTAGGAAGTGTCTTTTTACACAAGCATTTGACAACATATTAGAAAGTTCATTCTACTTCCTGATTGCTTTGACACACCCTCTTAGAAAGTGGCTTTTTGAAGTGAAACTTCTTATCCCTAGATTGAACTTGACACGAAAAGGCATTATATATGGGGGATATTTTAGAACGGGGGCGAGTGCAAGCGGGAGTTGGTCGAAGGTAAGATTTTGGTACGGGGTAAGCTTAATATAGCGACACGACGCATGTCCGCTCAAATAATGGGTCCCTGTCTCAAGGGGGGCCTGTCTCTAGGAAAGTATTTTTTTATTTGACAACGCCCAATTATAAAGTAACCTGTTTAATTTAACATCACCCTCTCAGTATAAGTCGATAATATAATAGCTATTTTACCCACAATCGACGAACGACTGTTTACCTTGTTGTGTTGTTTCATAATATCTCCGCGTAAATCCACAAACAACTCGCAATTATTTCAACCAGTTACCAACTCATCAAAATCTCAAACGTCTTTCTATTTTACCTCGTTCGAAATTTATTTCCTCGAACGGAAGTTAAACAGAGGTGCGAATAAATTAAAAGGACGTGAAGCTGCAAAGTTGGATGGAAACTCGCATTAAATGAACTTCCCGGAACGAAAGCCAGGTTTTCTCCGACAGAAGAGTCACTCTTCATTATGATTTTACCAATTATGAACGAAACTACGAAGAGCGGATTTGGCACATTTGCACAGATCCTAACGGTGTTCATTTCACACTTCATGCAGGTAGTTACGGACTTCTCAAAAGTGCAGAGATATTTCAAACTTCTGTCGGAAATATTCCGGTGAAGCGGTTCCCCGACGAAGTAAGAATCTGATTTGCACAGTGCACCGAAGCCGTAAAATAAACAGCTATTCACGGAAGACAAAGGCGGATCAATCACGAACCACATAGAGTGCAGTAACGTTTAGCGTTTTGTTGAAGAATAAACAAACCCTTAATCGTCGCATGCAGACTACTAAATCCGAATGTAGTCGCGGCATTCGGTTTATCTTGGCTTCGGCAAACACATCGTAAAATCGAAAATGTCATTTCAGAATGTAAATTTCGTAACAAAAGAGGACGAAATCGCGGCGTTATTAGCGATGCGAGTTCGGTGAAAATTGCTGCGCTAACTGTTATTTTTAAAAACGCATTTATCGTCTGGCCCGAGTTGATTTTATGAACGTGATGATCCCTATCTCCTCGAAATTCAACAAAATTTTCGCCTTCCACTAGAACAAAAACTACTTAAAATAAATACAAATGATAAAACGGTAAACAAAAAAAAAAACATAATGGGAATAACCTACGATCGGGTGTAACGCTACGACCGCTCCACCATTCGGCGCTGGGCCGGCCGGGGCCCCGCTGTTTGGTCTGATCGGGACGGATCTTGCATCCCGGTGACCAATAACATGGCGCGCTCCGAATACCGCCCTCCCTGGCTTTCTACGCCGCCCGGAACTGACGCCGCTTAATTGGGAAGAACCGACTGTGCATCGGAAGCATCCGGACCGATCTTTCTGCCGGCAGACCATCCCGGACTCTAGTCTCCCTCTGCGGTCCCGAGGAGCATACCACGTAAAGAACTGGCGCTTGAAACAACCCGACCGCAGAAAACGTCACTTCCTTTAAAACGTAGCAATCTCGCGAAGTCTCTTCTGAGTAAAAATTTTTAAACTTCAGAAGCCTAGGAATGTCTTAATTTGACCCATGATAGGGTTTAACTCCTTTTAAAAGCAATAATTGTGTGAAACCTAAAACCTCCTTATTTTGGCCTATGATCGTACTCAATTTTGCGAAGCCATTGATAAGACTATGACTGCCTTATTTTGGCCCATGCTTCTGACTGATCCATTTTAAGTGGTAGTTTTTAAAATCAGCAATTTCACGAAGCCTATTGGAAGCCTAAAGATGTCTTAATTTGACCCATGGTAGTACTTCTCTTTTTAAACTTCTCCAAGATAAGAAGACGAGTGTCTTATTTTCACCTATGATCGTGCCTAGTCCCTTTTAGGTGCTATTTTTAAACTATTTAAGCAAGTTCACGAAGCCTATCAGAAGATTAAGAGTGCCTTAATTTGGCTCATACTAGGGTTTAATCCCTTTTAAAGGAAACAATTGCGTGAAGCCAAAGACAGAAGCCTAGAACCTCCTTATTTTGGCCTATGAGCGTACTAGATAAAAGTCTCAATTTTGCGAGGCCATTTATGAGAACACCAGCCTCTTATTTTGGCCAATGATTATGCCTGGTCACTTTTAGGTTGAAAATTTTAAACTTCGGAATTTTACGACGCCTATCAAAAGCCTAAGGGTGTCCTAATTTGAGTCATGATATTGCTTAACCCCATTTAAAGCTAACAATTTTGTGAAATCAAAGACAGAAGCCTAGAATCTGCTTATTTTGGTCTATGGACGTACTTGGCTCAAGTCTCAATTTTGCGAAGCCATTTATTAGAAGACGAGTGCATTAATTTCGCCCATGGGGCTCGCTTCTTCTTCCTCTAGGACGAGGTCGGCTTACTTCTTCTTCCAGTACTGTCGGAAGCACAACTTCGCCGGAGAGGGCACGACGTTCCATGAGAGCGGAGCTTCTTTTATAGAGAAGTTGGAGGGGAGACGGTGACGTCGGCTGACGCGCGACATGGTGCAGTGCGCCAGAGTCAAGGTCGTATCACTGCGTTCTCTTCCCAACTAAATGGCGGCGGCCGCTGCGGGCAACGTAGCAAGCCCGGGAGGACGGTATCCGGAGCCAGGTTTTTTACCGGTCACCGTGATGCAGGAACCACCCCGGTCCGACACGGGGAAGCGTTTTATCTCGACGTGTTACTGATTAAATGCGAAGGACAGTTGGATTAGCAGCGCGTTATTTTTCTGGTTACCGGAGTGAAAGAATCATCCAGATCCGACACTTGGAAGTATTTTTCTCCGAGATGTTCGAATCGAAGCGGCCTTAACGGCGAACGTCGCTGGCGTTATTCGAATCCCGGGTGTTCGGTAAATTCGTTACAAGTGGGGTATATTATTATAATGTATGTATATCATTCAAAGGACTAGGAAGCGTACAGAACGTCGAGTATTTTCAAGAACGATCTAAACCCGGACTAAGTAATCTTATTCTTGCTTATTATAACTAGAAATATATAATGTGTACATAATGTCCCAATTCCTCAAAAAAATTGTGTTGATAGCCCGTTCAAATGTGGAATATCGTTGCTCGGCTGATTTTACTCACTCAGCTTCGACTCGTTCGTCAAGCTTCGCTTTCGCATGATATGACTCACTTTCCACACTTGTTAGGTAAATTAATATTCTATTCTATCAAAAGTCAATCTTGAGGAAAGTCTCTTTCTTCCTGTTTGCTTTGACAACACCCCCTTAGAAAGTGTTTTCCTTTTAATTTGCTTTGACAACAACACCTCTTAAAAGTTCTTACTGATTGCTTTGACAACGTCTCCATAGAAAAAGTTTTTTACCGTTGGACAGCGCCCCCTTAGAGTCTTTCTGTTGTTGGGTTGGACAACATCACCTTAGAAAGTGTCTTTCTTCCTGTTTGCTTTGACAACACCCCCTTAGAAAGTGTTTTTTTTTCTAATTTGCTTTGACAACACTTTAAAAAGTGCCTTTTTTACTGTTTATTTGACAACGTCCTCTTAAAAGTTCCTCCTGATTGCTTTGACAACGTCTCAGTAGAACGTGTCTTTTTACTGTTGGATTTGGCAACGCCCCCTTACAGTCTTCCTTTTGTTGGGTCCGACAACATCGCTTTAGAAAGTCTCTTTCTTCCTGTTTGCTTTGACAACACCACCTTAGAAAGTGTCTTTCTTCCAATTTGCTTTGACAACAAGACTTTAGAAAGTGCCTTTTTTACTGTTGATTTAACAACGTCCTCTTAAAAGTTCTTCTTGATTGCTTTGACAACGTCTCCGTAGAAAGTGTCTTTTTACTGTTGGATTTGACAACGCCCCCTTAGAGGCTTCCTATTGCTGCGTTCAACATCACCTTAGAAAGTGTCTTTCTTCCTGTTTGCTTTGACAACACCCCCTTAGAAAGTGTCTTTCTTCTAATTTGCTTTGACAACAACACTTTAAAAAGTGTCTTTTTTACTGTTGATTTAACAACGTCCTCTTGAAAGTTCTTCCTGTTTGCTTTGACAACGTCTCCGTAGAAAGTGTCTTTTTACTGTTAGATTTGACAACGCCCCCTTAGAGCCTTCCTATTGCTGTGTTCAACAACATCACTTTATAAAGTGTCTTTCTTCCTCTTTGCTTTGACAACACCCCCTTAGAAAGTGTCTTTCTTCTAATTTGCTTTGACAACAACATTTTAAAAAGTGCCTTTTTTACTGTTGATTTAACAACGTCCTCTTAAAAGTCCTTCTTGATTGCTTTGACAACGTCTCCGTAGAAAGTGTCTTTTTACTGTTGGATTTGACAACGCCCCCTTAGAGCCTTCCTATTGCTACGTTCAACAACGTCACCTTAGAAAGTGTCTTTCTTCTAATTTACTTTGACAACAACACTTTAAAAAGTGCCTTTTTTACTGTTGACTTGACAACGTTCTCTTAAAAGTTCTTCCTGATTGCTTTGACAACGTCTCCGTAGAAAGTGTCTTTTTACTGTTGGATTTGACAACGCCCCCTTAAAGCCTTCCTTCTGCTGGGTTCAATAACATTACCTTAGAAAGTGTCTTTCTCCCCGTTTGCTTTGACAACACCCCCTTAGAAAGTGTCTTTCTTCTAATTTGCTTTGACAACAACACTTTAAAAAGTGCCTCTTTTACTGTTGATTTGACAACGTCCTCTTTAAAGTTCTTTCTGATTGCTTTGACAACGTCTCCGTAGAAAGTGTCTTTTTACTGTTAGATTTGACAACGCCCCCTTAGAGCCTTCCTATTGCTGCGTTCAACAACACCCCCTTAGAAAGTGTCGTTCTTCTAATTTGCTTTGACAACAACACTTTAAAAGGTGCCTTTTTTACTGTTGATTTGACGTCCTCTTAAAAGTTCTTCTTGACTGCTTTGACAACGTCTCCGTAGGAAGTGTCTTTTTACTGTTGGATTTGACAACGCCCCCTTAGAGCCTTCCTATTGCTGCGTTCAACAACATCATCTTAGAAAGTGTCTTTCTTCCTGTTTGCTTTGACAACACCCCCTTATAAAGTGTCTTTCTTCTAATTTGCTTTGACAACAACACTTTAAAAAGTGCCTTTTTTACTGTTGATTTAACAACGTCCTCTTGAAAGTTCTTCCTGTTTGCTTTGACAACGTCTCCGTAGAAAGTGTCTTTTTACTGTTAGATTTGACAACACCCCCTTAGAGCCTTCCTATTGCTGGGTTCAACAACATCACTTTAGAAAGTGTCTTTCTTCTAATTTACTTTGACAACAACACTTTAAAAAATGCCTTTTTTACTGTTGAATTGACAACGTCCTCTTAAAGGTTCTTCCTGATTGCTTTGACAAAGTCTCCGTAGAAAATGTCTCTTTACTGTTAGATTTGACAACGCCCCCTTAGAGCCTTCCTATTGCTACGTTCAACAACGTCACCTTAGAAAGCGTCTTTCTTCCTGTTTGCTTTGACAACGCCCCCTTAAAAAGTGTCTTTCTTCAAATTTGCTTTGACAACAACGCCTCCGAGTGTTTGACAACGTCTCCTTAGAAATTGTCTTTTTGCTGTTGGATTTGACAACATCCTTTTATAAAGTGTCGTTCTTTTTTATTGCTTTGACAACACACCCTTAGAAATTGTAGTAATTTTTTTTTTACATTTCAAGACACTAAATTAAATATTTTACTGGAAGCCGATTTCCGCTATAGACTCCGAAACGGCTGGACCGATTTGGATAAAATTTTCAGGCAATTTTCAGATTAGTCCAGCGGGTGATCTTGTGAAGTTTAGTAGCAATCGCATGAAAACCAAAAAAAAAACGAGCTTTTTCGAAAGTGACAATTTTAGACATAAAATGTCAAAAGGTTGTAGCAACGCGCTCCAGTTACCAACCTCCGGTAGTAGTTACGTCCCCAGTCCCCAGGGGGCTTCCAAGGGGGACTCCGATTGTAGCTACGTCCCTTGTCCCAAGGGGGCTTCCAAGAGGAACACCAATGGTAGCTACTCCCCCCAATACAAAGGGGGACCCTTTGGGGGCCCCTAAATAACATTTGTTTTTACTTTTGTGTTTTTCGAGATCTGTCCAAAAACAAATTTATTGAAATTTGGACAGGACAGCTGTCGTGTCAGCTAGACTTTTGCGAATAGTTCCAGCTCCTCCAATAGAGAGATTTGTCATGTCCTACCTGTCAATGCTTTTCTTATTCATTCACTGTCCTCCACAGGAACCTATTCTTCTTTCTCGACAATTTTATCGACTCATTTTCTATTTCGGAAAGTGCGTTATCTAATTCATCTCTTGTTGAATCTGAGCTTGATGTGTCACTGACATATATAGGATAATTCGGACTCTTGTTATTTATCATGTATAACTACCTGAGCCGTGTCAAAGTTTGTGACGCTTGTTACGTTTGGAATGCCTCGAACGAGAGCTTTTTACGTGATATGCTCCACGTGACCACGGGTAGCTTGAGCGGAGACCGATAAGCCGGGGGTCGGCTGTCCAGTTTAGCTGGAGGGAAGCAAAACACTTCGGTCGGTATTACAGTCTCTCTCTCTCTTTCTCTCTCTCTCCCTCCGTTTCATCCGTATTTATTTACGCGGTGTCTCTCTCTCCGTTTAACCCGGAAAACTACCTAATGAACACCGCGTAATATCCTACAATCCAATATATAAAAATCAATAGTTGTTTGTTCATATGTTATGCGCTGCTAAACCAATCAACAGATCGTTATGAAATTTTGACCACAATTAATATTCGCAATGGGGAGTACGGGGTTGACAACCCCAATGTGTCACCCTTTTTTCATAAAAAAATATTAAAACTTCAAGCCGGGCGAAATTCAGTACTCAGATAAAAATGTCACAGTGACAGTTTTAGACATAAAATGTCACTCGTCAGTTCTCGTCAAAATCATTTCAAAAGGGAGAAGGTTGTGTCCAGGATTGTTTTGGAAGTGGGCGCACCTCGGCAAGTAACGCTAATTTGCTGTTCACTAACAAAAAAAAAAAAAAATTGCTTCATTTTTGGGGCGCAGCCACTCGCGCCGGGTATTTTGAACGTCTTACCTTTGTTTACTATTTCAGAAAATACTTTAAAATACCAAAAAGGGAAATTTATCTGTTGCAAAATCAACCAAAAAATCGAAACAAATGAAAGTCAATAGGGCAGCTGAAACACCCGACCAACATGAAAGTCGTCTGGAGGAAATGACTCGAAAAGAATCAAATAAGAGCTTCAACTTCCAGAGCTGCTGAAACACCTGAACAACATAGCGACCATCCTCAACGGAAAATGTTAGAGTAAGATGTGCTCATCCTCCGCATACCAATGGTTCCACCGATATGCCTTTCGATTGCAAACGGCTTCAGTTTCCAGTGCGCCTTGTTTTCGCAATTACCATCAACAAGGACAGTCACTGATTGTTGCTGGGGTTAATTTGAAAAGTCCATGGTTCTCACATGGCAAATTATATGTTGCTTGCTACAGAGAGGGAAAACCAAAAATATTTTTTACCCGACTGCCCGATATTCGTCAAGAGAAGTTTGTAACATAAGCGTAATGTGGTTTACCTGTTCGCTGCACCGGTCAAATCCGATGAGGTGTGTTTTACTTTATTTTTGGGGCGCCGGATACCATCTAGTTTTTATATATAAAATTTCGGTGTGCGTGGGTTCGTAATTCTTCTCCTAAACGGCTTGACCGATTTTGATGAAAATTTTTTTTGTGAGTTTGGGTGGATCCCTTAATGGTTCCTAGCTACAGATCCAGAATATATATTTTTTATTATTTGACCGATTTTGATGAACTTTTTTTTGTACTTATGGGATCACTTGGATGGTTCTTAGCCACAGTTGGACCCGATAGGAGATCCAGGATTTTTTTTTGACCGATTTTAATAATTTTTTTTGTACTTACGGGGTCGCCCGGATGGTTCTTAGCCACAGTTGAACCCGGTAGGTGGCGCTGCTGTCGACATCCGGAATTTTGTTTTTAATTCTTATTTAAAACCAAAAGACCAAATCGGTCCGGCCGTATATAACAAAAATAAAATAGAAACAAATTGATTGAAATTTGGACGGGACAACGTCTGTCGGATCAGCTAGTGCCTCATAAAAACGACTTTGTCAAATTCCAGCCAATGCAAAAAAAAAACAATAAACAGACTAGACAGTCTGTTCCTCGATGGTAAATTGGCAATTCTGCATCGCGTTAAAGTGACAGACGGTGTCGTCGGCTTAGCCGAGGAGCACTAGCAGGAATCGATGGTAGCTGCATCCAATTCCGCGCGAAGAACGAGATTGCGAATATTTCTCTTTTTCGTAATGTTCGGCTACGAGTCAATCTCCCGGGATTTTCCCACTCGCGCTTCCGAATTTTAAGCGACCGAACGCGTGTGTGCGCTCCCAGAAATTATCAAGTAAATTGACCACTCCGCACCGACACCTTTTAATTAAAAATACTCTCAAGTAAATTGACGGGCGCGCCCTTTCCGACTTTCCGCCCCCGCAAAATTAAATAATGCAACCGGGACGCCGTAAAGTTTTAATACGTACAAGCAGAGGCGAGTTGTCGAAATTTACGATCGGAACGGCAATCATTTTCGTGTGCTTCATAATAACGACTTGTCGGATTTTATTCCTTTTTGCAGCGCGACGACTACTGCATGCATCCCTAAATTATTCAAACAAATCGGAAGACTGTGTTTCGGTCCGAAGTTTCACGTAAAAGCGGGCGTAAAAATTAAAATGCAACAGCGGCGATGGCTTTGAAGTGATTCTGCAAATAGACTCGACAATTATTTCAGGTACGGGAAGCTTTCACACCGCCGGTTTATTATTCATAACGCATGCGGAATGTATTTTTGTTAGGAGATTTTGTACAAATAACCTGTGAATAATTTACGCGCGCGTATGCATTAATGATGGACTGATTTTGCTGCAACATCTGTTTATTTTGAGCGAATCGAAGCGTAACTGCATTTATGCTCGCTCTCAAAAAATTGCAACAATAGTTAAATCATAAAATATGCTTTTTAAAGCGGTTGATGAGATTATTTGCGAACGTACGGGTTGAACAATTTCATCAAATATTCGTATTTCAACGGGGTGCATCGTTGGCATGCACGAACGACACGTTCGGTTGAAGCGCATTGGATGGTTACTGGAGATTGACTCATATTGATGTGCACGATTTATCGTTTAGACTTTATTCTTACCGTCCTCGATATCGATTCTTCTGATTCTCAACGAGCCACCAGACATCAATGGTGCGTTGGAAGAGAAAATGGACTTCAGGAGTGCTAGTCTATAGTATTGCATATGGAAGCCTAACATGGTTCAACGATATCTTCCAGCAGGAAAAACAAGTTCCAACAGGACAACGCGTAACCCCATACACAACTAAAGACAACGACCTTTATCGAATTGTTTAATTAATTAATTCCTTCATGGTGTCTTTTGAAAGCGAGTTAAAATACGTTCTCTATTATTAAAGCGACTTTGTACAGCGGTGAGTTTTTTGCACGGAGTGTCATTTTACTGCCGGTTTATGGTGCTTCTTATATGTGAAATAAAGACTTTATGTCCGGTTCCGCCAAGAAGTAATTGCAACTGTGTTGGAACTGTTACAATGTTACGAAAAAGGACAAGAATTATGAACGTATGCAATAGTAGTAATTTAGGCCAGATTTTTTTCTCTGATTGATATTGAAGTTAACACGAATGAACATTTTGAAACAAAACCATTCGCAGAAAGCCTTAAGGGTCTGTTGGTTTCAATCTCTTAGTCTTTTGGTTTCTCAGGTTGTCAGATTTTCAAGCGATGCGATTTTCAATTTACGTAATTTTAATTTATTTTTTATTACGTCTTCGTTTTCAGTTTTTTGACTTTCAAGTTTCAAGTTTTCCAGGGTCTCTCTGACTCCACGAATCTAAGGCTTTCAGATTTTGAAATTTTCACATTTTCAGGTTTTCACTCCGGTAACCAGAAAAATAGCGCGCTGCGAATGCAACTGTCCGGTGTCGGACCGGTATGGTTCTTGCAGCACGGTAACCAGTAAAAACCTGCGCTCTGGATACCGCCCTCCAGGACTTGCTACGTTGCCCGCAGCCGCCGCCATATCGTTGGGAAAAGGACGCCGTGTTCCCTCTAACTTCTCACTAAAAGAAGCTCCGCTCTCATGGAACGGGGAGATGCAAGTCGTGAAGTTGTGCGTCCGCCAGTCCCGTAAGAAGAAGTAAGCCGACCTCGTTCTAAAAGAAGAAGAACCGAGCTTCTTCGGGACATAGTTGTATACAGGGTGAACTGTAAAATCTGTCATAGCGTTATTGGGTGTCGATCCGTGCAAATAGTTGTACACAGGGTGAATAACAAATAGTAGTATACAGGGTGAACCATAGAGCAACAGTGTGCCGATCCGTGTAAATAGTGCAAATAGCTGTATTGATTTAACACCGAGTCGCATTTATTTTCTCTGCCGCTAAGCCAGACAGCTGACCCCTGGCGTACCGCACACCGGCGTAGCTACTCGCGGTCCGGTGGAGCATACCACGTTAAAAATCTAGCGCTCGAGTCAACCGCCGCCGTAAACAAGCGCTAAAATACCTCACTTTAATGGGAGCAGCTCTAATGTGGTTTGCAAACTCCATGATTGTCGGCGGCGTAAATTTAACTATCAATATAATTAAAGATCATTAATGAACCATGTCATAAACACCAACTTAACCTAAAAAAATAAAAACTAGTCAAAACATTTCTATTGGTGTTTTTAGGTAACCCAAATAAATAACCGGAAATATTGCGATATAAAACCGGAAGCGTTGCGATATATTTAACATTGTAACTGCTGTGATAATGTCAACTTTCAACTAGGTGGCTTCGTCGATGTGGGTACTTTCGGAAACAGTCGACTATAAAAGTAAATTTCCTATCTCTAATTTCTAATTTCCCATTTGTTAAGATTGACCTTTGATTATAGAAAATTTAGTAAAAGAATAGTAGTTATCGTAACAAGTGTGTAAGTGAGTCATATCATGTGAGTGTTAAGTTTGACAGCCGAGTGAGTAAAATTTTTCTAATATAGCAGTCCTAAAAGGTTAAATCAACAATTATTTTATGTTAGGACTTTTTCGGAATGTTGTCAAATCCTACGCTAAAAAAGTCAATCTAACAACATGCTGTCATATTCTGACATAGTAAAATACACTTTGTAAGGAAATGCTGTCAAAGCCAAAGTAAAAAAATCACATCCTCATGAGATGTTGTCAAATCCTACTATAAAAAAGACAATCTATGAAGATGGTGTCATATCCTAACATTCTAAAGTACACTTTACAAGGAGATGTTGTGAAATCCTACGCTAAAACAGTCAATCCAAGAAGATGCTGTCATATTCTGACATTCCAAAATACACTTCACCAGGAGACGTTGTCAGACACAAAATAAAAAATTCACATCCTCATGAGATGTTGTCAAATCCTACGCTAAAAAAGACAATCTCAGAAATTGCTATAATATTCTAACATTGTAAAATACACTTTATAAGGAACTTCTGTCACACCTAAAATAAAAAAAATCACATCCTCATGAGATGTCAAATCCTACAATAAAAAGGACAACATAAGAAAATGATGTCATATCCTAACATTCTAAAGTACACTTTACAAGGAGATGTTGTCAAATCCTACGCTAAAAAAGTCAATCCAAGAAGATGTTGTCATATTCTAACATTCTAAAATACACTTCACCAGGAGACGTTGTCAGACACAAAATAAAAAATTCACATCCTCATGAGATGTTGTCAAATCCTACGCTAAAAAAGACAAACTCAGAAGTTGCTATAAAATTCTAACATTGTAAAATACACTTTATAAGGAACTTCTGTCACACCTAAAATAAAGAAAATCACATCCTCATGAGATGTCAAATCCTACAATAAAAAGGAAATATAAGAAGATGGTGTCATATCCTAACATTCTAAAGTACACTTTACAAGGAGATGTTGTCAAATCCTACGCTAAAAAAGTCAATCCAAGAAGATGCTGTCATATACTGACATTCCAAAATACACTTCACCAGGAGACGTTGTCAGACACAAAATAAAAAATTCACATCCTCATGAGATGTTGTCAAATCCTACGCTAAAAAAGACAATCTCAGAAGTTGCTATAAAATTCTAACATTGTAAAATACATTTTATAAGGAACTTCTGTCACGCCTAAAATAAAGAAAATCACATAATCATGAAATGTCAAATCCTACAATAAAAAGGACAATATAAGAAGATGATGTCATATCCTAACATTCTAAAGTACACTTTACAAGGAGATGTTGTCAAATCCTACGCTAAAAAAGTCAATCCAAGAAGATGCTGTCATATTCTAACATTCTAAAATACACTTCACCAGGAGACGTTGTCAGACACAAAATAAAAAATTCACATCCTCATGAGATGTTGTCAAATCCTACGCTAAAACAGACAATCTCAGAAATTGCTATAATATTCTAACATTGTAAAATACACTTTATAAGGAAGTGTTGTCACACCTAAAATAAAAAAAATCACATCCTCATGAGATGTCAAATCCTACAATAAAAAGGACAATATAAGAAGATGATGTCATATCCTAACATTCTAAAGTACACTTTACAAGGAGATGTTGTCAAATCCTACGCTAAAAAAGTCAATCCAAGAAGATGCTGTAATATTCTAACATTCTAAAATACACTTCACCAGGAGACGTTGTCAGACACAAAATAAAAAATTCACATCCTCATGAGATGTCAAATCCTACAATAAAAAGGACAATATAAGAAGATGATGTCATATCCTAACATTCTAAAGTACACTTTACAAGGAGATGTTGTCAAATCCTACGCTAAAAAAGTCAATCCAAGAAGATCCTGTCATATTCTAACATTCTAAAATACACTTCACCAGGAGACGTTGTCAGACACAAAATAAAAAATTCACATCCTCATGAGATGTTGTCAAATCCTACGCTAAAACAGACAATCTCAGAAATTGCTATAATATTCTAACATTGTAAAATACACTTTATAAGGAACTTCTGTCACACCTAAAATAAAAAAATCACATCCTCATGAGATGTCAAATCCTACAATAAAAAGGACAATATAAGAAGATGATGTCATATCCTAACATTCTAAAGTACACTTTACAAGGAGATGTTGTCAAATCCTACGCTAAAAAGTCAATCCAAGAAGATGCTGTCATATTCTGACATTCCAAAATACACTTCACCAGGAGACGTTGTCAGACACAAAATAAAAAATTCACATCCTCATGAGATGTTGTCAAATCCTACGCTAAAAAAGACAATCTCAGAAGTTGCTATAATATTCTAACATTGTAAAATACACTTTATTAGGAACTTCTGTCACACCTAAAATAAAAAAAATCACATAATCATGAGATGTCAAATCCTACAATAAAAAGGACACTATAAGAAGATGATGTCATATCCTGACATTCTAAAGTACACTTTACAAGGAGATGTTGTCAAATCCTACGCTAAAAAAGTCAATCCAAGAAGATGCTGTCATATTCTAACATTTTAAAATACACTTCACCAGGAGACGTTGTCAGACACAAAATAAAAAATTCACATCCTCATGAGATGTTGTCAAATCCTACGCTAAAAAAGACAAACTCAGAAGTTGCTATAAAATTATAACGTTGTAAAATACACTTTATAAGGAAGTGTTGTCACAACTAAAATAAAAAAATCACATTATCATGAGATGTTGTCAAATCCTACAATGAAAAGGACAATCTAAGAAGATGGTGTCATATCCTAACATTCTAAAGTACACTTTATTAGGAGATGTTGTCAAATCCTACGTTAAAAAAGTCAACCTAACAAGATGGTGTCATATTCTGACATTGTAAAATACACTTCACAAGGAGATGTTCTCAGTCCCAAAATAAAAAATTCACAGCCTCATAAAATGTTGTCAAATCCTACACTACTAAAAAAGACAATCTCGGAAGTTGCTATGATATTCTAACATTGTAAAATACACTTTATAAGGAAGTGTTGTCACAACTAAAATAAAAAAATCACATTATCATGAGATGTTGTCAAATCCTACAATGAAAAGGACAATCTAAGAAGATGGTGTCATATCCTTACATTCTAAAGTACACTTTATAAGGAAATGTCAAATCCTACGCTAAAAAGTCAACCTAACAAGATGCTGTCATATTCTAACATTGTAAAATACAGTTCACAAGGAGATGTTCTCAGTCCCAAAATAAAAAATTCACAACCTCATAAAATGTTGTCAAATCCTACGCTAAAAAAGACAATCTCGGAAGTTGCTATAATATTCTAACATTGTAAAATACACTTTATAAGGAAGTGTTGTCACACCTAAAATAAAATAAAATCACATCCTCATGAGCTGTCAAATCCTACAATAAAAAGGACAATATAAGAAGATGGTGTCATATCCTAACATTCTAAAGTACACTTTACAAGGAGATGTTGTCAAATCCTACGCTAAAAAAGTCAATCCAAGAAGATGCTGTCATATACTGACATTCCAAAATACACTTCACCAGGAGACGTTGTCAGACACAAAATAAAAAATTCACATCCTCATGAGATGTTGTCAAATCCTACGCTAAAAAAGACAATCTCAGAAGTTGCTATAAAATTCTAACATTGTAAAATACACTTTATAAAGGACTTCTGTCACACCTAAAATAAAAAAAAATCACATCCTCATGAGATGTCAAATCCTACAATAAAAAGGACAATATAAGAAGATGATGTCATATCCTTACATTCTAAAGTACACTTTACAAGGAGATGTTGTCAAATCCTACGCTAAAAAAGTCAATCCAAGAAGATGCTGTCATATTCTGACATTCCAAAATACACTTCACCAGGAGACGTTGTCAGACACAAAATAAAAAATTCACATCCTCATGAGATGTTGTCAAATCCTACGCTAAAAAAGACAAACTCAGAAGTTGCTATAAAATTCTAACATTGTAAAATACACTTTATAAGGAACTTCTGTCACACCTAAAATAAAGAAAATCACATCCTCATGAGATGTCAAATCCTACAATAAAAAGGAAATATAAGAAGATGGTGTCATATCCTAACATTCTAAAGTACACTTTACAAGGAGATGTTGTCAAATCCTACGCTAAAAAAGTCAATCCAAGAAGATGCTGTCATATACTGACATTCCAAAATACACTTCACCAGGAGACGTTGTCAGACACAAAATAAAAAATTCACATCCTCATGAGATGTTGTCAAATCCTACGCTAAAAAAGACAATCTCAGAAGTTGCTATAAAATTCTAACATTGTAAAATACATTTTATAAGGAACTTCTGTCACGCCTAAAATAAAGAAAATCACATAATCATGAAATGTCAAATCCTACAATAAAAAGGACAATATAAGAAGATGATGTCATATCCTAACATTCTAAAGTACACTTTACAAGGAGATGTTGTCAAATCCTACGCTAAAAAAGTCAATCCAAGAAGATGCTGTCATATTCTAACATTCTAAAATACACTTCACCAGGAGACGTTGTCAGACACAAAATAAAAAATTCACATCCTCATGAGATGTTGTCAAATCCTACGCTAAAACAGACAATCTCAGAAATTGCTATAATATTCTAACATTGTAAAATACACTTTATAAGGAAGTGTTGTCACACCTAAAATAAAAAAAATCACATCCTCATGAGATGTCAAATCCTACAATAAAAAGGACAATATAAGAAGATGATGTCATATCCTAACATTCTAAAGTACACTTTACAAGGAGATGTTGTCAAATCCTACGCTAAAAAAGACAATCTCAGAAGTTGCTATAAAATTCTAACATTGTAAAATACATTTTATAAGGAACTTCTGTCACGCCTAAAATAAAGAAAATCACATAATCATGAAATGTCAAATCCTACAATAAAAAGGACAATATAAGAAGATGATGTCATATCCTAACATTCTAAAGTACACTTTACAAGGAGATGTTGTCAAATCCTACGCTAAAAAAGTCAATCCAAGAAGATGCTGTCATATTCTAACATTCTAAAATACACTTCACCAGGAGACGTTGTCAGACACAAAATAAAAAATTCACATCCTCATGAGATGTTGTCAAATCCTACGCTAAAACAGACAATCTCAGAAATTGCTATAATATTCTAACATTGTAAAATACACTTTATAAGGAAGTGTTGTCACACCTAAAATAAAAAAAATCACATCCTCATGAGATGTCAAATCCTACAATAAAAAGGACAATATAAGAAGATGATGTCATATCCTAACATTCTAAAGTACACTTTACAAGGAGATGTTGTCAAATCCTACGCTAAAAAAGTCAATCCAAGAAGATGCTGTAATATTCTAACATTCTAAAATACACTTCACCAGGAGACGTTGTCAGACACAAAATAAAAAATTCACATCCTCATGAGATGTTGTCAAATCCTACACTAAAAAAGACAATCTCAGAAGTTGCTATAAAATTCTAACATTGTAAAATACACTTTATAAGGAACTTCTGTCACACCTAAAATAAAGAAAATCACATAATCATGAAATGTTAAATCCTACAATAAAAAGGACAATATAAGAAGATGGTGTCATATCCTAACATTCTAAAGTACACTTTACAAGGAGATGTTGTCAAATCCTACGCTAAAAAAGTCAATCCAAGAAGATGCTGTCATATTCTAACATTCTAAAATACACTTCACCAGGAGACGTTGTCAGACACAAAATAAAAAATTCACATCCTCATGAGATGTTGTCAAATCCTACGCTAAAACAGACAATCTCAGAAATTGCTATAATATTCTAACATTGTAAAATACACTTTATAAGGAACTTCTGTCACACCTAAAATAAAGAAAATCACATAATCATGAAATGTCAAATCCTACAATAAAAAGGACAATATAAGAAGATGATGTCATATCCTAACATTCTAAAGTACACTTTACAAGGAGATGTTGTCAAATCCTACGCTAAAAAAGTCAATCCAAGACGATGCTGTCATATTTTGACATTCCAAAATACACTTCACCAGGAGACGTTGTCAGAAACAAAATAAAAAATTCACATCCTCATGAGATGTTGTCAAATCCTACGCTAAAAAAGACAATCTCAGAAATTGCTATAATATTCTAACATTGTAAAATACACTTTATAAGGAACTTCTGTCACACCTAAAATAAAAAAAATCACATCCTCATGAGATGTCAAATCCTACAATAAAAACGACGATATAAGAAGATGATGTCATATCCTAACATTCTAAAGTACACTTTACAAGAAGATGTTGTCAAATCCTACGCTAAAAAAGACAATCCAAGAAGATGCTGTCATATTCTGACATTCCAAAATACACTTCACCAGGAGACGTTGTCAGACGCAAAATAAAAAATTCACAACCTCATAAAATGTTGTCAAATCCTACGCTAAAAAAGACAATCTCGGAAGTTGCTATAATATTCTAACATTGTAAAATACACTTTATAAGGAAGTGTTGTCACACCTAAAATAAAATAAAATCACATCCTCATGAGCTGTCAAATCCTACAATAAAAAGGACAATATAAGAAGATGATGTCATATCCTAACATTCTAAAGTACACTTTACAAGGAGATGTTGTCAAATCCTACGCTAAAAAAGTCAATCCAAGGAGATGCTGTCATATTCTAACATTCTAAAATACACTTCACCAGGAGACGTTGTCAGACACAAAATAAAAAATTCACATCCTCATGAGATGTTGTCAAATCCTACGCTAAAAAAGACAATCTCAGAAGTTGCTATAAAATTCTAACATTGTAAAATACATTTTATAAGGAACTTCTGTCACGCCTAAAATAAAAAAAAAATTACATCCTCATGAGATGTCAAATCCTACAATAAAAAGGACAATATAAGACGATGATGTCATATCCTAACATTCTAAAGTACACTTTATAAGGAGATGTTGTCAAATCCTACGCTAAAAAAGTCAATCCAAGAAGATGCCGTCATATTCTAACATTCTAAAATACACTTCACCATTAGACGTTGTCAGACACAAAATAAAAAATTCACATCCTCATGAGATGTTGTCAAATCCTACGCTAAAAAAGACAATCTCAGAAGTTGCTATAAAATTCTAACATTGTAAAATACATTTTATAAGGAACTTCTGTCACGCCTAAAATAAAAAAAAAATTACATCCTCATGAGATGTCAAATCCTACAATAAAAAGGACAATATAAGACGATGATGTCATATCCTAACATTCTAAGGTACACTTTATAAGGAGATGTTGTCAAATCCTACGCTAAAAAAGTCAATCCAAGAAGATGCCGTCATATTCTAACATTCTAAAATACACTTCACCAGGAGACGTTGTCAGACACAAAATAAAAAATTCACATCCTCATGAGATGTTGTCAAATCCTACGCTAAAACAGACAATCTCAGAAATTGCTATAATATTCTAACATTGTAAAATACACTTTATAAGGAAGTGTTGTCACACCTAAAATAAAAAAAATCACATCCTCATGAGATGTCAAATCCTACAATAAAAAGGACAATATAAGAAGATGATGTCATATCCTAACATTCTAAAGTACACTTTACAAGGAGATGTTGTCAAATCCTACGCTAAAAAAGTCAATCCAAGAAGATGCTGTAATATTCTAACATTCTAAAATACACTTCACCAGGAGACGTTGTCAGACACAAAATAAAAAATTCACATCCTCATGAGATGTCAAATCCTACAATAAAAAGGACAATATAAGAAGATGATGTCATATCCTAACATTCTAAAGTACACTTTACAAGGAGATGTTGTCAAATCCTACGCTAAAAAAGTCAATCCAAGAAGATCCTGTCATATTCTAACATTCTAAAATACACTTCACCAGGAGACGTTGTCAGACACAAAATAAAAAATTCACATCCTCATGAGATGTTGTCAAATCCTACGCTAAAAAAGACAATCTCAGAAGTTGCTATAAAATTCTAACATTGTAAAATACATTTTATAAGGAACTTCTGTCACGCCTAAAATAAAGAAAATCACATAATCATGAAATGTCAAATCCTACAATAAAAAGGACAATATAAGAAGATGATGTCATATCCTAACATTCTAAAGTACACTTTACAAGGAGATGTTGTCAAATCCTACGCTAAAAAAGTCAATCCAAGAAGATCCTGTCATATTCTAACATTCTAAAATACACTTCACCAGGAGACGTTGTCAGACACAAAATAAAAAATTCACATCCTCATGAGATGTTGTCAAATCCTACGCTAAAACAGACAATCTCAGAAATTGCTATAATATTCTAACATTGTAAAATACACTTTATAAGGAAGTGTTGTCACACCTTAAATAAAAAAAATCACATCCTCATGAGATGTCAAATCCTACAATAAAAAGGACAATATAAGAAGATGATGTCATATCCTAACATTCTAAAGTACACTTTACAAGGAGATGTTGTCAAATCCTACGCTAAAAAAGACAATCTCAGAAGTTGCTATAAAATTCTAACATTGTAAAATACATTTTATAAGGAACTTCTGTCACGCCTAAAATAAAGAAAATCACATAATCATGAAATGTCAAATCCTACAATAAAAAGGACAATATAAGAAGATGATGTCATATCCTAACATTCTAAAGTACACTTTACAAGGAGATGTTGTCAAATCCTACGCTAAAAAAGTCAATCCAAGAAGATGCTGTCATATTCTAACATTCTAAAATACACTTCACCAGGAGACGTTGTCAGACACAAAATAAAAAATTCACATCCTCATGAGATGTTGTCAAATCCTACGCTAAAACAGACAATCTCAGAAATTGCTATAATATTCTAACATTGTAAAATACACTTTATAAGGAAGTGTTGTCACACCTAAAATAAAAAAAATCACATCCTCATGAGATGTCAAATCCTACAATAAAAAGGACAATATAAGAAGATGATGTCATATCCTAACATTCTAAAGTACACTTTACAAGGAGATGTTGTCAAATCCTACGCTAAAAAAGACAATCTCAGAAGTTGCTATAAAATTCTAACATTGTAAAATACATTTTATAAGGAACTTCTGTCACGCCTAAAATAAAGAAAATCACATCCTCATGAGATGTCAAATCCTACAATAAAAAGGACAATATAAGAAGATGATGTCATATCCTAACATTCTAAAGTACACTTTACAAGGAGATGTTGTCAAATCCTACGCTAAAAAAGTCAATCCAAGAAGATGCTGTCATATTCTAACATTCTAAAATACACTTCACCAGGAGACGTTGTCAGACACAAAATAAAAAATTCACATCCTCATGAGATGTTGTCAAATCCTACGCTAAAACAGACAATCTCAGAAATTGCTATAATATTCTAACATTGTAAAATACACTTTATAAGGAAGTGTTGTCACACCTAAAATAAAAAAAATCACATCCTCATGAGATGTCAAATCCTACAATAAAAAGGACAATATAAGAAGATGATGTCATATCCTAACATTCTAAAGTACACTTTACAAGGAGATGTTGTCAAATCCTACGCTAAAAAAGTCAATCCAAGAAGATGCTGTAATATTCTAACATTCTAAAATACACTTCACCAGGAGACGTTGTCAGACACAAAATAAAAAATTCACATCCTCATGAGATGTTGTCAAATCCTACACTAAAAAAGACAATCTCAGAAGTTGCTATAAAATTCTAACATTGTAAAATACACTTTATAAGGAACTTCTGTCACACCTAAAATAAAGAAAATCACATAATCATGAAATGTCAAATCCTACAATAAAAAGGACAATATAAGAAGATGGTGTCATATCCTAACATTCTAAAGTACACTTTACAAGGAGATGTTGTCAAATCCTACGCTAAAAAAGTCAATCCAAGAAGATGCTGTCATATTCTAACATTCTAAAATACACTTCACCAGGAGACGTTGTCAGACACAAAATAAAAAATTCACATCCTCATGAGATGTTGTCAAATCCTACGCTAAAACAGACAATCTCAGAAATTGCTATAATATTCTAACATTGTAAAATACACTTTATAAGGAACTTCTGTCACACCTAAAATAAAGAAAATCACATAATCATGAAATGTCAAATCCTACAATAAAAAGGACAATATAAGAAGATGATGTCATATCCTAACATTCTAAAGTACACTTTACAAGGAGATGTTGTCAAATCCTACGCTAAAAAAGTCAATCCAAGACGATGCTGTCATATTTTGACATTCCAAAATACACTTCACCAGGAGACGTTGTCAGAAACAAAATAAAAAATTCACATCCTCATGAGATGTTGTCAAATCCTACGCTAAAAAAGACAATCTCAGAAATTGCTATAATATTCTAACATTGTAAAATACACTTTATAAGGAACTTCTGTCACACCTAAAATAAAAAAAATCACATCCTCATGAGATGTCAAATCCTACAATAAAAACGACGATATAAGAAGATGATGTCATATCCTAACATTCTAAAGTACACTTTACAAGAAGATGTTGTCAAATCCTACGCTAAAAAAGACAATCCAAGAAGATGCTGTCATATTCTGACATTCCAAAATACACTTCACCAGGAGACGTTGTCAGACGCAAAATAAAAAATTCACAACCTCATAAAATGTTGTCAAATCCTACGCTAAAAAAGACAATCTCGGAAGTTGCTATAATATTCTAACATTGTAAAATACACTTTATAAGGAAGTGTTGTCACACCTAAAATAAAATAAAATCACATCCTCATGAGCTGTCAAATCCTACAATAAAAAGGACAATATAAGAAGATGATGTCATATCCTAACATTCTAAAGTACACTTTACAAGGAGATGTTGTCAAATCCTACGCTAAAAAAGTCAATCCAAGGAGATGCTGTCATATTCTAACATTCTAAAATACACTTCACCAGGAGACGTTGTCAGACACAAAATAAAAAATTCACATCCTCATGAGATGTTGTCAAATCCTACGCTAAAAAAGACAATCTCAGAAGTTGCTATAAAATTCTAACATTGTAAAATACATTTTATAAGGAACTTCTGTCACGCCTAAAATAAAAAAAAAATTACATCCTCATGAGATGTCAAATCCTACAATAAAAAGGACAATATAAGACGATGATGTCATATCCTAACATTCTAAAGTACACTTTATAAGGAGATGTTGTCAAATCCTACGCTAAAAAAGTCAATCCAAGAAGATGCCGTCATATTCTAACATTCTAAAATACACTTCACCATTAGACGTTGTCAGACACAAAATAAAAAATTCACATCCTCATGAGATGTTGTCAAATCCTACGCAAAAAAAGACAATCTCAGAAGTTGCTATAAAATTCTAACATTGTAAAATACATTTTATAAGGAACTTCTGTCACGCCTAAAATAAAAAAAAAATTACATCCTCATGAGATGTCAAATCCTACAATAAAAAGGACAATATAAGACGATGATGTCATATCCTAACATTCTAAGGTACACTTTATAAGGAGATGTTGTCAAATCCTACGCTAAAAAAGTCAATCCAAGAAGATGCCGTCATATTCTAACATTCTAAAATACACTTCACCATTAGACGTTGTCAGACACAAAATAAAAAATTCACATCCTCATGAGATGTTGTCCAATCCTACGCTAAAAAAGACAATCTCAGAAGTTGCTATAAAATTCTAACATTGTAAAATACACTTTATAAGGAACTTCTGTCACACCTAAAATAAAAAAAAATCACATCCTCATGAGATGTCAAATCCTACAATAAAAACGACGATATAAGAAGATGATGTCATATCCTAACATTCTAAAGTACACTTTACAAGGAGATGTTGTCAAATCCTACGCTAAAAAAGTCAATCCAAGACGATGCTGTCATATTTTGACATTCTAAAATACACTTCACCAGGAGACGTTGTCAGACACAAAACAAAAAATTCACATCCTCATGTGATGTTGTCAAATCCTACAATAGAAAGGACAATCTAAGAAGATGGTGTCACATCCTAACATTCTAAAGTACACTTTATAAAGATTTA
This sequence comes from Diaperis boleti, assembly GCA_963583935.1. NCBI lineage: Eukaryota > Metazoa > Arthropoda > Insecta > Coleoptera > Tenebrionidae > Diaperis > Diaperis boleti. Next base: position 2,773,377 of record OY757242.1, read on the forward strand.
TCACATTCGGTGTCAGAATTCAGTTAAGTTGGTTAGTAAAAAATAATGCAAGATAATTAGGAGAGGAATTTATACAGGGTGACTGATAAAGAGCCTTTGATGCTGTATCTTGCTTATCTTTAACCCCATTTGAACGAGCGATGCATCAAATGAGTTCGGTTTAGAAACTCTTCGTCACTTTACTCTTTAAAACATTTTTGAAATTTATTTTTTGACAGATGACAGTCAACTTGATTTTTTCAAATTGCACTGTATATATAAATAGAAAGAAAATATTTGGGGGTACGTCTGGGAGTAATATTATGATTTTTTTGATAAACTACATATTGACAACTATTCATGGCTTACTTGGTAATTTCCATATTAATTTATTCCTTTTGGAGGCAGGATCTTAGTGGTGACATTTTAGTATTGGTTTGTTTTAGTTGGCTGCCATCTGTCAAAAATTGACATAAAAAAATCAAACAAGAAGGTCTTGCGTTTTGTCGCTCTTAATTTCCTACATCCAATGTGTACAGGTAATAAAAACAGCACACAACACACTCCACTAAAGTGAAGTGCGTCCCATTCCGCCGCCCTTCAACACAACAAAAAAGAAGGCGATAGCTCCGAAACGACCTACCTTATTTATCGAACACAATACAAGAACCCGCGACATCCCAACGGCGTGTTGTATAGAAAGAGCCTCCTCTCCCGAGCCGAAATTGAATTAGCCGATTTTTCCGGGCCGGAAGCGAGTAAATAATTCGCACTTCTTACTCCACGAAAATCCGCTCCGTCGTATAATCGCGAAATTATTTCGTAATTTATTAGGCGCAGTTCGCAAAAATCGCTCTGTTGAATTCGGAGCGTTATCGCGACGTAACAGATCCTGTTTTTAAATTTGCACGAGTCTTTTTAATTAACACTGCATTCGCTGCAAGAGATGCGCTCTTTTTATTATGCGTTGGCGAAAATATTCTATTTTCGCCCGGATTACGGCCGCCGGATTTATGGGGGTGATCTTTAAACAGTTATAGCAGTTGTAATGTCACCGGTTATGGCAGCAGTCGGGACTTATTTCGCGTCGGCATTAAGCCGAAATGGATGAGCTTTACGGGCATGATTCAAACAAAGTTTCCGGAATGGCCCCGTATAATTTATCCCGAAATCGAATCACGGTATAAACGATCGGCGATGCCCGATTTATGTGACTTAAGTCGAACTTTATTGCTCCGCGTTACGTTATACAGAAAACTGCTTATGTTGTTTTGCAGATTTACGGCGGTAATTAAAACGGACCGGAACTCTATTCGAACGCTCTTTCGGAATCGAATTGTAATATTGGTGGATGCGCCGGGATAAAAAAAAGTTATACCGGGTGTCCCAAAAATAACTACATTAAGTAGTAGAACTCGTTAGTATCAACAATTTTCCTTTATAAAAGTTTGTGCTAACCCTCGTATTTATCGACCGGCCAAGTATGTAATTAAATTTTACTATATAATATTGTACCGAAATACGGAAGACACCCTCTCTCAAAATTGACAGCTAATAAAGGCTGATTTCGGCCAGATTCGCGGCTCCAGCTTTAATTAGCTCTACAAACATTAGGGGATAACGCACCTAACAGATTACTTCCGAAGCCCGAGTGCGCCGAAGAGGGCTCCGCACCGTTATGAAGATGGAAAATTTATTAACTCCGTTCATTTATGCAGGTTTCGTCTGATTCAGAACGTAAATGGTTGGAGTGATTTACTGAAAGGAAGCGGTTGTACATGTAATTGCTGACATCGCGTTGAGAGACTCTTTAAATTTCTCGGTACCTAAAAAGCGATTAAAATATAAGATTCAAATCAGAGTGATAGGGTTTAGCTTCTTTGTTTTACGATCTGGGGGTCTTTATGTTTCATAATTTGTCACAATTCTAAATTGTTTAGTTCTTATAGTTTTATAGGTGGTTTTCCAGTTTCAAATTCATGGATTTTCAGGTTTCATAATTTCTCAGGTTGTAGGTATATAGCTTCATTGTTTTGTGTTTAATAATTTGTCAGATTTCATAAATTTTTTGTTGTCATAGTCTGTCAGGTTGCAGATAGGTCAACAATTTCATAAGTCACAAATTTACTCTTAGATGTCATATTATCTATAGTTTCATAATTTTCCTTTATCGTTTTACGGTTTCATGGTTTCTCATATTTTATAATTTTTTGGAATTCGTATTTTTTTAGTCCTCAAAGCTTCTCGGGTTGCAGGTCTATTATTTCATAATTCAAAGATCTATTCTTGCATAAAATCAAGTTTCTCAAATGTCTATAATCACTGAGGTTGCACAGTTTCATAATTACAGTTTCGTTATTATATATCTAGTTTTATAATTTTCCAAGTTGCATAGCTTTATCGTTTCACAGTTTCATAGTTTCCCATCTTTTATAATTTGTTGGAATTCGTATTTTTTCAGTCCTCAAAGTTTCTCAGCTTGCAGGTCTATAGTTTCATAATTCACAGATCTACTCTTTCATAAAATCAGGTCTTTCAAAGTTTAATAATTACTGAGGGTACATAGTTTCATAGCTATAGTTTCATCATTGTCTCTAGTTTTATAATTTTCCAAGTTGCATAGCTTTATCGCTTTACGGTTTCATAGTTTCTAATCTTTTATAATTTGTTGGAATTCGTATTTTTTCAGTGCTCTAAGTTTCTCGGGTAGCAGTTCTATAGTTCCATGATTCACAGATCTATTTTTTCATAAAATCAAGTTTCTCAAATGTCTATAATCACTGAGGTTGCACAGTTTCATAATTACAGTTTCATTATTATATATCTAGTTTTATAATTTTCCAACTTGCATAGCTTTATCGTTTCACATTTTCATAGTTTCCCATCTTTTATAATTTATTCGAATTCGTAGTTTTTCAGTTCCCATAGTTTCTCAGCTTGCAGGTCTATAGTTTCATAATTCACAGATCTACTCTTTCATAAAATCAGGTCTTTCAAAGTTTAATAATTACTGAGGGTACATAGTTTCATAGCTATAGTTTCATCATTGTCTCTAGTTTTATAATTTTCCAAGTTGCATAGCTTTATCGCTTTACGGTTTCATAGTTTCTAATCTTTTATAATTTGTTGGAATTCGTATTTTTTCAGTGCTCAAAGTTTCTCAGGTTGCAGGTCTATAGTTCCATGATTCACAGATCTATTTTTTCATAAAATCAAGTTTCTCAAATGTCTATAATCACTGAGGTTGCACAGTTTCATAATTACAGTTTCATTTTTATACATCTAGTTTTATAATTGTTCATGTTGCATAGCTTTATAGTTTCACAGTTTCGTAGTTTCCCATCTTTTTATAATTTATTGGAATTCGTAGTTTTTCAGTTCCCATAGTCTCAGCTTTCAGGTCTATAGTTTCATAATTCACAGATCTACTCTTTCATAAAATCAAGTTTTTCAAAGTTTAATAATACTTGAGGGTGCATAGTTTTTCATAGCTATAGTTTCATCATTGTTACTAGTTTTATAATTTTCCAAGTTGCATAGCTTTATCGCTTTACAGTTTCATAGTTTCTCATCTTTTATAATCCGTGGGAATTTATATTTTTTCAGTGCTCAAAGTTTCTCAGGTTGCAGGTATATAGTTCCATGATTCACAGATCTATTTTTTCATAAAATCAAGTTTCTCAAATGTCTATAATCACTGAGGTTGCACAGTTTCATAATTACAGTTTCATTATTATATATCTAGTTTTATAATTTTCCAACTTGCATAGCTTTATCGTTTCACATTTTCATAGTTTCCCATCTTTTATAATTTATTCGAATTCGTAGTTTTTCAGTTCCCATAGTTTCTCAGCTTGCAGGTCTATAGTTTCATAATTCACAGATCTACTCTTTCATAAAATCAGGTCTTTCAAAGTTTAATAATTACTGAGGGTACATAGTTTCATAGCTATAGTTTCATCATTGTCTCTAGTTTTATAATTTTCCAAGTTGCATAGCTTTATCGCTTTACGGTTTCATAGTTTCTAATCTTTTATAATTTGTTGGAATTCGTATTTTTTCAGTGCTCAAAGTTTCTCAGGTTGCAGGTCTATAGTTCCATGATTCACAGATCTATTTTTTCATAAAATCAAGTTTCTCAAATGTCTATAATCACTGAGGTTGCACAGTTTCATAATTACAGTTTCATTTTTATACATCTAGTTTTATAATTGTTCATGTTGCATAGCTTTATAGTTTCACAGTTTCGTAGTTTCCCATCTTTTTATAATTTATTGGAATTCGTAGTTTTTCAGTTCCCATAGTCTCAGCTTTCAGGTCTATAGTTTCATAATTCACAGATCTACTCTTTCATAAAATCAAGTTTTTCAAAGTTTAATAATACTTGAGGGTGCATAGTTTTTCATAGCTATAGTTTCATCATTGTTACTAGTTTTATAATTTTCCAAGTTGCATAGCTTTATCGCTTTACAGTTTCATAGTTTCTCATCTTTTATAATCCGTGGGAATTTATATTTTTTCAGTGCTCAAAGTTTCTCAGGTTGCAGGTATATAGTTCCATGATTCACAGATCTATTTTTTCATAAAATCAAGTTTCTCAAATGTCTATAATCACTGAGGTTGCACAGTTTCATAATTACAGTTTCATTATTATATATCTAGTTTTATAATTTTCCAACTTGCATAGCTTTATCGTTTCACAGTTTCATAGTTTCAAATCTTTTATAATTTATTCGAATTCGTAGTTTTTCAGTTCCCATAGTATCGCGGCTTGCAGGTCTATAGTTTCATAATTCACAGATCTACTCTTTCATAAAATCAATTCTTTCAAAGTTTAATAATACTTGAGGGTGCATAGTTTTTCATAGGTATAGTTTCATCATTGTTACTAGTTTTATAATTTTCCAAGTTGCATAGCTTTATCGCTTTACAGTTTCATAGTTTCTCATCTTTTATAATCCGTGGGAATTTATATTTTTTCAGTGCTCAAAGTTTCTCAGGTTGCAGGTCTATAGTTCCATGATTCACAGATCTATTTTTTCATAAAATCAAGTTTCTCAAATGTCTATAATCACTGAGGTTGCACAGTTTCATAATTACAGTTTCATTTTTATACATCTAGTTTTATAATTTTCCATGTTGCATAGCTTTATAGTTTCAGAGTTTCGTAGTTTCCCATCTTTTATAATTTATTCGAATTCGTAGTTTTTCAGTTCCCATAGTTTCTCAGCTGGCAGGTGTATAGTTTCATAATTCACAGATCTACTCTTTCATAAAATCAAGTCTTTCAAAGTTTAATAATAACTGAGAGTGCATAGTTTTTCATAGCTATAGTTTCATCATTGTTACTAGTTTTATAATTGGCCAAGTTGCATAGCTTTATCGCTTTACGGTTTCATAGTTTCTCATCTTTTATAATTTGTTGGAATTCGTATTTTTTCAGTGCTCAAAGTTTCTCAGGTTGCAGGTCTATAGTTCCATGATTCACAGATCTATTTTTTCATAGAATCAAGTTTCTCAAATGTCTATAACCACTGAGGTTGCACAGTTTCATAATTACAGTTTCATTTTTATACATCTAGTTTTATAATTTTCCATGTTGCATAGGTTTATATTTTCACAGTTTCATAGTTTCCCATCTTTTATAATTTATTCGAATTCGTAGTTTTTCAGTTCCCATAGTTTCTCAGCTGGCAGGTGTATAGTTTCATAATTCACAGATCTACTCTTTCATAAAATCAAGTCTTTCAAAGTTTAATAATAACTGAGAGTGCATAGTTTTTCATAGCTATAGTTTCATCATTGTTACTAGTTTTATAATTGGCCAAGTTGCATAGCTTTATCGCTTTACGGTTTCATAGTTTCTCATCTTTTATAATTTGTTGGAATTCGTATTTTTTCAGTGCTCAAAGTTTCTCAGGTTGCAGGTCTATAGTTCCATGATTCACAGATCTATTTTTTCATAGAATCAAGTTTCTCAAATGTCTATAACCACTGAGGTTGCAGAGTTTCATAATTACAGTTTCATTTTTATACATCTAGTTTTATAATTTTCCATGTTGCATAGCTTTATAGTTTCACAGTTTCGTAGTTTTCCATCTTTTATAATTTATTGGAATTCGTAGTTTTTCAGTTCCCATAGTTTCTCAGCTTGCAGATCTATAGTTTCATAATTCAGAGATCTACTCTTTCATAAAATCAAGTCTTTCAAAGTTTAATAATAACTGAGAGTGCATAGTTTTTCATAGCTATAGTTTCATCATTGTTACTAGTTTTATAATTTTCCAAGTTGCATAGCTTTATCGCTTTACGGTTTCATAGTTTATCATCTTTTATAATTTGTTGGAATTCGTATTTTCTTAGTGCTCAGAGTTTTTCAGGTTGCAGGTATATAGTTCCATGATTCACAGATCTATTTTTTTCATAAAATCAAGTTTCTCAAATGTCTATAATCACTGAGGTTGCACAGTTTCATAATTACAGTTTCATTATTATATATCTAGTTTTATAATTTTCCAACTTGCATAGCTTTATAGTTTCACAGTTTCATAGTTTCCCATCTTTTATAATTTATTCGAATTCGTAGTTTTTCAGTTCCCATAGTATCTCAGCTTGCAGGTCTATAGTTTCATAATTCACAGATCTACTTTTTCATAAAATCAAGTCTTTCAGAGTTTAATAATAACTGAGAGTGCATAGTTTTTCATAGCTATAGTTTCATCATTGTTACTAGTTTTATAATTTTCCAAGTTGCATAGCTTTATCGCTTTACGGTTTCATAGTTTCTCATCTTTTATAATCCGTTGGAATTTGTATTTTTTCAGTGCTCAAAGTTTCTCAGGTTGCAGGTCTATAGTTCCATGATTCACAGATCTATTTTTTCATAAAATCAAGTTTCTCAAATGTCTATAATCACTGAGGTTGCACAGTTTCATAATTGCAGTTTCATTATTATATATCTAGTTTTATAATTTTCCAACTTGCATAGCTTTATAGTTTCACAGTTTCATAGTTTCCCATCTTTTATAATTTATTCGAATTCGTAGTTTTTCAGTTCCCATAGTATCTCAGCTTGCAGGTCTATAGTTTCATAATTCACAGATCTACTTTTTCATAAAATCAAGTCTTTCAGAGTTTAATAATAACTGAGAGTGCATAGTTTTTCATAGCTATAGTTTCATCATTGTTACTAGTTTTATAATTTTCCAAGTTGCATAGCTTTATCGCTTTACGGTTTCATAGTTTCTCATCTTTTATAATCCGTTGGAATTTGTATTTTTTCAGTGCTCAAAGTTTCTCAGGTTGCAGGTCTATAGTTCCATGATTCACAGATCTATTTTTTCATAAAATCAAGTTTCTCAAATGTCTATAATCACTGAGGTTGCACAGTTTCATAATTGCAGTTTCATTATTATACATCTAGTTTTATAATTTTCCATGTTGCATAGCTTTATAGTTTCAGAGTTTCGTAGTTTCCCATCTTTTATAATTTATTCGAATTCGTAGTTTTTCAGTTCCCATAGATTCTCAGCTGGCAGGTGTATAGTTTCATAATTCACAGATCTACTCTTTCATAAAATCAAGTCTTTCAAAGTTTAATAATAACTGAGAGTGCATAGTTTTTCATAGCTATAGTTTCATCATTGTTACTAGTTTTTTAATTTTCCAAGTTGCATAGCTTTATCGCTTTACGGTTTCATAGTTTCTCATCTTTTATAATCCGTTGGAATTTGTATTTTTTCAGTGCTCAAAGTTTCTCAGGTTGCAGGTCTATAGTTCCATGATTCACAGATCTATTTTTTCATAAAATCAAGTTTCTCAAATGTCTATAATCACTGGGGTTGCACAGTTTCATAATTACAGTTTCATTTTTATATATCTAGTTTTATAATTTTCCATGTTGCATAGCTTTATAGTTTCACAGTTTCGTAGTTTCCCATCTTTTATAATTTATTCGAATTAGTAGTTTTTCAGTTCCCATAGATTCTCAGCTGGCAGGTGTATAGTTTCATAATTCACAGATCTACTCTTTCATAAAATCAAGTCTTTCAAAGTTTAATAATAACTGAGAGTGCATAGTTTTTCATAGCTATAGTTTCATCATTGTTACTAGTTTTATAATTGGCCAAGTTGCATAGCTTTATCGCTTTACGGTTTCATAGTTTCTCATCTTTTATAATTTGTTGGAATTTGTATTTTTTCAGTGTTCAAAGTTTCTCAGGTTGCAGGTCTATAGTTCCATAATTCACAGATCTATTTTTTCATAAAATCAAGTTTCTCAAATGTCTATAATCACTGGGGTTGCACAGTTTCATAATTACAGTTTCATTTTTATATATCTAGTTTTATAATTTTCCATGTTGCATAGCTTTATAGTTTCACAGTTTCGTAGTTTCCCATCTTTTATAATTTATTCGAATTCGTAGTTTTTCAGTTCCCATAGTTTCTCAGCTTGCAGATCTAGTTTCATAATTCACAGATCTACTCTTTCAAAAAATCAAGTCTTTCAAAGTTTAATAATTACTGAGGGAGCATAGTTTTTCATAGCTATAGTTTCATCATTGTTACTAGTTTTATAATTTTCCAAGTTGCATAGCTTTATCGCTTTACGGTTTCATAGTTTCTCATCTTTTATAATCCGTTGGAATTTGTATTTTTTCAGTGCTCAAAGTTTCTCAGGTTGCAGGTCTATAGTTCCATGATTCACAGATCTATTTTTTCATAAAATCAAGTTTCTCAAATGTCTATAATCACTGGGGTTGCACAGTTTCATAAATACAGTTTCATTTTTATATATCTAGTTTTATAATTTTCCATGTTGCATAGCATTATAGTTTCACAGTTTCGTAGTTTCCCATTTTTTATAATTTATTCGAATTCGTAGTTTTTCAGTTCCCATAGTTTCTCAGCTTGCAGATCTAGTTTCATAATTCACAGATCTACTCTTTCATAAAATCAAGTCTTTCAAAGTTTAATAATTACTGAGGGAGCATAGTTTTTCATAGCTATAGTTTCATCATTGTTACTAGTTTTATAATTTTCCAAGTTGCATAGCTTTATCGCTTTACGGTTTCATAGTTTCTCATCTTTTATAATCCGTTGGAATTTGTATTTTTTCAGTGCTCAAAGTTTCTCAGGTTGCAGGTCTATAGTTCCATGATTCACAGATCTATTTTTTCATAAAATCAAGTTTCTCAAATGTCTATAATCACTGAGGTTGCACAGTTTCATAATTGCAGTTTCATTTTTATATATCTAGTTTTATAATTTTCCAACTTGCATAGCTTTATAGTTTCACAGTTTCATAGTTTCCCATCTTTTATAATTTATTCGAATTCGTAGTTTTTCAGTTCCCATAGTATCTCAGCTTGCAGGTCTATAGTTTCATAATTCACAGATCTACTTTTTCATAAAATCAAGTCTTTCAGAGTTTAATAATAACTGAGAGTGCATAGTTTTTCATAGCTATAGTTTCATCATTGTTACTAGTTTTATAATTTTCCAAGTTGCATAGCTTTATCGCTTTACGGTTTCATAGTTTCTCATCTTTTATAATCCGTTGGAATTTGTATTTTTTCAGTGCTCAAAGTTTCTCAGGTTGCAGGTCTATAGTTCCATGATTCACAGATCTATTTTTTCATAAAATCAAGTTTCTCAAATGTCTATAATCACTGAGGTTGCACAGTTTCATAATTACAGTTTCATTTTTATATATCTAGTTTTATAATTTTCCATGTTGCATAGCTTTATAGTTTCGCAGTTTCGTAGTTTCCCATCTTTTATAATTTATTCGAATTCGTAGTTTTTCAGTTCCCATAGTTTCTCAGCTTGCAGATCTAGTTTCATGATTCACAGATCTACTCTTTCATAAAATCAAGTCTTTCAAAGTTTAATAATTACTGAGGGAGCATAGTTTTTCACAGCTATAGTTTCATCATTGTTACTAGTTTTATAATTTTCCAAGTTGCATAGCTTTATTGCTTTACGGTTTCATAGTTTCTCATCTTTTATAATCCGTTGGAATTTGTATTTTTTCAGTGCTCAAAGTTTCTCAGGTTGCAGGTCTATAGTTCCATGATTCACAGATCTATTTTTTCATAAAATCAAGTTTCTCAAATGTCTATAATCACTGAGGTTGCACAGTTTCATAATTACAGTTTCATTTTTATATATCTAGTTTTATAATTTTCCATGTTGCATAGCTTTATAGTTTCACAGTTTCGTAGTTTCCCATCTTTTATAATTTATTCGAATTCGTAGTTTTTCAGTTCCCATAGTATCTCAGCTTGCAGGTCTATAGTTTCATAATTCACAGATCTACTTTTTCATAAAATCAAGTCTTTCAGAGTTTAATAATAACTGAGAGTGCATAGTTTTTCACAGCTATAGTTTCATCATTGTTACTAGTTTTATAATTTTCCAAGTTGCATTGCTTTATCGCTTTACGGTTTCATAGTTTCTCATCTTTTATAATCCGTTGGAATTTGTATTTTTTCAGTGCTCAAAGTTTCTCAGGTTGCAGGTCTATAGTTCCATGATTCACAGATCTATTTTTTCATAAAATCAAGTTTCTCAAATGTCTATAATCACTGAGGTTGCACAGTTTCATAATTACAGTTTCATTTTTATATATCTAGTTTTATAATTTTCCATGTTGCATAGCTTTATAGTTTCACAGTTTCGTAGTTTCCCATCTTTTATAATTTATTCGAATTCGTAGTTTTTCAGTTCCCATAGATTCTCAGCTGGCAGGTGTATAGTTTCATAATTCACAGATCTACTCTTTCATAAAATCAAGTCTTTCAAAGTTTAATAATTACTGAGGGAGCATAGTTTTTCATAGCTATAGTTTCATCATTGTTACTAGTTTTATAATTTTCCAAGTTGCATAGCATTATCGCTTTACGGTTTCATAGTTTCTCATCTTTTATAATCCGTTGGAATTTTTATTTTTTCAGTGCTCAAAGTTTCTCAGGTTGCAGGTCTATAGTTCCATGATTCACAGATCTATTTTTTCATAAAATCAAGTTTCTCAAATGTCTATAATCACTGGGGTTGCACAGTTTCATAAATACAGTTTCATTTTTATATATCTAGTTTTATAATTTTCCATGTTGCATAGCATTATAGTTTCACAGTTTCGTAGTTTCCCATCTTTTATAATTTATTCGAATTCGTAGTTTTTCAGTTCCCATAGTTTCTCAGCTTGCAGATCTAGTTTCATAATTCACAGATCTACTCTTTCATAAAATCAAGTCTTTCAAAGTTTAATAATTACTGAGGGAGCATAGGTTTTCATAGCTATAGTTTCATCATTGTTACTAGTTTTATAATTTTCCAAGTTGCATAGCTTTATCGCTTTACGGTTTCATAGTTTCTCATCTTTTATAATCCGTTGGAATTTGTATTTTTTCAGTGCTCAAAGTTTCTCAGGTTGCAGGTCTATAGTTCCATGATTCACAGATCTATTTTTTCATAAAATCAAGTTTCTCAAATGTCTATAACCACTGAGGTTGCACAGTTTCATAATTACAGTTTCATTATTATATATCTAGTTTTATAATTTTCCAAGTTGCATAGCTTTATCGTTTCACAGTTTCGTAGTTTCCCATCTTTTATAATTTATTCGAATTCGTAGTTTTTCAGTTCCCATAGTATCTCAGCTTGCAGGTCTATAGTTTCATAATTCACAGATCTACTCTTTCATAAAATCAAGTCTTTCAAAGTTTAATAATTACTGAGGGTACATAGTTTTTCATAGCTATAGTTTCATCATTGTTACTAGTTTTATAATTTTCCAAGTTGCATAGCTTTATCGCTTTACGGTTTCACAGTTTCTCATCTTTTATAATTTGTTTGAATTCGTATTTTTTCAGTGCTCAAAGTTTCTCAGGTTGCAGGTCTATAGTTCCATGATTCACAGATCTATTTTTTCATAAAATCAAGTTTCTCAAATGTCTATAATCACTGAGGTTGCACAGTTTCATAATTACAGTTTAATTTTTATATATCTAGTTTTATAATTTTCCATGTTGCATAGCTTTATAGTTTCACAGTTTTATAATTTCCCATCTTTTATAATTTATTCGAATTCGAAGTTTTTCAGTTCCCATAGTTTCTCAGCTTGCAGGTCTATAGTTTCATAATTCACAGATCTACTCTTTCATAAAATCAAGTCTTTCAAAGTTTAATAATTACTGAGAGTACATAGTTTCATAGCTATATTTTCATCATTGTCTCTAGTTTAATAATTTTCAAAGTTGCATAGCTTTATCGTTTTACGGTTTCGTAATTTCTCACCTTTTATAATTTGTCGGAATTCGTATTTTTTCAGTCCTCAAAGTTTCTCAGGTTGCAGGTCTATAGTTCCATAATTCACAGATCTATTCTTTCATCAAATCAAGTTTCTCAAATGTCTATTATAACTGAGGTTGCACAGTTTCATAATTACAGTTTCATTATAATATGTCCAGTTTTATAATTTTCCAAGTTGCATAGCTTTGTCGTTTTACGGTGTCATAATTTCCCATCATTGAAATTTTTTTCGAATTCGTAATCTCAGGTTGCAGGGCTAAAGTTTCATAAGTAACAAATCTACACTTTCATAAAATCAAGTTTTTCAAAATTTTATAATTACTGAGGCTGCGTAGTTTCATAGTTGTAATTTTATCACTATTTCAGTTTCATGTTTTTCAAGTTACCTGGCTCCATTTTTCATAGTAGCATGGTTTCTCAGATTTCATTTTGTATCTTAAGTTTTATAATTTTTCAAGTTGCATAGCTTTATCGTTTTACGGTTTCATAGTTTCCCATTTTCTATAATTTGTCGAAATTCGTAACTTTTTAGCATTAAAAGTTTCTCAGGTTGGAGGTCTTTAGTTTTATAATTAACAAATGTACTGTTTCATAAAATCAAGTCTTTCAAAGTTTCATAATTACTGAGGTTGCATAGTTTCATATTTATAATTTCATCATTATTAGAGTTTGATGTTTTTCAAGGTACGTGGCTCCATTTTTCATAATATTATCTTTTTCCATATTTCATAACATTATCTCAAGTTTTATAATTTTCCAAGTTGCATAGCTTGACATAACATAGACACTATTTTAAATCTAAATTTGAGTTAGCTGTTTAATCATCTAATGCCCACTAGGTTCTAGTATAGACTTAATACAGTATAGAATAAATCGTACATGGAATTTCAAAAATGTCGTTAGAATTCAAGTCGGATATCACGAGCTTTCGCGGAGATATATCTGGCTTTACGAAAGACGTTATAACATTTTATGGCATTTTATTGATTCCCATGTGCCATCGAACTACCGGCCACATCAGCCAGATATCAGACCTGCTCAACAAAATCTCAGCAAACACGGATTAATATTCATCATCCCCACGCACAAAGAGCTCCCATCCCGCCGAGATCCATTCACTCCACAAACAGGGACGCGGTCCTAATCGGCAAGAAGTAACTCCTCGCATTATACCGAACGGAGTTTGACGAAGAAATATTATCATTAGCGGGCCCGCGTTATCTTTTTTGCGATTTTAATCAATCAGTGCCCCGGAAAGATGACAATCTCGAAGGTTGACGTTCGGGCCATCATCAATTACCGCACGTGCGGATGATGCGTGTATTGCCCTCCCGTGTGCTGTCATTTACTCCGGCTTGCGATAATTGCTCGTTACATTAATGATGCAAACTAAACAGAGACGAAGACTCGCTTTCGGTTGGTTCGTTGTTATTTCTGCGAGGATGTTTTGGATTTGTACAGGTGTTTTGAAGGAGTGCATCGTGGGACCCATTTCGATTCAGCTGAATGCCCAGTGAGTGCTAATTCGCAATTAACTTCCCGGTTGTTTATGCTTAGAGGATAATTAAAAAGATGTAATTTCGTGTAGGAAGAAGCCGGAGATGGAGGAAGCAACTTGTTTGTGAAACATGAATATAAATAGAAACGGTAATTCAGACTTTACAGTGTTTAGTTAGCGTGTGCGGAAATTAATTTACAAATTTATATTGTTCTAAAATAAATATAATATTCAACGACGTTTCATTTTATCCTTGCGTCTTTATTTTGGACAATGGATCGCCCTGTTTCGGGGCTTTATTGGCTCCACATCTTCTTGACGCCTGTCCATTTATCATCACTTTGTAGTCAGGCCATTACCAGCTTTATAACACCATTTATTCTCATGTACTTATAATGGAAACAATTTGCGAAACCTCACTGTCGGGCACAAGTTCAAAAACGAAAACAAAAAATAAATTAGTTTTACAGTTTTCGTTTAACGCGTGCTCCAGACCCATTGAAATAACTGTCATGACAGGACACACGTTTGTCGCGATCGCACGTGTGCTCCAGACCTAAACGACATTTTCTGGCGCAGAGCTGTCTTTTAATAATCTTTCAGAAATTATTTTGGGACAGCGCATCCATCATTTCGATCAGTTTTTCCCGATTTTCAAATGAGACTTTTAAAGGGACTATAGTGACTCTGACAAAGAGTTTTCAAAATTGTACAAATTTTTACAAATACCACCTCTAATTTGTTTTCTTTTTGTCAGAATGAGCCAGATTTAGTAAAAAAAAATTTAAACCTGTTTCAATTTTTTGAAATATTTTGACTTGGCGCATCCACCATTTTGAATGGTTGTTTCCAATTTTTTAACGTTTGGTTAGGAATGTCAATGAGTTTTAAATCTTATCCAAATTTTTTAATTCTCGTGACTTGTTTAAAAGTTTTAGGAATATTTTTTCAAGGTGCGCATCCACCATTTTTATCAGATAATTGTCAAATGTCCAGGTTTTTACAGGATAGAAATAGTGGACGCTTGGGTCTGGAGCACACGTGTGTCGCGGTGACATGTGTGCTACAGACCCAAGCGTCCACTATTTCTATCACCTTTGACAATTCTTCTAAATGACACCATTAACGACATTTTCTAACGGAAATCAGTCTTTTAACATTAATTGGGAATTGAAGAATTGAGACATGAGCGAATCTGGAAATCCAGTAATCGATCAATTGAGCAAAAGAGACGTTGAGAGAAAGAGAGATTAGAAAACTGAGAAACTGTGAAATAAAAAAAGAGGAACTGAGAAAATAAGAAATGGGGGATTGGGAAATCTAGTAATCGATCAATTGGAAACATAAAATTGAGAAATTAAGAGATTCGCACCTTGAGAGATTGGGAAATTGAGAATGTGAGATTATGAAATTCAAAAATTGAGAAATCGAGCAACTGAGAAACTTGGGAATTGAGAGAATTGTGAAATAAGAAAGAAAGAAACTGAGAAATTGAGACATGAGGGAATTAGGAGATTAAGAAATTGGGGATTGGATTGGGAGACTGAGAATCGGGCAATTGAGAAATGGGGCATTGGAACTTGAGAAATTGTGTCATTGAGAGATAGAGATCGATCATTAAGAAATCGGGAAATTCAGAGATTGATAGAATGAGAAATTGATAAATTGAAAATTTATGAAATCTAGTAATCGATCAATCGGAAACTTAAAATTGAAAAATTGGGAAACTGAGAAATTCGCTCCTGAGAGATTGGGAAATTGAGAAATTTAAAAAAATATGAGATTATGAAATTCGGAAATTGAGACATCGAGCAACTGAGAAAAGTGGGAATTGAGAAAATTGTGAAATAAGAAAGAAAGAAACTGAGAAATTGGGACATGGGGGATTAGGAGCTTAAGAAATGGAGGATTGGATTGGGAGATTGAGAAACGGGGAATTGAGAAATTGCGAAATGGGGAATCGGAACTTGAGAAATTGTGTAATTGAGACATAGAGATCGATCATTGAGAAATCGGGAAATTCAGAGATTGATAGATTGAGAAATTGATAAATTGAAAATTTATGAAATCTAGTAATCGATCAATTGGAAACTTAAAATTGAGAAATTGGCAAATTAAGAGATTCGCACTTGAGAGATTGGGAAATTGAAAAATTTGGAAATTATGAGATTGTGAAATTCCGAAATTGAGACATCGAGCAACTGAGAAATTTGGGAATTGAGAAAACTGAAAAAAAAAGAAAAAAGAAACATTGAGACATGTGGGGGATTAGGAGATAGAGAAACGAGGGATTGAGAGATTGAGAAATGGGGGATTGGAGATTGAGAAATTGTGAAATTGAGAGATAGAGATCTAGCATTGAGGAATCGGGAAATTCAGAGATTGATAGATTGAGAGAAATTGATAAATTGAAATATTGGAACATTTTGAAATTGAGTAATCGATCAATTGGAAAACTAAAATTGAGAAATTAGTAGATTGAGATATTGGCATCTTGAGAGATTGAGAAATTAAGAAATTCGGAAATGGACAAATTGGAAGATTGAGACATTGTGATGTTCGAAAATTGAGACGAGCAACTGAGAAAAATTGAGAAATTTGGGAATTGAAAAATCGAGAGAATGACAAATCTGGAAATCTAGTAATCGATCAATTGGGCAATTGAGAACTTGAGAGAACGAGAGATTAGAAAATTAAGAAATTGTGAAACAAAAAAAAAGAGAAACTGAGAAATTGGGATATGCGGGGATTGGGAAATTGAGAATTGAATTCGGAGATTGAGAAACGGGGAATTGAGAGATTGAGAAATGGGGGATTGGAGCTTGAGAAATTGTAAAATTGAGACATAGAGATCGATCATTGAAAAATAGTGAAATTCAGAGATTGATAGATTGAAAATTTATGAAATCTAGTAATTCATCAATTGAGATTGGGAAATTGAAAAATTTGGAAATTATGAGATTATGAAATTCTGAAATTGAGACATCGAGCAACTGAGAAATTTGGGAATTCAGAAAACAGATAAAAAAAAGAGAAACTGAGACAATGAGACATGGGGGGATTAAGAGATTGAGAAATGGGTAATTGGATTGGGAGATTGAGAAACGGGGGATTGAGAGATTGAGAAATGGGGGATTGGAGATTGAGAAATTGTGAAATTGACAGATAGAGATCGATCATTGAGAAATCGGGAAATTCAGAGATTGATAGATTGAGAAATTGATAAATTGAAAATTTATGAAATCTAGTAATCGATCAATTGGAAACTTAAAAATTGAGAAATTGCGATATTGAGAGATTCCCACTTGAGAGATTGGGAAATTGAGAATATTAAAAAATTAAGAATTGAAAGAAAAAATTGAGAACTGAGAAATCAGGATGTTGACAAATTTGAAACTTGAGAAATCGAGACATTGAGATACTTAGACAGCTCTTTAGAAATTGCTATTAATTATTAGGAACGCTAAAAATCAAAATTAAGAAACTGATAAATCAAGAAGTCTCCAATTGAGAAATTGGGAAATTTGGGAATTGAAAAATTTAGGTATTGACGAATCGGGAAATCTAGTAATCGATGAATTGGACAATAGAGAAGTTGAGAGAACGAGATATTAGAAAACTGAGAAATTATTGTGATTTTAAAAAATTGAGAAACAGAAGTTGAGAAATTGAGAAATGGGGAGATTGATAAATTAAGGGATTGGGAAATTATAAAATTAAGAAAATGACAAACTGGGGGATTAAGAGATTGAAACTGAGAGATTGAGAAATTGTGAAATTGAGAGATAAAGATCGAGCACTGAGAAATTTGGGAAATTGAGAGATTGACATTGAAAGATTCTGAAATTCGGAAATTGAAACATGAAATTAAACAAAAAGAGAAACTGGGAAATTGAGGGATGGGGGATTGGAAGATTGAGAAACGGGACATTGACAATTGAGAATTTGAGAGAACGAAATATTAGAAAACTGAGAAATCATTGTGATATTAAAAAACTGAGAAACTGAGAAGTTCAGAAATTGAGAAATGGGGAAATTGATAAATTAAGGGATGGGAAAATTTTGAAATTGAGAAATCGAGATTGAGCATTTGGACAATTGAGAAATCTGGAAATTCAGAGAATATTGGAAAATTGGGAAATCTCGTAATCGATCAATTGGGCAATTGAGACAGGGAGAACGAGAGATGAGAAAACTGATAAATTGTGACATTAAAAAATTGAGAAACTAAGAAATTGGTAAATTGGGGGATCAGGAAATTGAGAAATTGAGATATAGTGATCGAGTCTTGAGAAATCAGGAAATTGAGACATTGTGAAATTCGGAACTTGAGAAATCGAGACATTGAGATGCTTGGACAACTCTCTACAAATTGCTATTAATTAGAAACGCCAAAAATCAAAATTGAGAAACCGACAAATCAAGAAGTCTACAATTGAGAAATTGGGAAATTTGGGCAATTGAGAATTTGAGAGAACGAGATATTAGAAAACTGAGAAATCATTGTGATATTCAAAAATTGAGAAACTGAGAAGTTGAGAAATTGAGAAATGGGGAGATTGATAAATTAAGGGATGGAGAAATTTTGAAATTGAGAGATCGAGATTGAGCATTTCAACAAGTGAGAAATCTGGAAATTCAGAGAATATTGGAAAATTGGGAAATGTCGTAATGGATCAATTGGGCAATTGAGACAGGGAGAACGAGAGATCAGAAAACTGATAAATTGTGACATTAAAAAATTGAGAAACTGAGAAATTGGGAAAAAAGATTGGGCATTGGGAAATCGGGAAATTAAGAAATGGGAAATTGAAATATTGGAAAATTTTCAAATTTAGTAATCGATTAATTGGAAAACTAAAATTGAGAGTCTCGAAGCTTGAGAGATTGAGAAATTTATAAACTCGGAAATTGACAAATTGGAAAATTGACACATTGCAAAGTTCGGACGTTGAGACAACGACCAACTGAGAAACTGAGAGAAAATAGGAAATTTGAGAATTGAAAAGTTGGGAGAATGACAAATCTTAAAATCGATCAATTTGGCAATTGAGAAGAAATCAGGAATTTGAGATATTGTGAAATTCGGAAATTGAAACATCGAACAACTGAAAGATCATAAAATTAAAAATTGAGAGAAGAAATTGAAATATTGAGTAAATGATTGAAACTGAAAAATCGAGAAATTGGCAAATTGAAAAGTTGAGAAATTGAGAAATCGGGGGGATTGGGGGACTGGAGATAACATATCGCAAATCTGTAAACTATACCTACGGGGGGGATTGGGTCTCATGTGTGATCCAGTCCCATTAAAATAATAATCGCTTCCTCTGGTGTAAGTTTTGTAATCTCAGTTTTGTAAAATTTAAATAAGAGTTCCAAAGACCACATTGCCTTTCGATTGTCATTATTATTGCAGATTACTTCCTCCTGCTTCTCGAACAACAGCCACAGAGTCGACCTGAAGTATTTAAGCCATAACTTTCATAATAATTATTAAGACGACTCGAGTACAAAATCTGATTAACGCTGGCTTTTGATTGTTCTATCGTGAAGAGAATCCATAGCTAATTCAACTTTAGCTCAAAATGGCGGATGCGCCGGGCGACTTAATTAAACAAATTATTATAAATTAAACGAAAAAAGCACAAAGGAGTAGAATTCAGTGGGGATATTACATTTTATCTAAATTGTGTTCGAATTACAATTTGGTGACTCGAATATCGAGTGTAGAATTGCCGAAAGGAAATTCGAGCATGAAATAATGATGAGAGGTTTATAAAATTCAAAACCAACAAAAACGTTGAAAATGCAATTCGTCTATTTCAAATCTCGTATTGTCCGCCTTTGAGGACGGCTATAATCCTTTTGAACACCGAGACATTGTCTTTGAGACTCTCCCAGCAATTAGCTGTGCAATTGCTTCCTTTCAGTAAATCACTTCAAGCATGTACTCCCCGAATCCGATCCAACTTGCATAAATCAGCGGAGTTAATAAATCTTAATACACTTCATAACGGCGGGGAACCCTCTTCACCGTAGTCACAATTTCCGGCGGAAAGATTCGGAAGTAATCCGTTAGGTGTGTGTTTTCGACAAAGCTAATTAAATTCGAAGCCGCGACTCTTATTAAATGTCAAATTTTAATGCGTGGCCGTCACGCTCTTTAAAAGTGAACGTGCACGGACAGTGATTGTGATCAGGACTAATTGGTCACAACGAAATTTTCTCGGCGGGAATAAAAGTGTTCTGCGGTAAAATTTCATCTGGCATTGTTCCGGTGAGAGATTTGTTGAGGAGAACTCTCCGGAGGATGCACTTATTCCCTTCTACGTGTTGGGAGCCTCGATTTAATCTCTCACGATTTACCGGTGTGAAAATCGACCGCCGTAATTTATCACGAGCAACAAAACGCTCGGAATTTATGTGTGTCATATCGAATTTTTTGTTTATCGTCGGCACGTTTTTCAGGTCGCCGCAGTTATTTCAGTGCTTGGATTTTAAAAATTATGATCGAGGTGTCGTTCGATTCGTAATTGCAGCAAGAATTTTTTAGTTGAAACATTAGTTTTAGTTATAAACATTTAAGTAAACAAAAAAAAGTGGTTACGTGTTTTGCAAATATTTCAAAAACAGTTTGAGATATCCGAAATTTGAAAAAAGATCCTTAAAGAGGGGGAAATCTCCCAAAAAAAGTCCTGCCTCCCGGAGTTGTCCCGGCAATATTTATAATTTTAATTTAGCGGCGAAAAATGCAAAAAAAATTATTATAATTTTCAATTTACCAATTGCAGACGATTGAGAATTCCAATTAATGCACACTATATTAAAGAAAGAGTGCGGTGGGCCGCCCTAAGAACTGCACCATTAGTTGTCAACCACTTTCTAGACAGTAATTTTGTTCTCCACAGAGTCAAATGTCTAACTCTGATTTTCGGACTTTGAGAATTCCAAGTCAGAAAATGGTTGATATTTCAAAGCCGTCTAGACAATCAACGGTGCAGTTCTTAGGGCGTAACACCCACCCGCCGCACACTTTCTGTTTGCCACAACATACGACAACTAGATTTGTGTCTGAAATAATTGCAAACAATTGACAATTTCAATTAATGTACACTATATGGAAGAGAGAGTGCGGTGGGCGGGTGGGCCGCTCTAAGAACTGCACCATTGATTGTCTAGATGGCTTTGAAATGTCAACCATTTTCTGACTTGGAATTCTCAAAGTCCGAAAATGAGAGTTAGACATTTGACTCTGTGGAGAACAAAATTACTGTCTAGAAAGTGGTTGACATTTCAAAGCCATCTAGACAATCAATGGTGCAGTTCTTAGGGCGTCCCACCCACCCACCGCACTCTTTCTGTTTGCCACAAAATACGACAACTAGATTTGTGTCTGAAATAATTGCAAACAATTGACAATTTCAATTAATGTACACTATATGGAAGAGAGACTGCGGTGGGTGGGTGAGCCGCCCTAAGAACTGCACCATTTGTTGTCTAGATGGTTTTGAAATGTCAACCACTTTTTAGACGGTAATTTTGTTCTCCACATGGCCAACAGTCCAAGTCTCATTTTCGGAATTTGAGAATTCCAAGTCAGAAAATGGTTGATATTTCAAAGCCGTCTAGACAATCAACGGTGCAGTTCTTAGGGCGTACCACCCACCCACCGCACTCTTTCTGTTTGCCACAACATACGACAACTAGATGTGTGTCTGAAATAATTGCAAACAATTGACAATTTCAATTAATGTACACTATATGGAAGAGAGAGTGCGGTGGGCGGGTGGGCCGCCCTAAGAACTGCACCATTTGTTGTCTAGATGGCTTTGAAATGTCAACCACTTTTTAGACAGTAATTTTGTTCTCCACATAATCAAATGTCTAACTCTCATTTTCGGACTTTGAGTATTCCAAGTAAGAAAATGGTTGACATTTCAAAGCCATCTAGACAATCAACGGTGCAGTTCTTAGGGCGTAACACCCACCCACCGTACTCTTTCTGTTTGACACAACATACGACAACTAGATTTGTGTCTGAAATAATTGCAAACAATTGACAAATTCAATTAATGTACACTATATGGAAGAGAGAGTGCGGTGGGCGGGTGGGCCGCTCTAAGAACTGCACCATTTGTTGTCTAGATGGCTTTGAAATGTCAACCACTTTTTAGACGGTATTTTTGTTCTCCACGTAGTCAAATGTCAAACTCTCATTTTCGGACTTTGAGAATTCCAAGTAAGAAAATGGTTGACATTTCAAAGCCATCTAGACAATCAATGGTGCAGTTCTTAGGGCCTGCCACCCACCCACCGCACTCTTTCTGTTTGCCACAACATACGGCAGCTAGATTTGTGTCTGAAATAATTGCAAACAACTGACAATTTCAATTAATGTACACTATATTGAAGAAAGAGGGCGGTGGGCGGGTGGGCCGCCCTAAGAACTGCACCATTTGTTGTCTAGATGGCTTTGAAATGTCAACCACTTTCTAGACAGTAATTTTGTTCTCCACAGAGTCAAATGTCTAACTCTCATTGTCGGACTTTGAGAATTCCAAGTAAGAAAATGGTTGACATTTCAAAGCCATCTAGACAATCAACGGTGCAGTTCTTAGGGCGTAACACCCACCCACCGTACTCTTTCTGTTTGACACAACATACGACAACTAGATTTGTGTCTGAAATAATTGCAAACAATTGACAATTTCAATTAATGTACACTATATGAAAGAGAGAGTGCGGTGGGCGGGTGGGCCGCCCTAAGAACTGCACCATTTGTTGTCTAGATGGTTTTGAAATGTCAACCACTTTTTAGAGGGTATTTTTGTTCTCCACGTAGCCAAATGTCAAACTCTCATTTTCGGACTTTGAGAGTTCCAAGTTGTCATTTCTAAACCATCTAATGGTTGTCCAATGGTACATGTCTTCAGGTGAAACACCCGCCCACCCCACTGAAATAATTGGGAACAACTGAAAATTTAAATGTTGTACACTGTACTGAAAAAGGGATGTAATGTAAAAGGAAAAAAAAATATTATTGTTTATTGATATGTCCTAATAATGTGTAATGTGTAACCTGAACTACGGCCATAAAATGTCAAATAAATTTGAAGAATTAACTTAACCTCAATTCTCAGTATCTTGCCGCTTGCGTTGTCGATGTTGGTTGTTGGGTTATTTTTGTCTAGTGAAACAGTATATCTACTCTATAAAATCAGTTCTTTTAAGAACTTCATTTGTTCACTGCTTAAAAATGGCATTTTCATTAGACCCCAAAGCGTTTATGGTTAAGTCGTATTTTCGAAATGGGCAGAAAGTAGACGGCGTGTGGCAATATTCTGTTCAAGATGCATGGAAAGAAAAGTAACCACCTTTTTTTTTGTTTACTTAATTGTTTATAACTTTTGTAATTTTTATTTGCGGATATTGATTTTCAACAAAAAATTTCAACGAATCTAATGACACCTCAATCATAATTTATTTTTGGTGCCTCTTAACTCGACTATTTGTTAGAATATTAAATTTATTCTAAAGTGAACGCTCCTATCTCCGAATCGATATTTTATCGTTTATTCCTTCTATGACATCGCCGATCAAGATAACCCCGCGCTCTATTGCAGTCGTACTAAAGCCCAAAAAGTAATTTTAATAAATTCCGTGACGCACGTCAAAATGATTTCATGTTTTACGAGCACAATCAATCGGGCCATTTGCTCCGGAATCACATCGTAACTACGTCATTTCCTCATTTCGGATTTCTGTCATTTGTGTAACATTGACGTTTTAAAAGTTTTCGGAATTTATCGGCCAAATACGCGGGGTAAATGTTTCGGGAGGAATAAACGGGGCGCGGTCCGCCCGTTTTGAGAGATTTACGACGGGGGTCGCAGTCCGCGCCGCTGCTACGTGTCGCCGAAGATGAAAAAATCCGAAGAGTTTATAATTGCGCATAGTTTGTTAAGAATTAGACGGTATCCGTCTTTATGGGGGAAAGGGGGGGAGATTTATTGTCGTCGCGGAAATGGGGGCGACGTTCGCTCGGATACAGTTGAATGCTTTTTTGCTTTGTGTGGAACGTTTTCGTCGGACGGAGGCAAAAAACGGGGTTTTATTCGGACGGAACCGTCTCCTGGACAACCTTTCAACACATTTTTTTGTTGGGAAACGAGAAATGTATAAATAAATAAACAAAGCAGATAGCTTATTTTTTGGGTGGTGTTTTTAATAAAGAGATGGTTTTAGAGGACTTTGTTTCAAAATTCACCTCTACATTTCATACATAACAATGGAAATATGTAATATGATTCAATAGAATCAAAAATAAAAGCCCAATCAAATTAGGCGCATTCGAATTACAAGAACTCAAGCGAAAAAACAGATCGGAACTAAACGATGCGTCAGAAATCAAAACTGGAATCACACTCAAAACTAGATCTAATCAAATTAAAATCGAATATGCAACTTAAGAATCGAATCAAATCACAATGAAATTAAATCAAAGTAAACTCACCAAAACGAAATGTCGAATGAAAATCTAATCCAAACCATAATTCAATCCGAAATCAGAATCATATCAAATACACAACCAAACTCAGAATCTTGTGCAAAATCAAATGAAGATCAAAATGAAAACGACATAACAACGTATCATAACCAATTCAAATTGCAACCAAATAAAGTCGAAATCCAAATGAAATACAGGATCAAACACTCAAATCAAATCAAATCAAAAATCATCAGAAATTGACATCAAAACCAAAATCATTACTAAAATGAAAATTTTAAATTAAATAGCCATCAAATCAAGTCGCAATCCAGAATGAAATCAAATCCAGCATTACAATCAAATTGAATCAAAATCGACTCAATCTCAAAATGAAATACAGGATCAAACACACAAATCAAAACCAGAATAATTACTACCATGAATGGCAAGTCGAAATCCTAAATCAAATCAAATCGACTCAATCACAAAATGAAATACAAGATCAAACACTCAAATCACATCAAATCAAAAAACATCAGAAATTGAAGTCAAAACCAAAATCATTACTAAAATGAAAATTTCAAATTAAATAGCCATCAAATCAAGGAGCAATCCAGAATCAAATCAAATCCAGCATTACAATCAAATCGAATCAAAATCGACTCAATCTGAAAATGAAATACAGGATCAAACACACAAATCAAAACCAGAATAATTACTAACATGAATGGCAAGTCGAAATCTTAAATCAAATCAAATCGACTCAATCTCAAAATGAAATACAAGATCAAACACTCAAATCACATCAAATCAAAAATCATCAGAAATTGAAATCAAAACCAAAATCATTACTAAAATGAAAATTTCAAATTAAACAACCATCAAATCAAGTAGCAATCCAGAATTAAATCAAATCCAGCATTACAATCAAATCGAATCAAAATCGACTCAATCTGAAAATGAAATACAGGATCAAACACACAAATCAAAACCAGAATAATTACTAACATGAATGGCAAGTCGAAATCTTAAATCAAATAAAATCGACTCAATCTCAAAATTAAATACAAGATCAAACACTCAAATCACATCAAATCAAAAACATCAGAAATTGAAATCAAAACCAAAATCATTACTAAAATGAAAATTTCAAATTAAACAACCATCAAATCAAGTAGCAATCCAGAATGAAATCAAATCCAGCATTACAATCAAGTCGAATCAAAATCGACTCAATCTGAAAATGAAATACAGGATCAAACACACAAATCAAAACCAGAATAATTACTAACATGAATGGCAAGTCGAAATCTTAAATCAAATCAAATCGACTCAATCTCAAAATTAAATACAAGATCAAACACTCAAATCACATCAAATCAAAAACATCAGAAATTGAAATCAAAACCAAAATCATTACTAAAATGAAAATTTCAAATTAAACAACCATCAAATCAAGTAGCAATCCAGAATGAAATCAAATCCAGCATTACAATCAAATCGAATCAAAATCGACTCAATCTAAAAATGAAATACAGGATCAAACACACAAATCAAAACCAGAATAATTACTAACATGAATGGCAAGTCGAAATCTTAAATCAAATCAAATCGACTCAATCTCAAAATGAAATACAAGATCAAACACTCAAATCACATCAAATCAAAAATCATCAGAAATTGAAATCAAAACCAAAATCATTACTAAAATGAAAATTTCAAATTAAACAACCATCAAATCAAGTAGCAATCCAGAATGAAATCAAATCCAGCATTACAATCAAATCGAATCAAAATCGACTCAATCTGAAAATGAAATACAGGATCAAACACACAAATCAAAACCAGAATAATTACTAACATGAATGGCAAGTCGAAATCTTAAATCAAATCAAATCGACTCAATCTCAAAATGAAATACAAGATCAAACACTCAAATCACATCAAATCAAAAATCATCAGAAATTGAAATCAAAACCAAAATCATTACTAAAATGAAAATTTCAAATTAAACAACCATCAAATCAAGTAGCAATCCAGAATGAAATCAAATCCAGCATTACAATCAAATCGAATCAAAATCGACTCAATCTGAAAATGAAATACAGGATCAAACACACAAATCAAAACCAGAATAATTACTAACATGAATGGCAAGTCGAAATCTTAAATCAAATCAAATCGACTCAATCTCAAAATTAAATACAAGATCAAACACTCAAATCACATCAAATCAAAAACATCAGAAATTGAAATCAAAACCAAAATCATTACTAAAATGAAAATTTCAAATTAAACAACCATCAAATCAAGTAGCAATCCAGAATGAAATCAAATCCAGCATTACAATCAAATCGAATCAAAATCGACTCAATCTAAAAATGAAATACAGGATCAAACACACAAATCAAAACCAGAATAATTACTAACATGAATGGCAAGTCGAAATCTTAAATCAAATCAAATCGACTCAATCTCAAAATGAAATACAAGATCAAACACTCAAATCACATCAAATCAAAAATCATCAGAAATTGAAATCAAAACCAAAATCATTACTAAAATGAAAATTTCAAATTAAACAACCATCAAATCAAGTAGCAATCCAGAATGAAATCAAATCCAGCATTACAATCAAATCGAATCAAAATCGACTCAATCTGAAAATGAAATACAGGATCAAACACACAAATCAAAACCAGAATAATTACTAACATGAATGGCAAGTCGAAATCTTAAATCAAATCAAATCGACTCAATCTCAAAATGAAATACAAGATCAAACACTCAAATCACATCAAATCAAAAATCATCAGAAATTGAAATCAAAACCAAAATCATTACTAAAATGAAAATTTCAAATTAAACAACCATCAAATCAAGTAGCAATCCAGAATGAAATCAAATCCAGCATTACAATCAAATCGAATCAAAATCGACTCAATCTGAAAATGAAATACAGGATCAAACACACAAATCAAAACCAGAATAATTACTAACATGAATGGCAAGTCGAAATCTTAAATCAAATCAAATCGACTCAATCTCAAAATGAAATACAAGATCAAACACTCAAATCACATCAAATCAAAAATCATCAGAAATTGAAATCAAAACCAAAATCATTACTAAAGTGAAAATTTCAAATTAAACAACCATCAAATCAAGTAGCAATCCAGAATGAAATCAAATCCAGCATTACAATCAAATCGAATCAAAATCGACTCAATCTGAAAATGAAATACAGGATCAAACACACAAATCAAAACCAGAATAATTACTAACATGAATGGCAAGTCGAAATCTTAAATCAAATCAAATCGACTCAATCTCAAAATGAAATACAAGATCAAACACTCAAATCACATCAAATCAAAAATCATCTGAAATTGAAATCAAAACCAAAATCATTACTAAAATGAAAATTTCAAATTAAACAACCATCAAAACAAATAGCAATCCAGAATGAAATCAAATCCAGCATTACAATCAAATCGAATCAAAATCGACTCAATCTGAAAATGAAATACAGGATCAAACACACAAATCAAAACCAGAATAATTACTAACATGAATGGCAAGTCGAAATCTTAAATCAAATCAAATCGACTCAATCTCAAAATTAAATACAAGATCAAACACTCAAATCACATCAAATCAAAAATCATCACAAATTGAAATCAAAACCAAAATCATTACTAAAATGAAAATTTCAAATTAAACAACCATCGAATCAAGTAGCAATCCAGAATGAAATCAAATCCAGCATTACAATCAAATCGAATCAAAATCGACTCAATCTGAAAATGAAATACAGGATCAAACACACAAATCAAAACCAGAATAATTACTAACATGAATGGCAAGTCGAAATCTTAAATCAAATCAAATCGACTCAATCTCAAAATGAAATACAAGATCAAACACTCAAATCACATCAAATCAAAAATCATCAGAAATTGAAATCAAAACCAAAATCATTACTAAAGTGAAAATTTCAAATTAAACAACCATCAAATCAAGTAGCAATCCAGAATGAAATCAAATCCAGCATTACAATCAAATCGAATCAAAATCGACTCAATCTGAAAATGAAATACAGGATCAAACACACAAATCAAAACCAGAATAATTACTAACATGAATGGCAAGTCGAAATCTTAAATCAAATCAAATCGACTCAATCTCAAAATTAAATACAAGATCAAACACTCAAATCACATCAAATCAAAAATCATCACAAATTGAAATCAAAACCAAAATCATTACTAAAATGAAAATTTCAAATTAAACAACCATCGAATCAAGTAGCAATCCAGAATGAAATCAAATCCAGCATTACAATCAAATCGAATCAAAATCGACTCAATCTGAAAATGAAATACAGGATCAAACACACAAATCAAAACCAGAATAATTACTAACATGAATGGCAAGTCGAAATCTTAAATCAAATCAAATCGACTCAATCTCAAAATGAAATACAAGATCAAACACTCAAATCACATCAAATCAAAAATCATCAGAACTTGAAATCAAAACCAAAATCATTACTAAAATGAAAATTTCAAATTAAACAACCATCAAATCAAGTAGCAATCCAGAATGAAATCAAATCCAGCATTACAATCAAATCGAATCAAAATCGACTCAATCTGAAAATGAAATACAGGATCAAACACACAAATCAAAACCAGAATAATTACTAACATGAATGGCAAGTCGAAATCTTAAATCAAATCAAATCGACTCAATCTCAAAATGAAATACAAGATCAAACACTCAAATCACATCAAATCAAAAATCATCAGAAATTGAAATCAAAACCAAAATCATTACTAAAGTGAAAATTTCAAATTAAACAACCATCAAATCAAGTAGCAATCCAGAATGAAATCAAATCCAGCATTACAATCAAATCGAATCAAAATCGACTCAATCTGAAAATGAAATACAGGATCAAACACACAAATCAAAACCAGAATAATTACTAACATGAATGGCAAGTCGAAATCTTAAATCAAATCAAATCGACTCAATCTCAAAATTAAATACAAGATCAAACACTCAAATCACATCAAATCAAAAATCATCACAAATTGAAATCAAAACCAAAATCATTACTAAAATGAAAATTTCAAATTAAACAACCATCGAATCAAGTAGCAATCCAGAATGAAATCAAATCCAGCATTACAATCAAATCGAATCAAAATCGACTCAATCTGAAAATGAAATACAGGATCAAACACACAAATCAAAACCAGAATAATTACTAACATGAATGGCAAGTCGAAATCTTAAATCAAATCAAATCGACTCAATCTCAAAATGAAATACAAGATCAAACACTCAAATCACATCAAATCAAAAATCATCAGAACTTGAAATCAAAACCAAAATCATTACTAAAATGAAAATTTCAAATTAAACAACCATCAAATCAAGTAGCAATCCAGAATTAAATCAAATCCAGCATTACAATCAAATCGAATCAAAATCGACTCAATCTGAAAATGAAATACAGGATCAAACACACAAATCAAAACCAGAATAATTACTAACATGAATGGCAAGTCGAAATCTTAAATCAAATCAAATCGACTCAATCTCAAAATGAAATACAAGATCAAACACTCAAATCACATCAAATCAAAAATCATCAGAAATTGAAATCAAAACCAAAATCATTACTAAAGTGAAAATTTCAAATTAAACAACCATCAAATCAAGTAGCAATCCAGAATGAAATCAAATCCAGCATTACAATCAAATCGAATCAAAATCGACTCAATCTGAAAATGAAATACAGGATCAAACACACAAATCAAAACCAGAATAATTACTAACATGAATGGCAAGTCGAAATCTTAAATCAAATCAAATCGACTCAATCTCAAAATGAAATACAAGATCAAACACTCAAATCACATCAAATCAAAAATCATCAGAAATTGAAATCAAAACCAAAATCATTACTAAAATGAAAATTTCAAATTAAACAACCATCAAATCAAGTAGCAATCCAGAATGAAATCAAATCCAGCATTACAATCAAATCGAATCAAAATCGACTCAATCTGAAAATGAAATACAGGATCAAACACACAAATCAAAACCAGAATAATTACTAACATGAATGGCAAGTCGAAATCTTAAATCAAATCAAATCGACTCAATCTCAAAATGAAATACAAGATCAAACACTCAAATCACATCAAATCAAAAATCATCAGAAATTGAAATCAAAACCAAAATCATTACTAAAATGAAAATTTCAAATTAAACAACCATCGAATCAAGTAGCAATCCAGAATTAAATCAAATCCAGCATTACAATCAAATCGAATCAAAATCGACTCAATCTGAAAATGAAATACAGGATCAAACACACAAATCAAAACCAGAATAATTACTAACATGAATGGCAAGTCGAAATCTTAAATCAAATCAAATCGACTCAATCTCAAAATTAAATACAAGATCAAACACTCAAATCACATCAAATCAAAAATCATCAGAAATTGAAATCAAAACCAAAATCATTACTAAAATGAAAATTTCAAATTAAACAACCATCGAATCAAGTAGCAATCCAGAATGAAATCAAATCCAGCATTACAATCAAATCGAATCAAAATCGACTCAATCTGAAAATGAAATACAGGATCAAACACACAAATCAAAACCAGAATAATTACTAACATGAATGGCAAGTCGAAATCTTAAATCAAATCAAATCGACTCAATCTCAAAATGAAATACAAGATCAAACACTCAAATCACATCAAATCAAAAATCATCAGAAATTGAAATCAAAACCAAAATCATTACTAAAATGAAAATTTCAAATTAAACAACCATCAAATCAAGTAGCAATCCAGAATTAAATCAAATCCAGCATTACAATCAAATCGAATCAAAATCGACTCAATCTGAAAATGAAATACAGGATCAAACACACAAATCAAAACCAGAATAATTACTAACATGAATGGCAAGTCGAAATCTTAAATCAAATCAAATCGACTCAATCTCAAAATGAAATACAAGATCAAACACTCAAATCACATCAAATCAAAAATCATCAGAAATTGAAATCAAAACCAAAATCATTACTAAAATGAAAATTTCAAATTAAACAACCATCAAATCAAGTAGCAATCCAGAATGAAATCAAATCCAGCATTACAATCAAATCGAATCAAAATCGACTCAATCTGAAAATGAAATACAGGATCAAACACACAAATCAAAACCAGAATAATTACTAACATGAATGGCAAGTCGAAATCTTAAATCAAATCAAATCGACTCAATCTCAAAATGAAATACAAGATCAAACACTCAAATCACATCAAATCAAAAATCATCAGAAATTGAAATCAAAACCAAAATCATTACTAAAATGAAAATTTCAAATTAAACAACCATCAAATCAAGTAGCAATCCAGAATGAAATCAAATCCAGCATTACAATCAAATCGAATCAAAATCGACTCAATCTGAAAATGAAATACAGGATCAAACACACAAATCAAAACCAGAATAATTACTAACATGAATGGCAAGTCGAAATCTTAAATCAAATCAAATCGACTCAATCTCAAAATGAAATACAAGATCAAACACTCAAATCACATCAAATCAAAAATCATCAGAAATTGAAATCAAAACCAAAATCATTACTAAAGTGAAAATTTCAAATTAAACAACCATCAAATCAAGTAGCAATCCAGAATGAAATCAAATCCAGCATTACAATCAAATCGAATCAAAATCGACTCAATCTGAAAATGAAATACAGGATCAAACACACAAATCAAAACCAGAATAATTACTAACATGAATGGCAAGTCGAAATCTTAAATCAAATCAAATCGACTCAATCTCAAAATGAAATACAAGATCAAACACTCAAATCACATCAAATCAAAAATCATCTGAAATTGAAATCAAAACCAAAATCATTACTAAAATGAAAATTTCAAATTAAACAACCATCAAAACAAATAGCAATCCAGAATGAAATCAAATCCAGCATTACAATCAAATCGAATCAAAATCGACTCAATCTGAAAATGAAATACAGGATCAAACACACAAATCAAAACCAGAATAATTACTAACATGAATGGCAAGTCGAAATCTTAAATCAAATCAAATCGACTCAATCTCAAAATTAAATACAAGATCAAACACTCAAATCACATCAAATCAAAAATCATCACAAATTGAAATCAAAACCAAAATCATTACTAAAATGAAAATTTCAAATTAAACAACCATCGAATCAAGTAGCAATCCAGAATGAAATCAAATCCAGCATTACAATCAAATCGAATCAAAATCGACTCAATCTGAAAATGAAATACAGGATCAAACACACAAATCAAAACCAGAATAATTACTAACATGAATGGCAAGTCGAAATCTTAAATCAAATCAAATCGACTCAATCTCAAAATGAAATACAAGATCAAACACTCAAATCACATCAAATCAAAAATCATCAGAAATTGAAATCAAAACCAAAATCATTACTAAAATGACAATTTCAAATTAAACAACCATCAAATCAAGTAGCAATCCAGAATGAAATCAAATCCAGCATTACAATCAAATCGAATCAAAATCGACTCAATCTGAAAATGAAATACAGGATCAAACACACAAATCAAAACCAGAATAATTACTAACATGAATGGCAAGTCGAAATCTTAAATCAAATCAAATCGACTCAATCTCAAAATGAAATACAAGATCAAACACTCAAATCACATCAAATCAAAAATCATCAGAAATTGAAATCAAAACCAAAATCATTACTAAAGTGAAAATTTCAAATTAAACAACCATCAAATCAAGTAGCAATCCAGAATGAAATCAAATCCAGCATTACAATCAAATCGAATCAAAATCGACTCAATCTGAAAATGAAATACAGGATCAAACACACAAATCAAAACCAGAATAATTACTAACATGAATGGCAAGTCGAAATCTTAAATCAAATCAAATCGACTCAATCTCAAAATTAAAAACAAGATCAAACACTCAAATCACATCAAATCAAAAACATCAGAAATTGAAATCAAAACCAAAATCATTACTAAAATGAAAATTTCAAATTAAACAACCATCAAATCAAGTAGCAATCCAGAATGAAATCAAATCCAGCATTACCATCAAATCGAATCAAAATCGACTCAATCTGAAAATGAAATACAGGATCAAACACACAAATCAAAACCAGAATAATTACTAACATGAATGGCAAGTCGAAATCTTAAATCAAATCAAATCGACTCAATCTCAAAATAAAATACAAGATCAAACACTCAAATCACATCAAATCAAAAATCATCAGAAATTGAAATCAAAACCAAAATCATTACTAAAATGAAAATTTCAAATTAAGCAACCATCAAATCAAGTAGCAATCCAGAATGAAATCAAATCCAGCATTACAATCAAATCGAATCAAAATCGACTCAATCTCAAAATCAAATACAGGATCACACCCAAAATCAAATCAAATCAAGAAACATCAGAAATCAAAACAAAATACACGATCACAACGAAAATCAAATCAAATCAAGAAGCATCAAAAATTGAAATCAAAACCAGAATAATTACAAAATGAAAATTTCAAATTCAAAAGCCATTAAATCAACTGAAAATTCAGCATTAAAATCAAATCAACTCAATCTCAAAATGAAATACAGGATCAAGCCCCCAAATCAAATCAAAAATCATCAGAAATTGAAATCAAAACCAGAATCATTACTAAAATGAAAATTTCAAATTAAATAGCCGTCAAATCAAATCGGAATCCAGAATCAAATCAAATCTAACCAAAATCGTCTAAATCTAAAAATCATAGACATGATCATACCCAGAATCAAATCAAATCAAGAAACATCAGCAATTGAAATCAAAACCAAAATCTAATAGGCTCTACAGATTTGAATCTCATAAAATAATCTGAAGAACGACACGAATGAGAAAAATAAATAGTCGGAGATGAATGTTGAATTATTTAGGAATTTCACTGCGAACAGCGCCCCCACCATATTTAATAAAATTTTGAAATGCCAAAGAGACACTCATTGTATAGTTTCTTTGCACGTGGATCTGATAAAATAATGTCTAGGAGAGTCGAATAGGGCCAAATGAACATTCCAAACGGCTTTTGGAATTAATGGAAATTAATGTTGTAGCAGCGCCTCCATCAATTTTGACGATATTTTGAAATTTCAGAAATACACTTTTGGAAGTCTACACAATGAATCTCAATGTCAAAAGCGTCACGAATAAATTAAAAAAATAATTATTCGGAAATGAATTTTGAATTAGTTAGAACTGCAACTGCGAACAGCGCCTCCACCATTTTTGAGAAAATTTTGAAATACCGAAAAGACAATCCTTGTATTCTCTATCTTCTTCTTCCCTCTATCTTAATTAGTTTTTTGTCTTCGAAAAGTAAAATTCGGAATTTTGAAACACGTTATCCTTTCACAAAGAAACGACAAAAAGAGGGAGAAAAGCAAAACACACTTTGACAAGACAAATCAGTGGCGGGAAATTTAAAACAACCCTACACAAAACAAAGACAATACCAGCTTCTTTAACTTTGTTTAAAAATTTTGTTGATTAAACTATTGAGGTTATGTACTTTTACACAAAATGGGAAATCAAACGAACGACTAGTAAACAATATTGTAATTAAAATATTGTATTTTTTTTTAATATTGTAATTAGTCGATTTTGCATCTACAGGAATTTGGACTAAAATTTATTTCCATCCAAATTAAATTAAATAAATGGTACATACAGACTGGGATCAAAATTGTTACAACCTGAGAGCACCCAAAAAACTAATTTCGAAAACCATTAATTACAAATAGAAAGAGAATTAATTGGGTGCGTGACCGGCACGCCCTTTAGAAGTGAAGCTTCAAGCAGAAATTAGGTTATTAGGATACGCATAATACAAAACTTTTTAACCCAGTTCTTCATATGCGCTTTGACCTGCCCTAAGATTAGTGTATTGTCGGTTTCACACCACCAAAGAACTGCGATCGATGTCTGTTTCACGAACAGGAGTAGAAAAATTGTTAATTTCAGTTTATGCATATTGTAGCAAGCATCACCACCCTCCCGAGCTTAATAACACATTGATCCACGTCACAGCAACGTCGTCAGCTAGTGTTAGCCGTAATCCACCCACGAAATGTATTTCCCAAAGAAAATTGTCCATGAGCAGGAAAATAAATCGCTCCATAAACCACAACCCGAGAATACGCTTCCACATTTCCTCTTAATGAAGATTTTTGATGTATAATCGGGCATTCGAGCAAAAAAGTGCCCCAAGAAAACATCACGATACGAAGCAAAGACGGCGAGATAATAAAATACGTGTATTTTAGTGAAGACATTCATTTTCCGCGCCGCGATGTTTTAGCGTAAATAAAGGAACGCCAGATTTTACCACACCGTCCGAATGGAGCCTTCTCCCCGACAAATCGTAAGCCGACGAGATTTGCATAAATCACGAGGTGAGTTTCGCATTTATAGAAGAAGATGACATAATTAAAAGTTCGAATTTGAAAAACGTCTGAAACTGCCAACTTTACAAGTCGCTCCAATATCTGCGACACGACGGTAAAGACGGCAGCTGCCTCGGTAGGGACATGCCGAATAATGAAACGCGACGATCGTCGATGCCGGATCCTTGAGGGAAAACTCCCTCTCTCGCTCCATCACTTGGTTCGCGTCTCGGCACAAAGACCTCCGCCGATTTCTTCGCATCGACATTGATATCCTCGGGAAGCGTATGCACGTTTCATTTTATTTCACCTTGTTCGTTTTAGTGCCGCTTTAGATGTTAAATATTAAAGCGCACGTTGAAGCACAATGGCATATAGGTGTTTTAGTCGGAGAACAAAGAGGAAAGCCACAAGGGCTCAAACCACCGTCCGCAAGGAAGAGTCTACAAAGGGATGTAATCTAGTAATTCCTGCGAGTGGAGTGACATATTGCAACGAATGCTGCAGTTGTAAGCTTCTTTAACGATAAAAAACACATTTACAGAGTAAGAAGTACAGTCGCCACAATGTAACAAAGTTACCGAAATTAAAATCTCTAAGTGTTCTAGGCATCGTAGCAGAATAATTCTTTCACCTTCGTAATCAGAAAATTAGCGCGCTGCGAATGGAACAATTCCGCAGTCGCAACGACCACCCCCGGCCGCCACCCTTGTCAGGTCAAAAATAAATACCTTCGCGTATCGTACCAGAATGGTTTTCGCATCATTTTGACACCGCCATCCCGGACCCGCCGCGACGCCCAGAGCTGTCGTTACTCCGGTGGCAAGAGAACGCGGTGATCCCGACTACGGCAATGCGCCAGACCTCTAGCGTCATCCAACGTCATCATCTCTCCAACTTCCAACAGTGTGTGTACCAGCCACCGACCGGGAAAAAACCAGTAACTGACAGTTGTGCACCAGCCACCACCCGAGAAGTGCCCAGTGTCTAGAAGCCGATAAAACTTGAAAGTTGTGAGAAATGACTAACCCTGAGGATCCATAAAATGAGAAAACTAATAAAATTTGAGAATTTATTAAACCTTAGAATTTAATAAACCTGGGACAGTATGACATTTGAGGAGTTCTGAAACCTGAGCTACTATGAAACCTTAGAAGTGGGTAAAACTGAGGCTTCCTGAATTCTAAGGAATTATGAAACCTGGGCAATCATAAAGTCTAAAAAAAGTAACATATTAGAGACAATTTTATTGAACTTTGGCAAATTTAAAAAAGAGAGGTATGAAACTATAGCATCAGAAAACCTAAGAAGAATAAGAAACGATTAAACATTATAAAATCTAAGGAATTAAAAAAAAATGAGGAACAATTAAATCTGAGAAGCTGTGAACCCTGAGAAACTATCTTGAGAAATTATAAAGCCTGGGCGATTATGAAACCTGAGTAACTCCTGACAAATTTTAACTTCAGAAATGGCCAAGCCTGGGAAACGGGAGAATTTATTAAACCTGGATACCTAATAAACCTGAGAAACTACGACATCTGAAACCTGAGAACAATGAACAAGAGGGACTATAAAACCTGAAAACTGCGCAAACCCGAGGCGCTCTGATATCTAAGCGATTATGAAACCTGGGCAGTCATAGAGTGGGAGAAACTAGAAAATATTTGGGTAAATTTAAAATGAAATCTATAAAGTCATGAGAAATGAGTCAACGTGAGGAGCCATGAAAACCTAAAATTTATGAAATGAGATTATAAAATCCGAAAATTTATTAAACCTGGCAACCTAATAAACCTGGGAAAATATGAGATTTAAAGAGTTGTGAAAACTGAGAAAAGCATGTTAAGCTGAGGTACTGTGAAACCTGGGCAATGGGCGAACCTGAAGTTTCCGGACTTCTAAGGAATTATGAAACCTGGGCAATCATAAAGTCTGAGAGAAAGTAACATATTAGAGACAATTTTATTGAACTTTGGCAAATTTAAAATAGAGAGGAATGAAACTATAGCATCAGAAAACCTAAGAAGAATAAGAAACGATTAAACATTATAAAATCTAAGGAATTAAAAAAAATAATGAGGAACAATTAAATCTGAGAAGCTGCGAACCCTGAGAAACTATCTTGAGAAATTATAAAGCCTGGGCGATTATGAAACCTTAATAACTCCCGACAAATTTTCACTTGAGAAATGGCCAAGCCTGGGAACCCATGAAACGAGAGAATTTATTAAACCTGCATACCTAATAAACCTGAGAAACTACGACATCTGAAAGGTTATGAAACCTGAGAACAATGAACAAGAGGGACTATGAAACCT
Source organism: Diaperis boleti (assembly GCA_963583935.1). Taxonomy (NCBI): domain Eukaryota; kingdom Metazoa; phylum Arthropoda; class Insecta; order Coleoptera; family Tenebrionidae; genus Diaperis; species Diaperis boleti. The sequence continues at coordinate 2,811,534 of OY757242.1, forward strand.
GAAAACTGCACAAACCCGAGGCGCTCTGATATCTAAGCGATTATGAAACCTGGGCAGTCATAGAGTGGGAGAAACTAGAAAATATTTGGGTAAATTTAAAATGAAATCTATAAAGTCATGAGAAATCAGTCAACGTGAGGAGTTATGAAAACCTAAAATTTATTAAATGAGATTATAAAATCCGAAAATTTATTAAACCTGGCAACCTAATAAACCTGGGAAAATATGAGATTTAAAGAGTTGTGAAAACTGAGAAAAGCATGTTAAGCTGAGGTACTGTGAAACCTGGGCAATGGGTGAACCTGAAGTTTCCGGGCTTCTAAGGAATTATGAAACCTGGGCAATCATAAAGTCTGAGAAAAAGTAACATATTAGAGACAATTTTATTGAACTTTGGCAAATTTAAAATAGAGAGGTATGAAACTATAGCATCAGAAAACCTAAGAAGAATAAGAAACGATTAAACATTATAAAATCTAAGGAATTAAAAAAAAATGAGAAACAATTAAATCTGAGAAGCTGTGAACCATGAGAAACTATCTTGAGAAATTATAAAGCCTGGGCGATTATGAAACCTGAGTAACTCCTGACAATTTTTAACTTGAGAAATGGCCAAGCTTGGGAACCCATTAAACGAGAGAATTTATTAAACCTGGAAACCTAATAAACCTGAGAAACTACGGCATCTGAAAGGTTATGAAACCTGAGAACAATGAACAAGAGGGATTATGAAACCTGAAAGCTGCGCAAACCCGAGGCGCTCTGATATCTAAGCGATTATGAAACCTGGGCAGTCATAGAGTGGGAGAAACTAAAAAATATTTGGGTAAATTTAAAATGAAATCTATAAAGTCATGAGAAATGAGTCAACGTGAGGAGCCATGAAAACCTAAAATTTATGAAATGAGATTATAAAATCCGAAAATTTATTAAACCTGGCAACCTAATAAACCTGGGAAAATATGAGATTTAAAGAGTTGTGAAAACTGAGAAACGCATGTTAAGCTGAGGTACTGTGAAACCTGAAGTTTTCGGACTTCTAAGGAATTATGAAACCTGGGCAATCATAAAGTCTGAGAAAAAGTAACCTATTAGAGACAATTTTATTGAACTTTGGCAAATTTAAAATAGAGAGGTTTGAAACTTGAGGAAGTATGAAATCTGAGAAATTATGAAACCACAAAAACCTGGGCCATCGGAGAGCTTTAGAAATTGGAGAATATTAGATACAATTGAGTCTTGGTAAATTTAAAACCTAGTGGTATGAAACTCGATAAAGTATGAAATATGAAAAAAATTTAAATTTTGGGAGTATATCTGAGTAGCATTGAGGTTCTTGAAACCACAAATCCTGAAAGGCTATAAAGGTTGTTAATTTCTTAGGAGTTCATCAGCCTCCTATATTTTAAGGTTTTCAGATCTAGCATTTTTGAAACTAGAAATTCTAAAAATTTGTAAAGCTCAGGAGAAATTCAAAACAGTAAAACAAATCTAAATTTTGACAAACCGGTAAACAAAAAATAAAATCGGGGAACCTGCACACATCGTATTTTAATAAGTCTGGAGCACACGTGCGACCGCGTCACACATAACACCAGGAAGCGCCTGCTGGTATTTCAATGGGTCTGGAGCACATGTGTGACCGCAAAAGGAAAAATCATTTTAGGAAAGCCAGTGAGGCAATAGAGAGTAAACGCGTTAGGAATTAGTCTTTTCATTACATTTTTATTTCTGCAGTGCAGTAACAGTCCGGAAATTTGGTCACGCAATCACACCCGGCGAGAGAATAATGGAAAACATTTTTGCATTGCTTTTAGATAAAAAAATACTATGCAGTACACCACTAAAAATACTAATAAGAAAAGTTACATTCGGGGAAAACAGATGTGGGAATTGCACGTCATATTATTTCATCGTTTGCAATATTTCAACCTGGATGTCATCAAAAAGACATTGCTTGTGTTTTTCTTACATTTATTCCCCGTCTAAATACGATATTAATAATTTCCAGGAGCTCGTCTCAGATATCGCTGTTAATTAAATGCACGGAAGATGCGAGAGAGGTTTTCGCAATATCTCAGTCAGACAAAGACTATGACGCACCTACTTTAGTATATAACAACAATATTTAGTCATCGTCTCAGGGCTGATACGGCTCACAGCACGCAAAGGACCAATTCGCCGGCGCTTCCGAATATTGATCCGCTCGATAAAAAACGTTCGGCGTTTGTGGGAAAGGCGATGACGGGGTTTTTGCATGTGGACAAAAATTGACATGCCAACTATTTTAAAGCGAAACTTTCGAGACCGGATTGTCGAAGCCCTTTGCATAAAGGAGTTCCGTAACGACCCGCGCGACGGGAAATAATTAAAACGGGAGATATAAAAGAGTTTTGCATTTTTAAGGATCTGGAAGAAGAAATAAAACACAATATAGCGCAGGACACATCTCAAAAATCACTCTGTATATCGATTGCGGCTCGACGCAACGCCAACCTGATTAGACCCGGTGACGCCGCCGCGTCAGTTTACGGCTGCAGGAAGCGGTCGTTACATTCAAACTGTCACATTCACTATCCCCTCGTAAACTGGCTTATCGCCGCCTTTGCATCTTACTTTATTATTGCGATGAGCCGGGGAGGATTCCTGTCGGGCCGAGTTAATCATCTTGTCACAGTCATGTACAATAACACGGAATTATTAAATTACTAGCCGGCAGCGGCGGTCGCAAATGCAGTTAGAATGTGAGGACGGCTTCCGTAACCACATGGGAGAATCGCAAGCGTTATTAAAAACCTAGATTAGAATTGTTATTTCGACGGCGAGATGTTAGTTTGAATGTGTCTACCGCGAGCACGAGGGGCCCGTTATCACATGTACGAAATGTCCCTCTGTATCACCTAACATGAAGAAAAGCTGTAACTTTTGTTATGATGTTGTATTGTACACCTGTGTTAATGGATGAGATTTTGTGTCTGTGTTATTGGTCATCACGCAATATTGTGCTAGATGTTCCGAAACTGTCACTACATTGTGTTTTATATGCACCGTTAACATGCCGATCCCGGCGTCGGATCGAGATGTTTCTTTCGGCCGCTTCTGGTACCGCCCTCCCGGACTTTCTACGTTGCCCGGGGCCGCCGCCACCTACTTGGAAAGAAGACGCCGTGTTAACAAGTGATGTGTATTTTTCCCTTCCACCAAACTAGACAGCTGATCCCTGGCGTACCGTACCCGCGGTCCCGTGGAGCATGCCACGTAAAAGAACTGGCGTTCGAGGCAAACCGACCGTAGAAAGCGTTACACACTTTCTGAGGTGTTGTTGTCAAAGCAAAAAGACGGAAAGATTCTTTGACGTTGTCGAATCCAATATTAAAAAAAGGGTGTGTTGCTAATGTAGAGATGAAGAAAGACATCGCCAAAACCAATAGTAAAAAATTTACTTTATGAAGGGGATTGTCAAAGCAATCAATTTTTATAACTTGAGAACTGTATGGTGCTGAGAACTTAAGCAACCTGAAAACTTTTGCAACCTGAAATGTTGAAAAACCTGCCATCCTAAGGGTCTTGAGAACTTGAATAACCTTGAGAAAAATGACTTGAGAACTCGAGAAACCTAAAATTTCGGAAAACCTGATATCTTAGGATACCTAATAATCCGAGAGCCTGACAAAGATAATTTGGGAACTGGAGAGACCTCAAATTTTGGAAAACCTGAGAAATTTGAAAACCTTAGAC